>CM053507.1:133951661-134032341 GCA_028627145.1 Eidolon dupreanum | reverse complement strand
AGGGAAACAGAAAGCGAGCCCATAAATATAATGCAGTATGATAAGAGCTTTGAGAAATGTATGTGATCCAGGGGCTTTGAGGCCCAAGCAAAGGTGCTTGGAGAGAGAGAGAAAAGTCTTCCTAGGAAGAGTGACAAGTCAAGTGATATAGGAAGCAGAGAGAGGACATCCAGGCAGGGCTGCTGCGATGCAAAGGCATCGAGGTGAGCCTCTGTATGGATTTTTCCAGGATCGCCAGGACAGCTGGAGCAGGAGAGCATAGCAAGAGAGAAAGGTAGGATGTGTGCAGCACCAGAACAAGCTGGGTGTACTTAGGTGAAAATATAATTTGCAGAATTTTACCTAGAGACTCACTTTCTCTGTTTGCCTGCAAACAAAAGGAATCGAGACTTCTCTTTGACTCTTGTCTCTGAGTTTTGACTTCTGTTCATTTTTTGGTGTTAAATTGCATGTTTTGCACTTCTTTCTAACCACTTAACTGGACACAAACACATTTTCTATTAACCAGTTTGCAAACAGTGTGCAATTTCTCATGTATGATAGTCTAAGAATTGGATTTTCTTAACTATTTTCTTATGTGCCTGCCAGACCCAACGAATACATGCCATAGCCACGAGTGTGGCATAAGTTACTTTTAGTTTTCTTGAGGAATGCAGTTTTAGTTTTGGTGTTAGCTCTGTCCTTTTGAGTGGAGGAGTGAGGCAAACATTTACATTTTTAATAAAGAATCCACTCCTCTAAATCAAGCCAGTCCTGACAGTGTTCAAAACCTTCTCCCTGAAGCATAGCCACGGCAGTTATGGTATATCGGAAGTATCTCTGTTATACTTAACAAACCCTCATGCAGCATGTGCCTCTTTCCATTTTCCAGGCAGTATTCTAACTACATTACACAAAGCAACTCATTTAATCCTCACAACCACCCTAGAGTTGGATGATACTATTTTACAGGGAGGGAAACTGAGACACTAAGAGGTTAAGTAACTTGTTCAAGTCACGGATGGGATTTGAACCCACACACTATACTGTTCTGCTTCTTCACACTTGTGAAATATCCAGCAGAAACTCAGAGAAGCAAAGTTCATTCAGCAAACATTTATTGAGCAACTGCCTGGTGGATGAGTCAGCAATACCTTTGCCCCAGGAACTCTTAACCTATTTGAGGAGACAGAAAAATATGTTTGTAATGCAATGTTAACCAGAGGGGGAAAGTAACTGATTTTGCCTGAGGAAGTAAGGAATGGCCTAGGCTCTTACAGACAGGCTCAGCCTTTTGAGAAAAGGAATGAATGGGAGAAGCAGCTCTCAGAGTTGTGAGGAGGCAGAGCTTGTCTGGGAGGTGTCAAGTGTGCCTGGGGGTGGGAGGTGGGGGGGTGGGGGCAGTGGGCAGGAGAGTTAAGGTGTGCTGTGGAGAATGTGAATGTGGGAGATAGGCCTGATGGGAGTGTAGGAGTAGGGGCTGGATTGGAGGGTCTTGTATACAGGCTGAACTGCAAGGGAGGCCATTGAGAATTGTTGGTGATAAACCATCCTGATTGCTATAATCTAAGAGAGGATAAAAGTTAACAGTGCACGGTATTTGGCATCTAGGACTATCAGGTTGACAATAAAATATAGAGTCTGAACTATAGCATGGGGGAAGGGAACAGGCAGGGGGAAGGGGACAGATAAGTGAGAGAGAGGGAGAGAAGGAGGAAGCGATGGAGAGAGAGGGAGAATGATGTCTGCTGAAAGGAAGGGAGTAGAATGAAAAGGGAGGGAGGAAACAAGGAAGGAAATGAAGGTGCAAAGGGATATAAGGAGGAAGGAAAAAAAATATGCCAGTACCTTAAAAAAAAAATCTCATGGTAAAATGTTACTGGCAAAATCCGCATATGACTGAGGCTTTTTGAAGTATTTGCTCAGCCAACTTTTGTTTTGGTGGTTTACCAGCAGTTATTTTATGGCTCTGTAATAGCCCATTGAGATTATTTCTATTTGGAGATAATTTGTCAGGCTTATGTAAGACTTCATTTAGGGGACATTGCCTTGGCATGCAGACAGCTCCCAGACCTTATACACCAGCAGAAACATGCTATCTGAAGAGTGGAATAAAGCAAATTAAATTCATTGCTAGGCACCCTGGCAGCAAACGAGTGCTGTTATATGGAGCTTTTTCAGAATAATGCTTTTCTTTTTATTTAAAAAAATAATAATAATAAAAGCCATTTGAAATTCAGCCTCACAAGCCTAAAACTTGATGGCTTCATTCCCAAGGAAACTTCAAATATATGGAAACCATAAGCCTTTTTTTTTAATTTCAAGGCATATTATTTCTGTCCTGTTTGCAGATTATAAGCAGCATAATTAGTAGAGGGAACTATTTTATTTCTCTCTGCAATTATGATGATCAGGCTGGGTAGAAGTCAATTGGAGTTGGGAGAGGAGTGAACGTTCTAATCATCACAGGGCCTGTAGACATGGATAAGGTAGCATGTCAGGTGTTAGCTGTCCTGGCAGCCTCCTGGTGCTATAGGAGTCTCATTTTACTAGGGATTTAGGTTACCACAACTCTGCTCATCTTCCTGCTGCAAGACTGGCTTCCAGTAGCAGGCTGGGAGGCATGCCATGGAATCGCAGCCCCAGGGAGCAGCCTGGAGTGGTAGCTGCTTGTCTGGAGAGTGCGTTATGTGGCAAAATCCATACAGTCATGACGTCAGTCCAGTGTCAGTCAACACAGGCATCTGAGATGCATTTCAAGAGCATATAATTTGGATAGTTCGGCCACGTAAGTGCAGGACGTGGCTTTGGCTTCCAAGCAGTTTATTTACTTGGAAAGTCTTCGTTCTACCTGACTTGGATGTAGAGTAGAAGAAGCTCATACCGAGGGTGTGAGATGTCAGCAGATCCTGAAAGCCGGTAGGACAGCAGGGTAAGTGTCAAACCACCCCTGTGAGGCTCTCTCTCTCTCTCTGTGTGTGAATGCTCAAGAGGATTGTGTTACAGTTAACATGGGGGTCAAGCTCTGTCCATATCTGGGGCATGGGCTTCCAACTGGCAACTTTTCTCAAAATTCCAGTATACCATTACTGAGGGTGAGATGGCACATACTTTTCCAGTGTTTCTCACATATCTTGAATTGGAGTTAAAAGACAAGGCAAAGAAAATATAACTTCTGGATTTCAGGTGTTTGGGATCAGGGCTGGGGCAAGGGAGGGAAGGAGGATAATAAAGGAATATAGATTATACTGTATTCCTTTAAACATTAAAAAATTTTAAGGAGATTAGGAAAAGGAAAATAAATCTTCTTCTTCTTAAGTAAAATATTGAATGGATATATGAATAGAAAAATTGTAATCAGTTCCTAGTGCCATATACTCTGAGGGACATTGAGTTCCCTCAAGTGTCATACTTGAGGAAACAACCAGAATGTGGTCCATGGAGATGATCCATGTTACACAAGAAAGGTGGAAAAAACTGGGAGTGTTTAATCTGGAGAAGGGAAAATTGCAGAAGTTATTACAGTTATTTTCGAGTAGGAGGACTGAAGCATGGAGTAAGGAAACTACTTGTTCTGTATTTCTTTGGGGAAAGAAAAGAAGTTTGTCCTTTGTGGAGGGTGGATTATAGGCTCTTTTGACAATCTGACAAAAAAAATAGGCTTATTACCCAGAAAATGCATTTATATAAACAGAAAATTGGCACATATCAGAGATTAAATGGAACTTTATGAAGTCCATGTAAAGAACTCCTGTTTTGGATGATAAGACTGACAGTGAATGGAAATTTCAGCATTTGGGTTGATTCAAGAAATAATTCTCAAATAGTTTGGTTAAGTGCTACCGTGGAACTGGGTTTTTCATAAAGGGATTCATTTCTCCATCACTAGAGACTGAATGAGTGGGTCATGTGGACATTAGACCCATCAAGACCTGAATCTGAATGCAGGTAGTGCTGCTTCTAGCTGTAAATCCTCAGACAGATTTTTGAATCCTGCTAAATATTTGTTCATTCTGCTGTGGAATGTAGGTGAAATCTGTCACAACATTGTTGGGATAATTCAGGGACAAAGGGTGTCTAAAACGCCTATGCCAGTACTAGAGTAGAAGATCAAAGTTAACTTTTCTACATAGTTAGTAAAGATCACAAGTTGAAAGAAGGAACAAGGAAAAGCCTCATTCCTTCCTCTGCATAAATTCTTCATAATTATATTCCTTTTTTGCTGTTAAGAATATCATAGACAGCATTCCAACTCTGTGTGGGAAGTTACAATAAATGTCTAACTCTAAATATGCATCAGATTTATATATTTTTAAAAACTTTTTAAATGAATTGAAAGGTAATATTATGGTATCTTGAAGTTACTTTTTAAGCATTTCAACTGAAGTGTGAAGGAATGTTGTAGAAATGAAATGTACTTGAAATAGTTCAAAGTGTTTTCAATGAGAAGAAACTGATCCTGAATTCTATTTAATAGAAGAGGAAATGAGGTTGCATTTTAAGGTAATACTTAATAATAGGAAAGAACAGTAACTATATATCAAGTGAAAAAGGATAATACTAAATAATCATAGAGTATAAAATAAAAGTTAAGTGCCTGTCTTTAAGATTCTAGAAAGGAACATAGTTTTCAAAGGCTTTTGGTAATAGGCTTTTTTAAATGGCCAATTGGGGTATGAACATTCAGTCCTGTGGGTGGCAGGATATTCTTAGCAGCTGACAGCTCCAGGGAGCAATTCCAGAGCATTTGCTGCGATGTGAACCATATTTACTTCACCTAGCAGCAAATGTGTGTGGAGCACCTACTGCATCTGAAGCTCGGTCTCAGGCATTGCTGGATGTGAAGAGGGCAGGAGCGGGGGTCCCTCACCTTCAAGGAACATAAGCCAGGTTTGGGAGTTTATGACACTCCTCAAAGGATGAGTGATGGGGCCATGATTTCCCACATTGTTCCGAGGAAAGATGGAAAGTTGTGTTAAAGTTGATGGCAGACTTCATGGAGGAGGTGAGAACTGAGGAGTTTCTGTCTTCCCAGCTCAGTAATTGACAGTACCATTCAACTAGTTAGCCATCTAAAAACCTAGAAATTATACTGCTTCCTCTTTCCTTCATCCCAAATCCAAACTCTCAGGAACTCCTATATCTTCTACCTCCAAAATGTATCTTGAGTCTGCACCCTCCCACCATCTCCACTGCTGTCATCTTAGGTCAAGCCTCCAACATCCCTCTGAAATGTTTCAATAGTCTATGAACTGGCATCTCTCTTTCTACTTTCAGCCCACTTTTGAATACAATTTCCCCAAAGCAGCCAGTGTGATAAGTCACTACCAAGATTTAAACTCTTTAAATGTTTCCCATAGGGCTAAAAATAAAGTCTTCACTCTTTGCTGTGGCCTATTTGGCCCTGTAGGACATGGCCTGGCCTCACTGATCTCACCTCCATTCCTCTCCCCTTAGCTCACCAGTGTGGTCCAGCCACACTGCCTTCCTATGGTGCTTTCGTCTAGTTAGATGTACAATAAAAAAAGAAAAATGTGAGAATTACTGAAGGCTGTATCAGGAGATCAGCTCTCAGAATTATCAGGAGAGCTTGGTCTTACATCTTACAATTCTGCCACGCAAAAATGGGCATATAAGTAGAATATGTCAGGAGCATAGTTTGATTTCAAGGACCAACCCCCTGCCCTGCCCGGGGAAGGCTCCTTTTGTATCTCAAAATTTATCTCCCCCCACCACCCCACCTTCATTAAATTCTCTTCCAGGAGAATATTTTATTAAATTCATACCAAGAAGTACAGCCAATATTCACTATGTGCCAAGTACTGTGCTAGGTACAGGAGCTATGATGACCTTTTTTTTTTTTTTTTTTTTTTTAACAAAATCCATGGAAGCCCTATCTTCTTAGTATTTTCAGACTACTGGGGGATGCAGACAATTACAACAGAAGATAATCACAATAAAGAGTTATACAAGGTGCCGTGAAAACCCAAGGGTGGGGCACCTAACTCTGACTTGGGAGGTCAAGGAGAACTTACCAGGGGAACTGCTGTTTTATCTGAGACCTGAAATAGTAGTGAGATGTGGGGCAGAAGGCAGAACAAGTATTCAAGTATTTTTGGCAGGGGAAAAAGCACATGCAAAGGGATATTATTAAGGTAGAGTGTGACACTTTCACGGAAACCAGAAATGTTCAGGATGATTGTAATATAACCAGAAGTTTGGGGGAGTACAGAGAAGAGGGGCACAATGTCAGAAATAAGCAGTGGCCTGTGTATATGGAGCCTTATAAGTCATCACAAGGTCTTTGAACCTATAAGTAGCAAATGAAAGGTTTTAAGCAGTGGGATGACATGATCTGGTATGTGTTTTAGAGTTCACTCTGGATGGAGTATGAAGACAGGGTAAGTCCAGAGGTTGGCAGGCCAATAGAAAGGCTATACTATAATCCAGAAGAGAAAGGATTAGTATAAACTAACATAGAGGTAGAAATTATTGAGTGAAGTGCAGAAGAGATTTAGAAAAAATAATCCATAAGACTTAATGAACTGGATAAAACACAGATAAATGAAAACAGAGCAAAAACAGAGATTTATACATTTCTAACATGGGCACCTCTTCTAGGTTACCATTTGCTAAGATTGGGAGGGACCCAGCTATGAAAGGAAGGTTGGGAGAAGATGGGGCGGAGCCATACCTGATAGTGAAATACCTTTTTTAAATCTGAGAGCAAGTTTTCTTTGTGGTGTGGGCCCTGGAAATTCTGAAAATAGATAGTTGGAAGAGTCTATGAAAAATGGAGAGAAGAAACCAGAGGCTACCTAAGACAATCATTAACTCCTTGGTTTTGCTTAAGCCCTTGCCAAGGTGCCAAACAAATTCTTCTGTTATTAATAAACAATATTACAAAGATGTGTTGAGTCTACTAGGTAATTGCAAGTTCCTTTCCAACTCCATTGTTTTGTGGTACTTGGCATTTCCATTTTCCACAGTCGAGGTGTGTCCAGAATCTTATCTGCTTTGAACAAGGTGATTGCAGCCCGTTGGGGAATAAAAGTGTTTCTTCATCCCAGCCAGCTTCATATCCCTCTTAAGCCATTCATTTACATTTTGAATGAGTAAATGTCTGGACCGTGTAGTGTTTTATAAGCTTAATGGACATGTGAATGTGGGAGAAACAGACTGACACAGAAAAAGATGACAGTAGATAGGTGCTTGAGACACCAGCCAATTAATTTAATTTCTGTGACATCATCCCTCTTTAGCTGAAGGCTTCTGCAATGAGTAGCTCTTGTTTTACCTGTAATTTAAACTCTTATTAAACGATGTGCTTCCATGAGAGACTTCCTTTAGAGCAAGGTTTCTCAAGCTCAGCAATACTCATATTTGGGGCTGGATAATTTTTTATTGCAGGCATCAGTCCTGTGCATTATAGGATGTTTAGCAGCATGCCTAGCCTCTGCCCCCTAGATGCCAGTAGAAACCCCCACACTCAATTGTGACAGTCAAACATGTCTCCAGACATTGCCACATGTCCACTGTGGGGACAAAATTGCTCCCCGTTGAGAATTACTTCTTCAGAGCATTGGTTCTCAAAATGTGGTACTTGGACCAGGAGCATCAGCATTGCCTGAAAACTCATTAGCAATGCAGATTTTGTGGCCCACACCTAATGAGAAAGAAACTCTCAGGGCAGGACCCAGCAATCTGTGTTTAAGGGGCCCACTGGGTCATTTGGATGTACATACTAAAGTTGAGAAGCACTACTCTAGAGCAAATGAATGTCAACTAAAGTTTCCCAAGATGCTGTTATTCATGTAAAAATTATTTTAAATACAGCAATGTCTTTTCTCTTTGAAGAAACGGAGTGAAAGTACATCATCTTATTTCTGAAAGGCAAAGATTATAAATAAATAATTTCCTATCATGTAAATTCTTATAGATAGGCAATTTTTAAATCACGTGAAAAGTGTTTTACTCTGAACAGAACTTTTTTCCTTAGTTCACTAAAATCAAACAGCAATCGTGTGACTGGGGATCAGATTGACAAAGAGAGATTTTAAATAAGCACATGGAAAAACTTTTCTGCAAGTAGAATAGAAATGTGATATAGAGCTTCCATTTAGGGTAGCCAGCCCTCTTGTCTGCCCCAGCACTCTATGGCATTTGGAAAGTAAAGACAGATCTCTGTGTAAGAGGAACCTTTTCTTTGTTTTCTTTCTTAGCTTCCTTTTTTTTCTTGTTTGTTCATCGCCACTTTGCCACTCAAAACAACACTAGATAAGGGAATGGAGTTTCCCGGTTTATTTAAACAGCAGTTTTATAATGCATCCTACAACTAGAAAATTTCAGATAGAAGTTCTATTTTTCAAGTGTATTTTCAAAATTCTGTGTATTGCTAAACAATTCAGTGATGTCGAGATCTGACATGAAATACCTGTTGGGTCCCTGAATATTAGATTGGATTTCGAAAATCATTTTATCAGAAAAGAAAATAATGATTCACTTAAACAATTATTTTTACTTAAGAGCACATGTATGCCAAAATAAGGAAGATAATTTAATAAGACTTTATTCATTAATGTATGCCTTTTTCTCATGTATTGATTTGTTCAAAAAAAATTGAGTGTCTACTCTATACTAGTGAATAAGACAACTATATATTCTCTGATTCTCTGACCTCATGGAGCCTACAATTTTTTGGAGGCAGTGGGAAACAGACAATAAACAAATAGCCCAATATTTCAAATTTTGGGTTGGTACCTTGTTAGTAGGTTATGAAATCAATTTAGTGGGTTACAAATCATTTTCGTGATTATTTCTTTAATGAACAAACTAAAATAGAATGAAGACACTAGACTTTATTCTACCATACTAAGTATATTCTTTTATCAAACTGTTGTTTCAGCTGTATATATGTGTGAGGGCATGAAGCAAGGTAAAACAATTCTCATTATGAGTTTTAAATGTTTGAAAAATACTGACATTTTTAAAATACAGAGAAAAAGATGAAACGATTTCAAATTGGAATGCATGCTGTGAAAAAGCTAAGGGGCGAAGAAAGAGAATAATAAAAAGAGTCAAGTGCAGGGAGGCAGAACTATCATTAGTTGCGTGATCAGAGATGGCCTCTCCGATGAAGTACTCCCCCAGCTGTGTCTGCTGAGGAGAGGGAGCCAACAGGAAAGAGGAGACATGCCTTTCAGACAAAGGGAACAGCAAGTGCGAGGCTTCTGTGTGGGGCCTGAATACCTGGGGTATGGCAACTAAATGGCAAAGAAAATGGACAGTTTATTTCTTTCTTACTTAAGAATAATTTTTTTCTTACTTAGGATAATTTTAGAACTTTTGGTTGATAGAGGCACAAAAACAAAAGAGAGGCATGACCTATTCCATAAACACAGATAGATTTCACTTCAAAGACATGGACAATTCCCAATTCAAATAACTCATAGAAAGAAACCTTGTATTTAATTAAAATTCAGCAAATACTTATTGAGTTTTTATCATGGCTGAAGAATTACAGTATGGTGAATTCAAAGATGAACAAGAGTCTTAAGATATGTGTAGAGTTCTAAGTATACATATACATAAAAGACCAGGGATTATAATTTGCTTATTAATAAAAGTTGGCCATTTCCCTTTCCTTAGGAATGCCTGTTCCACATGCCTCAAGTTTATTTTTCTCTATTTGGCTTTATAACAAAGATTTTATTCACTCCAGAATAATTTCTGCCTAATTAGCTTATCTGCTCCATTCTCTATTTCAAAAGATAGAGATGTTCTTTATCCAGTGGTGATTTTACATTCTAAGGCTTCAAACATAGCTTTGCAAAGAGATTTATAACCTCTGTAACACTCCAATCCTGTGCCATAAGGCTTCCTAATTCTTTCACAGAACCCAAAATTCTAAGACCAGCACTTTGATAGTAGTTATGTCTATGTTTGTACAAATTTACTATTATTTTTGTTTACTATTATTAATTAATGCACTCTCTCTTCTTGCTACCTCACTCAATTTAACTACCTACGCTCCTTTACCAAGCATCCCTTTCCCTGCCTTCCCGGAAACTTATAGTCTGCAGCTTAAAAACTCAACTTTCTTTTTTTTTATTGTCAGATGGGCAGAATTCACAGAGGCTGCAACAATGGCAAAAAAAAAAAAGTTATCTCAGTGGTTTTTAACATATACTCACTGTCCTAACTTGACTACAATGGACTGTGGAATCTCAGGCCATCAGCAACTTATCTGAAAACACTGGAGACAATATTTTATACTTATCTCAAGGCAACTGGAATCCAGTAAAAATTTTGAGTGTAGACAGAGCAAAGTCTTAGGGAAATTTTTGAAGGATCCTTTAAGCGAATGATTTAGATACAGCAATTTGCAGTTGTATTAAGAGCCCACCAAATGTTCACTTTTTTAAATTAAATTTATCAGGGTGACATCGGTTAATAAAATGATATAGGTTTCAATCCGTATATTGTATTGTGTGTTCACCACCCAAAGAAATGTTCATATTTTTTGAAGCAATAGTTTGAGAATCTTCTGGAATACTTCTGAAAAAAATTTTAAAGACATAATCCAGAATTCAGAAATAGATTTTGGCACAGAAATGTTGTTGTTTGTGGCATTATCTGTATTTAAAAATCAACCAAATATCTTTCAATGGAAAATGTTAAATATATGTTGTTATAGCTACATAGTAGATTATTTAAAGTCATTAAAAGTATTATTTATGAAGATATTAAAGCATAGCAAAATGGTTAAGTTATAATGTTAGGTGGAAATGATAAAAATTGGAATTTATGATATAAATTCAACTATATATAAAACAGATGCATAGAAAAACTAGAAAGGAAATAAGCATTGAGATCCGAATAGTTACATTACTAGTTATTTTTTCTTATTCTTTTCTGTATTTTTAATCCTACAATGACTGTATATTCTTTTTATGTTCTAAACAAATTTTAACTCAAACATCATCATCTTATTTCTCTTCAGTGAATGTAAAGATAATTCATTGTTTCAGATAGTATTCAGCATACATATGGCACTGTGTAGGATGTCAAAATTTGCTTGCCAACATCAATGAATATACACTAATCTAATTTAATCACAAATTACTGCCAAGTAATAAAGCAACATTAATATTTTGCCACTTGTTATTGGTTGTATTTATAAAAGCAATCAAGAACTCTCATAGGAAATTCTCATTCTTTATTATGAGGAAAAAGAGAATGATGTATAATCATGGTTTGTTTTAAAAATATGACTTTTTGAAATAGATATGATATCTTCCTCATTGATCACTAAATTTTGTCAGTTAATTGTGGGAAGGTAAAGAGAAAACTATTTGCATGCAGATTTTAGATCTCTTTAGAAATTTCATCAGCCCCCAAAGCTCTACACAGTTACAAATTACAAGGTTATATATTACAGTCTACAAAGTTAGAGTAATGTGCCTATTCAAGGACTCTGAGCAATGGACTGGTAGCAGAGTAGCCTAACACTTTCTTTCTTCACCCAGTTATGAAACCATTTGCTATACCTTAGAAAAAACGAGCCCAGCTATCCTGATTACCTTGAAAATTTAATGATACAGCTGCCTTCATCTCAGAGGCCAAATTAGTTGGCTATGAGCAGGCAAATACTAAGAAAACTTATGCTTTCTGTTTTGGAGAATTTTTCTCTGTCGCTCAGCTCATTTATAATTTCTGCTCTCAGGGAGTCTATATTTATGACAATCCAATCATCTTGGCCTGTGCACCGTGTCTCAGTGTGAGGAACCAGAGCCTTCTGTGTAAGCTTTATAGAGGAGACCACACTGTTGACAGATTCATGCCTCCTCCCCGTGGGTGGTCAGAGACAGGGAAATCGGAGCTTTCCAGTGTAGACCTGTCATGTGCCAGGAAATTTAGATTCAGGGAGCTGTTATCTATTACAGCTATGAGCCTCTCTCAAACCAGAATTACAGGTAAACTAATATTCCTTCTGCATGCCAAAGCAAACCCCAAATCCTTAATTCTCAAATGACTGAACTATTAATATTAAAATGATTTCTTTTATATAGCATGTGTAATGATTTGTCAGTCTCTGGGCAAACACAACAAAAACATCATTGAAGGGCTTTAACTTTGAGCACATCTAAGTGAACAAGGGAGGAAGTATGTTATCTGTTGGAAAAGACACTTTGCGAAGGAATTAGTCCATCAGAGAAAGAGATAGACTCAGATTACTTAGGAGCCAACTTGGTCTTAGAAAAAAGTTTGAAAGGATTCATAGAAGGAACCAAAGTAGGAATGGAGCAAAGCAAGCCTGATTTTGAATCTTACACAGAATTGGGATTCTGAATTTTTTGATGCTTTCTTTCCTAATTTAAAAAAAAAAAATGGAGCTTATAATAAAAACTTTTTTCACAGTAGATTCAGGGAAAATGGTATAATGGATGTGAAATGCCTGGCTTTTGTGATGTACATTTCACATAACTCTTTATTTCATGATCCAAGCATATTAAAATGCTTCCAACCCATTGTAAACAGTTTGCTCTTAAAGAAAATGTACTTCTCATTTGGTACTTAGAAAGCAACATGCAAATGGTCATATCTAACTTAGTTTGGCATTGGTTACTACCTATTATTTCTACTGATATGTAAACAAGTTTGGAATAAAGTTTATCAATACTAATATTGATACCTGTCCATCACCCTTGACTGCACCTCACACATGCAACTTCTGTTGCCAGCAGAAACCCCAATACCAGGATGTGGATGCTACTTGCACCTTCCCACCCAACACTACCATATATAGTACGTCTGCTAATTCTTACATGCACTCCTCTTGTGCTCCATAGAAATGATCACAGAAGTAAATGCTTGGATGTGTCTACACATGGAAGAGATTTGTTATGCAAAAACAAAATAAAACAAAACAAAATATATACAGTGAGAGGGGAAAATTATACGAGCAAGTTTAGTATAATATATAATTCTTAAAAAAAAGAAAGGAAAGCAGATAAATTTAGGAGATATATTTGTGAAAATGAAGCAACTTATAGCCCTTTGTATATAAATGTATACCAGCTACATCTGCAGTAGTGGTTCTCAAAACTTTAGTATGCACATGGATCATATGAGGGCCTCGGATTCCTGGACTGTCACCCCACTGAGTTTCTGATTCTGTAGATCGGGAGTGGGGCCAGGATTGCAATAGGATTTAATGTAATACTTTCTTACAATTATTTTTATCTTTTTGTGTGTTTCTTTTCTTAATCATAATATTTTCCTCTCTTCTTTCCTTGATCATACTCGTAATATGGTTATATATTTTATAAAAGAACCAGCTTTTGAATTATTCATTTTTCTACCATTTTTGTTTTCCACTTCATTTATTTCAGTATTTATCCATATTAATTTCTTCTTCATACTTTACTTAGGTTTATTTTTTTTTGTTTTTCATGGAATTTCTTAGCATGAGTACTTTATCTATTAGAAGTCTTTTAGGAACAAAACTATTATAACTATAAGCTATATATTTTCCACTGAATATAGCTTTAGCTGTGTTCCATAAATTTTGGTAGGAAATAAATATTCTCCTTTTCATAGGTTATACATAGTTTTTTATTTAAATTTTGCTTTTCTCATTAATCCTAGAGCTATTTTGAAGGATTTCTTTTTGTATTTTTTAAGTAGTTAAGATTGATTAGCTATTGCTTTATTATTTAATATCAATTTTATTTGCTTATAATCTAAGATTATGCTCTATTAAAATATCTACCTATTAAAATAAATTAAAGTTTTCTTTTCAGCCTTGTAATTTAGATTTTATTAATGTTCCATTATGATGCAAGTTCTGCACACGAATCAGATTGTGTGGCTTATGTTTTTCAAAGCTTTATGTCCTTTTTGTATTAAGATCCCTTGATCAGTTCTAAAAGTTACCAAATCGTTTCTTAAAACCAGTATAAACTTTATTCCAAACCTAATAAAATACAGACAAAAATGGACCAATTTCACTTATACACATAGGCACAAACTTCTAAATAAAATTTTACCAAATAAAATCCAGAAGTACCCCAGAAGAATAATATTCTGTGACCAAGAAGAACTTGTTCCTGGAATATAAACATGGTTAAAAATCAGAAAGTCTATCAAAATTGTCTCATCAGTAGATTAAATTAAGGAAAAAAGGTTGTAACAAGTGCAGAAGGCATTTGTAAAATTTAGTCATCTTTAATTAGAAAAACCTTAATCATTTGATGTTTCTGTTTTACTTAAATGTGATAAAATTATCCACCAAAAATTAACAAATAAAAATCTAGGAGTCTTTATATTAAAACCAGGTATAAGATAGTATATCCATGATCTATCATCACAATAATGCTGCACAACAACTACCAAACTTCAGGGGCAAATGATAATAAACATATAAGTAGTTCAGAGTCGATGGAGATCAGGAGTTGGGTTGTGCTTGCTCACGTGTCTGGGGCTGGCTGCTGCGGACTGATCTACAATGGCCTCTCCTCGAACAATTGGGAAAATTTTACCCTACACAACGTTCTCATCTTCCAGTAAGCTAGCCCAGGCATGCTTTCATGGTAGTGATGAAGGAGCAAGAGCAGAAGCAAGCTCAAAGTCAGAAGCATTGTGCAGGCCTCTACAGACATCATATTTGCTGACATCCCATTGGTCAAAGCACTCACATGACTCAGCCTAGACTCACAGCATAAAGTCACTGCAAAGTTTCATGGCAAAGGGCATACATACAGGGAAAATGAAGATCATCTTTTCAATCTTCTATAGATAGGGATTCCTGCTTCCACTAATATTATTCATCACTGTTTCAGAAGTTCTAGTGAATTTAGTGGGACAAGAAATAATTAGCATAATTAATACAACCAAAAAAATAATAGTTATCCTTTTTTGTTGATGACATTATTGTATAATTACAAAAGTCAAGGGGCTGCAATAAAACACTGCTGTAATTAGTAAGAATATTTGACAATGTGATTAGATTAAAATCTAAATATAGAAAAATCAATAGATCTTCTTTATAGTCATTCACTCAACAAATGTTTTTTGAACACTGGGTGAATGAATGCCAAGCACTCATCTACTCTCTGGAGGTATAGTAGTGATTGAGAGAGACAAAATTCTATTCCTATGGGGCTGACAAAATGAAAAATAAACCACAAATGAGTAAATAAGTCAGATGATGACAAGTACTATGGAGAAAAAAATAAAGCAGAAAAGGAGTATGGTAAATGCTTAGCAGGCAGAGTGGGCAGCAGGCACTGGTGTGCTGTTTTCTATAGAGTAGTCAGAGAAGGCCTCATAAAAATAAACATCTGAGCAGAGACTTGAGGTCTCTGAGGAAGCCCACTATGTAAATAACTGGGACAAGCACATGTTATTATAGGGAACAATGAGTTCAAAGGCCTTGAGACAGGGCTATACATGGTGTGCTTTATTTATGAGTTATCAATTACAAATGGAGATGGAATTGTCACCATAACAAGACAAATTGTAAAATACCTAAGAATAAATTTAACAATTACTAATAATTTAAAGAACATATAATAATATCTGTCAAAGTCTGAGAAAGATATTAAAAAAAAAAAAACCAGCAGTGGCTAACTTGCATATGAGATATTTGAACATACTGAAGCAACTGTATCAAAATAACAGATTTAGCAAAAGAAGTAAACAAACTGATCAGTAAAACAAATTGAAGAGGCCATCTAGAACTAAAGCTTTAATGTTACTTGCTAATATATACAAAAGTAAATTATAGGTGGATAAAAGTGCACATTTTTAAATCAAGCAATAAATATGTATTAGTTTTCTGTAGCTGCCATAACAAATTATTACTAACCTACTGGCTTAAACAACAAAAATGTATTACCTTCTGACGGTAAGAAGTCTGACACAGGTCTCACAGGACTAACATGTCAGCAGAGCTGTATAACTTTCTGGAGGCTCTGAAGGAGAATCCATTTCCTGTCCATTCCCAAATGCTGTCCACATTCCTTGGCTTTGGTCCCCTTCCTCCATCTTCAAAACCAGCAGTATTGCAGCTGTGGCCATTCTTCTATAGTCATGTCTCCCTTTGACCAAGACTGGGAAAGGTTCTTCATCTTAAGGACTCGTGTATCTAGATTGGGCCCACATGGATGACCCCCATCTCAAATCCTGTATTCTTAATCACACTTGCAATGACCCTTTTGCCTCGGAAGGTAGCATCTTCACAGGTTCCAAGGAAGAGGGTATTGATGGATATTTTTGAGGAACATCTTTGTGCCCCACAAACATTTTTGAGAAGATTTAGGAGAATGTTTTTATAACCCAGATGTCAAGGAAATGTTTATAATCAATAGGGAACTAATTCATAAGGAATAAAGAAAAAGGTGAGCATGCTGTACCCTGTAGTCCTTTTTAGCTGTATGACCAAACATGCCATAAGTGAATGCAAAAGACAGAAAATAAATATCTTACAACATGTGGCAAAGTGTTTTGTGTTTTTACAGCATTCATAAGAATTAATAGAAAATTTTTGAAAAATGGGGAAAATGTCTGAATAATCAATTCACAGCAAAGCCAGTCCAAATGGCCAGTAAAAACACGTGAAAATATGCTCAACCTCACTAGTTTTCAGAACAACACAAGTTTATAGTAACAATGAGGACATATATTCATTTCCTAGGGCTGCCATAACAGATTACCACAAATTTGGTGGCTTAAAACAACAAATTTATTCTGATACTTAGAGAGGCAAGAAGTCTGAAATCAAGGTCAGAGCCATGCTCCTTCTGAAGGCTTCAAAGGAGAATCCCTCCTTGCATTTTCCAGTGTCTGGTGGTTCCAGGTGTTCTTTGGTTTCTAACAGCCCAGCTCCAGTCTCTGCCTCTTTCTTCACATGGTCTCCTCCTTTTCTTCCTGTGTTTCTCTCATAAAGATACTTGTCATTGGCTTTAGTGCCCACCAGATAGTCCAGGATGATCTCAGCTAGAGATCCTTAGTTGTATCTTTAAAGACCCTTTTTCCAAATAAGGGGCTCTGAAAATGGACATTTGGGGGAGGGCTGCTACCGTTTAGCTACTGCAATGAAATATTATCCCTCTCATAGAACTGGTGAATATTTTAAAAGAGCAATAATACAAACAACTGTAGCATATGGAGAGATAGGGGAAGGGAGAGTCTCACACACTGCTGTGGTCTTGTGAATGTTTGAAAAGCAACCTAGCAAACTCTATGAATGCAAAAACATACACATATATATCATATATTACAGGATTTGGCTTCTGGGAAGCTAGCTCATGAAAATAAAAGCACCAAGATGCAAGAATGTTGCATTATTGCATCATCATTTGGTGAGGGAGAAAAGAATCTGGAAACTAAACAGACACCCAGTAATTGGGGAATGGTTGAAAAAAATCTGTGGTACACCTATATCATAGATATGTGTATATAAAAGATTTGAGAAATATATAAAAGTGTAAGTATCAGCTTTTATGAGGGGCAGAGTGATTGGTAGATTATGTAAGAATACATGTTTGAGGGTTTAAGTGGAAAAAATTACTTTCTGTCAAGTCACAATGTCTGGATCCTGTATAAACTTCTTGATTCTCCAATTCTTGGTATAACTGAACAAAGTGCTGTGTACCCAGCCACCCTGAAGTCTCCGGCTGCTCAACCTCTGGGAGGAAGGAGCCCTTGCTTATCTCTCAAGTCCCTTGATCATATGAGTATGTGCTGAATTCCAGGAGTAGAAAAGTGTTTTGGCCCTACCCTCCTTGAGGCATAGTGAGTGTATTGTTTTGTGATTTGATTGGAGAAATCTGGAGATGTAATCAGTGGTTTTTGACAGTCATTGCTGAGTAAGTGAGAAAATTTCTGTACTATTTAATCTAGAAACTGAGAGGCAGTGTTGGGATGTGCCCCTCGAAACTGTCTTGCTCCTGCTTTCTGAATTCTCACAGAATATTTTGAGCAACAGGAACATATTGAAAAAAGTACTCAGCTTTGTCCTCCAGAAAAAAAAAAAAAAAAAACTACATGCATTTAAAGGTAAAACCCTGGTATGTTTGCTTTAAAATATATATATACTTGCCCTCAAGCCTTCCTGAAATCTTTTTTGAGACTTTAGATGTACTGATGATAAATTTCTAAATGCCATAATTTCAGCCAATACCATTAACAAGTAGAAAAAAAGAAGAAAGATGATTTCTTTGATCATAACTATTTTTTTTAATTATGGAGAAATGTAATTACACCTGGTAATCTATGAAAAAACATGAGATCAGAGGGCTATTGATCTTTTCAAATTGTTTGCATACCATATGGAATGGAGCACTGGGTCTGTACCAACTCCAGAACACTTAGAAATACTTAGAAATAAGTTATTCACATCAAATCTCTTAAAAAGGATCCAAAGATTAAGTAACTCTTCCTACAGGAAACCTGGGTTCTTAAAGGTCCTTCTTATTTTCAAAGAACTCTTAGGTATGATGCATGATTCTGAGTTTCTTCTTCTATGTGTTAGTCTCATTCTACAATAAATATGAATTACTTTTTTAATCAGAAAAGAACACATTAACTAAAAATTCATTTATGTGATTTGAGAATTACAGTCCATAAAGTATTTGGGGAATGGCTTTTTAAAGAAACGGCCAAATTAGTTACAATCCATAATCAGAATTTC
Organism: Eidolon dupreanum; assembly: GCA_028627145.1. Classification (NCBI taxonomy): domain Eukaryota; kingdom Metazoa; phylum Chordata; class Mammalia; order Chiroptera; family Pteropodidae; genus Eidolon; species Eidolon dupreanum. Next base: position 134,013,665 of record CM053507.1, on the reverse strand, counting down.
ATAGTGTGAATGCCTAGAGACCTTTATTCATGTTGATATTTATAGAAGATTAAACTCTCGGTTACAAATGTGAGACAGTGTGCAGCGTGGAGGGAAAAGCCTTCTGTGTAACAGGAACCTAAAGCCAAATCTTGGCAACTCACTTCCTCTCTAAGGCTCCATTTCTCCATTTTTCCGTCTGTTAAGTAGAGACAACAATAAGTCTTACCTTTGCAGAGTTGTTAACAAAGTTTAGGGTTAATGTTATAAAGTATTAGAAAATTGCACCCAATAACTAACGATACAGGAAAATCCAAAACAATATTTCTTTACTATTTTCTTCCTTGTTTTAAATAACCGCAAACAATAGCAATATAAGATATATCAGGCCATTTGTCCTCAAAATACTATTGGCTTCTCAATTATCTCTCAATAATTATTTACATCTAAATAAGCCAACTTTATTGCAATTTGATAATGGAAACAAATAAAACTTTAAGAAGAGATGTTAGAAATCAGGTTAGTGGTTCCTGTGGGGCCTGGGTAGCTTCCACAAGGGAAGATTCCTGGGTGCCTGGTAAGAGACAGGGTTTTGTTTTTGTTTTTTTTAAATTTATTATTTAAATTAGTTTCAAATATATAGTACATTGGTCAGACATCTATATAGTTCATAAAACAATGCCCCCAATTGCTCCCTCCCTCCCCTGGCCCTCCACCTAGCCATCATATTAATGCTAACTGCATTCCCTCTGCCATGCACCCCATCTCCATGACCAACTACTAATTTATACTTCTTCAACCCTTCACCTCATTCTCCCAGCCACCCAACCCCGCTCCCCTCTGTTCGTCACTGAATTATCCATTATGTTTATGAGTCTGTTTTTGATTAGTTCATTTTTCTTCCTTAGATTCCACATATAAGTGAAATCATATGGTATTTATCTTTCCCTGTCTGACTTATTTCACTCAGCATAAATACCTCTAGATCCATCCATGTCATTGCAAATGGTAGGATTTCATTTTTTTTAATGGCTAAATAATATTCCATTGTATATATGAACCATAATTTCTTTATCACACCTGTCAAAATGGCTTTTATCAATAAGCTTCAAGGTTTTGATCTGGCTGCTGTTTACACAGGTTGTATACTTACATTCTGTGAGTGTGTCTGTAAGTGTGTTATGCTTTAATACAAAGTTGAAAGCAAAAGAAAAAAAAATAAAAAGAAAAAAGAAAGAAAAAAAGAAAGAAATGTCCCAGAAAGTAAATATCCTCAACATAGCATTTTAATGGACCTTATCACTTTAATTTGAGTTTATCTCACATTTCACGTGCACATCAGAGGAGAATTCCAAATTCCAGATTTAGTGCTTTAAGAACAGAGGTTTTCAACTAAGGGTGGGCATCCATCAGAATGGCTCTGAAGTTTTTTAAAAAATAAAGATCAAGATCCGCCCCTAAAGATACTGATTTAGTAGTTTTGGGGTGGGCCCAGAAATCTGTAATTTTTAACTCCAAAATTAGGAACCACTGTTCTGAAGTCTAAAGCAGAGGTTTGTAGACTTTGCTGCATTTTGCAATCACTTAGGGAGTTTAAAAAATATTGAGGGGCAGTTCCACCCCCAGAGCTACAAATTTAATTGGTCTGGGGAATGACCTGGTCACCCAGAATTTTTTACAGCTCCCTTGATGATTCTAATATGTAGCAATGTTTGTGAACAACTTTATAGAACAGAGGGAAGGAGCTTGGATATCTCTTACAGATATTTATAGCAGCAGGTGAAAATAGTGAGGGAACTGTAGCATCATTTAACTGCCTCAAGCCAAATCTGCCAGCACTCCACCCACTATTTGCCCTGGCCTGTGGCTTTCACATAAGGCAAATATTTATTGTGTGTTCCTATAATGAGTATGTATTTGTTTATAGGGCCTTAATATCCTGTCTGTGTCATCATCTCCCTTTTAGCCTGTAAATTTCTAAACAGCAGGGGAGAGGGCAAGGTAACTGCTTCTACAAGCAACTAAGTGCTGCAATTAAATGGATGATCCCAATAATGTAGGAATTCCTTTCCAGCTCGCCAGAGAGGCAAACTACAGCATTTTATATCCCACCTGCCTCGGTGACTTCATTGTAGGAAACAGAAATACAGGAAAACAAACTCTTCTTGGAAACGAAATGTCTCTGTGTCACAGAGGTTAGCATTAGACTCTCAGAAGGTTCATATTCCAAGATTCAGTCACCCTAGTGATGAAAAATGGTTCCATTTTGATTGGAAAATCAATGCTCCAGATGATGATACCAGCTATTTATACAGCTTCCTAATTCTTTGCCTCTCTCTAACCCATGGATTTTGCCTTGCCCTCAGTACCTTCAAAAGACTTTTCGTTGATGTTCCTTAGTGTTTCCCTTACTGCTTTCAAGAGGTGGAGCTGAGTGGAGTTGGAAGGGGTAGGACCTCTCATCATTTATCAAGAAAGTGCAGATTGCCCTTCGAAAGAGTCAGAACCCAAAGTTTGAATCATTTTACCCATTTGAGAAATCCATTAGCTGAAGGACTCTTTAGTGAGAGGTGGTAATATCAATTCTGAGGTCTTCTTGCCTTTTCTCTCTGAAACTTAAACATAAAGCTTGTGGATAATTCTATTCGACTGACATTTCTGAAGAAGCTGTGGTCTTCTGTCAGGAATGCCCTCCTCTGTCCTTGGTGCTTTAAGAAACTCCTGCTCACCCTTCTTCACGTGATACCAACTTTCTGAAACCTTCCCTAGCTTGCCAGGAAGGAAGATGAGGATTTGCTCTCTCCTCTATGATCTTATAGCACATTGTTTGCACATTGATTCTAGGATGTGTCACAGTGTGTTATAAATGTGTCGCCTCCTCTGTTAGACCTGGACTTTTCCTAGAAGTGAAGAGAAACCTACTCATGTTCCCAGCCTCAGAACTTACTTCTAGGCCTTGGCATGTGGTAGGAACCACACTATGTAATTACAGTAGACAATGTTCGGAATAGAATTGCCCATCCTGACCATTCCGTTTATTAGCAGAAGTTTTGGACAGTAAAGCTTCTAACTGAAGCGGACATTGTCCTGAAATAGGAAGCCATATTAACACTGCCTTTTGACTCGATACATGTCAGGTCTCATTCCATCCAAACAACTCCTGACTCTCCAATCAAACTGTAATGGAAGATCAAAGAGGTTCTTAAAACCTCGTCCTTTTCTCCATTTCAAGAAGTAGGTTAATGCTGCAGGTTAATTTTAAGCTTTTGACTCTAAGCTAGAATGGCAATAGAGGCATAGCTGACCTTTAATTCTAAGTGAGATTAAAAGGCAGAAGAGTTGGAGAGGTGGAATATAGGAAAGAGAATGTGAAGAAGAGAGTTGAGGTTAAAGGAGTAATTAATATTTAGATAAAGGACCTAGATCATCTATCTGTACTGTCCAATACTGCAGCCATTGGCCACAGGTGGCTATTTAATTTAAATGTAAATTAACAAAATAAAAAGAAATTAAATATTCAGTTCCTTGGTCACACTAGCCACATTGCAAGTGCTCAATAGCCACGTGTGGCTAATGGCAACCATATTGGACAGTGCAGATATAGAATACTGCCATCATCATAGTAAGTTCTATTGGACAGCACTGGAGAAATCCCTACCTTTTACAAATGGGAAACTTGACAACTGGAGAAGTTCAGTGACTGGCCCAACGATGCACACAGTAGGTCTAAGCCTGGAATCCAACTTCAGGAACCTCAGGCTGACCTCAGAATACTCCACATTGTGTTATTTGCCCACTTTCACTGTATAATTTGTCTGTGTGCATCAAAGAAAATGAGAAAGGCTAGCAAACTTCAGTTAAATTAAAAAATACAAAGTAGCCATTCGACGCCATTATACTAAGCAAACTTACCGAAATAAAATTTATAAGTAAAAAATTCATGGCATAGTAATTATCTTTAATGGAAGACAGCTTCTGAACAAAACTTGTCTTTATACTAAGTCAAAATGCTAATTGGCCATAAAAAGCACCATCTAATCACTCAACTTAATATCAGGTAAGGAAGTTTCATGCTAATCGATAACCTCAGTGCACACACTTATAGCTATTTAACTGCCTGCTATTGCATAGTAATTATATATTATTTTATAATAAAATATTCCCCCCATTCACGTTTGCATATTCTTAGTGTACATAATGGTGGTTACGGCTGTCACACATTATCCATTAATATGAATTATTTGGTTTTTCAGAATGTTTCTCATACTTACATATGTTCGAATTTCTCATATCTTGAGCTGATTTCAATAATATAATGATGTGCCCATGTTTGACCACCTATAAAGAATATCAGCTTTCTTTATAAATTTAAATTGGGTTTCCAGAAGCAAAGGTGGTAAGTTTTCAAGACCTGAGGTGACATTAAAATAAGATTATGTGAAAAATTTGAGTTGGTGTCATAGTTACAGGGACATGTTTTGGACATAGCATTTCAGAGAGCCAGTGGGGATTTTATTGAACTCACAAGTAATTTATCTTCTCATATTTGAGTGAAGCCATCTCTATCCTGGTTCTGTTAGCACCTTGTATGAACACGCAGAGAGCCAGTTTGTTATGTGAAAGCCACATGCAGCTAGTGTTAAGGGGAAGTTCCCTCTCTATTCACTGGAGTGATTTATTAATGGCATTTACCATTATTTGACTGAAAATGATTTAAAGATGTGTTGTCTCGCAAAGCAAGAACTCCAGAGGTAGTTGGCTTTATAGTTTCTATTAATCTGTGGCACAACACAATCATTAAAATGCCCTCCATCTTGCTGCTCTGCCATTCTCCCCATGTTGCCTTTCATCCCCAGGCTTGTCCCCTCAGAGTCACAAGGTATCACATCTCTAGGCAACACATGCTTGCACAGCTATATCCAAAGCCTGGGAGAGAAGCAGTTTCTCCTCACATGCGTCTTCATTACAGGAAAACACCCTCTTCCAGAAACCCTCTCTCATGCTACCCCTAGCAAACCGCCTCTTACTTGGCAGTGGCCAAGCACGCTCACACCTCAGCTATAAGAGAGGCTGGGTGTTTCAGTTATCCAGTGATGTATAACAAACCACCCCAGACTTAGCGGCTTTAAACAAGTTCTTCTCGTGCTTCCGCAGTCTGGACTGGACTCAGCTGGGTGGCATTTCTGCTCCACATAGTATCTGCTGGGGCTGCAACATCCAAGATAACTTCTTCACCCACATGTCTTTTACCTCAGCTCAGATGGCTAGATTACCTGGTGGCCGGCCAGGCATCTGTCTTTCTTCCCATGGCCTCTCCATGGCCAGCTTGGGTTTCCTCACAAAATGGCCACCTCAGGGTAGTGTGACTTCCTACATAGTGGCTGACTTCCAAAAGAATGTGAAAGTGGAAGCTACCAGGCCTCTGAAAGTATAGTCTCAGAAGCCACACAGTATCATGTAACACACTCTATTTGATCAAAGCAAGCCACAGGGTCACCTCAATTCAGAGAATGACCCCCTATCTCTTGATGAAAAGAATGGCAAAGTCTCGTCGCCAAAGATATATAGGATGGGAGAATTTGTTGCAGGTTTTTTGTGACAACAATTTGCCACCCTGGGAAAAGCAAACACCTGGCATTTTCCAACTAGAGCAGGCATGGGAACAGTTTGGTAAGGTGGCTAACCAATAGCTAGTCCACACTAAACTTGGTGTCTCAGTCTTCACAGCAGCATCTGCTACACTGGCCATAGCCTGGACACAGTTGATTTCAGTTCAACTTTCCAGATGGCCTTTGGGAATACAGTACCAGTATTGCCATGCCCAGGAAATGATACCCTGCACCTAAATTCAATTTGAGAGACCTGAATTAATTCGGCCTTGTTTTCTCTAAAGTTGAATTAGTAAAAGAATAGATTACCATATCTTTATAGTAAATAAGATATTTCAAAACTGTGCATGGGACTGATAAACACTAAATTCAGCAATATGGCAAAATAATGAGATTTGATCAATTAAAGTAGCACATCCTTGGGCTTTGCTTATATTGTCTTTTACACTTTTCTGTACATCTCGTACATGTTCTCGTCCTCACAAAGTCCTGAGGAACACTCAAGACTAGGCTTAAAGCTGATCTGCCTGAACCACTCCTCTTCATTCTGGAAATTTGTGACATATTGGGTAACATATGCCACTTATCTACAGTCAGAATAATTTCAACAACGTTTTTTGGATTTTTTTATTTCATGCCCGAGAGCAAAGAAAAATATTAGCCTCTTGAGCTGGATAACTGCTTTGGGATCTCCAAATAAAAGGTTTCAAGGTGAGTCATTACTATGTAATTCTGCTATTGTCACTGATTTGAACACCAGCCCTGGATCAGGCTCCTCTTCTCAGAAAGAATTTTTTCTCAATTTCTGATCAATCGGGGTATTTTAATCACTTAATTTTGCATCATATCTCTTAAAACAGGAATTGAGTTAAGTTGTTAGAAAATCATACCTCCTATGCCTAAAATCCTTTGATCCATAATCTTTTTGTTTCAAAATGTTTTTAAATATAGTTTTTGGTATTTACAGTGAACATGCCTAGGATATGACGCTAACTTAAAAAGAACATTTTGTTTACAAGATTTCTCTTGTGTCAATTCAGACATTTCGGAAGAGTCCAGGACATGAAAAACAGTACTCTTAGAACTGCATAGTCCATAAAGGGAGACATATGCATTGCATTTAATTAAAATAACTTAGTAAACATTTTTGAAGATTTCTTTCCCCTCCTTCATATCAAAGAAAGCAAGCAAGGAAGAAAGAAAGGAAAAGAAGGGAAGGGAAGGGAAGGGAAGGGAAGGGAAGGGAAGGGAAGGGAAGGGAAGGGAAGGGAAGGGAAGGGAAGGGAGAAAGGAGAGAGGCAGGGAGGGAGAGAAGGAGGGAAGGAGGAACCATAGCTAAGTACCAAATATTTTTCTTTCTGCCAGTGTTTTGGGGTTTTTCTTGGCTCACTTTTTTTCAGCTCGGACAGTATGGAAAATTATTGCCTTGCAAACACGTTTCTGGGAAAATGAGGAAATAAAAAGAAAGCATAATTTAGTTTATTTCTTTTCTACTAGGAAATAATATCCGGAAGAATAAATTTTATCTGCCATAGTAAAAATCAGGAAGAGGGAAGCTAAGCATTTCCTTGGAAAATAAGGAAATTGTTTATGAAAGACATCAGAAGCAGAGGTACTTGCTGGGGATGGAGGAATCAATAGTAAAGTTGCAGAGTTTAAGTTTGTCAGCATGATAGGAAACAGCCCAATACTCTGAGTTTTCAATATAAATGTATATGTATATTATATACATATATTTTAGGGAAAAGAATTTTTGTCATGTTAATAACTAAGGAAACCAATTTCAGTCTCAAGGTATTTAAAAATATTTTAGAGAGATTTCAGGGAAAAAAAATTTGACAGCCTTTTTAGATGTTTTGGCCTAGGCTTTATTTAATACCCATCAACTAAAAAACAAACTCCTCAAGATAATCAGGTTTCTTTTAAGTGCAGCTGTAATAACTGGCCAAGTGATATTTTAAGTTTTGCTTCATTTCTGAAAGGCAAGCCTGTATTTTAATCATTAGAACCCCCATACCCGACCCCCAAGAAAGTTAGATAAATGGATAAATAGATAGATGGATGTACACCAACTCGCTGGCTGTTTTACCTGAAGGAAAATTGGAAAGCAGTTTCTTTGAAGGCAGAACCATATAAAATTGCAATTTTTGTAGGTTAAAACCACGAGATTGTGTCAATGTTTTATGTTTCAACCTAATAGAATATACATCTCAAGCACACTTAAAGTTTTGTTTGCATTTACCAAGCCTTGGAACTTTGTGCAAATTGCCAACCGTGCAGTTTATGAAATATCTCAAAGTGAAGTTGATTACCTTGAGATCTTGTTGGTGCTGTTGAATCCTATGTGCTTGATTTCTTTAAAAACTCCTTAGTTTTCATGCAACTATTAAGCAGCAGTAATAAAGCCCTTGTTTGTCCACTTGCCAACCCTCCCATTTGGCCAGCAAGCCTCTGGCTTGAAACCCCATCCTGGGCTCTTGTCCACTTTCTGTGAGTCTCCTTATCCCCTCCCTTTTCTTAGCCAGCACTCTGGACGACCGTCAGAAATCAGAAGGGCTCTATTTCCTTAAGCAAGTCACTTCTTTCAGTGTTTCTGGCGTTGCTTTGGTGGAATGGCTTTTAAATTGATGACCACAGTCCATGGTAAGAAATACATTTTACATAACTATTGAGTCTACGAGTGGTGTGTGTCTGCAAATTCAAAAATTCCACAAAACAATCCTTACTCTTTAGAAAATGCGATGACCTCTGATGCCTTGCAGTCTCCTTTATTTCATTTCTTAAAAGGTACTTCGTGTGACCCGCTAAATTGATTCCACAACCCACTAATGGGTGGAGACCCATAGTTTGAAAAACACTGCTTCAGTGTACTTGATTCGGCCCAGAAATTTTAAGTTTGGCAGTCAATCACAGCTTTGCTTATATCGGTAGAAAAAGGTAGGACTATTCATTGCTAGGAACATGGTAAAAGCATCCTTTGGCAGCTTTCAGACTTTTTAATAGCAGTGGAATAAACAAGTATTCAGTCTATTAATGGGAGAGTGCCTCAGCCAAAAAATAACAAGGGGTTAAAAAAAATTACTCAGAAGGTAGATGGAATTCCACAGATTCCAGTTCTAGAACTGTATTTTCAAGTCCAACTCTTAACTGATAACAAAAGAGGGTTGGTTGGCCTGTTTTCCAGGTAGGAAGGAATGTAGGTATTTCAGATGCAGGCAGTGGAAAAGAAAACTCATGATGTTGATTTAGAAAGCTTCCCTCTGCAGCTGCCAATCATGCCTCATCTCTTACCAAGACCAGGAAGTGAGTCTTCACTGGGCTTCTAGCCACTGGCCATCTCATGGCCTTCCCTCAGCCTTCCTTTTATTCCCTTGGGCCACAACTTGTTCTGCTCTGGCCACCTGGGTGAAAATTTGTTTTCTAGATTTGGGACAAACTAAAAGATGTTCTTAAAACCTAAAGAAAATTTTGTTATCATGTTCCTGATACCATGATGTATTCATGTACCAAATCAGAATCTGATTCAGTACAACTTCAGAGCTGTAGCTCTTATGAAAACTATACATGTAGAGGAAATCGAAGATAAGTGCACAGGAAATTCTGTGCTTGGAAGTTTTCGTTAGTTATATGAGTAAACATTCCCTTCTCCTCTTGGTCTTTGGCTACTAGTGTTTCCTTTTTAAGCTCATGATAAAGTAGGATGACAGCAGAGAGTGGACTGGATGTAATCAGCCCAAGAGCTAAATTTTAATTGTTTTCTTACACTGCAACATTTAGTTTAACTTTAAAGGGGCCACTGCAGGTATTCTACCTTCATACTTTTGTGTTCCCCACACAATCCAGAAAATATTTAAAGGCCATCAAGAGAAGTTACTGAGGATAAAGATTCTTGGGCATTCTCAAGGATTGCAGAAGAAAGCTGAGACATCTCTCCCATTGAAATTTAGTTTTCTTATCTCTAGCAAATGGACTAGAAAGAGCTAGAAGAATATTCAACAGGGTATCAGTACCCTTGAGGATGACTCATTTCACCTACAAATCAGAAGACTGTCACCTAGTACAAGTTATGCTTCCCTATGACTGAATTTCTACTTCTCTATACTAGGAAAACTACTTGGCCCATGTTGCTTGCAGAATGGATGTGAGCTTCAAATAAGATAATATACTTGAACAAACATAAAGTTCAATTGCTAGGTTCCTTTCTATTTTCAACCAGTAAAGACCTGATGCAGAGGAAAGGTTTGGGGATAGGGAGATTTTTAAATCCTTGTAGCTTTAGGAATCTGATTTAATGGTGACTTTGCAGGACTTAGATTGGAATGAAGGAGAAGAGAGCTAAACCAAGGGTACCAAGTAGGGGCAGGGGGAGCCAAGCAGGAATGTTCAGTGGCAAAGAAAAGAACATGAAAAGGACGCCTGTCTAAGGTAGCTGTGTAAAATCCCACCCACATTGTGTCTATAAGTTATACTGGATATTCTAGAAACTCCCAAGAAGAGCCTGAATTTTCATCACCAGCTACAGGGCCTTTAAAGGGTTGCTTGAGAACCTACACCTCATGAATGTTGACTATTATTCATTGGAATTTACCCAACTTCAACTTCTGTCAAACTTGATCTTCAACTTCTTAATTTACGGGAGCACACTGAAGTTGAAAGTAAGAAGAGCCATTTAAACCCCACTCTAGTGTTCCTCCTGGTTCTGTACCCCATCCCCCTCTGGCTAGTGGTGAGGAATGTATAATATGCACTTCCTCATACAAATATGATTGTAGAGAAATAAAGGTAAAGAAAGGTGTAAAGAATAGTGTTTTCATGAGAAGAGAGAGATGTTGTGATGAGGAAATTTTGTTTCCATATAAAAATTTCTATTTCTTTTAGCCATTCCATGGTATTAAGCCTTGAAACTATTCTGGTTTCAACATGAATAAACAAAGATCCTAGCAAAATGCATGGAGCTTGATGTGAGTGACCTCGGCCTAAGAGCAGATAGACATTCTTCAGTATATCTACAAATGATCTAGCTTTTTGTCCAAATGCAGATTTTTGAGATGTTTAGAGAAGAGGAATCTAATAGTTGAGGCTGATATATTAAACCATATGCATTAAGTCAGCTGCCCACATATTCCTATCTTGCCGCTTAGCTAGTGATGGCAATAGGGTTGAGCAGAGAAGAAATAGTGTGTGTCCGGGATTTCTTTCTTTCTTTGCATCTATAGGTATCTTCTTGAATTTCACTGAAAAATAATATTTAAAAACGTAATGCTTTGCTTTCTTTAGATCTTACTATTTTATAAACACATGCTGGTATTGGTAAACTCTGCATGACTGATAAAGGCTTGTAAATGAAGAGTCATGTCTTAGCTCAGGCTGCTATAACAAAATACCATGAATTAGGCAGCTTAGCAACCAAAATTGACTTCTCATAGTTATGGAGGCTGGGAAGTCCAACATTAAGGTGCTGACAGATTCAATGTCTGGTGAGGACCCTCTTCCAGGTTTGTAGATGTCTGTCTTCTCATTTTATTCTCACATGGCCCTTCCTTAGTAAATGCACTTGAAAAGAATGAGATTTCTTTGTTTTCTTCTTCTCTTAAGGATACTAATCCCATCAGGAAAGTCTCAGGGTTAGAGCTTCAACATATGAATTTGGGGGGAACACAAACCTGCCCATAATAAGGCATAACCCTAAAAATGAACAATAAAAAAATGCTAAAACATTTGTAATCTCGATGGTCAATGTAATGCAAAATTGCTTTATTATAGATAAATTGTCTTTTGACATTCATTACTAATCTTCCTTCAGAACTTTACTCCAACATCATATAATTTGGGCTTCCCTGGGCACTTATTTTCTTCCTCCCTGACCCACCCACGATAGACATTGGATCTATCCAGGTGTTCCCTGCACATTTACTCCATGTATTTAATTGGTGCTTGACTCCTCACTGCTATACTGTAAATCATCTAATCTTATCCATCTTGGTATCCTCAGAGCCTAGCCAGCTGCCTTACACATGATGATAATAATAATGGCTAACCGTTACTGCATAGTTGCCATGTCCTAGGCACTGTGCTAACTGTTTTCAAGTTTATTTTCTCATAGCACCATCAATGAGGCAGGTTCCATTATTATTCCTGCTTGCAGATAAGGAAATTGAGATTTATGAAGTTAGATACTTTGTTCAAGGTCAAAAAGTTTAGAAATAATGGAGCTGGCTTTGAACTCAAGAAGACGCTTGATCTCAGGCTGTTAATCACTTCACTATTCTAAGTGCTTAATAAATATCTGGGGAATGCATTTACTTTTTAATGAAGGATGAATGAAAAAATAAATGAACGAATAATTGACTTGATTATTTAGAGCTAGTGATAAAAGCTTTCAAATGAATTACCTAAAAGTTCATTCATCAACCAATTGGACAATGCAAATATCAATTATTATACACTAACTGGCAACATTTGGGAGAATGGTTTAGAAACTACCAAAAACAGTACTACTTAGTGAAGTTAGATAGCATAAAGATGGTAGAATTCGTTGTGAAGTGTGATGGTGGCTTAACTCAGAAGGCTGTCCACAAGAGCATGAAAAGGAGGTTCATGAAAGACACAGAAACATATAGGGAGAATCCCCAGACTTCTTTCTTCTCTTGTAGTCTCTGGACATTTCAGTTCCTGGGGAAGTGGCAGTTTAGAGGTGAGTACAAAGCCCATTGATGTTTCTGAGTCCAGTAGTTATTCAGCCTCTGGTATATATCAGATCACCTGGAGAGAGCATTTTCCAAAAGTGGAGGGTTGTAGGAGGTGCAGTGGGACCTATTGAATCAGAATCTCAAAGGTCTTTTGAGTTGTGTTTTAAAGTCCCCAGGTGATTCGGCTACACAGCAAAGGATAAGAGCCACTGCCTTTGATTGTCTTCTCCCAGGCAATTCCTGAAATCCAAAGAAGATGGCAGAAAAGAGGCCCACAATAGTCACAGAGTTAGGTTGCTCTCAAAAACCCAAAGAAAAACACAAATCCTCATCCTGTTCAGGTCAAAGCCAATAATAAATAGAAATGTGGCAAAAAGACATTTTGCCATGACGATGTCACTAAAACAAGGCTGTCAGAATCATTGGCAGTTTCTTTTTCCTTGACTTCTTTCCCCTCGTAAGAGAAACTATCAGACAATAAAGTTTTCTGCAGCAGGTACAGGAGCAGCGAAGGCGCCTAACTCTAGACTGGCCTTTCAAAATGGAGCGGTCTTTAAAAAAGAGAGAAATGTCATCAGGGATTATTCATTTTAGTGTCTTCATTAATAGATTAACATGAGACCAGTTGTTCAACTCTAAAAGTTTCAAAAATTTAGAAGTGCTTATTAAAGCTTTGAGCAAACTGCCAGTGCATTTCTAAACATAATGTTTCCATTAATTTTCAGTTACTCAAGACTATAACATTTTTTTATCCTTGTATGAATTTAAAACGACTGCTACATGTTGCTTTCTATATTCCTTTTCCAAACAAACATTTTTCTTTGAGTTGAAATCCAAGACGCAAACTTCCTGTTTCAAAAATATTTGGAGGAGGAGAGTACCAGCCGGGAGCCAAGTAGTTTGTGGGGAAAGCAAAGGATGAGAGACCTGGGGATATCTCACATTCGCACATCCCTTAGACTCCCTGAGTCTTGGTTTACAAATCCATAAACAGTAAATGTGTGAGAGCAGAAAAAAAGAGTGTGTTGAATTGAAAATAAAGCTGGTACTAATATTCAGGTTCGAGCATATTAGCTTCAAAGGCTACTTTAGTCTTCGAAAGAGTTCCATTTACAACCCACTGGAACTGGAGATTGTTCCTGCTGGCAAAAGCAGAAGCATAGAGATCATCAGTCCAGGGTTTTTAAACTGCAACTTGTGACAAATAGTGAGCATGTAATGAATTAAGTGGGTCATATCCATCTTTTTTAATGAAAAATAATAGACTAGAATAGAAGCTATTGTAATAAATCTCTCATAGAAAGGTTAAATATTGTTTCATGAAACTTTTGTTTTTGTTTATGTGAAGGACAGGGTACAATGCAAAATATATTTCTTATCATATATCATCTATTCCAATACCTTCACTTTATAGATGGACAAAATTTTAGACCAAAGAGGTTAAGTGACTTGCCTGAAGTTGCACTATTATTTAATATAAATTGAGAAAGTCAACTTTTAAAAATCAACTCTGTCCCTTAAAAACCCAGTTGTTCCCAAAATCCGAGCAATGATTCTGTAAACAATGACACAAATTTTCCTTAGACAAAAACCCCAGAGCATATTGGAGGAACAATAGCATCTGTTCCCATGGGATATTAGAAGACTAATAGCTTTACTGAGCTCAATGAACTGGGCTAGTGTTAAGTGCTTTGTAAGAATTACATCATTTAATTCTCCACAGTAAGGTAGGTACTCTAGTTACTTCCTTTACAGATGAGTATAGGGAGGCTCAAAGAAGTTGTAATCTACTACCAAGTATAAGAGCTGCAGTATGAATCCAAAGCCTGAGCTTACTTGCGTGGTTGCTCTTTCTCACTTTCTCTTCAGTTGATAAATAGATAGATAGATAAAGAAAAATAGATTGGTGCCCAAATTCGGATATATACACATATATTTAGAGTTTAGATATTATATATTTTATAACTATAAACTTAATCGTACAAAGAGTATAGAAACCTCTCAGAGAAAAATAAATAGAAAAGCAAAAAATATGAGACATTTGAGTGAAATCTTCGCTGGCAGTACAATTTCTATTAGCTGCAGTGATTCTTAAAATTTAATTAACAAGTAACCATTAACTGGGAAAACAACCATGTGGTATGTATTTTTGCAGTTAACTAAATAGGAGGAATCTTTGCTTTACTTTCTCTACTCAAATACGCTGTGAATTTCAATGGCTTTGTATGCCACAACTAGGATATGAATGCTTTTGATCATAATAGAAGAGAAATAGACAAGTTGGAAAAGGAGGAGAGGGAAATAGGGGAAAAGAATGAAAAGCATCAAAACTGGTCATTACTAAAGCTTTACAAATTTTTTATGCATACATTCATTCCTGATTTCTTGAATTTTTTTGTAGTTTGATAATATTATACATGAATGTCAACACAAAGAGAACACAAATGAACCGATAGGAACTTTTAAAAGACTTAACACTACTGAGTTTCCCCAGTTAAACTTAATTGCTTATCACTTTGTTTTTTTGCTCTGAATGTTCTATAATTTAAGTCCACACAAATAATATTTCAATATAGTATATACCATTAGGCCTGTACCATCAGATTCAGAGAATTAGAGATTTGGAAAAGTCAATTTGCCACAGACTCAATTACTGAATGGAAATAAAAATAACTTAATGCTGGGCTCTGCCAATCACTCTTAGGAAAGTACTCTTTGAAATTACAGGGCAAAAAAGAATGGAGAAAAATTCCAAAGAAATCTCATCCATTCCACCCCTCCAGTCAGTCCTGACACTCTCATTGCCAAAGATACCATTGCTACCCAAAGTGTGGTCTTGAAACCAGCAGCATCAGCACCACCTGGAAACTTGTAAGAAAAATGAATCTCAGACTCCACTCTAGACCTGCTGAGTCAAAGTCTGAGTTTTAACAAGGGGATTCAAGTGCATGTTATATAGTTTGAGAAGCGTTGGGCTATACCCTTGTAAGGGGAAAGAATTTCAAGGCTAACTGGAGCAGTTGAGATCAAAGTATAACCACAACCACCCAAGTGGAGGAAAACCCAAGATGTGTTTTGATTATCATTGTGGGACATATGAAATACTTGGAACGAGGTTGGCGATTCACCTTTACAAATTAGAACAAAAGAAAATTAAATTATCTTGGGTAAGATGAAAGGTAACAGTCAGGTAGAAAGAAACCTAAAATGTTTTATATCTGACCCATTTCAATAGAAGAATGTGCTGGCTTCCCCAGGTGGTTTTAGGTGGACCAAGAGATATTCTTTTGTTTCTACAATACTCATTTTTTCAGTGACCTCATATTTATGGCAAATGATACTGGTTTTCCATTTACAATGGTGATATACTATTTCCTTATAAAGAAGTTTTTTCAAGTAGGTCAATTTAAAGAACTATAATAATTAAATAATAAGGCAGATGGGTTGAAGGTGGAATATGAGTAACTAGGAAGCAGCCTTGCAAGACTAGATCAGTATCGCCCTGAATTTCACATTGCAGAGATGAACATCATGTTTAAGAAGAAATAGGGGACTGCCAACCTTTCTGTTTTGCCAAATAAAGATATTTGGAAACAGAACAAACCAACATTTACTATCTGCTATCATCACATAAAAGAAAGAATATTTTAGTACTCCGAAAAGCAGAAAGACAGTATCAGAAAGTAAAGTCTTTCCAAGAAAATATGGTTGGCAATCTTACAAAGATTCATACACATAAGTCCACAGTCCCTTATCCAAAACCCTAGCCATACAGATCTCAGAATTCAGATTTTTTTGAGGGGCGGGGAGGGGAAGGGTGTCCGAAAGGTATAAAAGTATTATTGTGGCATTTGAGGGAACATCCAGTACCATATTAAATACATTAATATTTCTGCAGTGAAACATATTCAATTGAGTCAATAAAGATTTATAGAACACCCATATGAAATCAGGTCAGCTTTTAAACCAAATAAGTTATGAAAAAAATGTCAGTTTTTCGACACATTTTTACTTTAAAATTACAAATAAGGAATTATGCACATACATCTTATACAGTGTTGCCTTTTTTTAAATTTTATTTTGTTGTGATGCAGGTTGCCATCCATCACTGACAGGCACAGGTCTGAGAATGGTGATGCATGAAGAGTGTGTTTGGCCTCTGGTCACATAACTTATTCCCATTCTCCAGTTACAACCATGTTGATGATATATATTAATTTAGGTCATATTCTATTTGAATATTATTGAAGAGAATTTCAAATGGTCACTTGCTGAAATGTAAGCTCTATGAGGCGAGGACGTCTGTTTTGTTCACTGACATACCCTAAGTACTTAAGAATGTCTGACACATTACAGCTGCTCAGTATTTGTTTAAAACTGAAAGATTTGCAAGTTAACCCATGCAAATACTAAAAATTGTCATTGACGGGTCATGGATATAGAGAGTTGAGTTGTGGATGTGTGTGCATATGTGTCTTCAGTTTAGAGCAATCTGTTACATTCTTTCTTTGACAAAAAAATACATGTATATGTGAGTGTTTCCTGCTAGTTCTTCAGTTATAAACAGAATTTGGATAAGGGAGTTCCAGATGATGATGTCATATATTGAATCATCTGAAACCGAGTCAACACAAATAAGTATTTGGTACTGATGGTTATTTTTTTAAAGACAGATTATTTAATTTCTTTGCTATTTTGGATCCAGATTGTCAAAAAATAAGAGCGAGGTCAATGAACTTTAATAAGAAAAAAACATGAACACAGTAATATAAATCAGTGGAAATAATAAAATAATTCAGTAAAATAATTTAGTGAAAAATTTTTAAAACTGCTTAGCCACCAAAGATGTGAATTGATTTTCATGGTCACAACAAAATAATGACTACAGCTGGACAAAATATGATCGCAAAAGGAAGCTAGTCTGATTGTGTTCTAATTCTTCCAGAAAAAAATTTAGTTTGCTTCTCTTCCATTGACTCATATGGGTTTGGTTTTTGAAAAAAGTCTGATTAAATGAGCAAAAATTATTTTCCAGGATAAAAATATTATCCCTAACTAAGAGTAAGGCGGTATCACTATTTTTCAAATGAAAGCAACATGTCAGCTCATCATAAATTAATGGCAGTCTTTTTCAGAACTAAGACAAAATCCTGCAGGCATTTACCAACCACAGTGTGTAGTGAAATTTTAAATGGCCCTCAATCCTATCCACCTAAACATTATAGAACTCAATTACTAGGAAGTAGGCATAACCCTCTAGACACAGAAACCCCTTGACCATCATAATCATAACAGTTCTCACTCAGTAAGTGTTTACTATCTACAAGGCACTGTACAATAAATGTTACTCATCTTACAAACTTAAGAGATTGGTATCACTGTCCCCACTCTCATTTTACAATTGAGGAAATTAGAATTCAAAAAAGTTAAGTAACTGTCTAAGTTTATACCACAGTAAATAGCAAAAGTGGAGGAATTAGGGGATTATAATCTAGATTCGTCTGATCTATATATTGTCCACTGTACCACACTGCCTTCCTCCAGCCATGTTAGTAGCATGAAACACTTTTGAAATCTCTGGTTCTCTGATGTAAAGGTAGCTGACATCCAACAACAAGCAATTCCAATTATTCTAATTCATTTTTCTCTGTTGACTCTTTTCATCATCTGCCACTGCTTATGACAATAAATGTACCCATAAAATCAAAAGCAATTTCTCTCAGCTAATAGTCTTTTCAACTTGCCATTATTTTCTTACCTAGTTACTGAAATTGTTCATTCTGAAATAGATTTGTGGGATCTTAATTACACAATTAGTTGTTTCCATGTACTATATCTTAACTAATGAAACTTTTACTTATAGTTTTGCCAGGCACCACCAGAAAATAATTACGGAATTTCTATAATACAACCTTTAAGCAAAGACTTTCCATAAGAATAAATCAAAGAAAGAAAATATTGTCATAGAAGTCAAGTGTAATTAGAACTATAAATCATCAATCCACTCCTTTAACAAATGCATTGGTATGTGTTAGAAATTGGTAGAGGTACTTTTGGGGTATATAAAATTCAATTTACTAAGAAGATGCTGAGTCTTTAAAGTGAAAAGAGCCTTTAAAATAAAGCCGATGTTTGAAATAAAACCATAAAGGCTTGAGATTGTTCCTTTCATCACAAAATATGAGCAACAGAGAATATGGTTGTCCTGTTCCCCAGAGGGGTGCCCTGCACTCCGGGTGGCCTAGGAGATGACTGAGTTGGGCCCAGGATGATTATAGGCAGAAGAGGATAAGGCATTGGCTTGAACATGCCCTCTCCATCCACAGCCAGTCTGATTAGATTCGGGCCACAGCAACAGCGTTGTGCTAATCACCCTTACCAACATTTAGCTCCTGCCCATCTCTCTGCAACAGAGAAGAGGCCTCAGGCTACTGGTCTCTATAGCAAAGAGAATAAAATAATGAACTTCTTTTTAAGGAAAAATGACCAGCAAATTTGCCTCAAGAGTCTGTACCATGAAATTGCCTGAGAATGTGTTGCCTGCTGTTATTCTGTGACTCACAATGATTTTAAATACGAGTCAGTTCTCTTCAGTGCTTCAAGTTGGAAAATAAAAGGTACCCAAGCCCTAGTGCTATATCTGTATTTTGGATTTCCCTTGTTTCTTTTCATGACATTTTGAAAAGATATCTTTCACAATGATATCTGCTCACTGCTAATTTTAGCTAATGAAATGCAAACAGGTTTTATGTCATGCCTTCCTCTAAACCTTAACTCAGCCACACCCCACCGAAAAATAATTCTCATTTTCTTTTTTGACTTAAGGCGTTGTCCATTGGCCAGTGGAATTCTCTGGCTTCTTCAGAATTTATATAGACTGTGTAAAGAGTGGGAAGTCCTAGAGCCCACGGTATCAAAGAGCCTTCTTCCTGTGATTCCATCTTCCCTCTCCTTTCTCTCTTCCTGATTTAGTTTGGGTCCTAAAAACCCTCCTTAGAATCTGCTCCTCTACCATTTGCATTTTGTTTGTACTCTGGCTTATCTCTTGGGATCATCTTTCCTTTTGCTATTGCCCGTTTATTTCCCTGCTGGGAGAAGCTCAAACTTTGTTATTCTGAGCCTCCCGAGAATCAAGCTTATTTGAGCACTGGTTGAATGGAAGCTTATCTTCTTGGATGATCTCTCAGAGGCAAACATGCATTCTGGCAGAGAGAGTGGAACCTAAACAGCAGATTACAGCCCAGCAAGAAGTTTGCTCTTAACTTCGCTTTTACTATTTTGCTAAAGGCATTGACTCTACAGCTTTTTAATTGTGCATGACTGAGATACTTAGGGTCAGTCTTGTGTTTACACTTTATTCTAGAAGGTTGTGCTGGGTCTGATGTGTGACCATTGGTTGAGCTGGAACATCGACACCCAGTGGGAGAAGGAAAGTAAAAGGCATTGCTTGGGCTCCCTGCCAGTGTATTCCCGAGTTGGGCATGTTTCAGTGTCCACTAGCCAAGGAGGACTGTGTGTTCCCTTTCTTCTCCCAAGGACCCTCTCTATCTGAACCAGCTGTGGATTGTGTTCCTCCCTACATTTTATTACAAGTAGATTGTACTAAGGTTTGTCAAAAATATGTTCAGAGATATAATGCAAAATAAGATGTCCTGACCAATTTTTTTTTAAAAAAGAATTCATACAAATAGCAGCTGGCCTCCTCCTCCTAGTGGTATAACGAATCAGGTGCCTGACTTTCTCCACCCATTTTTTTAAAGTATAATTCAGGCTGCCATAGAGAAGATACAATCAATGTAGAATAAAACCTCAGTAACCTCGAATTAAAATAGCTAGTACCCTCCTATAACTATGAACTCCCTTATAAATTTTTTTATGCCTATAGCACCTGGTCTTCCTAGGTGGTCTCCCATCCAAGTACTAACCAAGCCCGACCCTGCTTAGCTTCTGAGATCAGGCGGGATCAGGCATGCTCAGGGTAGCATGGCCATAGACTCTCTTATAAATTTTTATAAGAAGGAAATGACAAACCTAAGAACTAGAATTCAACCCACTATTCTGTACTATCTATATTTATACATGTAGAACAAGTATACAAAATCTAGATTTATTCCAGAGAACTTGGAAATGCAGTGATAATGGTTAAGTGTCATTTGTAATTGTGATGTTCAAAAATTTTAGTTCAATAACTCTTTATTGAATGCCCAAGATCCTGAACCACTCAGAAAGATTAAATTTATTCTATTAAATGAAGGGATTGAGATTTTTCAACCCTCACCTATTACTTGCCTAGCACTCTATGTGGATCTCCTCTAGGGCATTTATCTTTTTCTACCTTACAGATATTTGTGCACTGGTTTTATCTACCCTAAAGAACTGATAGGACCCGAGGACAAGATTGATAAGCATCACTTTTGTAACTCTCAGAGCTTAAATAAGGTGAAAGATAAGTAGCTACAGCAAATTGAAACTAAATATTCACCCTGTCAGAGAGAGAGAGAGAGAGAGAGAGAAAGAGAGAGAGAGAGAGAGAGAGAGAGAGAGAGAGAGAGAGAGAGAGAGAGAGGAGAAGAAGAAAGAAAGAGAGAGGAGGAGAGAAACAGATGGGTGGACAAGCAAGTGAAATGGATAAGGGATGAGACAGAAGGTGAGAGGTAAGGAAGTAGAGATAAAATAGCAGCATATAACAATAGTTGTCAAAGAGTAGTACTTGGACCAGAAGCATCAGCATCGCCTGGAAAGTTGTTATAAATGAAAAATTGGGGGAACCATCCCAGACCTATAGAAACAGAAACTCTAGAAGTGGACACCCAGCAGTCTCTGTTCTATCAAGCCCTCCAGGGCAATCTGACACAGCTAAATTTGAGAATCAATGGTAGACACCTTGATCTCTCTCATTTTCTCTGTGAAATCTCTCTTACTCTTCTAGGCCAGTGCTTATCAAATTTTAAGGTAGGAGCAAATCACTGGCTCTTGTGAAAGATGCAGATCCTGATTCAGCAGGTCTTGGTTAAGCCCTGAGAGTATACATTTCTGACAGGCTTCCTTCCAGGTGATGCTCATGCTGCTGGTAGATTCTAGAACAAAGGTGTGGCACAGAGAACCCCAGGAAATCCCAGCAATTCTTTGGAGGCTGACATAGGTGGGCAAAAGGGGGAGCAGGTGGGATTCCAGCCTCCCTCACTCCCCCCAGCCCTCCATCTTTAATAAATGCTTCCCTGAGTGAATCTGCTTTACTTACTGGGTTTCCCATAGCTTTCATTTGAAATAGAGAAAAAAGCTTTAAACCACAAATTTAGTATAAAATGGATAAACAGCAAACAAAGACTCTTATTGTTGAACAACTTGAATGCTGGGCATCTTTGTGATGATCTGTCTGTCCCCTTAAAAAATTTCGGTGGGTTAACTGGTTTAGCTACTACTGAATATCTGAATATTGAAGACTTTAAGCTCAAGTAATTGCTCACCTGCTATCTATGAATAAGACTTTATCTGAAAAAAAATTTTTTCTGGCATTGCATGAGACTGACATTTACAGACCACTTGAAATATAAAAGTAAATGTTACTATTTTTATTAGCTGTGCTTTGAACATACTCTATAGTTTTTCTATATATTTAAACATATATCTTTATTTAAGGATCTTGAGCTAAAATGCAAACATTAACTTTATTTTTTTCTCTTTGTCATTTACCATGTGATAAATGTTTTCCCCTTCACCTTTTCTATTGAGAAACAAAATTCACTGGAGCCCAATTGCCTGTAGTCTGACTATTAAATTAGCTTATTTCTCAAAGGTAAAAGTACTGTCGTCATAGCGTACGTAGTACATACTGAGACACATAGTGTGTACTTGACAGAGATATTAGGTTATGAGGAATATTCAGGACACATTTTTGGACTCAAAAGTTATTAACTTTCTACAATTCTGGTAAGATTGGGAGCTTCCAGGAATTCAAAGGCCCAATTGGGTGTCTGTTCTTCTAAGGAGAACTTCTGTCTGGGAGAAATTGGAGTATTCTGTTTCTCCCCGGTCAAGTTCAGAGTGCTGCTTACAGGATTTCAAAGAAGTACTCCCTCCCTTTGCCCTGGTAAAAGCCCTTTAATTGCCTCACACCACAGTCTTGGTTCCATAGCCATTTGCTTTCCAAATTTAGCCAAACTCTCAATGGATATTCTAGAGAATTCTAAGTCTTGTCTTCGTTACTGTCTTGTCCCTCCTTTTCTAGAGCTGCAAATCTTGGAAGGTGGAACCAGGAAAAAAGAACAAGTTCTGATTTCTTTGGTATTTTCATAAGCCACATGCTTACAGGTTCAGGTATAAAATGCCCTGGTTTAAAAAAAAAATGATGATTGATTTTGTAAAAGAGAGAATGACACTTTGGATCCAGATTGAATATCCTCTTGATATATAGAACTTTTCTACTGACTCAGAGGAAATAGTAAGTAACATGTTATTATCCACACTTGCCTAGGGAGGGCTATTTTTGAATATGCATCTCTAAAAGAAAAATTTCTTAAACCACAGCATCCATGGAAAAGATATTTTGAAAAAAAAAGGGAGACTTTCTGACCCTCTTGAATCATACTAATGAATCTTCTGAGGGGTTCCAAATCGGTAGAATTTTAAATATTTCTATGCACGATTAGATGAAAATTCACGTTTTTAATAATCAAAGGATGAAAAAAATAATCAAAGGATGTCAGAGAAGGAAAGAACTTTAGAAACAAACTAGTCAAGCCTCTGCATTTACAAAGAGGTTCGAAGGGCAGAAAGACTTGCCCAAGAGCTCCTAGCTGACCAGGGACAGAGGTGAGGCTAGAATGCACATCAGCCAATTCCCAGTCCAGTGCAACTTCCAGGACACTATTTGACTTAAATATCCATGTCTTGAGGAACTGACCCATCATTAACTACTACTTCAGTTCCTTTTCAGATCCTTGCAAGAATTGCATGGATGCTAGCAATGTTTCTATCAAGCTCCAGCTGGAAGGCCTCAGGAGTATCTAATTTCTAGCCGCCCGAGTAATGGCATTATAGACAGATCCTCATAATGTTAGCACCCAAGACTGCAGCCTCACTTGGTTAAATGGCAGCATGGATCCCTTTACATTCTTATTATTTTGATAATTAGATGGGATTTCCAGCTCAGCTCAGACCTGACACTTTTATTTCATTTTTAAAGTGAGTCAGGGAGTGAGTAATTCATTTCAGTTTTGCAGAACAAACTGTACCTGTAGCTCATTAAAATGTGTTTAAAGTTTAATAAAATTGTACCGCATCCAGTAATAAACCTGGTTAAGTGTCTAGAACATCATGCATGCTTTTAATGGCCTGTTTGTTTTTCAAAGACATGAAACAAGACAAATTATGAAAAAGATGCAATACTGCCTTAGAGTTGCAGTTTAAATTTTTTTTCCATTTTCAATAGAATTATCTGTTACTGTTTATGTTTCTAAAATGTAAAATTCTGATCCAAATGATCATGTTTTAAAAAGTCTTTCTTTTCCATTTCCCCAATCTGAGTAAAAACCATCCATTTGTAAGAAGTTAAATAGCATTGTTTAATTCCTCGATGTTCAACATTCAATGTTGCAAAAAACAACAACAATAAAAAATAGTTTTGGAGAAGATAATTCAGAAAAAGCCAAATAAAGGAACAAAACTATTCTTGTAAATCATTAATGTATATATCAAAAGTTTTTTTAATTACACTTAATTTCTTACTAATAAACTGGGCATCTCTGGAACACAAAAGCTGTTGTTATCCTTATCAGAAATAATGTAAATTTATACATATTTTTTGCATTTATTTCTTATAGTTTTCTTATTTTTATAATTTTTTTATATTTTTGCCTCATTTTTTATATTTAAATTCACATATCCACATCCATTTTAGTAAGCTGTGGGAACTTCTGCCCTTCTTACTAAGAGGCTATGTTGACTCTTTCCTGGAGATATTGTTAGTAAATCGTTAAGACTTTAATCCCTTCCCACTTCCTTTACATGTTTCCATTACTTTAATTCAGATCAACAACATTCATTAGCAAGAAGGCTGCATTTTATATTTGGGGAGAAATGACTAAGACAGTGCATTGGCAATGAAGCAAATGTCAATATTGTTTTAATTCCATATCTTTCTGTAGGACTGAGTCACTGCCACATACTGTATAATTTCCTGAGGGTATGGCCATGTCTGCCTGGATGGCCAGCAGGGCCTGCTCACAACTGAAGTCACTGGAAAATGCCAGTGCTAGAGCGTGTAAGAAATTACTCTGTTTTCTTTTTATTTTTAGAATGTTGCTTTTATAAAATATAGTCTGTTGTTTAATAGTTTGTTTATGTAATAGAATATAGCATGTACTATAAAATTTAAATATGATAGAAAAAATATAAGAAATAAAGCAAAATATAACCCAAAGTTTACCATCCAGAAATAACCAGCACTAACATGTGGAGAACATTTTTTTTTCTAGATTATTTCTCCATGCAGACATACAAAATAAGAGAAAAGGAGAAAGGAAGGATGGATTCTGAAAAATAATTTTATAAATATGGCATCGCATTATAAATGCTACTTTAAAGTAAGGGTTAAGCTTAATTTTACTTGAATTTATCTGAAGAGTAACAAAAAAATGCTGAATGATAGTTAAATGTTTCTTCACCCCAAGGATATTAGATTTCAAAAACTCCCTAGAATATTAAAAGATTCTGAAAAAATAAAATTATTCCTTTTTTATTTCTTTTTAAATAATATTAATTACCTATGCCTATTTTTAAAAACTGCATTATTCCTACCTCACTCCCTCCCATTCTTCTAGCTTTTCTTGGTTATATTATTTTTACTTTGTCAAGGTTTATAACACATTCTACTTTCACTAATTGTTTTGTCATATCCTATATGTAAAACAGTGGTGTTCACCAACAGCTTTCACCCTAGTTTCTCTATCCTAACCTCAACCTAGCTGGATTTCATTGTCAACTGTGTTTTGTTTAAGGTTGTTTTTTTTTCCAAGGATGCTTTAATTTCCCGAGTTCCGTCATCTTTCAGAATGCATGTCTTTAATGTCTCACTGCTATTGGCTGGGTCCACTTACTTTTTCCCAGTACTTTGAGAATTATTACCTCATTGTCTTTGAGGTCAAATGTCATTGTGGCCAAAGCTTGGCCTGACCAAAATTATCGCCCTTCTAAGAAACTTTCTTTTTCAGCCTAGTTGACTAAAAAATTATTATCTTAACTTTGATGCTCATGATTTAACTAGGATATAGCCAGTGGTCAGTCATTCTTTATCAGCTTTTTCCCTGGAACATTGTCTATCCTTTTGATCTGCAGATTTTAGACTTTCATTTCAAGAAAGTTTCTAGTATTATACCTTTGCATTCCTTTTTTGTTACATTTCTCTTCTCTGGAAACACCAATTATTCTTATGTTCTATTGTCTTTGTTCTCTGCCTCTATCCACTTATCTAACTGCTATAAACTCTCTTCCCTCTCCATTGATTTGTGTGATGTCTTTCTTCTTATCGTTACTTTAATTTTATATTCCTTTCTATTTCAATATTTTTATTTCTGTAAAGGTGGCATTTTGGTTCTCAGTTTGTTTTCTTAGTTCTGCCATCTCCCTTTTTATTACTGTATCCCTTTATAAATTTGTTTTAATCTTTTGTAATTGAATACTCAGAGAAAACTATTTTTCTTGGGTTATATTTTCTTAATGAGCTGAACTATTCTTTCTCTTTTTAAAAGTTAGTTATCTCTCTGTCTCTATCTCTATCTCTATCTCTTTCTCTATCGTTATCGCTATTTCTATCTCTTTCCCTTCCTCTATATGGTATATCTTTTAATTTTGTTCATTTTAATGGGGACACTCTGCCTAGACCTTCTTTTTACTCTACTAGAATGTAGGCGAATTTTTCTAGTCATTTTCATCATCTAAAAATCTTTTGTCTTTCTATCTGAGTACAGTTTGCGGGTTGAGTATTGGCTTCCAACCTCTTATCTAAAGCAAATAGGGAAGCACCAAAGAGGTCCTTGCCTTTGCCAAGGACCTGGGCTTGGCACCCTCTTCTAAATTCCCTTAGTTGTACCAACTGCAGTAGATCCCGTGACTATAGTCCAGTCCTTTCCTCAGTTTGCCAAAGCCCCCATGATCCCATGATTATACACAAAAGCTATTATTTTCTAAGGTATTTTTCTTAACTTTTCCCAGGGCTACCTTTTTATCTCCCTCCGACCACTACTTTTCAAGTCTAAAGATATCATTAGATTCTCTTGATTTAACCCATTCACCTCTTTCCTCTGTGTTGTCTCAGAGGCAGTTACATTGCTCCAGTCCAGCTTTTAAGGTGAAGATATGGAGTTACACTCCTTTCTTTGTTTTATGGCTGCTGACACTATTTTGTTATGATTTGTTTTATTTTAATATGTTTGTGTTCATTTATTAAGTATGAAAGGGGGGAGACCCCATGATCCAACTTCACACAATGATCTTTCCTCCCTGTCATCTCAAAGCCACATTAGTTTCTATTTAAAAATAATAATAATAACACTTATCAGATTTTGAAAAGTTTAAATGAAAATTAAAATTTCCATACCAAATATTTAATTTCATTATTGATGTTATGATTATAAAAGAATGCATCATTCAAAAAATTAATATAGCAAAGCATTGTAAAGAACACATAGCATTCATTCTCATATCATTTTGCTATGTTTTCTTTTAGCACTTTGCTTATTTCTGTACAGTTTTTAGAAACTGGAGTCATGCTTCATGTATGGTTTTTATTTTTTTGCTTATTTTCCCTCTAACAGTATACTACGAACATTTAGCATAGCTTTAAATATTCTTTGAAAAACTATTTTAATCATTTGAAAGCATGCTAATATATTCAAATAATCCCCAATTGTTGTTTATTTATGTTATTTATAATTTTTATAAACATCAATGCTGAATGAACATTCTTCTATATAAATCTTTGGATGTATTTCCTTTAAAATATGTCCACAGTAATTATTATAAAACTTGATTATTATATGGTGCTATGAGGGAGATAAAAAGAAACCCTGCACCATATTAACTCTTAGGACATAAAATGTTGAATAAATTTAGGTATATGTATCTTACTGCTTTTGCCCCATAAATTTAAGGTCTAAAATCATGTGAATTCTGATGAACTATTTCATGAAAGCCACTGAGGCATTTTCTAAATTGTTTTCTAAAAGTACCACTTTTACTGCCTTATCAGTGCCCTTTGGCTTCTTCTACAGAGTTCGGAGTAGGACAGTGATTCAGTGAGCAAACTCTGGGGTCAGAAAGACATGGGACCTAATCCCAACTGTGTTGTTTGCATGACATGAATGGCCCCTCAATAGCTCTCTCATTACCTCCTTCTTTCATTATGTTCAATGACACTGACCTTCTTTCTGTGCCTCAAGCAGGCCAAGATCATATTCCACTTGGCCTTTGCTAGTCCTTTCAATATAATACTCTTCCTTTAATCTACTCATGGCTGACCCTTTCTTGTTCAAGGGTTAGTTCTCTGCTTAGCTAATGTTCCCATTAACTTTCCCCTCAAGTTACTCTCTATTCCATTACTCTATTTTTTGATAGTACTTCGCATCACTTAACAGTATCTTAATAATGGCTCTAAAAATAATTATAAAATAATGGCTCTGATTGATGGTATTATTAGCTTACCTCAGCACCCATAATTCTGTTCTACCCACCTACAACTGGGGTGCCCTTCTACCGTGAGGATGACTGCCCTCTTGTGGACTTTTAGAATATTGCTACTAATGGCACTAAGTCTGGTTTCATTTTTTGCAACTACAGGCTTGTTTTGGGGGGATTCTCCAAGTTTAAAATACTTGAGACTTACTGATTTTCAGGTAGCAAATTAATAAATTTTAATCTACCTGAGACAGGAATGATTTAAAATGTGAAATAGTTTGTTATAATAACGATAGTTACTGTTCAATGAGTGTTTTCTCTGTATCAACCACTGTGCTAAGGGATTTTCATATATTATTGCGTCTATCATAAGCATTGTCATCTGGGAAAACGAGGATAATTTGAGACATGATATGATATAAAGAAAGTTTTCTCAAACCTCAGAATAAAGCTGATTTTCTATGTCCAAGCTTTGTCTGCAACTTTTCAGAACAAGAAAAATGAAGAGATGGAATAACTTAACAAAAAAGGCCTGAGTTCTTGACTCAACTCTGACCCTAACATTTTGTGTCATTTAGAGATTAACTGTATTTGGCTTCTCTAGACTTTACTTACTTCAAATGTAAAATGAGGCTAAGAGCCCTTACAGGTGTGACATGCTTTCAATTAGACCCAGGAATTCGATAATTATGCTCAGCCAATGCTAAGGGGAGACAAAAACATCATCTCTTCATCCTTTCCAGGTACAGTAGCTCCAAAATCCTAAGAACTTTGGTTTTTAAGTTTGTTTATTTTTTACAATTTATCACGTACTTTATTTCATTTGTTCTTCACAAACAGCCCTATGACTTATATAAGGCACATGCATCAATCATTTTGCAGACAAAATTTAAAAGCTTACAAATAGAATATTCTTGGTAAAGATGATAAACAATATACTAAAATTCAAGTCTTCTGTTTCATTTTTTTTAATTGAATGAGACACGTATCAATTATAAGTGTAAGGTATACAACGTGTTACTTTGATATATTTATATATTGTGATATGATTGTGGTTTAGTGCTATTTATCACATTATGTAATTATAGTACAATAATGTTGTAAGATCACTTTGAATGATGACATAAGCCCTGTGTATTATTTACATGTAGTGTTAACTATCAGTTAACACTTGAAAATGCTTATTTTGCAAAAAGGTTACTTTTTTAAAGCTTCTAAAGATAATACTTAACTTATGAATGATAGATATGTTCTGAATGTTTTAATATAATTATCTTTGTCTATGTTTAATTCAACAAAAGTCTATTCTTAAACATTCTTGAGTACCCACTCTGCCCTGGTGCTGGCATAGAGGAAATATCAGCAAAAGAGATAACTATAACCTCAGTCCTCAAGGAGTCTATAATCTAGTGTGTCAGGAAGTCATTCCCAGTATCATCTTCAAAAATAATTGGTGGTAAATGCCAAAATTTAAATGTCAGGAAATTGGATATGTTAATTCTACTATGCATATCTATGGCATCATAATATCATTTTTAAAGTATCTGCTTGGAGGAGAAAGGAGCAAATTTCCTTGCCATCTTTTATTAGCTGTGTGATCTTCAGCAAGCCAACTTACCTCTAGGCACATCTGTTCCCTTACTTGGTAAACAGATATAATGCTCCCTAATTCGCAGTGGTTTTGTAACAATTAAATAAGATAATGTGTACAAAGAGTCTGGCATATACACTCAATACATGGCAGCTGCTGAGTGAAAAAGAACGGGAAAAAAAGGGGGAAAGAACATTGGAAACAATCCAGCATGTAAGTTAGGATTGGCAGAATGCCAAAAATGACAGAGTTACTTACTGTTGTTGTGCATAAATGGCTGGAAGTCATTTTAAAAAGCCAAAAAGTAATATTATCTTCTGTTATATTTGAAACTAATAACGGAAAGCTTTGTTCGTCTATGTCATATTAATATTCATTGTCTTTCAGTTCTGGGCCCAGATACACTAAAATTACACATTCAGTTCAAACCCACCATCTAAACTGGGTGAAAGAAGTCTTGCAAAATATAAATTCTACAAATAAATATATCAAGTAATCACTATGTGCCCAGCACTGTTGTGGGTGCTGGAGATAAAGCAATGAACAAAATAGGAAAAAAAAAAATCCTGTCCTCATGGTATTTACAATCTATTGAAAGAGAAATAGGCAATAAATAAATAGTATAAAAATAAATAAATAGTATAAAAAAGCAAATCATTAGTATATTAGGTGAAAAACTCTATGGAGAAAAAGTAGGAAAGAGGGAGTAAGGTATAATTTTAAATAGGTGATGAGGTTAAATATTATTGAAAAGATAACATTTGAGTAAAGACTTGAAAAAGGTAGGGGTAAGATCTTTAGCAATATATGGAGGAGGAGCTTTTCAGAGCATGTTCAAAGGCCCTGAGGCAAGAGCAAGCTGGTGTGTTTGAGGAACAGCAAGGAGGTCAGCTGTCTATAGTAACAATATAAACAGGTACAGATGCTGGTCGGGTATAGCTATGATGCTTGCAGGGTGGGAAATTTTCTCTGGTTGTTTCTGTTATCTCAGGGAAATAAGGAAGGGCATTAGCTAAGAGTAAGGATTAGGGAGAAGTCATTGGAGATTTAAGAAGACAAAAAGAGTTTGAAAGAGTTGTCTAGGAGAATAGGGGAGCGAGTGATGTAGGAAATATGATGTGAGTGCTTGGGAACATTAAGTGCCCACCTGAGGTTTGCTAAGACAGTCGATTTGATTGTCTTTTTCTCCAGCCATGCAGTTAGAGTTAACAAGTTAAAAGAAGTACAGAGGAGGAATAAATGAATTAAATGACTAATATATTGATAGGCAAACATTACTTTCCAGCATGGAAATGGTTCACTTCCTGAAGACCAACTAATTTTTACTCTGAAGGTCCAAAGTCCAGCCTGGGGGACCGACCCCTTTGCTTCTTGGTGAAAGAGGCGTGTCTGCAATGTTGCCACTCTCATACAGTTCCAGGTGCTATGTATGGCAGGACCTAGTCAGATGGCAAACTAGTCAGAGCAAAAGCATGAACCGAAGAGTGCCCAGAAAGAACTGTTTCTTCATTTCTTCCCATGCCCACCATATTTTCCTATTTGGACAAAATTTTTATTAAAAAAAAAAAAACAAAAACAAAAAAACTTGCCAGTCACAAAAGAGCACATATTGTATAATTCTATTTATATGAAATGCCCAGAATAGAATAATCTATAGAGACAGAAAGTAAATTACTGGTTGATTGGAGGAGGAGGGACTAGGAAGGGAGGGGAGTAGTAACTAAAGAGTATGGAGCTTCTTTCTGAGATGATGAAATGTTCTAAACTTGACTGTGGTGATGATTGCATATATCTATGAATGTACTATAATCCATTGAACTGTACGCTTTACATAGATAAATTGTATGTTATATGAATTATATCTCGAAGCTATTTAAAAATACTTGCATAACCACACATTTAATTACTTATGTGTGCAAATGAATGTCAAGAACTTATTAATGAAAATAAACTAAATCATTTTAACCCATAACTGAATTCTTTTACACTTATCTCTAAATAGAAGAGCTTCCTTCAAATGCTGAGAACTTTCAGATATATGTAAAAAAAAAAAAAAAACCTCTAGTCTATGATATAGAAAATAATTTCCAGGAATTAAGCTTTTTCTTCCTTTAAAAAATAAAAGGAAAGTAAGAAGGAAAGCCAGTTCCAGTTCTGTAGTGCTTTGTTGTGAAAAACTTGGACTAAAAGCTGCTGTTAATTCTCCTTTTCAAAGCTAGATCTTCTCTGACCCATCAAAACAAATACTCCTAGGCATCTTAAGGTAATATGTTCCTTTTGTCAAAGTGGCATAAGTTGTTAAGAACAAATTCATTTCTGCTTCCGTCAGCTTTGTAGCTGAGCAATAATAGTGTCCTTTGTTTCACTTTTGCGTTACCTTTTTTGCTCTAAACTTAAGGAAGTACATTCTTTTTCATGCCATCATTGGAATGTGCAACTTGTCCCTGTTTTAAAACATGCTGGCACTTATTTACGTCGTTTTCCTGGTGATTTGAGTGACTCCTCAATTGTTCATCTTGGCCAATTTGTCTTTGTGTAAAAACAGTCCCAAACCACAGTCTTGTCTTCTAGTATCCAAAAATAAATTCTGAGGGTTCACCCCCTATTTTGATAGATATTTATGGAAGAGTTATTGGATACTCAGTGAGCAGCATGGGCCTTTGCAGTCAGAGCATGAAGGAAGCATCAAGAGGCCAAGTTAGCTTTTCAGCCAGTGGCTCTGTGACCTTGGGCAAGCCATTTAATTTTCCATTTCCACATCTAAAAATAAAGAGCTAGATCAAGTAATCTCTGTGGTTCTTTCCAACTCTAACCTCTAGAAAAGGCATTGAACTTCTGAAAAGTTGGAGCCCTAGAGTTAGAATGACCTGGGTAGAATTCTGTGTTTGCTACTTACTGGTAACCTCATTCTAATTCTTAGCCTCTCCATACCTCACTTACTTCCTGTCAAAAAAGAGAAGGTCCAGCCTGTAAGTTACTGATCACAGGGCTTGCGATGGAGTAAAAGCTATTGGTGTTTATGGTAATGATGCATCTGTACTCAACACAAAAGCAACAAATGACCTTGCATACACTTTTAGTCTAGCCAGGGAGCAAAGCTATCATATGCAAGATTATTAACCATCTAGTACAAAGCAACAGTCCAAGAAAGGGTTAGTCAACACACATGAGAAATGGAGTTCCAGGAGGCGGCTTAGTTCAGGGCTGGGACTGTTGGTTGGGAGAAAACGTAAGCTGAAGCTCGACTTGTTTGTTTGTTTCTTTCCTTCCTCCCCTCTGGCTCTCCCAAGTTTATTTTGGTTTTGAAACCAGGCCCGCCCAGGGGAGCTAACTAAGCAACAGACCCTTCAGCTTTTTCCTGTCTCGGAGCCTCAGACTGGCGGGGCCTTCCCACCCCGTTGGCTCTGAGGCGTCGCCTGCATTGCTGGGTGCCCTTTTTAAGTTTCCCATCTTCCCCCAAATGATTTCTAGACCCAAGTATTGGTGCCTAATCCTGCTTCCTAGCAAGCTGGCTTTCACCTTCTCTTCTTCCCTCTCTGCTCTGTTCAAAGGAACACCTCTCCAACCCTGTGGTAAATAAATTAATACAAAGAGGAGGTTTTAATTTATTATACCAATATGATGGCAAAAAGCTACAGAAGTGGTTCTTTAAGCAGTCAGTTTCTTATTGCTTCACTCACTGGTTTGGAAGTGTTGCTCTGGGTTTGAGGTGCCAGACCACATAACCGAGCTCCTAGCCGTGTTCTCTGAGCTGAAGCCGAATGTCTAGCTGCTCGACATTGGGTTCCACTATTACTCTCAAGGCTTCATCACGACTGTGGGAGATTGCCCCATGTGTATATGCCAGTGTACATTCACTTGCTTTGAGAGTGTGTTTAGTGCATTATGTAATTCATTTCATGAATTCTTGGGACCAATTAAGAATATTCCCCAATAAAAGAACTGGAGTATTCCATTATTTAGATTAAGAGTCAGCAAACCACAGCCTGAGGACCAAATCCAGCCCTGTTTTCATAAATAAAGTTTTATTGGGTTATGCTCATTCACTAATGAATTGTCTGTGGGTGTTTTTCATAGACTAAAAGGAGACTATTTGGCCCCCAAAGCCTGAGATATTTATTATCTGGCCCTGTGCAGATAAAGTTTGCCAATTTCTGATTCAGATCGAGAGACACCAGATATGACAAGACCATTAAGTATATACATACAATTTATCTGTATTTCTTTTTTCCTCTGAAGCATGTGTTTTTTCTATAGATCTTACAAAGATCCATTTCATTTTTAAATTAAAACTAAAAGCATCAATAAAAAAATCTCGATAAGCTAAGAGGGTCTCTCCACAAATGTTGAGGTGATTTGTGGAAGTTTAGGAATGGGAGGGGTAACATCTAATCCGAATTCATCATTCAATAAGTTGTAGAAACTGGAAACTAAAGATGAATGTGCCCAGAGTCACATGACAAGTAACAACTGTCACAACTGGTAACCTAGGGCTCCTAACTTCCTGCCCAGGGCTTTTGCCAGCCCTGTTAAAAATAAGTCACTGAACAGAGCTGATTGGTGTTGCTGTGAATTCAGATGACCAGCTTTGAATGGACCATCAACATTACCTTAAAGTCCTACTAAGAGTATCTGTTCAACATACTCTTCTGCTTTCTGTAATGACTGTTTCAGACTTCTTAATCTTTTATAAACTTCTAATATCCCTTGTCCTCCCTTACTCTCATCAGGTAATCTCGCCTCCTGCTTTGGAGAAAATGAAACCTATCCCACAGGAACTCTAATTGTCCTGACACCAGACCCATGAACTCACCTATATCCATGCCCATCCCCGCTTCCTCCTTTATAATAGGAGACTTGTCCCTTCTCTGAATGGGATCCCATCCCAGGAATTTTTCTCAGTATCAATTATTATCTCTCTCTCTCTCTCTCTCTCTCTCTCTCTCTCTCTCTCTCTCTCTCTCCATCTCTTTCTCTCCCCCCTCCCTCCCTCTCTCTGTTTCTGTCTGTCTGTCTCTCTCACATGTTGCCTTTCATCAGTTTTTTAAACATGTTCACATCATCTATAGTTAAAAAAAAAAAAAAAAAGCCTATCGTTTACACATCCCTTGCAGCTAACTCCCAATTATTTCTTCTGTTCACAGCCAAACTTCCCTAAAGTGTCACCACTGTGCACCATCTCTGTGTCCAAATCTCCTAGTTTTCTTCAATCTAATCTGTCTGGCTTCAGGTCTCCCCTCAACAACAAATAACATTTACTAAGGTCATTGATGACCTTCATGTTGTTAAATCCAGTGAACATTTTCCAGACTTTATCTTATTTGACCTCTCAGCAGCATTCGATACCACTGATCACGTTCCCCTTCTTGACATGATAACTCTTTTTTTAGATTCCAAGACATAAAAAGCTCTAGGGTTTTTTTGTACCTCAAGGGCTCTCTTGCTAGCTCACTTGCTCAGATTCTTTTGTTAGCTAGCTCACTTTTTCCTCCTGTCTTTTCAATATTAGAGTTCCCCAAATATTAGTTACAGATACTCCTCTTCTTGCTTTATTTGCAATCCTCAAGCAATCTCATCCATGGCAACACCTCCAGTTACCATTTATCTATATGCACATATAGACCTCCTCTAATTCTTTTAACATAAATGACTACTGCGACTTTGAAAGGCAAATCTAATCATTTTCACTTCCTTCACTTGAGTCTTTGACCAATTCTAATTTAGGATAAGTATAAAATCCTGTCTATGGCCTAAAAGACCCTGTCTGGACAGCCTCCTGTCTGCCTCCCCAGCCTCCTCTCATCCCCTGCTTCCTCCCCTCACTACTCCACCTGCAGCAGCCTTCTACCACTGCTTATATGGGTCAGGCTTCCTCCCCTCTCACAGGATGAGCCTACATGCATTCTATCCCTCTTTGGGATTGCCCTTCTCTCCCTTTCCACCTGGTCATCGCCCAATCGCCCTTTGATCACATACCTGTCCATATGTCTAGGAATCTCATCCCACTCTTCACTTCTTCTAAGAAGACTTCAGTGACTAAGTCAAATTCTGCTTTTTAGTCTTTCCCTTATAACACTTAACGTGGGTATAATTTTACCTTGAATTTCTGACCTCTCCCAAAAGGCAGTATGCTCCATAAGGACAGATACTATGGATTATTTTTGTTTTATACTGTGTGCCTAGCAGTGATTGATCGATAGCGGATACTCAATAAATATTTCATGAAAGAATATTTCATGGAGGGAGGGAGGGAGAAAAGGTAGGTGAGTAGATGGACATATGGACAGACAGATAATTATGACATATTTGATCGAAGATATTGTGCTCTAGCATAGGTACTGGACTGATTGGCTGAGTATTGTGCAGAGCAAGGAAACATAAGCTTTTGACAACAGTGGGATTGTTGGAGTTGATATCTTGGTGGACATCTCAATGCTACTTCTATACTCTTCCCAGGAACACTATTTCTATGGGAATATAATAATTATAATAACAAGCACAGTGTGTGTTTTTTAACTACCTCAAATATTTCTAAAATGCAAACTTGTGGCTACTGATTCATACATGTTAGGGAAGAAAATCCAAGCTGTCACAGGCTCATCAATAGCTCTGCATTCTTCCTCACTGTGATTCTACATGACTAATGTCATTAGCCAACCACAGGAACTAAGCCATTGGTCATAGGAAAATAAAAATGTATGTGCTGGTTGTGTTTGGCACAAAGCCTTTGTTTGGGCAGATACGCATGCCAAGGAACCCTAGAATGAACTGCTTTATAGCATTCAATCAAGTCCAAAGAAATGAGCCCTTAAAAAAAATAAAAATTAACTTTAAAAAAAAAAAAAACCTGAATCAATCAACTGAATCCAGTGTATTGAACCTTTTACGAAATGCCTTTGAGTCTGGGACACTCGTGTTGACTCCTACACATTTAAGTCAATCCTCTTCAATCTTAGAAGGAAACATATTTATTTTAGTGACATTGCCCTTTCTCTAAATATTTGCATCTCCTCTTTAGGACTGCCTTCAAGGCCAGGAGTATGTTATTAAACACACCCTCAGCCTTCTGAAGGTAAATTTGATTTTTAGAAAAACTCAATGTTATGAAGATCGAATTCGTTGAGTAAAATCAGGGGTCAAGCTGAGTAACAACTTTTGGTCCAAACAAGTTTTAAGTCCAAAATGATACAGGTTTTATTATGTGGAAAACAAAAAAAGGGGGAGATAGGGGGACTCAAAAGAGCCAACTGGTTTTCACTGAGGAGTTTCATAAGTGTTTCAAGAAATGGAAAACATGCATAGCTTCATCAGATGACAGGGCTTACAAATTCTAATGTGTTTGTTTTAAAACTTGATCTCATTTCTTTAGAGATTTGAACTGGCCATCCCCCAGGCCAGCTTTGGCCAGCAAGATGTGTTTTATTTGGCCAATATGGTGGTTTTATTTAAAAATTGAATCATGATTTTAAAATCAGGAGATTTCAAATACATATTTGGATTTCTGGTGTCCTCTG
This sequence comes from Eidolon dupreanum, assembly GCA_028627145.1. Taxonomy (NCBI): domain Eukaryota; kingdom Metazoa; phylum Chordata; class Mammalia; order Chiroptera; family Pteropodidae; genus Eidolon; species Eidolon dupreanum. Next base: position 133,976,611 of record CM053507.1, on the reverse strand, counting down.
GAAAATCTGAAGATTTCACACAAAATTGTGGCAAAATTGTTCCCACAACCCCACATTACAACCTCCTCCTGGAACAGTTGACCTGTCACCTCCTTTTTAAAAGAAACAATTAGGCCTGTGTCCCTCACAGCCATTGTCAACTGCTCTGACCTCACTATTTCTGATTGCATTTCTTCCATCCTTTGATGTTTGTTGTTCTGTGTGACATTTGTTTGTTTAAGAGCCTGTGCCATCTCTCTCTAGATTGAAAGCTCTAGATAGAGGGGACGGATTTTTTTTCCAGTATTTATTCACTTCTATATCCCCAGTGCTTGCTGTGTAGCTGGCAGTGATGCCTACCTGTTGAGTGAGTGACTGTTTAGCCCCTGTGGGCAGTCAAGAATATAAGCCTTGCCCTAGAGTCAAACTCAGTAGAAGAGAAGACCAAGTTTTACCCTTTTAAGATCAAGAACATTTCATACCATCTATACTTTTATTTTCTTTTTTATATTATTTTATGCCACTATCACAACATTTTTGCATTCAGTCTTCCCAACAATTTTATAAAGTGTGTATTATGTCTGAATTTTCCCTCAAAATTTTCTACCTTTATATTGTATTCACTTCATTGTGCCGTATTCATTTCTTTCCTTTGAACAGATACTAAATTCTATACATGGTTAAGAATTCAAAATGTATTTAAAAGTCTGCAGTGAAAAGTCTTTCTCTAGCCCCCATTCGTTAACCATGAATTTTCCTCCTCACAGGCCAGCAAGGTTGTTAGTTTCTATGGGTCCAACCATAGATATTCTCTGTATACACATTTATGTAATATTCTTCTTTCTCTTTGTAGTCATAGATGTCTCATACCACATACACTTTGTTTTTCTCACTTACTGATAGTTCTTAAAGATTATTCCATGTAAACTCATAAAGAGTACCATCATTCTTTTTTCACGTTCATGTAGCATTCCACTGGGTGACTACCAGATGGTTATTCACCTAGTCCCCACTGACAGGCATTTTACGTATCTCCTTTTACAGGTATTCAAGATATGAGAGTTACAGGTATTTATGAAGTGAGATTGTGGGTAGTTTCTATATTTTGTGCCATAGTTAGAAAGTCTTCTCTATTTCAAAGCAAGGATTCTTCTAGGGTGTTCATTGGTTACATTTAAAATCTTTGATCCACTTGGTATTTAATCAAGTTATCTTATAAGGTATAAAGTATGAGTTATGGATTCAGCTTTGTCTTTTTATCCTAGGTGGTTTACTGGTTGTGCTATCTCCATGAACTGAATAAGCCAGCTTTTATCATATTCTCAATTTCCATATGTATTGAGGTCTGTTTCTGAATTCTATCTTGCTCTATTGATCTCTCTATTCATGCACCAATTTGTTTTAATTATTAAGACATTATACTATGTTTTAATATTCCCCTCATTACTTTTCTTTTTCAAACTTTTCCGTGTATTTAATATTACATCAAGAAAATGTGTAGTCTTCTTAAACGAATCATCAAGAACAAGCAGTGAATATTCTTACATGCCATTTTAGCATCCTTCAAGATTAAATACTTTTACTCAGTGGGCTTATTACTATAATTAGCAATTTTAGTATTCTTCACATTGACCTATCCTTGTTTTCCAGGAAATCTTTCATTTATGTGGTATATAGTTCTTTTAAAATTTCCCAAGAGTTATTTGTGGTATTTTATTTAAGATTCTTACATCAGTATAAATAGTTATCTGAAAAGATTTCTTTTTTATACTGCCTTATTCATATTTTGAGTATCATAATTATGCTGGTTTCATAGTAATCGTTGGGAACATTTCTTCCTTCTTTGTGCTTTGGTAGATACTTGATAGTAGTTGGGAAGGAAGGAAGGAAGGAAGGAAGGAAGGAAGGAAGGAAGGAAGGAAGGAAGGAAGGAAGGAAGGAAGGAAAGAAGGAAGGAAGGAAGGAAGGAAGGGAGCAAAATACTAAATATGTGTTGCCGACAAGGGTAATTAGCACCAACATTTGTGCTGCCTCTGTGTCTGAATATGCCACTCCTTACAGAGTAGACTATTGTGTCCTGTATTCCTTCAAAAAATTTTATAGACTCACTCTAGGAATCAGCTCATAATACTAAATATACTTCCTGAACATGTACAGATTTCTTACTTACTTTATGACCCCAACTGAAGAGGCATATCAGACATACCAGAGATGGGAACCTGTACCCCTGGCCATTGTCTAATTTCTAGTTCAGAGGTAAACAGCCTCTGCCAGAGAGACCCCACCCCAAAAGCAGAAAAGACAAGTGGTCCTTTTGATGAAGCAAGCTCACACCCCTCTAAGAGCTGAGTTCCTCATTTTGTCACATGAAAATACTAGAGACTAATGTTGGTTAAAAATAATAATTCTTTGAAAATATATAGAAGTATGGGGGTGGGGAGAGATCAGAAAGAATATGTCAAAATATCAGTGGTTAACTTTAGGACAGGTTTTGGGGGGGTGTATTTTTTATGGTGACATTGGTTAACAGTAAGGTATATACATATTTACATTGTGTGTTCACCACATATTTGACCCCCTTTACCCTGACTACCTCCCTCCTCACCCCACCCACTACTCTACAGTTACTACTAGTGGTAACACTAGTCTACAGTCCATGTCCATGAGTCTCTGTTTGTTTGTCCAGTTCATTTGTTACTTTTAGGTTTATATCCCACATATAAGTGATATCATATAAATTTCAACTTTTTCTGTCTGGCTTATTTCACTTAGCATGATTATCTTGACATTTCCATGTGAACGGGTGTATTTTTATGCTAAAAAAAATATTTTTTAAAAATTCGACCCTTCAAAGCCGTTTACTCTGCTACCCTTCAGCTTGGGGTCGTTAATTTGTCACACATGCTGAGTTCTCGGCTGGAAATAATGGCTTACACTTAGCAGAATCAGGTTCGAATTCAGTCAATGTTGTTGTTTCTGGTGCTGCGCTGTTGTCAGGAATTGATACATGCTGTAAGCATGCCACCAACATGCAACAGTCAGGGTACAGGCAGGAAAACAAAGGTCACTAGGTAATTCAGTGGGAAGATCTAGTGTAGGGAATTGGTTAATACATGAGTGCTGGAGTGCCAGAGGAGTATAAAGAAAGCAGCCGTTACCCTTACAGATGGGGTTACTAGGATCCAGGAGCTCAGAGGAGCAGTCCTGTGGAGCTGACACTCAGAGCACTAAGAAAGGGGGCCAACCAGTTACTGCTAGAATCTCTAAGGGTTTCAGAGACTGTTGCCGGAAATGCTAAAAGAGACAGGAAACTCCAGCCAACAGCCCCTGCTGGCAGATGCTCGCAGGCACATGAAAAAGAGAGGGAAGGAAGAAGTGCTCTTCTCATCTCACCTGCCAATCTTCCTCTCATGCTTCCTGTTGTTGGCAGAATCAAATAGAAACCCCTCTTGCAAAGGACTCTAGGACAGAGTTTGCAAGGTCCCAGCCCTAGCATCACAGAGCATAGAATAGAAGGGGGGATTTGGAACTGAGGTGCTATAGGTGACAATCTGGCACTCACCTTTAGGATTAGAAAGTCTGTGGTTTTGTAAGTTCAGCCAGCTAGCTTTATCCATTGTACTATTCTAAATGTTTCCTTTGAACAATTACGGGCATCCTAAATTTCCAAATATCTCTTGGCTTTTCAAGAAAAGCACCTTTCCTCTATTAAAGGAGTATTCATTGGTAATCCCTTTATAAACCTTTCTGGCAGCATCAGTATGGGATTGAGCCTGAAAGCATGTGAGGGGTGGGGACTTAAGGGCAGTTCATTTTCACACATTCCCACCCAGCTGGTACACTTATCAGGTTCATTCTCATAAACTGGACCACAAAATAATAGGGATAATATCTTCAGTCAAGTGGATCAGGAATTATTAATAGAACTTCTCATTTTCAGAACATGAGGTAACCTTTATTGAACCAGAAAATGTCTCATCTCTAACATGAAATGTTTGCCTGCCACTTAGGTTAATACGTGTCTCCCTAAGACTGAGCTGGGCATATGAGAGAGTTTCAGACTCATCAAGAGTAAACTTTTCAAATAATTTGTGTCAACTTGACCAGACCCTGTGTTCTGTACATTAAATTTTCAGCTGCCTGATACTCTGAGCTAGAAATTTCGTGTTTTAAAAGAATATCCTGTAGGTGCGATTGTTGTTTAGATTTGTCTTCACTAATAGTGACAACAGCAATTAGTTGTCAGGACCTTCCATTCAGAAAAGATTTAAACTCAGATTCTTCAAGAACAAATTTGGCTTTGGAGTCAGGAAGCATAATTTTTAATCCCAGTTTTCTCATATACCAATGTTTATCTTTAGACATTTAACACTTGAGTCTAAGTGCCCTTGTTTGTAAAAGAAAAAATAAAATGAAGTTGTGAGCATCAAATGAAATTAGTAATGTAAAGAGGTGCTATAAATGCATGTAACTGTTATTCTTGCAAGGAGCAGTCAAGTGTAGTGGTTTAGAGCATGATGTCTGAATTTGTGAGACTTGAGTTCAATTCCTGGCTCTCCCACTTAAAAATCTTTACTACCTTGGGCAAGAGAGACACACCTCTTAACTTTAGTTCTCCCAGCTGTAAAATGGGGTTGGTACCACCTACATCACAATCTGTTCAGAGTAATAAAGGAGGTGATAATATGTAGGACCCTTTGCAATGGCAAACACACAGTAAGCACTCAATAAATGTTAGATGCTGTTACTATTGTTCTCTTTATTACCATTATTATTATTCATACTTTTTAGGGAACCTTATACTCTTTTGTAAATGTAGGGTGATTAACATATTAACATGTTAACAAGTATCATTATCTTCTTTTTTCTCTACTCAATTTCACTGAACACACAAAGAGAAACTCTTTAGATTTGTTGTAGATTTTACTACAAAGCCAAAGGCTGTGTTTGGTCTAATTAGCCTTTCTCTTGGAGCTAAAAAGAGGTAGCTCCATGTATACATTTATTTCGTGTGGGATCCTCATTATTCCTTTGGTGTTTTAGAAACAGACTGATTTCCTTTTCTCTAGGAATCTTTGTTTTCAAATCACATGAGTTTATTCTTCCCAAATATTACATGGTTCATTTTTACCTGTGCCAGGTAGAATTAATAATAGAAGTTGATGACCAAGGCCCACTGTCTCTCCTTTTTATATAAGACAATGGGTAGGCAAGTAGGTCTTATTTAAAATAAATTTTTTATGGCTCTAAAGATGGTACAACTGAAGTATTTCAAATCAGATCCATAAAAACTATCATTTTTGGACCAAAACTCTATTCTTTGAGGGAAAATAGATGTGAAAAATATTGATTTAAGCATTTTCTCACGGAGAAAACATTAGTTGAGGTCCCCACAGAGGCTACCCAAATAGTACCCATTCATTGTTGCAACACTGCTTGAAAGAGTCAGTTTTATAAATGCTGCTGTCCCCAGAAAAGTGGATTATCTTCTTATCAAATCTCTTTTACACAATATCATACTAGAGGATGGCAATCTTATGCTTTCCTAATGTTACCAATTATTTTATAAAAGAAATTCTTGTACCCGGACAAGTAGTATGTCTAATACTGTGCCCTTTTTATAAACTACAGCCATGCATGAAGTACATCAAGTTCCCAACAGATAGCAGTGACACCTGGCGAACACCACTGCTTCCGCCCTTGCTGCCCCATGTCAGCTACCCCAGGAAGAGAACACAGCTTCACATGCCCTCTTCTCTCACTGTGCAACCCAATAATCAGGACCCTATGCAAGTACTCAGTTCCCAAGAATCCATGATTAACCAGGCATAACAATAACAGCTCACATTGACTGATCACTTACTGTGCACGAGGCAACGTCCAAGCACTTTTCTTATATGAACTCGTTTAATCCTCAGAATATCTCTGTAAGGGACATACTTACTGTCTTCCTCTTTTAGGACAAATGTACAGATGATGTTAAAACAAATAGACATAGATATTCTGTCCAAGCACACAGAATGCATGGTCAGAATGATTTCAGCCCGGTCACTTATGCTTTACACACCCCACATTCTAATAGACCCTCAGTTCACAGCTGAACCTTGACCAGGAAGGTGACATGACCCACATGACCCCTGTGCAGGGATGGTATGACGATTCACGGAGCATCTGTGTTTTGTAGAGTTGCTGTATGTTTAGTTATTCTTCACACACACACACACACACACACACACACACACACTTCCATGGCCCTCTGCACTTCTGATAGAGTACCAAATACTACCTTCTCTAATTAGAGTTTTTTGTCTATGTCTGTCAGCTCTACCAGGCAGTGCTTGCCAGAAGGGAGGGAGTAGATATAGTCACCTCTGTACTCATCATGACACACCGCTGAGTGATGAGTGACATGCACATGGTGGGAGAAAAGCAGTATGGCTCAAGAATGGAGCACACTAGCTCTGGGTTGGCGTTCTAACTTCTCTCACCAGCTGGAGGACCAAGGGCAAGCTTCTCTGCCCCTCCAACCCTCTGTTTCATCAGTGAGCAGAAAACACCACTGAGTGTCTCTTTTTTCAAACGGTCTGGTTATTGATGATGTAGAAACTTTGTCCCCGTCAGGAATTCTCTAGAGATGCAGCAACAGTATCCAAGACTCTTCCTATATCATAGCATTGCCCACACCATAGGGATTCCCTAGTGACAATATCAAAGCCAGGACTCTTGGTAACTGCCTAACAGGCCTTCATTCAACCAGACCCTCTGTGTTGAGGCAAGCACATGTCAAGATGGTAAGCAGAGAAATGGGCGGAAGAGCAGAAGGAAGGTTTCCCCCTTCACGGCCTAACAGAATATGCTGTTGAGCTCCTGGGGGAAAGGAGAATGGTCCTCATAGAGTCGTTGCTATCTGTCATGTTCCATGTGTGTTACTTACCAGATAGCCACAGCGACAGAGAGGTGGAGGAAGGTTCACAGGGCCTCTAGCATCTCACTTCACAGCTGCAGACAAAGCAAACTCTGTGATGTGTGAGATCATTGGCCATCAGTAGATGGTTAATGTCAACATGGCATTATAAATAAGTTCAAAAGGGTCGAGTCTATACAAACTTCAGTCTCGCACAAAGTGGCTGCTTGCTTTCCAAAACTGCTAGTCCTGAAAAAAAAAAAACAGAATTTGGGGGTACGAAAGTTATTAAGGGGAAGCCATATAGTCCAAATAAATTAGTCTTGTGTTAGACCTTAATCATAAATTTTAAGCTACATTTCTTTATTGACTAATAGATGTTTCTGGCAGCAAATAAGGGCTAAGGAAGGCTCTCTTATCTCCAGTTCCAAACCCAAGCTGGAGAAAATCCAGGAGCCCGATAAGACATAGCAATAGCCTATGCTTTCTTTTTAGCTTTAAATTTAGCACTCTGTACTACTATGCTTCAGTTAAATGTACATTTTTAAAAGTTTTACTGAGACATCATTTCCATAACAAAGTTCACTCATCGAAGTGCACAATTCAGTGGATTTAGTATATTTACAGAGTTGTATGCACAGCTATCACCATAATCTCATTTTAGGACATTTTCATCACCCCAAAAAGAACTCTATCCCATTAGCAGTCACTTCCTGTCCCTGTACCTATCCCCCTCCCACCCTCACACCTACTGCCCAGCCCTAGATAACCGCTAATTCACTTCTGTCTCTGTAAGTGTGATTTTTTTTTTTAAACCTAGACACTGGACAATCCCATCTCTTGACTTATAATTAAAATAAAATGATCAGTGTTCCCTGAAAATCTGTCATTTTTGAGAAAATTTGTTTTCTTCATGCATCACTGGGCCTGCCTTCCTCCATTCAGCCCCTATCTTTCAACACCACCTACAGAGGTGACCAGCTTTCTTCATTAAACAAGTATTCATTAACGGCACTGCCTGAGCACTTGAGGTAGTCAAGGAACAAATCAAAGACCCCTGACCTCCAGGAGCTGACCTCCTAGCAGCGGGAGACAAAATAACAAGCAACAATAACAACAACAAAACCAGAAGTAAACAATGCAGTATGTTAAAAGATGCCACGTGCTGTGGGGACAGGAAGGAGTGGAACGGGATGTGGGGTATCAGGAAAGCCGGTGCTCGGGGCAGACAGGTCCGGCAGGGACAGGGAAGGTCAAGGTGGGGACCCCTGAGAAGTTAAGTTTTGCAAGTGGAGGTGAGGAAGGTACCCAAGCATTGGATGAGCATTTCAGGAACAATCCCAGGGCAAAGGCTCTCTGGTGGGGGCACAGATGACACGTTTGAGGAACAGCAAGGAAGATGGTGAAGCTGAAATGGGGAGAGATGCAAGAGACCACGACAGAGAGGCCAATGGGCAGGTCCTGGGAACCATGGCAGGATTTTGAGTAGCGGCTACCATGCTCTGAATTATAGTCTCAGAGAACCACTCTGTCATGTTGAGAAGGGGTCAGAAGGGAGCGAGAGCAAAAGAGGGAGACGTCCCAGATACTATCTCAGAGGCCACTTTAGGGCAGTGGTTCTCAACCCTGGCTACACATCTGAATCGCCTGGGCAGCTTTACAAAACTGAGGCCTGAGCTACAAAACACTAATTGGTTTGGGGTGCAGCCTGGGCTCTAGACTTTGCAGAGCTGCCCAAGCGATTCACATGTGCGGCTCAGGTTGACCTTTAGAGATTCAGGAGCACTCAGTAGTCTCACCTGTTTGACTTTGCAGCTGGGAAACAAAATCCCACAGTTGGCCGCAACCACTTATTGGCAAAGCTCATTGGCAAGGCCGTTTTGAGGGGACCAGAGATCTCACTGCTACAGCCAGGTCAGAAATGGCATTGCAGACAGTGTGCCAACTGGGATGGGACTGGATGGAGCCCCCCTGAACCACCAGACTTTGAGGCACTCAATCCCATTCTTAGGCTGGATCCAAAAATGGGAGTGGGCTCTCTCCACACTCCTGAAGGAGGGCTGGTTGTACTGTATCAGGGTAGAATAGAAGGATAAGGCTGGAACCTCAGGAAGTGGGTATGCAATTCATTCAAATAAGCATTTTTTTGAAAATTGTAGTTACAGTGTGCCAGGCATTGTGCAGGGAGCTGCCAATAAAAAGATAAGGTCTAACTGTCCTTGCCCAAGCGAAATGGCTCGAAGCGAATGTCGTATAATATTTCAAAATGTGTTATTTGTGGGAAGGCTTTAAATAAGCCAAAGGGGAAAGGGGCCCTTCGGTTGCATATCTGAGCTGTTGGCATTTCTAATTCAGAGGGATGAATAGAACATTATTGCGTTCCATGGGCACAAGTACAGCAGGAAAAAAGATGCTTGGAGCCGTGAGCCAAACATGAATCAGCAATCTCATTCTATTGTTCAGAAAATAATCATGATGCTGGGAGCATGGAATTTAAGAATTATGCAGAAAAGCCCTTCCCCCCAGCAGGAAACAGACACTGGCTAAAACACCGCATCTTGTTTTTGGCTTCCTGAGCTCAAAGGAATGCTAAAAAAAAAAAATCTTGGAGAGGATTTAGGAAAAGTTGATTTATAAATATGGAAAATACAACCCATAAGAAGGGAGCCGATTTAGACGCAGCGTGGTCGGTGGGCAGCCTCTCAGAGGTGGCATGCTGAGGGAGTGTTTATTCACTCTCGTGACCAGGAAGTAGAGCCGCCCTAGCTTCAATAACTAACAAATGTTTCTTGAGTACCTGCTATGTGCTGATCACTGGGCCTGGCGGTGGGGAGAGGAAGGCCAGAGGTCCCTGCTTTTGGAAGACCTTCTAATCTGTGGCAATGAGCGTGGAAGTGCAGAAGTACTATGTGAAACAGTAGTTACGAACTCCAGCATGTATCAGAGGGCTTATTAAAACACAGACGGCTGGACCCCACCTGCAGAGTTTCTGATTCGGTGGGTCTGGGGTGAGCCTAAGCATTGGCATTTCTTAAAGAGTTTCCAGGTGATGCTGACACCAGCCTGGCAATCACACCCTGAGAACCCTGCTCTAAGGAAATGACATGGGACACAGAGGAGGGTGAGTGTGGACTGAATACTGAAGTCCACTGGTCAGCTGCAACTGACCTGTTGATACTAGAACATGCACCGCTTTTTGAATGTGTTCTCCAGTGCATAGCTAATGGTTTTTAATTAGCAATGTGCTTTGAATAAACCACGCCAGCCATGATTTTTCTAACACCCAAGGAAGGGTGGCAAGAGGCAAGGGAAGAAATTTCTCTACAAGCTCATGGAAGTCAGATTGGACATAATAACGGCAGAGGTGTGTCCAGGAAATCCAAACCAATAAGCATGTATGTGACCTCATACCAGCAGGTGAATGGCTTCAGGAGTAAGAGTGTGACAATAGGGTGACCTATGCCCACACTCATGCTCAGACTTGGCACTTCTCTTATGAGCAGAAGTTCTCAACAGAACCAGCTGGGAAACCTTTCCTAGGTACACATGCCTGGGCCCAGTCCCAAAGACAGTGAGCAAGTCTCTTCCGCTGATTCTGCAGTAACTCCCTCCTTGAGATTAAGAACCACTTTTCCTATAGGCTCCTTAATTGTGCCCCAAACTTATAAGTTAACAGAGTACAGAGCTAACTTTTTTGAAAATGCGAACCTCCTGAACACATCACATCTCATCACTTTATTACTGCAAGACTTAAGTGTCCCAAATTCAAGGGCACCCACTTAAAATTCAAGTGGCCGTCGGAGAAGGTAACTAGTCACCAACAGAGCTGGATGCTTTGGTAAGCGCCTTTTCACTGCAAATGTTCTAGACAAGGCTGGCCATGCTGGTCAGGAATGGAGAAGTAGGGGTGCCTGCCCAGCATCAAGTGTAGCCTACCAAGATGGTGCCTCAGCTCCTCTAACATGTTCCCAAACCATTTAGGCCGGCGGCTCCCAACATGTGATTCCTGGAAAGTAGAGTCAGATCACCTGGGACTTTGTTAGAAATACAGACTCTCAGACCCACCCACTCCACTCCTAGACTAGCTAAATCAGAAAGCCTGGCGTGGAGCCAGCCCAGCATTCTGTTTTAACAAGCCTTCCAGGTGATTGCCAAAGTTTGAGAACCGCTAGGTTAGTTTGTATGTCGCTTCATTGCTACATATCAGTCAGAAAGAGAACAGAACAGAAAAGCAGGCAACCTGCCATTTATAGATCTACTTATACAAGCCTTCTGGCATGTTTAACATCTCATGCTCATTTGTCAGAGTTTCACCTAAGAAATTAGTGGCAGGCCAACTTCTCTCCTACCTTTGGCATCCCTGTAATTCCCAGTGGTAATGTGACTTATTGCATCCCGCTTCTTAGACGATGCAAGGGCTCTGTTCTTTTACTTTTTAGAGACTTCATCACACTCTCTTCATATGATAGGGCTCAAGAAGCACTACCAATGATGGTCAAGATTTGTTTATTCCGAAGACTGTTTATACCCTGAAAAGGCTGCTCTGTCTCATTCTCTTATTCTCTACTCCACAGTTGTATATTAGGCTGGCTCACTTAGCTGTATGAAGCTGAAAGGTCAAATTATGTGGCCATGGTCTCACAAAGAGTGAGGGGTGAAATGAGATTATATAAACCACACCCTTGAACTTTTCACTACTTCCCAAAACTGGTACAGTTGTGGTTCCCAAACTCTGTCTCAAGGCACCCAGCAAACCCATAGGAACACAATGGAATGTCTTTGAGTTTTGAGAGAAACCCAACAACAACTGTCAGACACCACACAAACATGCTATTAGGCTGTTTGGACCTAAGCACTTAATTAATAAAACATTTAAATGTTTCCTTTGACCTGAAGTCACTGTGAAAAAAAAATTACTGATATACTAAGGGTGCCAGGAACTGAGAAAGTTGGGAATCTCTGTGTTATAAGATCACCAATATGCCCAGGAAGAGACATATTTTGACTGTACACTTTCTGGTCAGAATCATATATATGAGCCAGCACATTTAAGGAAATACACATTCTAAGTTTAACCTAAATGTCGGGGAATGGGGGTAACTGTAAGAAAACTACATGAATCCTTAGGGACTTCTTTCTTTTTTACCTTCAAGCCACCTAGATCTACCCAGCCCGGCTCCCTGACTTAACCCTTAACTATAGTCCCTGTGATTTTTTAAAAATAACAACCTACATTTTTATTCAGTGCCCCAGCCCTTTCTTTATGACCTAAATATAATGAATTAATTCTTACAAATTGATACTAATAATTGCTCTGGTACATTCCTGAAAATCACCTTTAAAACAGTAGTAAAAGATACCATCGAGGCTGTGTGTGTGCTGTGGCATATTCATGGCACCTCACAGGAAACCATGGAAATTTGTCAATAAAGTTAGTGACAGGGACCTTCATCAAGGAGCATCAGACAAGAAGCCAATGAAGGGAAAATAAAAACTAAAGTTCAGGAAGTATATTTCTGGAGGAACTTTGCAGTGTAGTCTCTTCCCCACCCGCTGCTTGGCATTTAACAATTACAACTATATTTATCAAGAGAATTTTGTTTTCAAGGAATTTTAGGAGCAAAGCAGTCTTCACAACCCCTCCTTAGGAAGATTATTCTTTTTATCCCAGGGTTAAAAATCTATACAGAGTTTATAGCAGATTCCAGAGGCAGCAAAGCACTAGCTCAGTCTGAGCAATGCCATCTCCCTGGGATGCAGATAGCTCTGGCCTGTGGTCAAGTGGTAGCATCTTTTCTTATGAACCTGTCATGAAGGTTGGGGAAGGGGGTGGGTTCTTATTTGTTGTTGTTGGCTTCTTTGTCATCAAACACTTTTAAGAAATTAGTAATAAATTATTTAATTTACGCCTAATGTTTTATTTTCACATTCTCATTTGTTGTTTTTCATGCACGTCTCAGTGAGTCACCTGACCACAATTATACATTCAGGCATCTGGTGGTTCTGCGGGGTACACTCATTCCTCGGGAGTTATTTAACTCCTCTGACATGATGAAGGTGTTTCAAGTCCATTCAAAACACACAAACAAACACTCACAAGCAGGCACGTGCGCACGCACACACTTATTTTTTTTGGCACAGGAAAGCTACCCCGCTCTCCACCAGGTGTCAGTAGAGTCAGTTTCAGCCACTTGCTTTGGCCAAGGGGCCATCTGTTGAAGTTGTTTCTCCTGCTATCTTACATGTTTCCTCAAACCACCCATCTGCTCCCTCTGAAAAGACTAGCTAGCTTCCATTTCTTTAGAAGCATTCAGAGATGATAGTCTACCTGCAGAGAAAGAGCCCACCTGTAGAGCTACGAGGAAAATGCGCTATAAACATAGCAGGCAGTCAAGTGTATTCTTTTAGAGATAGCCTCATAAAACTTTTACTGGCTGTTTTTATCTTGACTTTTCTATCACTATGTTATGTGGCTAAAAATTGTTCCAAGTTTCACTCAACGTGACAATAAATTAAAGTGGCAGCTCGTTTGAGACTCACAGAGGGCTTTTTTGTTTGTTTTAAAGCCCACTCCAATCCCAAGAACCCTACTCCCAGCACTGCTGACTTAGTCCTCAAATCAGAAACACGATTTTACTCACACTGTAGCCCCAGAATCTAGCATGCAAAGACAGAAGAAATCTACCATGTGTGAAGTGCGCTTATCCTATTTAATTTATAAATTCCCATTTGAGGTGGATGGCCTTATATGTACGTTGGGAACCCAACCTTTTGTTCTTTACATCACCCGTGTCATTCTGTTGATAAGTGGCTAGGCCCACACTCTTTCCATGCCATGATGACTTCGCCTGGGAGAGAGAAGGAAAGATGGAGAGAAGGGAACAATGATTTGGCATGGATATGGGTTAAAAGAAAGAATAGAAGTGAGCCCCAGAATGAGATTGTTGTTGAACTTGAATTAAAAAGAGTGGATGGGTTGAAAGTAAAGATTAATCATTGCCAAGAACAAAATTAAGCCACAGCAAATTAAGCTCAAATTCAACCACAGACCTGGTTGTATTATCTCGCACCCTAAAGGCAAAACACTTACAGCTAATGTCAGAAATCTGAAATGAAATTCATAGCTTTGCCATTCAATAGTCATTTGCTGATTTCGCTTATATGGGGCCCTAGTTTCCTACCATACCATACTTTCAACTCTGCCTTCCGTTCTAAGAGGTGATCCACTAGGATTAAGACGTGGGCCACAGCACAAAGCAGAGCTACTACTATTTTTCCACATCTTTATTAACTTTATTAATTCGGAGTCTTGTTTTTTTAACTAGCCTCATCCTCAATCTGTGCTGGCTTTTAATTTTTTCTCTTACCTTTTTAATACTATATTCCCAAATAGGGTTAGTTTTATTAAATGGAAAAAAGTGGATCATATGTGGTGTCATTTGAAGATACTTTGCCTCTGTTCTCTTAAATATTTGAGTTCTAAAGTTATTACTATCATCAGACATTCAACCATTATATACTTACTTCATTGAATCCTAGATTTACTATTAAAATGCAAAGACCTCAGAGAAGAACAACTCAGGCTGTATTTAGGATGCTATAAAATTGGGTACAAATTCATCTGTGTACCCGACCTTCCTTGCCCCTCAGAACAAATTTAAGTGAACATGAAAGGCAATCTTGAAAGGGGAAAAAATTCACAAACATAAAATTCAGTCTGGGAAGAAGAGAATGGCAGAGTAGAGAGAAGCAGTTTCATCTCCATTTTCCCTCCGTGATGATGGGGTCCAGGGAAATTGGGCTTCTGTGCTGTTATGAGTCTTGAAACTACCTCAGGACACCTCAAGTGGAGGGCAGATAGTAGCTCCAGTTTTACACACCTTAGGCATGTTTGGGGCTGTCCAGGAGATGAGTAGATTGTAATAATAGTGACTATAATAATGAAGAAACCTTCCAGGAACTTACACTGGGGTTCTACTTTTAAATTTATAAAGCATTTTCAGATTCTCTTTGCCCTCGTCATAACCTAAAGGTTAGGAACTATGATTTCACTTCACAAATGGGGCTCAGAGAGTTGAGGAACCTGGCCAAAGAGACTCAAACTACTGAATTGGGACTCAGAACCATCAGGAATGACTCCCAGTTCAGGAGTCTTTTCTCCATACCTGGGGTTGAACTTGTTCTTAAAACTATTTCTCGAATGTCAAGGTGAAAGATTTGAGGTAAATAGGCTCTTCCCTCCAAGGGAAAGGGGATAGAAGGAGAACTCCAGGACAGAGAGAGATGCTTTTCAAAGTGAGGGCAAGAGGCCCGCAACAGAAATCCACAACCTCATTGGCCTCCTCGTGTGGGGTGCAGCCCACTCTGCGGGGACAGCCATTTGCCTCCACCCAGCTGTGTTTTCAGATGCTGCAGACAGAGCAGTGTCAAGGCCAAAGTGGGGAGGAGTAAGGTGAGGGACTCTGGCCCCAACTCATGACCTCCCACAGTGGCCAGTAACCCACAATATCCAATTAACTTTGTAAAAAACGGTTGCTTGTTGTGTAAACACAACGTCAAGACACATCCTCAAGCTATGCTCTCCACTCATATCACCACGACCTCGAAAATCAATCCTTTTATTTAGGAGGTGGAGAGCATCCACGTTTGCTCAATGCCGGGTGAGAGGGTGGTCCTTCCCTCCTCTGAGAGCTTCCCGGTGTTAATGGTCTCAGCCCAGAGTCTATAATAGCCTCACACTTGAGCATCAGGCCCTTTAAACTGAACCAAGAGATTTGCCTATGAAAGTTACCCGCACCGCACCCCACTGCCCATGGAGCACCGGCTGAAGCATTAACATAAACCCTGTGTATCCCACCATTCTGACACAATGGGCCACGTGAAGCTCTGGTGCCCCTTCTCCTGAGAGAGCCAAGGAGAAGCAAACTAACGAAGGCGGCCTTACAAAGACCACAATCGTTTTCTCCAGAAAAGGCAGATGTAGAGACGTGGGGGCGATGTGGTATTTTATTTAAATTATGTCCAGATTGTATAAGCAGTGCCTCACTAGGTCCATATGGAAAGATTTTTCAAGGGGTGTTTTTTCCAGTTGTCCCTTCAATGTCGTAGTTTCTATTGCGGGAAAAGGTAATACAAGGGGATGAGAGGCATGCAGTGGAGCTTTACAAGATGGAGTTCGGGGTGTCCTCTCCGGCCCTAGTCTGGCTTCATAACCTTGAACACTAAAGCTGGAAAACAGTAAAGATTCCATGCAGAGGTGCCACCAAAGGGTGAGCCTCCTGAGGAGTGCCCCTCCACTGAGGCAGAGTTATCTTTCTCAAATAGGGTCACGCCCATAAAGATCTCCCATGGCTCCCCATTTCCCACAGGATAAAGTCAAAATTTTATAGCAAACCTTTCAAGACCCTTCACCATCTGACCCCAAACTGCATTTGCAGCTTCATTCATGCAGCCATTTCCTGCCCCCTACCCACCCCCCAGATCATATACCCTGCAGCCAAGTTGCTGTCCCTTTTGAGCTTTTATTATTCAGAGCCACACCTTTCATCCCAGAGGAGGGCTTAGCCCTGAGTGTTTCTCTTCTCGGCACCACCCCCTTGGCCCAGGACGTCTGTGGCTTTTATTTTTAGCTACAGCTTGCCAATAGGCTCTGCCATCCCATCCAGCTTGTAAAATGGATTATAAATCCCTTGAGGCCTGAGAGCCTCTGGTCTTAACCTATTTGCATCCCTTGTGTTTATCCCAGCATTAAATGCTCTATCACATTTATCACTGTCTTAGTATTTCCACCTCCTAAATGTCACTTGAGTCCCTCACCTTCTCACCACCTCCACTGCCACCACCCGAGTTCTAGCCCCCTGACCTGCTGTGGCCCCCTGACTGGTCTGCTTTCACTCAACAGCCTCTGTGAAGCTTTAAAAACAAATTGGATCATAATGTTCCCCTCCTTAAAACCGACATAATTTATAGGAGTTACCCATGTTCCTGACTGGAATCAGCTTATGTAAAAATGGGGAGTATTTTGCTCAGGAGAGATTGAGGAGCCAAACCACTGGAGGATCGGGATGAATACAGCTTGGCCTCTGGGGGAGAACTGAAAGCAAGGGTTTTCACCTGGGGTTCTCTGTGAACGTCAGATTCATCCTCTCTCTCACTTTCTGACAGGCTGCTTCCATGTGGCTGAGAGATACATGGCCTTACACAGTTTTAGAGTTTTAGCTTCTCATAAATTGTGCCACCAGAGAGGGACTAGTAAACTTTTCCTCTATCTCTCTTTTCGTTCCTCCCTACTGCTCTCTTTCTTTCTCTCTCAAAAATCCTGAAAAGCATCTTATTATCTCAGGTCTTGAACCAGCTTGGCCAAAGGTGGAGCACTTTGATTGGCTTAGCTTGAGCCAAGTTTCTCGTCTTCTCTGAACATTCAGGGACAATGTCATGTGGCCACTGCCATAGGTTGGGAGGGAGCAGTTGATGGCATCTTAGCTTCTAAGAAGAGCAACAGAGTCTGGACACTCAAAACTATAAGTGTGGTCTGAGCTCTCAGCTTAGGTGTCTCAGAACCTGCTCCCTCTCACTCGGAACCCAGCTGAACAGGTGTGTGAAGATGGAGCAGAGGGCTTATGACTGGTGACCCTTGAAATGTGAATCAGCAGCAAGAATGCATTTGCCTAGTAGTTAATATACTTTCCTTCTTCCAGATCTCAATTCATGGCTCATATCATGCCACATCAACTTTCACTGATTTTATTTTATTCAGTTATTCAACATATTTGTTGAGTACCTATCAAGTATCTGATACTCTGCTCAACATAGAAGATATGAAAATAACAAAGACAGTTCCTGCCACAGAGAGACTATAGTCTAGTGAGAAAGGTAACCACATAAACGTGTAATTACCACAGGTGTGACAAGAACGATGATCAAGGTATGAATTCAGTGTTGCAGTATTGGCATGAGACAGAATGAAAGGCTGTATATAAATCCCTGTTTTAAACATAATTTACGTACTATTTCCTCTTCTCCCACCAGTTATTTAACATCAATGTATTTCCTCCTCTTCCAATGGTTTTATGTGCAGAGTGCATTACGGTTTACCCAGCCCTTTCACTCATACCGTCTTTAAACTTCAGAAACATCAGCCTTGCAAAGTGGGTAGAGCGAGTATTATTTTCCTCATTTTGCACGTGAAGAAATGGAGATTCTAACGCTTTGAAATTACTTGTCACGATCCTACAGCTAGTAAGAGACAGCGTTGACCCTGGAACCCATGCCTTGGACTTCAGTACTATTCCCAAGTCACCATGCCACCACTATCTGCCACTGAACACAGAAGCCTCTTCTAGAAAAAGAAATCGAATTCTGCTCAATCTCCAGCTGTATTCTGATACTCATCAAAATATCTGGATATCCGCCTGTGCACATCCTTCAACATTCTTCCCTCTGCTAGGGCACCTCTGGACACTGACGTCCACCATGCCTCCTTCCCTGGTCTAACGGCCAAATCCGTCTGTTGCTCTTGGATCTCATTAATGTAGTGGGGAGGGGGAGGAGTTCAGCACTGACTGAGAGAAAGTCACAAATGGGAAGATGAGAATATAGATTCTGTTCTCTAGAGCAGAGCATCCTACACTTTACTAAAGTGCTTGTGAACCACCCATGGATCTTGTCTAAATGCAGATTTGATTGAGTAGGTTTGAGGTTGGAGCCAAATTATCTGTTTCTAACAAGCTCCCAGGTGATGCTGAAATTGCTGGCTCACAGACCACACTTTGAAAGGCAAGGATCTAGATTGAAGATGCTAATACATCTTAGCCACTCTGGGGAAAAGCAACAAGCCAGTGCACTGGAAGCTTTCTTTAAAACTTGAAATGGAAAAAATCAAAAATAGACATGCGATCTTAAAGAAAATATTATTTTAAAGACATATTTATAGAAGGAACCCTGAGATGAAAAATAAAAGGTCTCGTAAACTTGCACCTATCATAAGCCCAATTATGCTTCAATTCCCTGGTTCTGACTTGAGAGTAACAAGTCACCCCACACGAATTAATGCATGTGATATTGTTTGGAACAAAAACATTGTGGAACATGCAGGTTATAACCTGTGGTATTTTTTTCTTGTCTTTTTCTTTGTAGGAGATGTCAGTGAAAAAAAGGGTCCAGAATGATTACTAACCTATGACTCCCAACAGTATGACAGGTATCTATACTTTTAAATTTTTCTTTGTGTGTCTCCATCTTTGCTCCACTTAAAAAAAAATGTAGGGTCTCTAAAAGGTCAACCTGAGAGTCTTCACAACAATTATTTCCAAACCAACAAGTGTTATTTAATGAAAATGCATCCTGCGAATACGTCTTTGCAAATGTGCTTCCTTCTTCAGCTACTGTGAAATGCATCATTACTGCAAACATAGGGGAGGGGGGGTATACGATAATTCACTGTCAAAGGTTAGTTTCTAGCCATCCTAAGATCACCCTCACACGCTAAATACATTCAATCTTTACAGTCATTCAAATCAATATAATAAATAGCTCTGTATACTTACAGACCACAGAGTCTAGATGTCTCCCCCAAAAAGAGCTGTTTATTCTGTTCAGCAGTAGAGTCAGAATGGAATATGATTAGATCACATAAAGTAAAGTAAGCTAGAAACTCTTAGTAAGGGACAAAGGAGAAATAGAATGACCTTGAGGAATATAAGGTTGTGTTAGCATGAACTTTTTGTGTAACACATAGAGCAGGAGTTGCAAACTCAAAGGCCTGAGGGGCCAGGCAGCTACACCAATGCTGAAACAGACTAGGTGTACTAACAAAGCTGGACAGCCCAGGTTCTCTCTGAAGAGAATCCATTCTTCCACTCTAGGCATTCACTAACATGCAGAGATAAAGCCCCGTCTATCCAGAGATTTCGAATTTTCAAAAGAAGTTGGAAATCCAAGTTTTAAATAAAATATCCCTGTTTGTA
The DNA here is from genome assembly GCA_028627145.1 of Eidolon dupreanum. Taxonomy (NCBI): domain Eukaryota; kingdom Metazoa; phylum Chordata; class Mammalia; order Chiroptera; family Pteropodidae; genus Eidolon; species Eidolon dupreanum. The sequence continues at coordinate 133,956,763 of CM053507.1, read as the reverse complement.
AATATAAGCAATTAATGTACAAAAATAACAAAAACTCATGCACCAGTCAAAGTGTCTGCTGACCAGAACCAACCCATAGACTATCAGCTTACAACCTCTGCTATCCAGGTTCCAACCCAGAACCAAGCCCATGACAGCCCTTTTGGCTACTATGGCAGCAGGGCAGATACCCATAGACAGGATTCAGAGTGTCATAGGAACACCCTGACTTTTGATAATCTATTCAAGTCACCTTTCCACCCAGTGACAAACTAAACATGCAGGACAATTCCTCCCAGAATCCATTCCCTGGTAGACTTGAGAAATTGAAGGTTGCTGCTCCACCTTCTGGAAGTTTACAAACCTAATTTTACAAGCCTTATGTAATGACTGACACATTACATTTCCCAGTGTCACCGCCTTGCCTCTCTACCCATCTACACTTGAGTTCCTGGTGCAACAAAAAAATAGAGTTCGTGGAAACACCAGAATGATTCACGCCCATAAGAAGTGAGGATCTCAGAATCACATTTCATTTTCTCATCTGACTTCTCGCTAACAGGCACCAAAATGTACCTTTTTCCATTTTTATTCCACTACCAACCTGGCCAGTATTCTTCCCCATTTAAATCTCACTTCTGTGTCGTAAATCTGCTCATCCAGGGGAAAATATGTCTAGGTCAAGTTTAGCAATGTCTCCATGTTTATGCTGCTACAAGTAGAAATTTCAACCAGAAGCATCACTCATTCCTTGCAACCACAGGTGTATGTGAGCACACAGATGTCAGACAGCAGTACTACAGAACGCATAAAAAGTGTCCCGGCTGATAAAGGACAGCGTGGAATCAAGTGCTATACAGTAGTGGCTCTCTACTCCATGATAATTCACCCCCCTAAAAAAGCCTCTAAAGATAGTCTCAAAGACCATACCCTCCTGAGATATATGAAAATGGTAAAACTTGGTATAAAAGTAGGCGATACACCAGTTTTGCTTGCTTTGAGGTTTGTTCTAGATACAGTGTGGTAGTGACCATTCATCTCAGGTTCTTACAGAGTGGGGTCAGCAATTTTTCTTAAAGGGCAAGATGGTAAATATCTCTGGCTTTGCATACTACTCAATTCATTGTAGCATGAAAAGCCGTGGACTATATATAAACAAATGAGCTTGGCTTTGTTTATAAAATGGGTAAAAAGCCAGCTTGACCCAACGACTGTCGTTGCTGACCCCCATTCTAGAGTCCAAGATAGTTCAGGCCACTTTATTGTTGAGCAGAACCCCCAAGACCAAGTCAGCTCATCTCCAGGACTGAGCTAGGAATCTGGGCTCACTCCAGAACGATTCTGGAGTAAGACAGCTTTCAGCCAGTCTTGTGGAAGCCAGATGCTTTCCTTGCAGGCTGAGCTGGAACCCCAGCTGCCTCCCAATGCCTTCCTAGCATTTGCTTCACAGCGTAGAAACTAATGGTAGTTCTATTTTCAAAAGAAATCTACTCCATACACACATATGCTCAATATATGTTAATGGGCTCAGCTGAGAAAATTATCACATTAGACTCCCTTGTTTGTGGATGAAATAAAACTGTCCTTTTTCCTCTCTCTTTTGCTGTGGTCCTGGGCTACATGTTTATTTTAAGAAACCTAAAAGGACACCACGATGAAGTTGTAAGACAGTGAAACTAAGTTCTTGCTTTTGGTGCATAATTTAACAAACATATTTTCTTCTTTTAAAAACATAACAGGTAATATTATTGTTATGCAATACGGGAAATCAACTAACCTTTATAAAAAGAAAACCGACTTTTTAAAAAATGATCAGGAGTAAGAATATTGAATCTATTTTTTTTAAAACCAAGCCAGCCAGCATTTTCAAATAAAAGAGGCACCTTGTTGGTATGTAGGCTCTTTCAGCCACAGTGCTTATAAAAGTTATGTACTTTGCATTAACTCAAGTGGAAAATTGGTTTAGGGGGGCAAGTATTTAATATTAGCTACAGTGGAGTCAGATCTTGCCAAAATGTTCTCATTGCTTTATTCCACCTAATTTGAAATTAGGACTGTATGAAATCACTCATTGAAAAGTAGTGATTTTTAAAGAGGAAAGTAAGAAAGTGCTTTAATATGATATTTTATTAGTCTGGAATTAAGTGCTGCTTCCTAGGTAATCGGAAGGGAATTCTGCTAACATTTATGGCATTACAATGAGCTCTACTTTGCATAAAATTATGATTCACAGCATAAAGGAGTTTATTCTAAGATATGAATACCTAAAATGTTAAGTAGCAAAATTAGAGGCTTTTGGCCTTGGTTGAAAAGGGAGCTAAGAACTCAGACTCTAAATGTGCCAGAATTGCCAAACAAGGATCTATTATGTTGGCACTGAAACTGGCAATATGAAATTAACATATAGTTAAAATTAGCCCTGTTGCAATATTTGTCTTTTTCTTGTTTTTTTTTTTTTTTTTTTCTTAAAGCATTGTTATTGAGTGCATCACAGGTAGCGGGGGAGGGATGTTTGCAAGGATCTGACAGTTTTCTCAGCTGTTGCCCTACTGTTTTCACTGTGTGACCTTCAGAGTGTTTGTTTGTTTGCTTGTTTGGGACGGGGTCATTTGGTAAGCAAAAATGAAGTATTACATAGGTTTTTCAAAATTTACATTTCCCATTATTCTTGAGGTTGAATATTTTTACATGTTTATTGCCTGCTTGCCTTTCTTCATTTGCAACTCACTTATTTATATTTATCATCAGCTTCCCCTTTGTGGATTTTATATTTTCCTCATTATTTGTAGAAGCCATTCATTAGACGCTAAAGCTAGTAACTAAGCAAGTTACCTAATCGCTCTCCATCTTGAATTCCTTATCAATTAAATGAGAAAATGAGATTAGTTTATCTCTAGTTCCCCTTCTACTTTTGAGATTAGATTATCTATACTTAAATTTAAAGATTTATAAATCATATTTATATAATGGGTATATTGACAGTTGGGTGTAGAGAGAAAGGGCATTCTGGAGTTTGTGTTTTGAAACTACTCAAATGTACAAATTGTCAGAGTCAAACAAAACATTTAAGTTGGGAAAATGCAATATTTTATTATAAGGCCCATGTCATTTTTCAAAAGTGGCTCTCCTGGTTTTCCTGAGGCTTTTCAGCTGCTTTTCAACAACCATGCCATTCCTTCAGAAAGAGAATCACAGTTGCTCTTACTTCCTCAACCTACATAAAATGTCTTTTTGTGGGATAAGAAAGTCATAAACAGCAAAAATGACACCACTCAAAGATAACCAATGTTAAGAGTGTAGGTATTGTTAACATTTCCCATTGCCAATAAACACTCTTCTAAAATAGGATTTTGTTCACCTCTATTTAGTAATTAATCCACCATACAGTGATGTAGTCCCTGTTCATCAGGCTTTTAATATTACGTTGTTTAAGTAATGTTCTAATGAACTGCATTGTACATAATTTTGGACCTCTGGATAAAATTCAACTAAGTAAAAGGAAATAATAGGTCAGAGGGGCTGACCATCTTTAAAAAACATTTAGGTTGCCAAATTGCAGCCAGATTATTGGACCAGGTAAAACATCCATTGGCAGTGTTGCATCCATCTCTTCATATACGTCCAACTTTGGACTTTTTTGGTAGTTTATTTTTGAAGAGGCTATTTGTTACCCAAAATTTTATCACAGCTTTTCAAAACTTACTTTTCCTTACTGATATAAATTAGACCACACACACACATACACACACACGTTGATTGGACACTTAAAGGTCTTTTATAACTTATCTGTTCATTTAACTTTTCTATTGTGCCATTTGTCTTTTTCTTATAATTTATATATTAAGGAATTCATTCATTGTCTATCATAAATGTTACAAATACCTTTCCCATTTAGTATGTGTCTCTGCTTTTTGTTTATGGCAATATTTAATCTTTTAAATTCTTCTTCTTTTGAAATAATTCCATGCTAATGGAAAAGTTGCAAGATTAGTTCAAAGAATTCCCAGCTACCCTTTACCTAGAGTCTTCCAATGTTAACATTTCATCACATTTGCTTAATTCATTCTCTCTCTCTACCTCACCTATATAATTTTTATTTTGAACCATTTACTAAGAAGTTGTAAACATGATAGTATGGCATTTTTTTTTCACATACAAAAGTTTTTAGTGAGCTCTATTGAGATGTTGTTTTATGATTTATGCCTTTGTTGTCAACCTTAGAAATATATTTTTATAAGTACTCGGTGACAGAGTTCAATGGGTTCTTTATAATGAGCTAATACTTCTATTTCAAGATATAGTTCTTTTTAATTAAACAGGAATAACTGGTTAAAGTCAAAGATCTTTTCAACAAATACTCTCTCACATTTACTCTTTGTTCACTAACCATCCACCCAAAGTAATAGCCTTTGGGGGCAGGGAAGGCAAAACCTGACAGTGCTGGAGGTCCTCTGTCCTTTCTCCCAAAGTTGGGACAGCCAAATACTAGGTCTTCGCACTGGTTACCCCTGCAAAGGACGTAACCACAGAAGTCAGACGTGATGCTCTGCTTCCTTTTCCACATTGCACCAGAGCTCAGTGGCTTTATGTTGATTTACACACTCCTAGTATAATTATTCTAACAGGGCATCTGAAGGCTTTTTCACCTTCTTCCAAATTCCCGTTTCCTATGTTGTAACAAAAAATAAAATGAGGCCTTGGATTCCACAGAGCCATCTATGCACAATACAAATGTGGTCACAAATAGTTTTTGAGAAAGAAAACTATTGACTTACCCAAAACTAACCTTATGTTGGTGGATCCAATTACAAAAAGGATCTTTGATTTTATTTTTTCGGTATTTAACCACATGAAGCACTAGGGACCTTTTTTCTCCCTCCTCAGCATGGTGTCACTTCTAAAAGAAACAAAAATCTCACTGCAAGTACACTAGAAAGGAAACAGTCTTCCCCAAAATGCCTTGAGGGCAGAGGGGAGGCTGCTACATACATCACACTGGACATCTTTAAACTCCTCCTCAGGCGTCACTCCCAGGGTAACTGCTGAAAACTCCTGTCTTCTTCTCCTCTCCCCAAAGACCAAAAATCCTGATGTGTTATTGTTACACACACTGCCTCCCTCCC
>CM053507.1:133838031-133951161 GCA_028627145.1 Eidolon dupreanum | reverse complement strand
TCATCATACACTAACATAAAGAAGAGCAAAATCTTATGTTTCTAAGCCTTAAAGTTAGAAGAAATGACCCTGAAGCTCATCCCTACTGTTAATTATTTTGTTCCTGCTGTATCTGCTTCACTTTAAATAAAAGCCAACTCATCATGCCATCCAAAAATAGGTCCACAGCAGTTCAGAAAGAAGAGGGCCTGGGACTTATGGTAACCAGGACATTTCAAATCCCTAACACGTGGGCCCTATTTATATCAAAACCTACAAATCAATATTAGTGATGAAGAGAAAGTAAACTAGGTTCATTTGGGGCACAGGAAGTTTCTTATAGTATTTCTTTTGTTTTTGGAAAGCTGTCCACAATATTATGGCAACCATGCTAAATTTCACATAATGGAACTGAATTTAGATTAAATTAATGAATCACTTAAAATACAGGTGTTCCTGCTACTGCTGAATCTATTAGTCATTCACAACTTACGGCATAGTCATTCAATCAGACTAGTCCTCCTGAAATCAGTCACACTGATTGGTGGGGAGGAAATGATAGCACTTATCAAAGAGGAAGGGACTCCAGTGCCTAGGGCGACAGTAAGAGCACTTTACATAAGAGGCCAGGAGAAACTCACCTCACAGTTTTGCCTTAGGCAGGTTTTCTCAGCCTCAGTACTATTGATTGTGTGGTAATTTGGATAATTCTTCATTGTGGTGGGCTATCCTGTGCATGGTAAGGTGTTTAGAAGCATCCCTAGCCTCTACCCACTAGATGTCAGCAGGGCACGCACACTCACACCCAAGTTGGAACTGCCAAAAATGTCTCTAGACATTGTGAGCTGTCCCCAGGAAGGCAAAAGCCTAGGAGAGGACTGCCAGTTTGGGGGCTGCCCCGTAGCTGCTCATGATAACTTCAGTCTCTGTGTCTCTTTTGAGTCAATATATGGATCCACCAAATAACCCGCATACAGAGGCCATGGAATTTTTTTTCCCAGAGCCTCTTCCTCACTTTGGCATGTCCTTCCTCCTCACCCCTCTTCTCATCTTTCCAGGCAAATGTTATTTCTAGAATTGAGGCAGTTGTAAACAAGATAGTCCCAGGAGACACACTGGCCATTCTGCTTGGGTCATTTTGTGACACTTTCCACTTAACTTGTCACTTTGTCCTATGTAAATACAGCAATGAGAACATGCAAGAGAACATGCCAGATTTAGGCTGATGAGCACTTTGGTGCTGCCATTTTGGTAGCTCAGTTCCCTGGGCAGAAGCTGTCATCTATAGACAGATGCCAGACCAACAGGATAATTGCTAACAGCACAACATTTTTTCTTCTTTTTGTTACTATCTAGCCAGAAAAAAAAAAATCTCAGGCCAGACTTTCATAAAGCCGTAAATATTTGTGTCTTAAGCTGTGACCTTTTTTTTTCCTCAGAAAATCACGTCTTTTAAGTTCCCAAGCATCAGTGTTCTCAGACACTATTGTTCCCTGGTCAAAATGAAACAAATCATTTGGACATAGTGTCCTTCCTATATTTCTAAATAAATATGCCCTTTGACTCCATTCTTTTTGAGGAGAGATTTTTGCTTCCTGAAGCCGTCTTTCCCGAGTAAATAAATGAACTTCTCTCAAAGCAATATTTGTGCTAAGAGATGGTCCATCATAATTCCGTAGGATTTCCCTTTTGCCATCAGGTCAGCTTGGTCCATCTTGAGGAAGGTTCTAGGCACAGCACTGCCCTTTAACTAGCTTTGTGACTGTGGTTGAAGTCTTTCTTTCTCTGGGCTGCAGTTGTTCCATCTGTAGAATGCAGTGTGGTAGTTATGAGAACTGCTTCCCATTCACTATCCGTAACTTTGGGCAATATCTTTAGTTCTCTCAGCCAACGTTTCCTCACCTATGAAATTGGCTAATAACAGCACCTCCTTCACAGCTATTGTTGCTATGAGTGAATAAAACACAGTGTGCACCTAGTATGCCTGGCACATAGTAGGCCCTCCCTAAGGGTTAGCTCTCGATATCATAACCTCAAAATGAAATGATTCTTTTGTCGGTTCTCAATCATTTGGTGATCTTTTAACTTTTCAGATGGACAGAAAACAAATTAATTCTTTCTTAGGTTGGTTGTTCTATTGTTTGTTTGTTTTTGCCTTTTTTCTAAGTTTTTGGACCACTCGGAGTCAGAGTCCACACCACCATAAACACTAACTTTTAGAAAAATAAGCAGCAGTAGCCAGTGTGGGAAGCAGAATTACTCCTTGCACAGCTGTCTCTTGTTTGATAAATTTACTGGAAAGAAAAAAGTTTTAATTAGAAAAACAGCTCTTAATGTTTGAGGTATAGAGTGAAAATGTCAGAATTTGAAGCAGTGTTGAGATTGAGCAATAAATTCCTATTATATACCAAAAACTCCATACATGTTTTCAATTACAATCATGGGACAAAGAATCAGAAAACCCATCTCAACTCTTCCTCTATCTGGGTAACTTTGAGTAAGAAAGTGACCTCTCTGAGCTTTAGTTTCTTTATTTCAAACCCGTCAGTACGTATTTTAGTCAGCTAATTTAGTTCTTTTGTTTGCAATCATCACCTAAACCATTTGGTGTTGATGTCCCATAAACAAGTGACATGGTCGGCTAGACCTACTTCAGTTTGGATCCTGACTTTATCATTCAGTCACTGTATGCCCATTTCCTCATCTAAAAAGTGAGAATAATATTTTTACCTCACAGAGTTATTGTGAAGGTTAATGTAAAGTATTCACAATGGAGTTCTGGCAGATAGTAAGTATATATTAAATGTTAGCTACTGCTAACATTTAATATATACTTTTATATTATTATTTATATTATTATATTACTATTTTATTATTTTGTTAGTTATCTCAAGAAAAGAAAAACTTAAAAGGATGAAATTATAATCAGAAATCTTAGTGTTTGTGTGTACAGGAGAAATCTAATCCTGGCAGTAAACATCTGTTCCCTTTTATGTGCATTTGGGGCTCTTTAATATGAAGTTTCCTGCAACAGCTATAGCTTTTCTAATATCCTAAATGGAATCTCTGTGGCCTTTAGCGTAATTACCTCAAAGTTGGAGTCATGGACCTGAGGATTCTCTGATTAAATTGGTATGAATTATGGAAAACCAAATGACCGCTCCTAGAGGAGGATTCCACTGTGTCCTCTGGAAAGTACTTTCCCAGTTTCTGGGGCCTCTGGTCAGTGTCCCAGCAGTCACCTTGCTCATATGCGCTTAAATAATTATAAGATGTTGCTCTTGAACTTGGTCACTGCCATGTTTCATGCGGTGAAATTCCAAGTGGAGTTTCCACCAGGGTCTCTGAACACATGTTGTTGGGTTGTTGTTTTTTTTTTTACTTTGTTTCAGGGTAAACTTTAAAATAGATTACCATGCATGCCATTTAAAGGTTCTAAAAACACACTTGTAAAAAATTTTAATGGTTTTAAATGATCAAGAGATTATCATTGTAGTTTCTAGTTTCAGAATAATTATCTGAGGTTTCTATAGCTATGATGATTGTTTTTCATTTGGATGGTGATTGCCTAATTGACAGGAATAGACAGGAAAACTGGAGAAGTGGGAGCAGCCAGATAAGGAAAAGATTTGTTTCTCTCTTAGCAGCTCCCAGATCTTAGGCACTTAATGGACTGAGAATCCCTGCCAGTGAAATAAGAGAAACCCTCTGTGATAGCAAACAAATTCAGCTGCATGCGGGACAGAGAAAGTCAGTCTTAGCAAGAGAGAAAATTAATAGGCAGGTGCCCAGTAAAAGAAAGACAAAACCATATAGCAATGGAAAGCAGCCTACCTGAACAAAAGGACTGATTTTGCAACACTAAGCCTACAAGAAAATATTTTAGAGGACGCATTTCATGTAACTAGACAAAGACTGAGCAGGGGCCTCAGCAGATCCTAGTTTATAAAGTCTCAGGAGTGAAGCAGCAGCCATTCTTCAGATGCCTACACCCTAATTGGAATGTCTGAGCACATTACCTGCTCCTTAGTATTCCATTCATTCATTTATTCATTCATTCTGTATGTGCATAAATACAATGTTAATGAAGGTTAATTTCTTTTTATATTTTCAAATAGGTTATAAAGAAAAGGATATTATTTTCTTCTCAAACCCCAGCATTTAGTTTCTTTAGAGACGTCTGCTCCAGATCTTGAGATAGCCACAGACACATAGCACTTGAAAAGAGAAGGAAGTAAAGAAACAGAAGTTTGGGGGGAAACAGTGTGGGGATCAAGAGAAGATCATGAGAAAGGGCACTTAGCTGAGCAGCAGGAGGACCGAACAAGCACAAAGGGGAGAAGGATTCTCTCAGGATTCCTGTTTCCCACTGGCTGTGGAGGAGAGGGAGGGGAGGCAGAGAACTGCCAAGTTTAATTCAGTTCCACTCAAAGCAGTGAGCATTCGTTGATGGACCAGGCCCTGTGCTACATGCTGGGGCACAAAGGTAAACAAGCTATTATGGTCCTAGCTATTAAGGCACTCACAATCTAAAGGGTGAATTAATAATTATAGTACGTTGTAATGCATTCTAAATAGAAAAACAGTTAACCTTCCTCCACCCTTATTTTCTCATCGGTTAAAGTAACAGACACAATAGCTATTTCTTGATCTTATTAGGTGAGTGCTTACAGCAGTGGGAACTGAGAGCTGGATAAATTGATAGGTGTTCAACAAAGGAAAAAAAGGTGTGGATACAGTTGACACAACACAAGGTAGACACAGTACATTCCTGCCTTACAGAAGAAGAGATAGTAACAAATACGGATATTCAGGACAGAGTTCCAAAGAGAGGGAACAATTTGCCCAAAGTCACACAGCTAATTAATGACAAAGTCAGAATTTGAACCTTGACTAGTAGAGCCCATGTTCTTATCCACTATCCTATCCCACCTATCAAAAGCAAAATACTTTTCATTTTTACCTACAGTTTTGGAGAGATAATGCTATTAATAATAGAAAACCTGCATTGAATTGATTTTAACAGTAATGAGTCCTCCTTGTTACTTACCACTTGCTTTTGGAAAGACTCTGTGCCTATGATGTTCTTTTCTCTTTGCAAAGTACCATGTTACCCAGTTACAATGTACTAGTAATCTAAGCAGGGTACAAAAAGTATTAATTAGGACATCATGCTAGGCACTGTGAGTGTTACCAAAAAATAAAGAAATTATACATTATGTAAATGATTATATCATGAAGTAAAAAGCACATGGAGGGAGGGAGATACATGGAAAGTGTTATGGAAGTTTGGAGGGTAGATGGATGCTTCAAGAAAAATAATGAACTAGGCCTTGAAGATTGAGTAGGAATCACACCTGTGTCTTCATTATTATGTTGTCTGACCCATCAAGCTGAGTAAGACATGTATGATGATGGTCTGGCCAGCCTTAGAGGAAACTCCCACTTCGAAACACCTCTTCTCCCTGCCTTACACAGCAGCCAGGAATCCACTTTTAGACATTCATTCCTTAGGCCATGGCCCCATGCTTTCAGACATCTTTAAAACACAACTTCTGCTGGGAGGGGTGACTTCTCCAGGTTCTCAGTCTTAACATAGTGATGTGAAGTCATTTATCAAACTCCTTTCTTTTGGAGATGTTCTTTGAAAATCATATTTAAAGGAGACTTGAGTTTGGAGGATAGGGCAAAGGAAAGAGGCAATTTGTGTGCATAAATAAAGAGTTAACACTAATCTAGTGCTTGCAATGTGGCGGGCATCTTTGACCCAAGACCTTTGAATGTATTAACTTATTTAATCATCACAACAATAGTGTGTTCTTATCTTACAGATGAGGAAACTGAAATACAGAGAAGTGAAGTAACTTACCCTAGGTCACAAAGAGATTTGTGAGTAGGTGGTCTGCCCAAGTGGGAACTGAACACCCAAAGTACAACATGAAAATAGCAAGTATCTGGGAGGAGAGAGAGAAAGGGAACAGGAAGGGGGTCAAAAGGAAGTGGGAAGTCATAAAAAACAACCTCATGTGTACAAAGATTCTGTTTAGGACCAGGTGGTAATGGTAGTGGAGGTGGTGATAGTGGTATTGATGGTGGTGATAGCGAGGGTGAGGGTAAAGTAGCTATATCCACTCAACATAAGTTTTTGTATTAATAAAAGTAACATTGTTTTACTACTAGTATTTTCCCCTTTGGACAGAAAGAGATATATATGGTCACATACATGATATAGATTAAATAGTTACAGCTCTACCTACACTGGAATAGCACTTAATTACTAAATACTTTCACATTATTTCACTTGATCCTTATTAAAATCCCATGAGTGATATTATATTGCATTTTACAAGTGAAAACACTGATCCCAAGATCAAACCCTTCAGCCACTACATGGAAGAACTGGAGCTCAGATATTCCAACTCCATCCTCTTCTTCCTCCACTAGAACAGAGCCTCCCCCAGGGCCATACACAGGTCCAGCCCATTAGGTTTTCCATTTTCAATTATCTTCATTGAGAAATGCAACTTTGATAGGTTCTTTAAAAGAGGAGATCCAGCCTTCATGTAAAAGGGGGAATGGGTTTGGATCCCAGTAACTGCGCTTGGTACATCAGGAGGTGGTTTTATAAGGGCTGGGAAGGGAGCACTTCAGGTGTGAGAAGAGCTTCTGTAAAGACACTGTGGTGGGAATAAGCCTTACAGATTAGAAGAAGCCCATGTGTCCAGAAAAGAGAGAGCAAGGGCAGAGCCGTGGAGAGGGGCACAGCAGCATAGGAATAAGTCTTGTGGGCCTTAGGACTTCATTCCAAAATTGATGAGAAGTCATCAGAAGATTTCAGGCAGCAGACAATTTGCTCTGAGGTATAATTTTCTAAAGCTCACTCTGGCTGCTCTGCGGGAGACCACTGGTAAATATAAATGAGTAACTGGGAAAATTGAATAAGATAACAAACATAGCTAATACAGAACTTTCAAAGTGCTAATCAGATGATACCTATGATTAGGCCAATGGCTCCTCATCACATGAAGTCAAATAATGAAGATATGTCTGTTAACAATATAAAAGCTATGAAAAAGCAAGTGAAGTGCTTCTCTGAATTTTAGGTTCCTTGTCAATCAAGCAGTATACCAGTATGTTTATCTAGAGATGTTCATGAAGATGAATGAAAGTGTCTGGCTCAGTACCTGGCCCATGGTAAATGTTCAGCCAAATATTAGTCTCCTGTTCTACATGACTCCACAAATAAAAGTCAGTTGATATGTACAAAGTCTGAGAATTCAACAAGGCTAAAACCTTTGGGTGGAAGTAAAACATTAAAATGAAAATTAGAGACATCCCACTTAATAGCCTGATTCTACACAGTGATAATTCTTTATACTCCCTGAGTTTGCAAAGCATTTTATATACACATCCCCTCTAATACAAAGTATGGTTTTCAGTCTTAATACCTAATGCAAACTCAACACTCTTGTAATGAGTGCTGTGAAATCCCTGCCTACTCAGCTGACCCTTTCTGACCCTTTGTCGTAATCCTACTTCCTTTGCCTTGGCACTTTTCTAAGGTATCAGTTGGCTTCCATGTCCTGAAATACTTGAATATTTTGATATAATTTCCCTTTTTTGATGGACAGATTTATTTTCTAACATCTTTAATGAAATTTCCAGAGATAGGCTGTAGGTAGTTCTGTTAATGAGATTTTTGTTTGTTTCTCTTTTGCAAAAGAACCCTTTGGATCAGAGCTATGTCATTCGAAGTCACTAGAATTACGGTCTTCTAATGCAAACTCAATCATTCCAATCTAAGCTCCCTGGAGACACACGGCTAATGTGTATCTAGTTGTCTTAGTAGTAGTTCACATGTCCCTATCTAGTTATTTTCTTTGATTCTACTTATTTATTAATTTGCATCATAACTGATTAATTAAATTGGTTAATTGTCTTGATGTCTGGAATATGAAGTTTTAAAAGCCAGAAGTTTTAAAAGTTAGCTAGTATCCATTAAAAAGAAAAGGATTTATACTTCACGTGAATAACAAAATAGATCATTTCTGGAATTCTCCTTTTTAAAAAGAATGTATTTCTGTTACTATGTACCTTACATCCCAGATAATGCTCAGAACAACAGGCTTTTTGAGTGATCATTTACTTAACATCCATAGCTGCAATCTACAAGATAACATGTAATTAACAACTGTCTTTTAGTGCTTCACACAGTAGACCCCAAAACAATTGATGAATTTTTAATTATAATACACATTTACTCTTAGACAGTGTAAAACCTTAGTCTGATAAGGAAATTGCACCCTATCCAAAACCTACCAATAATCTGTTTACTTGCCTTAGATTTTCTTAACCCTGTGGACCTCAAATTCAGTTGGGTATCAGAACCAGCTGGAGAACTTAGTAAATATAAAAATGCCCAGGCCCCATCCTACTTCAATAAGCCTGGTCTTCTCTGTTCTTTAATAGTGCAGGTGATTCTGATGCTCAACAAAGTTAGAGAATCACTGACTTAACCTTTGAGATTTTAATCCCTCTAGAAAAAAATATATCTCATTGATTTGTGTTGGGGGAACCAAAGGAGAAAAGCATTAGACATAGACATAATAGGAAATTCCTGAAAACTATTATCACCAAGCAAACATATGTGGAGGTAAATTATAGTTTGTCCCAATGACAGCATCCCCAATAGGCAGAACTTAAGGAGCCTGGTGTGGTAGGTGTCTTATCCCTCCATGGGAATGAAATAGGAATTCTTTGTGCCCTGCCCTCCACCATTTTGGAGAGAATGAGAATCAAGAATCTTATATAAATCCCTCTTGAGTTTTCTCATGACTCAGCCAGGATTTCTCAGTCCCCAGGTTTCCCAGCAGAGCTCCCAACCAATAAAACTGCCAATTAAGCAACTGAATATCATTATCATGAATGTAATTACAGACAGAAATTATGAGCTTGCAAATGCCTCCCATGAATAAAGCCCTTTTCCCAAACCGTTTCACCTTCTTTTCTTAGAAAAATGGAAGGCAATCCTATCCCTTGCCTCACCCCAAGCATTACTTCCCCACTTAGAAGAAACCTCACTCTTGCTGGCCCAGGGAAAATGCTGAGCAAGCTTCAATAGGGTGTGCTCCCAGGAGGAATGTCCTCTTGTGTGGAGCCCCTTTCAGCATCTCTCATCCAAGCATGTTCACTAGCTCCCTTCACTAGGGAGCAGTGACTACTCAGTTTGGTTGTATGTCGTAATTTCTGTTCAGACAGGAGGATGAATGCCAAATTTTAAGAATTTTTTTCAGAAAAAAAATTAAATGTCAGAGGCTTTACAAAATAGTGTGACAGCTTTAACATTGCGTAAAATGGAGCTTTATAGGATGCAATTCACCTAGGACTTAGAGAGTTCCTGAAAATAAAATAGACATCACAGAATCATGCATGAGTGAGAAGGCTTTTCATGTTTGTACAAGTATAATGAATCTCTTTTGGCCCAGAATTAACTCTTGCATTCAGTAATTTTATATTTAGCTCATAAAAACCTCAAACCCTCATGGATAATAGAGACTTGAATGAATACTACATAGATATGTTTAGTCTGAAATATAATACGATCTCCCAAGATCTTATTCTGTTGTTTTCTTTTAATGGCTTGTGAGATTGGTGCCTATGATTGTACCTGTAGCTGGCATGGTCGAACCCAGACCTTTTATGATTCACCATGCATTGAAGAATGTCGCATAAACTGTTAGGAGAAAAGACTCAAGTTTATCTAACTGACCTCATACAATACCTAACACAGCTCTTTGCATAGAGTGAATTTTCAGGGCCCTTCTTCTGAATAAGATCAAGTGTTACACCCAACAGCTATCATATTGTACCATTTTTAAAAGGGATTATTACTTACTGGCCAAGTTAAGATATTTCAAGCCACGGCATTTCCATTTACTGTGACAAAGAAATCATGTGTTACAGCTTTATTTTTGTAGTTCTTCACAGCCTTCAGCTGGAACAGAAATGGAGTGTCTGGGTACCAGAATTTTCACATAGTAACCTGAGGGTAAATGTAACTTCCAAAAGTGATTCAGAGTACGTTACACTTTCAGAGAAACCATACTAACCAACATCAACTGAAGACATCTAGTAGCTTTAGAGAGGGTGCTTAACCATTTTTAACCCTTGTGTTAAATAATTTAAAATTCGTTTTAAATGTTTCAAAGACAGCTTAAAATTCCCTTAAAATTCATATTATGCACAGGTCAGGATAAACTTGTCTATCTAATATGGATATCTGTGGTCCTTTGGTAAATTCCATTTTTAAAACTTCACTTATAAATTATAGTCTTTCAACCACTTTAAAAGTAGAACTCTGTATTATATTTTTTCTCATTTCAACAGATAGTAGGCTAAGAACATCTGGAAATATGAATGACTAGATGGGTTATGTTTTTAATGTGTATGCATATACAAATATATATATTAGCTTTCTCATTTTCACTCTCTACCTTATATCTGTGTAAAGATATTCAAAGAGGTAAAATTTGTCACCAGGGGAGGTTAGCTTGAGAAAGTTTTCATTATATACTGCCATTTTTTCCCACTTTCTAGAGGGCAGAATTTCAAGTCCCTATAAATTGAATCAAAAACAACATAATAGACATAAATAATTTGCCTGTACCTCATCCAAAGAGATCTGGGGCTCATCAGTCTATCATTGGGGCTATTAATATACCCCAAAACTAAAGCATTATCTGCTTTTCTTCATCATCGGATCACATTGCCAATTTGAGGCTACACTGAAATCATTTACAAAATTTGTTTGAAGATCCAGCCTCCTCTTTTTAGGCCATTAGGGGTAGAAGGCAGTAAGGAGAACAGAGTTGTCGCTCTCGGCGTAGCCACGTGAGCGTGTCCCACTTAAGTAACAGGGTGCCCCTCAGGTCAGCCTGTGATAAAACCCAAGTCAAACAAGGACCCAAGTCAAACAAGGCTGAATCCTAGATGTTTTATGTCCTAAGGATCTGAAAAGTGTTCATGGCCAGCCCTGACCCTCAAGACCTCAAATGGTCATCTAAGCAGTAACATAAATTGGTATACATTTGCTCTTGGGCCATAGCTGTGGAAGCAGGACTGGCAGAAGTACAGCCTTTCCATGGAGGAACTAATGTCTTTCTAGGCACTAAAAATAAGGGTGAATGTATTGTTCACAACAGGCAATCCAACGGTGGTGGCTACGTGCCCCAGGCTGACAAATTCTGCATCTTATCACTACATTCAAGTAAAGATGCATGTGAATATTGTCGGCCCAAAAGAACTGAGAAAACAACTTGCCTTCCAAAACTTCATCTCGACAAAACCTTGACCATGCCAACAGCTCATCGTCTGATGTTTTTCAACCCTCCAGAAAATGGCCTTCCAGCCTGGGACAAACCGAAGCACTGTCCAGACCAAGAACACGACTGGAAGCTAGTAGGAATGTCTGAAGCCTGCCTCCATAGGAAGAGCCATTCGGAGAGGCGCAGCACGCTGAAAAATGAACAGTCATCGCCACGTCTCATCCAGGCCACTTGGACTAGCTCGATATTCCATCTGGACCATGACGATGTGAATGATCAGAGTGTCCCGAGTGCCCAGACCTTCCAAACGGAAGAGAAGAAATGTAAAGGTAACCAGATTCTTATTAGATCCTTTTTCAACAAGGAAAAAAATTCTCTGTTGTAACTACATGCTCAGTCATCATTTATTCCGATGTGTTTTCCCCAACTGTTCTGTTATGAAGTGTTTTATTCCCAAATCTTCCTTTAAATATATATAAATAAGTGGTTCCCAAAGGAAAGCAGTTAATTTCAGTTTCATGTTGTGCTGGGACTCTTGGGGAGAAGATGTTTTTGTTTCTCTAGCGGAAGGGTTGTTAGTTTGGGTTTTAATTCTATGTTTTGAATCTGAGTAGAAACAGACATTTATAGAACTGCTTGCTTTGAAATGTGTGTGTATGTGTATGTGTGTGTGGTGTGTGGTGTGTGTGTGTGATGTGTGGTGCAGTGTGTGTATGTGGTGTGACGTGTAGTGTGGTATGTGTGTGTCTATGTGTATACATTTCTTTCCCCAACTGTGCCAGTAGTTTGTAAGATCTCGAAATGTACCTTTAACCTAAATAGACATTTCATATTCAAAAGAGAGGTTTTAAGTTGTTTTTTTTTTTAACTCATTAAATCCTTGTGTCATCATCTTGAAAGGCTAGATTATGGTTTTAGGAGGTCATCACCTCATAAAAAATATGTTAAACTGGCATAAGTTCCTGATTACATGAGATTTAACTGGCCTTTACCTCAGGTCGCCTCTGCCCTGACAGATGTCTTTGTGCTGATCGCTTTATTGTCTTAGGGATCCCCAAAATCTTTGCTTCTTAAGTTAGTCTTTAAATGTCCAAGAAATTAATTTGTGTCTTTAAATGTCCAAGTTCATATAACTTCTTATTCTTTTTGATACAGCATTTTTTAAAAAAGGGCGGGGGCTTTTGCTTTTTATTTAAAGATTTTGACTCATAATAAAACTTTAAATTGTGTATTTAAAAATTTGGTAATCACATACCAAAATATATTCACAAAAGTTTGTAAAGACGCCTATGTATGAGCTATGAAAAACTTTTGCAAACTGTTCTTACTTGAACATAAACACATAATTATATTTATGCCTCTCAAAAAAACTGTTAGTACTTTAGCTTTTCTGAAAATACTTCAAAAACTCCTTGGAACTACCAGTTGACCTGGGAAGTTGAGTGTGCACATTGTTTCAGATTAAAATAATAAAATAGTGGTATAACCTCTGACTGGAGAACAGTCAAAACTATCGGTATTCTCTTTGAGAAGATTTGTGTTTGTCTCTCATCTTTATTATTTAGGAGATTGGAGAAATTGGAAGGGATATTTAGAAAAAGAGCAAAATAAGTTTTTTCAAATGAGTCAGGATATAGAACAGGTGTGTCTGTGTTGGTACGTGCACATTGGTTTGAAATACAATTGCAATTTAGTTTTAGAATTTGCAACCAGATCATATCTTCAAATTTTATGAGCTGGCATCAAAACCATGTCATCCATGGTTTACAGTGAAATGCCAACAGGATATTTAGTGTCCTTATAATTTCAGGACCTCACAAACTAAATTTGATTTACTCACAATTGGTACCCATATTTATTCATTTATTCATTCATTTGATCATAGATACTGTCTATGTCTCAATCATTTATGAGAAATCTTGGCCTCGGGTATTTAGAATTCCCTGCACTATACGCTTTTCAGTTTGTTAGTACACCTTAAAAACAAAATTGGAAGGAGTTTCTAGTTAGTTCCAAGACCCTAAGTGTAACACAGTGGTTAAGACTGTAAATTTTCGAGTCTAACATAAGTGGGCTAGAATCCTAGCCCTTCCAAATTTCTGTCCTTGAGCAAATTTATGTGATTACTGATAAAACTAAATACGATAATATTTTTAAACATTTAGCACAGTACCTCTCATACAGTGCTCTTTAAATAGCAACTATCATTATTATTAGCTGTGCATCATTAAATCGCATAAATTCCTTGGGCTCCGCTGTGTGCCTGGTAAGGAAGGCAGAAGGGAGCAGGACAGATGAGTGTGGGGTGGACATAATGTTTCAGGAAGGTTAAAGTTGCTCATCCATTTTGCATTCATTCAGCTCTCTTCTGCTGGAAGTCAGAGACTAATTTAATTTAAAACATAATTAAATTATTAAAGTCCTTCCTCAAGAATCTCATATTAAAAGGAAAACAACTAAGGTAAATCTCCTGTAGTTTTCAGAGTACCCAGGGTTCACCTTGGCATGGACATCGGCCAGTGCCTTGGTTCAGCATGAAAATGCCACCAGGAAGTCCACATTGTCCTGGCCCCAAAACCTTATAAACTGAACATTCACTCTCAGTGGACACCTATATTTAGTGAGGCACTGGTGAGGCCAGGGAAACAATGTTCTTTTTTGGGCAGGTAGGGAGGAGTTAATTCTTCCTGATCTACTTGACTTGCCAGCAACCTCTATGTAGTCATTATGAGGAGAGTTGTTTTGATGGACATCGATACTGGGCATTTATTTCCTGGATATCTCTCTCTAGTCCACAGGCATGCTTCATATCTCAGTCCTGATATCTCAGTCCTGGGCTATAATTCCATGCATTCAACTCATCAGTGTTTTTACTGAGTGCTTACTGTGTGCAGGAGATTGTCCTTAATGTTTGAGCATAAAGAAATAGCAGGGCTAAAAGAACATCCAAGGAGCCCCATTGAAGTCCCCCAAATGGAATTGATAAGAACTAAGAGGTCTTCGAGAGTACAAAAAGTTAGGGCTCTGCAGTGCAGGAGTCAAAAAAACAAATTGACTGCTCGAAGAGGCATAATAAGCCCATCTCCCAAATCAGTAATCTGGCCAGTCTAGACCAGTGCACCTGAAAATGTGGTTTGTGGATGGGTATCCTTTTGCAAACTATTACTTTTAGCACTCTCTGTTGATGCAAGTACAAAACCTGAGAGAAAGCTTTAGAAACTTACAGCAATTTGACATTGCCACTGACATTCAAATGTGTGATTTACACTGCTGAACAGGGTCTAGACCAGTTGTGTATTGTCAAACTTGCCTGTCAGTCATGCATAGCCAGAGCTTTGTAAAAGTCTTGTAGAATCATATACTGGGCCATAACAAACTGGGTATTTTTTTAAATGGTCCTTCAATTCAAATAATTTGAGAATGACTGCTTTATGCTTTATAGTATCCTTAATGTTTTATTTCTATAGTCTTATTTTTGATATTTAATGTTTTATTTTTTGTTTTGGTCTGAATGCTGCTTTCATTTTAACCTGCATACACCTGTGCTCCTACCGGCTACAGTCATTCTAAGGAAATTAATGGGTAACACGTTTAACTAGAATGAGAGTTCTGGAGACTACATTCTGCTACAGAGCCCACAATTCAAATCTGCTTTAGGACCAGAGACTATTTCCATCCAGAAGCAAATTGACCCCATTCTCTTACCGCAAGCCACCCTCTGTCTCCACACTACACCTGACTGGAGTTTTTGTCACAATTTGACTGATAGCTCAGCCACCAGGACCACATCCTTCTGCCCACCTCCATTCTCAGAGTCTGAGATAATGTATTCGTTGATGCTCACAGTTCTTCAACTAGTAGCAATAGCAGCACCTGGAGCTTGCTAGAGATGCAGAATCTCAGGCCCCGCCCCAGACTATTGAATTGGAAACTCGGGAAAGGGGCTCAGGAACCTATGTTTCACTAGCCCTCCAGGTGATTCTTAAAACCTGGATATGAGGAAATGCCTGAGAATATTGTACTTTTAAGCTCTTAGTATAGGAAAGGATCTGCCACCTACTGGACACTAAGAGAATGCACATTTTTCTTCCAGTCCTTGACTCACCTGGGGAGCCACCTGAGTCTATTCATTCTTGATTGGGCCCTCCTTTAGGCCTGGTTTATTATCTTAATTGCCAACTTAATGTTCTGCTTAGTCTACCTCTGGGGCTTGAGCCCTTCTGAGAGTCCCACTCTATTTGCCTGAGGCCCTGAACCCCAATTCTTATATTGCACAAAGCTTTTCTACTTAGCCCTTTCATGCTCTCCTGAACTCCTCTCTGAAAACTACAGGGTCTCACAAGTCCCACAAGGATGGGTCCTAGAAGATGCATGCACCCCTGTAGCTGAATCTATCCTGCTGAACCTAGATGGTCAGACCCCCGTACTTCGATATTTGCCCTTGATGTCAATCAGGCACCTTCCTGAAACACCGGAACTTTGTGAGAGAAACAAGGCAACACTGACCCACCTCCCTGCTTGAATCGGAGAAAGGATAGCAGCGATCTGGTGTTTCCACTGAATTTGTTTCTGTAGGTCTTCTCTGTGTTTAATTTCAAGAGAATTGAGTCTCAGATCCCCAGGAAGGCAAGAAAAAGATAGTCAAAATACTTTTACTAACAAGTTATTTTCTCTTGTTTTAAAAGCCAGCCATGTTCATTGTACAAAAAGTAAAAATTTTCCAAAAGTTCAACAAAAATAATTTTAAAAAATTATTTTTAATTCCATCCTCTGAGGACAAGCAGTGTTAAAAATCTTTGTTATGGCTCAGTCTTTTTCTTGTGCATATCTATTTTGTACAAACTTGGAATCATTAGGCATATCATTTTTAACCACCTTTTAATGTTTAACAGTATATCGTGAACATTTTCCTGTGTCATTAAATGGTCTTTCAATCCTGACTTTTATTGGCTATAGATTATTCTTGCTTATAGATATACTATAATTTATTAAACCAGTCCCAAATGTTTAGACAAGTTAAAGTAATTTTTAAAACGATATCTTATGTCAGCAAAGGGGCAAGCTATTATCTCATGCTCTTCATAAGGAGAAAAAAATGAATCAAATCCATGAGGATAATTACAAATGACATATAATTCTCATTTACAAAAATAACAAAGCGTTTTAAAAATGAGAGACATAAAGCCAAGTCATTGTATGCATTATAATCCTTCAAGTTAAACATTGACATTTTCGATGGGTGATCACTATCTTTGTCCTTAAGTAAAATACAAGGACATCTTAAGATAAATGAGTATTTTAGAAGATGGAGGATTAAAAAGCTTGAACCTTTTCACCAGTTTAACCATCTGCTTCATCCATCTATCTTTGCTCTCCACTCTGTCCCCACTCACCGTACATCGGGTGTGCAGTCCCAGCCGGTAGCACCAGTGTGATTTACATACCTCGAGGGCACTCAAGTGACTTAGCCATCGACATGAAAATAAGTGTTCTCCACTGGCTTCTGGAACATTCAAGAGAGCCCTGTATTTGATACTTCAAAAGCAAAGAAGAGCACCTCATAAGTAGACCAGGGCAGACAGAAATAGAGGGCAAGCAAAGAAAGAAAAGCTATCAGCTAGAGTAGAGAGTGAGTAAAAAAAATAAAAATAAAAAACTAGCAATGGATCAATGTCAAAGAAAGGCAAACATCAGAAGTTCAAAGCTCTGTTTCACCCAACTTAAGTTTTTATTGAACAGCAAATGGACCAGGAGTTTTCCAAGGCCAATTTAGGAGTGTCTGTCATAATGTAAAATGCAAATGTATTTTGACTCAGCTCTCCCCCTTATAATACTCTGTCCCATAGAAATACTCACACAAGGGCACAAAGATCTTTTCAAAAGTTGTCTTTGTGCCTTTGTTTTTGTTCCTGAAAATTTGAAAACAATACATAATTTACATAGGGGAAATTATGGTTTGTCTAAAGTATCCACTAGAAAAATAAACAGATTTTTTTTAATGGATGGCTTTAGGAAGACTTAATGAAGAAGCAACCATACATTAACTATAGTGTGATCTTATTTATAGTTTTAAAAGTCTTTTCCAGTTGTGTGTACACAAATGTACATAGAAAAAATTCCCAGATACATATCAGCCTTATGACAGTATATACCTTAAAAAGGAAAGAGTAGAATAAAGAAGGATACTAATATTAACCGGATATACAACTGTGTTCAAAGTTTTTATAATAAGAATATATTTATAATTAACTTGTATAATTTTTTAAATGTTAAGATCATATGCTTTACACTCAGATAGGCTTAGGTTGACTTCTTTTTCTTTAATTTTCCAGCTCAGGGCAAATTTTTTAACCTCTCTGACCCTCAGTTCACACAATTTTAAATGGGGGAATAGTGTCCAGCTTTCAGATTTGTTGTAAAATGAAAGATAATGTGTGTAAAGCACTCAGCATCGCACTTGCCACTCTACTGGAGACTAAATGATAACTATTCTTATAATATAAACAATCTCTTGGTCTTGTGCTCACTCTACCAGTTTTCAGACAAAATCAGGTACAGTGTAGATGGCTAACTTACTGACATTGCATTGAAGTTGAAAAGTATTGTTAGGAGAGCCATCCTTACAAAGACATTATAGGTGACCATTGGAATTCAAAGTCCTTCCCTTCCCTATGACATCTCTCACGGGTGGCCCTGAATGCCTGTAATCCCATCATTGCCCTTTCTCTGTGGTTTTTCAAAATGCGAACTTTCTAACTGGATATCTTGTCAAGTCTCCAGCGTCTCCAGGTGGTTGAATTGGATCAGATTCCATTCTCCCTTGACAGAGTTCCAATAAAGACAATGGAAGGAATAGGAATGGAAGGAAGCCATGAAAGGGGTGAAGACAGCAGGGAAGTGGATGAGAGAGTGAAAAAACAGGGAGCAGGACCACCAGGTATCACTGTGCAGATTGTCAGCTTGTGCACTGTACTACAGGAGCCATGATCCCCTCTTAGTTGAAGTTATGACACAGTGCCCTGAAAGAACACGTCACCTACTTCACACCTTCGTCCTGAACACAGGAGGAAACTACAAAGAACTAGTCAAATTTAGACAAATGTGTGAATGGCATATTGATCATGGACTATTGACATATTCCAAGATTGATAACACTGTATTGTATAATTAAAAATTTGCTGAGAGTACGATTTAAATGCTCTCTCACACGCATACACAAATATATGTGTATGTGTGTGTGTGTGTGTGTGTGTGTGTGTGTGTATATATATGTTTAAAGTGATGGATGTATCATATATTTTTATGTATATATAGTGATGGATGTGTAAATTAACCAGATAGGAGGAGTCTTCTCTCAATGAATATCACAATGTACACTTTATCTTATAATTTTATTTGTCAATCATACTCAATAAGGCTGAAAAAAAAGATATTCCAAGAATCTTCAAACTGCATAGCGGGCTTCCTACATCAAATCTTAGGGATGTTGTCCAGCACATAGTAGGCACATAGGAACTCTTTAGAACAAAAGACCATGGCTTACCTCTTTGCTCTGGTACTTACCAGCTATTTAACCTCAAATAAATCACTAATTCTCTCCAGCAAAGAATGTCATCAGAGATTAATTGACCACAAAGAAACCAAAGACATGAATCTATCCTCTATTTTAAAGTAGTTCTCCAATATTATAACCATATTTCCCCTTGTGTGGAAAAGTACATTAAATCATTACTGGACCCCAAAACCTAAGCCATGACCATCATAAAAACATAGTACTAGCTACAGGATAAATTGGCGTATCAGTTGCCTTACACTGTCTCTTTCAGTGTCCTTACTCCTCTCTGCGGGAGCATCCCCTAGGAACACAGGAGTGTTCCAACTATCCAGACACCCGTTCTCAGTAAGTCTAGGCTTCTTCCACCTTCTGTTTCTGAAAACATACCTCTGCTCCATAATAAACCTGTTCTCCCTGAAGATGTTGGTAATCAATCCTTCCTTATACCCTTATCTCTCCAGGGCAGAGGCTCTGGGTTTTGGGTACCCCTGGAGATGCAGAGACTTCACACCAAAAGTAGCCCCTTTTTTTTTCTGATGAAGTAGGCAAGTATACTGGGAACCATTTCACCTGTATTTATGAGTTTTATTGACACAGGGTGGGTTCTCTCTCTAGTTAGTCTATTTTGGGGCTGATGCTGATGCTGCACTATATTTGTAGATTAGTCTTTCAGGTTCTGAACAAATTTAGCCTCCTTGACTTGAACTGGAATAACTATGACCCTGTTTCTCTACCCACACTGCAGGGATGCCAGAAATTCAGAACGAACTAAGCTTTAGAAATGAGAGGCAGAAATCCTCCATGTAGTCCAGAGCCATTCACCATGGCATTGACCTGAAAGAGAATTATTATCTTTGGTGAACCTCTATCCCCATGACATTTGTCAGTAGTGGCTTATGCAAGGGACTTGACTTTATTAAACTTTACTGCCTCCTAAAATGTAGAACTCTTACCAATATGACTACTTAACTCAATTATCTATATTGTGAAGTCACTCGACCTTTGAGTTCAGATACTGTGTGTGGGTTGATGGTTTACTCATCTAGATGGCAATATTCAGTGAGTGGCAGATTTTACCCCAACTATCCATAGCTGCCCTGTAAGGTGCATCTATAAAGGCCATACTATTATAAGCCAAGCCTCAGAACTAATGAAAAGATACTTATTTGGTTCTTTGTTTGCTTAGCTCTAGAAAGAATTTCTTATAATAAGCCCAAGATATAAAGCTAAAGGTCAAAACTGTGTAAATAAAAAAGCTCCTGCCATTTACGGGGGAAAAAATGCATGTTAATTTTTGCAGAGGTTTCATTTGAATGGGTTTCCAAGGAAACAGGTATCTGCAATGGGTTCATTCCATTTAATATTTATGGGT
Source organism: Eidolon dupreanum (assembly GCA_028627145.1). Lineage (NCBI taxonomy): Eukaryota > Metazoa > Chordata > Mammalia > Chiroptera > Pteropodidae > Eidolon > Eidolon dupreanum. The sequence continues at coordinate 133,930,931 of CM053507.1, read as the reverse complement.
GGACATAGAGAATAGTGCTCTCTTGTTATCCCTGTCTGGTTGGTTACACACGATATGCTCATTCTTAACTTTCCTTTGAATTGATTGTTCTGTTTTTGAGTCTTATTTCTTCCCCAAATAAAGGAAATAAAGACCCATTTTACGTTTTTTTACAGGATTTTGCAGTGTTAAGAATATAGGCCTGGTGATCACCACAAGAAAGTAAAAACAATAACACTAATCAATCTGACACACTTTTCCTAGATGAATTGAAAGCTATTTGATTTTCCTTGTTGTTTAATTGCAAATCTGCTTACTTTTTGAGTTGATTTCTGTTTTTAAGAGCTGAATTAGAAAAACAAAATTAATGACAAAGGACCATCAACTCTTCAATTTCGAGTGAGTTGTATGTCTTCTTGGAAGATCTGCTAAGGCAAACCTATATATTCCTTTTTATAACTGATTTTAAAGTAATCTCAACTTTACCAAAAATTTAAATTAATCAGAGAACTCCCATACTCTTCATCTGGATTCACCAATTCTTAGCATGTTGCCATATTTGCTTTATCATTGTGTGTGTGAATGTCTGTATGTGTTTGTGTGTGTGTGTGTGTGTGTATACATATATATTATTATTATTATTTTTTTTTTTTTTCAGAACCATTTGAGATTAAGTTGCAGATATGATGCCCCTTTAATTCTAAATACTTTAGTATGTCTCCTAAAATCAAAGAAATTCTCTTAGGAAACCATGATCCAATTATCAAAATCTGGAAATTTAACATTGATGCTACTATTACCTAATCTACAGACTTTATTTAAATTACACAAATTGTCCCCTCCACACTCCCGCTCTCCATCAGCCTGAAGTAGAGGTAGCCACTGAGACCAGTGCTGGAGAAAGGACTTGTCCCTGGGTGCCATTCATGAGTTTCATCCTCCCTGACAGGGCTGGGTTAGGCTGCCACCGTATGTTCTTCATAACAGTTTTGTTTTCCAGTCCAGGATCCAGGCCAGGATTATGCATTTCATTTTGTTTTTTTGTCTCTTTAGTGTGCTTTAACCTGAAACAATTTCACTGCCTCTCTTTGCCTTTCATGGCACTGACATTTTTGAAGAATGCAGGACAATTATTTTGTAAAACGTCCCTCGATTTGGGTTTGATTACTATTTCCTTGTGATTAGAATCAGATTATGCATTTTTAGCAAAAAATACTAAAATTTTGTCATATCATATGATGTTTCTTCCTATAAAAATTTGATTTGGGCATGTGATTCAGAAATAGTTTCCAATCTTCCAAAACGCCTACATCTTCACGTAAGGAAGTTTATATCATTATTGATGAGCTTGTTCATTTTCTCACTGGGTTGGAAGAGGTGTCTTTTCTAAACATCCTCTTATTAAGCAGCCATTCAGTCTTCTAAAGATGAATGTCTCAAGAGTAAGTTATTTGTTTCTCTGTTGCCTGTGACATCGTTAAGGTACTTACCTGAGGGCACCTTTCTCTGTAGTAGGGACAGAAAGCAGATTCCCTGCAATGTGAAGACTGCTGTGATAACAAATAGACTGTGCCTCTTTCTTCTCTACTTGTGTTTTAACCGGACATTCTTATCTTTCGACAATCCAATCGTATTAAATTACAAAACAAGTAAGATTGGGTGTATCTTAGGTTAATCTTGATATCTACTGTGTATCCTTCTAGATTACTTTACATTTGAAATAAAATGAAGAATTTCAATTCACTATTTCTAGATTTAGATCTCAGTGTACCAACATGAAGTAGATCCTATTTTTGAAAATTTACAAATTTTTTTTACTCCCCTCATCCTTCAAGGTTCAATTCAAATACCACTTCCTTGGTAATTCTCCATTCTCCAACAAAACGAATCATTTCTTTCTTTATGTTGTCATGAAATGTTATTAAAGTATTTACTGTGCTCTGCTTATCTTATTATAGCTTCTGAACATGACTGTTGGATTCACAAACATTGTGAATCCATCTCAATTTGTTTAAATGTTCTTCAGTACCTTCTATGTGCCTAGTACTATGCCATGTGCTGAGAATTAAAAAGTTAAATGAGACATGCTTCCTGCATGGGATTTCCAAATAGACATGTTGGAAGAGCTCTGAGTCTAGACTTGAAATGAGCAGCAACCTTTTTGGTGACTAGGCAATGATAAAAACTCTATTAGCTGGCTGGTATTTGGCTTAGAGAATAATAATGAAGAATTTAATCGACTTTGTTTCAGAAATAATAATTCCATTTTGCTCCATGTTCCTTTAACACTTAAAATATTCATTGTATCAGATATTGTTTGCTGCTTGTTGATATATCTTTTTAGTTGGATTGTAAATTTCAAAGAAAGATGATATCTTCTTCCTGTGGCATATCTTCCAGTAGATCTAGAAAATAGCATACTTTTATAACATAGATACAGATAACATACATTTGATAAATAAACGATGTGAACTTTTTACTTTTTATTTTAATAATCAGTTTTAATTAGCTCAAGCTATTTGTAATCTATATCTATTTTTGTAAGGCTGCACTGAGATATAATCTACATACCATACAATTCCTCTGTTTTAGGTGTGCAGTTTTGTGATTGTTATTTACAGAGTTGTGAATCATTGCCATGATGTTATGTTAGAACATTCCCATCACCCCAAAGAAGCTTTGATCTGATTTATAGTTGCTCTTCATTCCTGTACCAAGCCCCTGTCAATCACTCATCTACTTTCTATCTCCACAGATGTCCCTTCACTGGACACTGCACAAAAATAGAATCATACAATATAACTGGCATCTTTCACTTAGCATACTCTTTTTGAGCTTCAACAATATTGTAACATGTATCAGTACTTTGAACTTTTTACCTTTAATTATACTTCATTACATTTTCATGTATAAGTGTAGGACTGAAGCCTTTAATGAACAAAGAATAAATCTTTGAAACCTACATCAATTGTGGCAGAGGCTAGATTTTGCACTAGTTGTTCTTAAAGATGAAAAATCAAAGTAAATGCAGATGATTCAAACACTTTCATTATTCCTGTTATTAGGGAAATTTGTTTTAAAATTAATCTCTGACATGTTATTCTGGAATAAGGAAAGTATACTATAGCTGTTAGATGTCAAAACCATTCCACTCAAACAACGACTCAACTTTTCAAATCAAGTCTATCAGGGTGAATTACAATGAAATAATCATCTTAACATTATAAACTAAGGGGAAATTGATCTACTTGCTTTAGGAGATTAAATTAAAGAATGCATAAAATGAGTGCCTATGTGACATTTGTGCAAAGTGTAAATATGCATAAAAAATGAAAATATTGAAGATTTTTTTTCTAGAGATAAAGGGAAACAAATAATAATTATATTTGGTGGCATTAATTTAGGCGTAGCTTTGAAAAAACAAATAAATCATTATAGTGACCTTAGAATTTGTGTTAAAACACATAATGAGTTGCCCAAACATTAAAATAATTTTCCACTTAAAAAAGCAGTGTGGAGAAGTGAACAAGCAAGTTCTAGAATAGTAATTCAAAGACCAAAATTTCAATACTAACATCTTCCCGTAATAGCTACATAAGGATGAGTTTTCCACTCGGTAAAGTGAATGGAAATGCCTCCCCAGGAGTCTTGTTGTTTAGTTATAAAGGTAAACATGCGATAGATTTCATCATTATTATTTAGCCAGTGTTCTAATTAAAGTTACACCAAACTGAAATTTTATTGTATATTTTCTAGACTGTAATGCCCAAACTTAATTAGACTATATTAGAGTTATTAAAGGTTTGCTTTTGAATCAAATTTTCATTCATGAAAAACAGTAGGTATTCCACTGATGGCCCAGAAAGAAAAAGAAGAATTCAATGCCAATAAGAGCAGTATAAAATGTATTTCAAAAGCCTTCCTTTCTTTCAATCCCCAGCCTTAAAGGTGCTATTCGGTATTCACTTTTGTGTACATACATTTTCTGTTTGGTCTAGATACTGAGCTCTTTTTGAATATTATTTTATTTTTTCAAAGCATGAGGAGTCTTTATAACTTGTCTTTGGTCTTGAGAAATATTAGTTAGATAAACTCTTGATCTTCATCCTGGGGGCTCTTATATGCAAGACAACGTGCTAGAATTCCAGCCATTAATCAACCCTCTTCCATCCCCTGGAAATGCTATAGAAGAGAGGCCCTGAAATAGCACAGATGGATCTGGGAATTTGAGGCTCTACAACCCATTACTTGAAAACTTGAATGGAACAAATTTTAACTTTAGGCTGAAATCAGACTATATATTATTTTTCAATATGTAGGAGATGATTTCATGGACTTAAACATCCCGCAAGGATGTTTAGAAATATTTTGGGCATATAAATTCCCTTTCCTGACACGGTTAGGTTTCCAGACCTCTCAAGGAAGACAATTGACAAACCATGAAGAATCAGCGCATGTCAGGTTATCATAGTCCTACAGTATTCTGGACCCCAGTGTAAACTACTAATGATATAAGGGCAGGAAACCGAAGGCATTTTTTGTAGCCACATCCTATATTTTAACCTATCATGTATGTTAGTAAAATACATACTAACTCACAATCTAGACACTTAAAACTTTAGGTCATTGAGCCATTGTCCACTCATTTATTCATTCATTTGTTAAGCAACTACCATACACTTATTGTGAACCCCTAAATTAACTTAAATATCCAGGAAATAAGTGCTATGTATATACTTTTGTCTGTAATTTATGCATTGATTTTAAGAGAACATAGGTATAAATATAAATCACTATTATAGCTTTACTACATGGGAAGCTGATATTCTTAGTGGGGGCACAATATTTTGGAAATAAGAGTGGGATTTGCAGCCAAATAAACCTTCACTGAGAGCACCACTAATCAGTCTTATGACCTTGCACAATTTACTTAACCTCTCCACATCTCAGTTTCCTCATCTCTAAAACAGGAGCGACATCTACCTACAAGATTGTTGCAATGTTTAAATAGTATAATCTATTTGAAAGTGGTTTCACAGTACTTAGGGCCCGGTATGGAACAGAGGTCAGGTAAGGAAAGGAAACAGTATGTGACCAAGACATAGAAATACTGTTTCGCAGAACAACAAATGGCCTGAGTTTGGGTTATATAAGTGGCAGGAGATAGGAATAAAAAGTACAGGGCCACATTATGAAGGACCCATAAGTCTTTAAACTTTATCTTGAAAGCCAAATGTGATTTCAAGCTGGGATAGGAGTTGTAGGCAAGGGAATAGGTGACCTGTGTATGATTCTCCTTTAAAATCAATCCCCTGGCTACTATGTGGAAGATGAATTGAAAGATCAGAGGCATAGAAGCCTGTTGGGTTAACTAACTTTTAAAGAGAAGCAATGGGAATTTAATGAAGATAATGACAGCCTAGAAGAAGTAAAAAAGAAAAGTTCCAAAATGGTTAGAGTTGGGCATGAGCCTAGACTTGAGGTTTTGTATAATTTAATGGAAGTCCTGAGAAGAGAGTGTTAATCTCCAGGCCTAGAACAAATCTCCTTAATTCCTTCCCTCCCTCCAACGCAGTTTTTTTTTTCTAGCCTAAAGCACTAGGATCAGTTAAGAAAATAAAGACCCCATCTGGAATAGGAGGACTGATCCACTTAACCAGGAATAGGTTCTGGTCCCAATAACTACCACCTACTGTGTGACAAATGTCACTTTATCCTTCTGGGACTCAATTTCCTTATAAGTCAAATAAAATCTGTATGGAATACATAACTTAGAAGTTCTAGTTGTACTATAATAGGATCCTGGCGGGGGGGCCTCCCTAACTTCCCAGATATCTTGGTCCCAAATTGCCAAGAGCTAGCCCCTGCTCTCCATTCTGAAGTTGAGCTAATAAGGTATATTTTTTAAAAAGGAGCCAGTCACAAGATTCTCTACATCAAAAGACAAAGAGATCATATTCAAAAAGTTATTCTGTACCCCTTTTGTTTCCCCAAAAGCACATTACCTAACCGATGCATTTTCACCACTCACATGGTGAGATCTGGGCCTCACCCCCATTATATCTATAAAAGGATCTTCAATTTGAGTAGCTCGGCAAGAGTAGGCAATGTTTTAATCCTTTTTAAACCTCTCTTGGAGCAGAGATGAGTGGCAATGATGATACCCATTCATAATTCCATAGCTTCAATTGAGATAGGCTTAACATGCCAGTCTATCTCTGTTCTCTAGTGGCAAAAATATAAAAAGCAAATTGGCTCGACTTCAGCCAGATAGATATCTCACGGGGACTTTCCAAACCTGATACTGTCCATTTATTGCAATATGTAAATTTTTATTTTGTTTTTAAAAATCCACATGGATTTTGGTGCACTGAGAGGTCTCCATCTTTTTCTGAGAAAGCAAGTGTTGTTATATATGTATGTGATGGGTGTCAGGGACCTTTAACCTATGGTGGAATTGAAAGCCTCCTAAAACACAGAGAGAGTGATATTTCAGCTAACTCCTGAAGGATGAGAAAGGCTCTGCCTTGTGAAGAGCCAAAGGAGCAGGTACTTCAGACAGAAAGAACATGTACAGTGTCTCCGAGGCAGACAAGAACTGGGGTGGGGATGGGAAAGGGTGTTCAAGGAAAAACAAGGACACCATTTGGCTGGAGTGGAGTCTATGAGACATAGAGCAGTTTTTAACATGAGGTGGTAAAAGGCCACCTTTTGATAAAGAGTTTGAATTTTATTCTAAATGCAGTGAAAAGCCACTGAAGATTTTAAGTAGAGAAATGACATGATCGGATATTCCATTTTTAAAAATGACTCTTTGTTTGCTGTAGCAAGAAAGAATTAAAGTGAGGTGAGGCACTTTGGAGACCATTTGGGGAATCCAGTAAGGAGATGGTGACAGTTTGGGCTGGGGTGATGACAGTAGGTTAAAAATAAGTTTTGGAGGAAAAACCAGTGAACTTGCTGGTGGGTTGGATATAGACAGTGAAAGAAAGTGAGGAGTCAAAGAGGGCTCTAAGGTTTTTATATGAATCCTCCAGGTGGATGACAGGACTAAGACAAGAAGACTGCGAGAGGAACAGGTTTTAGAAAGAATTAAGTTGGAAATGCCTACTGGTTGTGCAAATGGAGATGTCAAGTTGACAGTTGGACATAAGATTCCGGTTTTAGAGGGAATGTCTCAGATGGAGATATGCAGCTGGATGTCCTTTAACTGTTATTTAAAGCTATGAGACAGAATGAGATCACCACTACAGGGGATGGAAAACTTTTTCTCTGAAGTGCCTCATACCAAATACTTTTAGTTGACTATGCAGTCTCTGTCACTACTCACCTCTGCCAGCATAGAGTAGATATAGAAGCAGCCACAGACAATATGTAAATAAATGAGTGTGGCTGTGTTCCAATAAAACTTTATTTAGAAAGCAGATACTAGCCATATTTGGCCTATAGGCCAAAACTTGCTGACTCCTGACCTAGAGTGAGAATGTAGACTGAGAAGAGAAAGTAGTCTAAGACAGAGCCTAAGGTACTCTAATAATAATAATTATTATTATGTATGCATAATTATACCACTTACTATGCCAGTCACTGTTCTAAGTGCTTCACTTATATTCACTCACAATCTTTGTAATAACTATTTTACTAAGGAGAAAACTGCAACTTAAATGAAAAGTTTATTTCTCTATCTTGAGAGGGAAAAAAAGAAGTCCGGAGCTTGAAAGTATAGGCTAGTTTGGCAGTTCTATGACAGTTTTAAACTCAGCACCGACACTTCTTCCAGCTTGTTCTTCTACCATCTCTAGAGTATGGCTTTCATCCTCATGGACCAAAATGGTGTCTGGAGCTCCAGCCATCATACTCCTATTCTAGGCATCAGGAAGAAGGAACAAAGAAAAAGCAAATGGTATGCACCAGTTGCCTTTTTTAATTGTCTTTTAAATTTCCTAAGAACTGCCTTACGACATTTCTTCTGCTACATCTCATTGGCCAGAAGTTATTTTACACAGACACGTCTAGGTGCAAGGGAGACGGGGAAACAAATACTAAAGTAAAAAGTAAGAACAATCATTAGAGTAGAAGCTAGCATTAACATTGCCTTAATGTCTATTAATTTTCTTTGTGTACCTTTTTGCAAGTATAGTTGGTATTATTCTCCCTAAGACATTTCTGCTCAGCCATCTCATATCTCTGGCCTCCATTGTTGAAGTCCCATATACTCTTCAAAAGCCAGCTCACAGGTCACCTCTTCCATGAAGCTGTCCCTAACTCCCCAATTCTTCCTGTATTCCCATGTCATGATTATCACACTCTCTTGAATTTAGTTATTTCTTAGTATGTCTCCTTGACCTGTCTCCTCTACTTGACTGGATAACTCAAGGGCAGATGAAGTCAGAGTGAGGTGTGGAGGGTAAATTTTTAAGAACTAAGGGAAATTTGCAGTGAAACTGCAAATGAAGAAAAAGAAATATGCAGAATGCCTTGGTGCATAGTGAAGGGGCTGGGATTGAACACCCAGCAGAAGAGCACTTCTCAACTTTTGCTGCCTATGAAAATAACCTGAGGAACTTTTAAAAACCTTGATGCTCAGGTTTCACCCCATATTGATTAAGTCAGAATTTCTAAGGGTGACACCTAGGTTCTTTAAGTTTAAGGTGCAGCCTTATTTGAGAATAAACATAGCTGAAAATGGGGAAAAAGAGACAGAAAGCAAGAAACACTTTTTCTCCCTCAGAGACCTTGAGAGTTTGTAGTTTACATACAAGGTTTTCCAAGCAAGATTGTTATTCTTTCCTTTTAAGTTATTTCCTTCCAGCCACGGACAGGGGTGCATTTAAATAATAGATTATTATTGATTGAAATGCTTCTAACAAGAATTATTAGGAATCTTCCAAGTTTAGTTCAGGTTATTCGATGCACTATGGGTCAAACAACTGTTAAGCTTCTCTTTAAGTAACTAAATTAGAATAGTCAGCCAGCGAAATAAGAAAACAATCTTACTGAAGCTCACCGCATTTACGACACATAATATGTTTAAATTGCTTTATCGACTTTACAAAGAAGCCTGCCAGATAGATCACAAGTGACAACAGTGTGATTGCTTCTATCAGGGTGTGAGGAGCCATATTTCAAATTCAATGTGAGCATTGAACTTCATTTCCAACTAATAGTAATGGAAATTTTATGCATTTACTACAAAAAAAGAACAGCCCCACTTGGTACAAGGAGTGCATTTCAGAAAGTTTTATACTGTATTCTCCAAAATATAAAAGTTAGTGAGGACGTGGGTGCTCTTAAATATGTTTTGAAAATTTTTTTCCTATTCAAAGATTTCTGAGGCAATTTGAGATGGTTTTAATTCAATAAAAATGCTGTTGATTTTCAAGGGTCTTCCAAAAGTTTAGTATAAATTGAGAGAAAAACATTTTTCAGGAGCCAGTCTTTCCTTTTTCACTGCAGTATTTACATCCAGTTCTGAAACAGAATAGATTTTTCAAGCACATTTAGCAATTTTGGAAAATTGTTTTTAAGTGTTCCTTGGAATGAAAGTTGAGGCTCTGGCTTTAGTTGATATTGTTACTGGTAAAAAGCAAGAAATGGCTTGGATTTGTGCCTTCAATGAAACAGACAGGGAGCCAGGAAATGCGCTGGGCAAAACTGCATTTGGATGAATTTGACATGCAGCTTCTAACCAGAAAAAAAAGAGGCCTTGGAACAAGAGTGTTTGCCAGGAAAGAAAACTGCTTTATTGAAAGAAAAGTTAATTTTCAGATTAGTTTTAGGAAATTTGAGATAAATAAATGAAATCAGACAAAAAAAAAAAAAAACATAAGGTCTGGATCCTTTTTCCTGAGGTTTTCAGAAAATAATCACTGCTTCCAATGAAATGTTTTGACATTTCAGTAGGGAGAACACATTGAATGTAATGTTATGTGTGTGTTCTTAAAAACACTTGCGAATAAATCTTTTATTTGTCTTAAGAGTAATCAGAGAGTAAAAACACTATTAAAATGTTAGCTGTATTCTTTATTCCTTGTGGTAACTTTCATGCTTTTTAGGATGCTGCAATTCATTTTCCAGGTTCAAAAGTAGCAATTTGGAGAAAATTCCTTTGCTTATTTTGTAGTTCAGTTTTTCATTTTTATAGTTGTTTTATAGTTGTTTTGTTTTTATAGTTGTTTTTGTTTTTATAGTTGTTTTTCTTGTTTTATAGTTGAAGTTTTTCAAGAAGTCTTACTACTAAACTTGCACAGGGTCTAACTGGGTTTCTTCCCTCATTTCATCTCATCTGTTGCTTGTTCTCTAATTCTCCACCTTATTCCCTTGAATCGATGGCTCCTTTACTGCACTTACAAAATCATCAGCACTTAAAGAGTCCCTTGAACGACCCTGGTCCACTTGACTCTGTATGTGGAATACAGCTATTTAATGGCAGGGACCATAATTGACTTTTTGAACAATTTCTGCTCCCATCACCTCCTGCTTTGTACTTAACAGATACCCCATAGATGTTTGTTGCATGATTGTAACACCCTTTCTCCTGTCATATGTCCATGTCCCGGAATTCCATGTTGCAACTGAGCTTCATGTCCAAAGCAGAGGTCTCACTATTGAATATTACAATACTACATTGCTGTAGTCACTGAGGAGGGAAATACCAACAAGATCACACATTGGCAGACCAGCCAGAACTCAAATGTAAGCGTCATCACCTGAGGCCCAGCCTTGCAAATTAAGTCTCTAGAAGAGGAAGAACCCCTAGGTTCAAAGAAAGCAGCTTCCACTCATATTGAATCATCCAGAACACACACATATCTGTGGACATACATATGCTAACCACCATCCACATGGTGAAAATATCATTAGTAATCATATCAGCAAGCATTTATGGTCTAATTTGATATTTGTTAGCATCTTAGTTAAAAGATATGATGATTCTTATAGAAAACGCTTTTCCCATTTGGATCACCATCTTCAAATGTCAAGTGTGTGAATACTATTTAAATCCCAATTAAGCTTCAAAATAATCTCGAAAGCAGATTTGAATGGGAATAAAATGGTAGATGTACACAGTTTTCCACATACTACTGTTAAGAGTGCTGTTTAGCACGAACAGATGGGGAAAATGCTATAATAGAGGGGTACCCTTCATTTAAGGGTATTGGCACATGCTCTCCCTCAAGCACTTATAAACAAAACATAAAGACAGAATGAGCAAAGTTAATTTAAGCTTTGGGTCTCATGTAGATTAGTGCTAACGATGTAGAAAATTATCAGTTGCAAGAACAGAACAGAACTCATTCACAGACACCAGCAGCATTTTCAAGTGTGGCTTTCCTTGGCATGTTTTAAAAACGTGTGGGACCTGTGTGTCATTAGGAAGATGGTTGGGTCCTGCTATTAAAAACCAATCAGTAACATTCAACAACAGATTTAACCACTAACATTTGTGTGACTGGATTAATGTTTTGGAGTAAGTCACAGAGCTCGTTACCACTGGATTTTCTCTGGTTCATGCTAATAAACTAGATTATTGATTTCAGGATTTTCTGTGTCTCCAAGGATATTCTCTAAGATGTCTTTATAATGTGTCATGCTTAAGTAGTCAACCAAAATGACATAACAACGAGTAATCATTTTCTAATCATGTTGAAAGAGGTTTAAAACAGCAGATAAAATGAATCTCCCCAGCTTCGGAACAACAGGAACCTTCTTGCTGTCACTCTCCTAGCTGGGTGGAGGTCATCCCTACCTGCCTGCCATCTTCCCCAGGAATTAGCTGCATTCACAGCCTAAGACCTTTGATAGAAATGTGCTTTCCAATATGTTTGAATGGCAGGAGAGCTCAAAAGACACCTCAATCTAAATAGGATTTTAGCACATCAGGTGCTATTCTAAAGTAAAGCAGGCTGGGTGGCTTGCTGTGTTGGTGGTGGTGTTTATTCATCTTCCTTTCTTGTTTCATGTGTATGGATGTACGGTTCTCGGCGTATATGCCCGGCTCTCAGGGTGTATGGGGCTGGTGAATGCATGCATAGAGTGTGTGTGTATGTAAAGTAGAAACTGAGCCAGGGTAACAAAATGAACTACTGTATGCAAGAACTATATGAAGTGCACCCAGCTGCCGGCAGCAATTGCTACATGCAGGCCACTGATTATTACGCCTATTTTGAAGATAGTCCGGGTTACAGTGGCTGCAACGCTCAGGCTGTGCCCAGTAACAACATATATATGGAACAGGCCTGGGCAGTGAATCAGCCTTATACCTGTAGTTACCCTGGAAACATGCTGAAAAGCAAGGACTCTGACTTGGACATGGCCCTGAATCAATACAGCCAACCTGAATATTTCACTGAAGAAAAGCCTACTTTTTCTCAAGGGCAGTCACCATCGTACTCTCAAAAAAAAGGTAGGGGCCATTTTCCTTCAATTTGTTAAAAGTTTTCGTGCTTCTTTCCGTTGTGTTTTAAAGTTACAGATGGCATCAGCTTCTTCGACTTTGAACGCTGAATGTTCAAAATTAAAAACAACAGTAAGGAGAGGTTGCTAGGTAACTGAAAGGGGTCCATGAAGGACAAAAACTTCCAAGCACTTTTTTCTTCATATATGAAAGCTGGATCGAGTTGTTTTTAGACTCTCTATGCATGTGTGTGCGTGTGCAAAGTGAATATTGTCAGCTTCTTTGCTAAAGAAAATATGTAAAATGCTTCCCCTTGGTGGATTGGCTTGAAGTGGGATAACTCTCTCCAGTTCAGGTTTTACTTTTTCTTGATGCTCATATTAAAAGTTTATTTTAGTTAACTAGTCAAATATTTTAGTGATTTTCAATAGCACTATAATGTTGATATGTTAGGATTGGTCAGCGTTCATTCTAATGTATTTACTTATAAATGTAAACTGTAAAGAATCTACTTGTAACCAAAGCAAGCTGTAAGAATCTAAAACTCAAAAAGAAACTGGTACATTTTATATTGCCATTGAAATTTTGACATGTCTGGAATCATGTCAAATGAACTCTCCATATGAATGCAAGTGAAATATCCTTCAAAATATCCAATGTTGAAACAAGTGCAATATCCATTTATTTTAACAGACACTGTGATGTATAGTGCTGTTTAATTTTCTATCAATAGAACATTTCTTGTATTACCAAAAAGTACAATACTTTTATACTTCATTAAGCAAACAGGTAGTACCAGGGAACTTAGTAGCGACTGCCAGATAGAAAATGCTTTCAAAAAAATAGCTTAAATTCTAGCGCAAATATGCCAGAAACCTGTTTTTTTCTTTGTATAATCTACAGGATATTGCACAGGAAACCAAATTTACAACTTTATGTAATTTACAAAAATATGATGCCCATTGATCTTCAAAGGTGAATTTCTTTGTAAAATTATCTTAAAAGAATATGGTTTATTTGATTATGGCTCTTATAAAAATTATCATTTGCTTTTATTAATGCAACTGTATCTTAAAGTAGCTTGTTTTGAAAACAAACAAAATCTAAAAGAAAATTTTTAACTAAAATCTCTGTTTAATTTTTGCCATAACTGTGTTCATATTTTCTGTGCTATTCTATAACTTCCAAATATGAAATGTGAACAGGATTACAGCATAAAACATAAAACATTCAGACCATTCATCTGCATTTTCATTTCGTTTTGCATCCCCTTGAAGGACATCAGAATTTCTCACTTACTGCAAGGGGCACACCATGTAAGTCCCCTAATGGGAACATTTGAGGTAGATTGAGTGTGCGCTTTCTATTTCATTTAATATTATACTTATAAGTAATTTACCTTTGAAAAGAAGTTAACATTGCCTCATAAAAAATGCCTGGATATGCCTTTCATAATGCTGTAAGATTGTAAGAAAATATTGGTGTCTGTCTCTCCATCAAGTCATTCCACTCTTAAAAGTTCCCGCAAAAATTTTCACACTCTTTTACTCTTTTATCTTTTGCCTTTTCACTATGTTTTCTTCAATCAGCACTGGAGAATATTTGCTTATAAAATGCTAAACCAGGGATTCTTTACTAATTAATTTGATGCATGAACTAGAAGCTAAGATGCATTGTATGCATATATTGATGTAATTTCTCAAAGCCGTATGCCATTGAAAGGCCACTGCCACCTGCCAAACTCACTAAATCAAAGCAGGGGAATATTCTTAAATGCGCCATTATTTGGTGTTACAAGTCTTTAAGTAAATCCCGGTAAAACTAAACCCAGCTGTTAACTGCTTCATAGGACAAAAGGTCATACCCAACATGTTTATCCATATTGATCCATTATTGATTTTTGTTGTTGTTGAAGGACATCAGTCATATCTCCTTAAGGCAAAATTAAGACTGTAAAACAGGTGGTCAGTGGAGCAGGCCTAATTATTCCAACTGGATTTTTATCTATTTTCATGAAATTCATAATTGCTTCATCTGTGTTTATTGCTGTCACCACAGCTCTATAAAGTCTTCAATAATATAGCTGTTTTAACTTTTTCATAATTTTTTTAAGGATAGCTTGTTCTCTTGCCTTTAATTCGAGTTCCCTAGTATGTTAAGAATAATCATAATCTCATTTGTAAAAAGTGTTTTATAAGAACACATTGACGGAATAAAGGAAGGCTACAAAACCGATGGTTAAGACTGGTTATTGTAGATGGAATGACTTTAGTTCTCTCTGCGTTGTTTTTCTGATTTTGTATTCACAGCCAAGAAAGGGGGAAAGTTATTAACTTCCTGATGCAGTAAGAACATGAACTAAGGAAGAATCCAGTTCATTGAATCAAATCTAAAATAAATCTTTAAGAATTGATGGGGAAGCCAATATAATTTTCACATTGAGGATGAGAAAACATATTTTTAATTTTTAAAAATTAGAGACAAATTAAAAGCACTGTAGCTATCACTTATGAGACACAGGCTTCTTATTTTTATCTTTCAAGTGACAGCCACGATTTGTTATGTTAAAATCAGTCATTACAGCCAGTTGTGATCGCATATTTCTCCCTGGTCCCCAGCTCAGGAGGAAGGGGAGTAATTTTGGAAATCAGACGAAGGGGAGAACTGGCAGCCAGAGTGATGTGTCTTCTTTGTGGTTGTGGTTTCGGCATAGTTAAAATTGATTGGTGGCGGGGGTGGGGGAAGAGTGGAATGGCTGGCTGTTTCCTTCAGAAATTCCAATTAGATTCCAAAGTCCCAAAACAGCTTGAGTCTTTGTGCAGGCAGCTTTGCCAGTCAGCCTCTGGGTGTATTTACCCAGACTCCCTTGCTTGGAGTGTCTGTCCTGTGCAGCCCTTCTCCACTGGATTCTTCACTTAATGTTCTATGTGCTGTCTTCAGAGGAAATGCATGTCCAAAAAGTTGCCAGTGTGTTCGCATCAGAGCTGGTTATCATGTCCAAGAGGAAAAGAATTTCCTGTTTTGGAGCCGAGATCAAGGAGATGGGGTGTGTTTGTCCTGTTTAGTTTGGGTTTGATTTTAATTGCACATGTTCCTGTTCTACAGCCACGTGTGTGTGTGTGTGTGTGTGTGTGTGTGTGTGTGTGTGTGTGTGTGTGTTGCAGAGAGAAAAATTAATAACCAAAGCAGAAACTCCACATCAAACTTTTCTTTCTGAATCTGCTTTCAGAAAGAAGTTTTATCCCTCTGTCTTAAGGACAGGAACCTACATTTTTTTTCATGTTCTGTAGCTCTGTTGACTTCATGTGAATAATTGTGTAGACATTAGAAATGGAAATTAAATGGTAAATTGGGGATGTTTAAAATGACCTGCATCAAGGGGATTAGATTAAAAAGAGGAATTGAGCCTAAAGAAATACAATCTCTAATTAGAATTTCCTTGGCCTCTTTTAAAGTTAGAGAAGGATTGCTATATTGTAGAGTTGGCAATGGGGAGGTTTTAAAGTCTGCCTAGAAAAAACAAATTGCATGAGAAATAGGTATTCTTAAATGCTAGAATCATACTTGATCTAGTGATAGGCAGGCAGGAAAGAAAACCAAAAAAGGGGGGAGATTTATGAGTCCCATTGCATAATCACTCCCAGCCATAAACTTGAATATGAAATGATCTCATAATATTTTAATTTCTCTTTCTCAACCTTTCTCTCCCCTTCGCTTCCTTCCCTTCTTCTTTTGGTCTCTCTCCCCCTACTTCCCCTCTACCTTTCTCTCCCTCAGTCTTCCTCTTTCTTCCCCTCTCTCTCCCATCTCTACTCCTCCTCTCTAGTTGAATTTGTTTAATTTAAACACATATATGCTCAGTCTACCCCATGAATTAAGTGTTGCCAACATCTTGTCTTTAAAATATAACACTTAAGAAGTTAATGCCATTGCAGACTTTCCTACAATGCTTATGTAATTGTAAGGATGCTGATGTATGATTAGGATTTCAAATTAGGTACTGCCACCCATGTACTATTAAGAGACAACACCACTCCAGAAAACAATAGAACCATTTCTTTAAACACAGAACACATTTGCTGTTTCTAAAGGTTAAATGAAAGTACCTCTCAGCATCCAAAAATGGAAGCAAAGTAAGGGACAGTAGTAGTCTCCAAACCCACTCCAAGTACAGAAAAAAAAAGCATGATTCTTCTTATTTTTCTTTCCTAAGAATTAGGCATCTGTTTTGTCAACTGCACACCCTTCAGAAATTTCACTGGGTGTCCTAACCTCATCCTAAAGCATCCACTGCCATTTCTCACAATGAAAACTAATAGCAGGAGTCCAAGACATTATGAGAAACTGAAATCAGATGCCTGGCAGACTTAGGAAAGAATGTGGGTGCAGCTTATTTCCTGCATAGGGGTTCACATCCATCACCTCACATCCTTCCATGAATAAGTTTTTCCTCAGCTCCCAACATTCAGGTCCAGTTGCTCCTCACTCTACTATCTGGTCTGGTCCAGCTTTTATAACCCCATCTTCCTGTACTGATACTAAGTACCAGTGACTACTTGGCATCTGTATTCTTCCTTTTCCAGGTCCTCATGACTGCTGAGCTTCCGTGCGCTGTCCTTGGTACCACCCACATCTCAGCTCCCTCTGTACTAGCTGCTTTAAGAATTTCCTCAGTTCTGGAGACTCCCAGAATGTGATTTCAAGTGGTCACCCCACCCTGCCCCCTTTCTTTATCTGTATATATTTCCTACCATATTGTATTTTTCTCTTCTCTCTATATTTCATCCCTCCTCCCCCTCAAAGCCTTTACTCCCAGCTAATCGGTGATAATTTTTCCCTACTCTCTGCACCTACCACAGTCTCCTCCTCAAAGTTTTAGACCCTTTTCCATGACCTGTCAATCAAACACTAACTCCACTAATTCTTCTCTTCCCTAAAGAGTTTCATTTTGGTTCCGGCTCTGTGCTTCAGCCCACTCCCTCTGTTCCAGAAATCTTGGCCGGTTTCTGCATGTGCTCCTTTTAAATTTCTCAGCCAACACACACATTGTTCACATGTTAAAAGAATATTTTTCACTTTCATAAAGAAATATATTCTCTTTCATTTTTCTTGAATTACTTTCATCTTCCCACTTTTGACAAAGATAAAAATCCTATGAAACGTTTCTTATAAAAAGACATAATGCAAGAAGAAACATAAATGGCAACTGACATTTAGCTTCAGAGTTAGAGCACAAATAAGGAGTGGTACTGACTGTGGAGAACTAGAAAATATAACTCTATCTTAGGAGGTAGGCTGCCCTTCTCTCTTCAGCTGATTGTTGCCCTGTAAGAATTTGGGCTCAGTATTGCCAAATCTTTCAATTTTTCATATGAAGCCAGAAATCTGTATTTTATATGATATCTCCTGGTTTTAAAAATTGGCTGAGATTTTTAAACACTCTGCAACCCAAACACTGTAGACTGCAGTGTGTGTACTCTTTTGATTAAGATTTTGACTGAAATTCATTATATCAATCTATTCCCTTTCCTAGTTATTTGCATCTGCAAGTATTTTAGCTCTAATTATGAATTATAAGGTTATGTCAGCTACTAAAAATTTGAGTCTACAGGAACAGGAAGAAGGAACTTTAGCCAGGGACTTCCTCTTGTGCATGAAACTGTATTATGCCCAAGCCTAGCCCTAAAAATTAAAATCTTGCCGTTTCAGGAAGCCTTGAGTCAGAAGAAACAATGGGAAACTTGCTTTGCCCCCTTTTATAAGACTTCCTGATGGTAGAAATCCAGGGTCCCTTGTCTTCATGTTCTCTCCCCTTTGTTAGATTAACACCTCTGACCTAGCCCTCATTCTGCTTCCCTTTTCCTCCCCTAGTCCCCAGTGCTCTAGAGTTTAAAAATTTGAGACTTCCAGTGTCTTCAGTACCCCCGCAGCAAATGCCCAGCCAGCCAAAGACCAAGTGTAAAGCAAAGATACTCGATGAATCTGTGAAGGTAGCAGGGAGGACAGAAAGATGGTTGCTGTTCTGAGGGAAGATTTTGTGGAATGGAAGCCTCTCGGGCAGCTCTGCTAGGAATTCGTGGACAGCAATGAAATAATACCTTTAAAAGCAATGAAATAATACCTTTAAAGTTAATGCCATTTCAAGTTTCTAACTATTGTCTTACACACTGGGCTCATATGTATTTGTTAAACAAGTAAATAAATGATGGATGGATGGATGGATGGATGGATGGATGGATGGATGGATATAGTGTTTATCAGATGGTTAAAAATTAATATGATGCAAAACTTTGGTGCCTAATACCAAGAATTGAATGTAAAAGGAATCGGGATTAGAGTGTTGGGGAAAAGGCTAAGAAATGACCCTTTTGAGATTTTTTTAAGTATATAAAGAAAGGACATAGGGAAGAAGGTGCCAGTGGGGAAAATACTTAACTAAGAAAGGTCTGAGCTGTGGAGTGAATTGAGAAGGTTCAATATAAAATTGGAAGTTCAATATAAAACATGTTAATGATTTAGCTTCCTCAGGGGTCCTAAAATACAGTCTCATCCATATCCTGTCTCAGACCACTCAGGGTTCTTTGCTGGCTCTAAGTTGATAGTTCCACAAGATGAATCAGAAACATGGACCTTCTTCTACTCTCTGAACTTACCAAGGTATTTCCCATCACCAATAATAACCACTGCTCCTTTTGGATACCAGGGCTGCTTTTGCTCACCAAGTTGTCATATACAGAAAATAAGATCAGCGAGATTGGAACTGGCTTCTGAACCCAACTCCTCTCCCCTTCTGCTAGAGCTACCTTCTGAGGCAGCACTTCTACTTCACATGCACCATCGAGATTAATCTGCATTATGTTCTAATCTATTCCCTAAGGGCTGTGTCTGCCAAGTTGACAACAGGTGCCAGCATTTCTTCTCCTAGGACCTGGGATGATATTATAATTCACTCAAAAGAATTAAACTAGCCAGCCTCCTGATTTTAACAAATAAACAGGAAAGCCTTGACTCCAGTGCAAACAAAAAAAGCCAAGCTTATTGTCTGTTGCATGGTTTCTAGTGCAAATGTACACAACTTTCCCCTTCCACACACCAAGTCCCCCCTGAGAATCAAGTTTTTTAAATTAATATTAACTACAGCATGCATAAACCTGGAAAACATACAAAATGAATAGCCAATCGCAAAGACCACATTTGGTATGGCTTCATTTATATAAAATTTCCAGAGCAGGCAAATCTATAGAGAAACAGATATTAGATTAGTGGTTGCTTAGGGTGGGGTGAGTGGAGGGGTTGGGAGGAATAGGGGTGACTTCTAAAGGTAGAAGGTTTCATTTGGGGATGATGAAAATTTTCTAAAATTAATTGTGGTAATGATTTCACAACTCTCTGAATATATTAAAAGCTATTGAATTGTATGGTATGTGAATTATACCTTAATATAGTTGCTAACAAAAAAGGTAAAAAGTAATATTTTACCATATTAACCTATTTTATATGCAGAATAATACTTCTCAATTAATTAGACGTTGCCAGTGTCAGCTAAAAAGAAAAATCTCCAAGTTTGTTGAACAAACAGATGGAGTTTGTTTCCATAACAATATACTTGAAAAAGTGGCAGCATAGTTTATTGGTCTAAAAAATGATACATTTGAGCATATCTGGGGAAAATATATCATCTCTGGACTATCACATATCATCAGAGTCTTAATCGTTTTCTGGGACATTATTAACCATGCCTCTTTAACAGTCACCTGATCCAACTTGCAGATTCAATTCTCAGATGAGCATTGTGGCTTCCAGGGTAGTGTTTTTCATATTTGTTTCTAGACAGAACCCAATTCTGACATTCATTTAGTGTCCACTCCTGGCAACTGAACTAGCACTACATGTGCATTGTCCTTAGCTGGGCAAATTGCCAGCATGTGACTCATTCAGTGATCATGAGAAAAAAAAAAAAAAGATTAAGACTCTGAGTTAGGAGAGCAAGAAATGGTTAAGTCCTCCAGGAGAAATAGTTAGCATGTGATGTTGTCAAGTATATTCAGTAACCTTAAGAGAATCCCCACCTACCTATTCATTATGCATGGGATGTTGATCCCTGATGAAAATTATTTAACGATGAATAATGGACTTAGGCATAATGATTGATGTGCCATTGCCTGTGGTGACTGTTTTGGGTAAATAAGATGGTTCCAAGTTAATATTTTAGAGAAAAGAAAGAGATGGGTGGGTTGCACTACTGTGATCACATAAGCAACTGCTACCAACTTAAGTGAATGTTTCTGTAGAAGTTTCAATGATTTAATTAAAGAAATATTTAATCATCTATTCATCCATCCGCCAAGAAGATAATTTAGGAGAAATAAGAGAGCAAAGTAAAGCATCCGTCAGACTAGCAGACAGGAAACAGAAGGAGCCCATCCCCCTCACAGACTGAATTATTATGGGATTCTGAGTTCAACCATCTACATAAATTGCTGAGCTATGGGGAGGAGGAAAATCTTCGTGTCTTACTGCCCACACCAAAGAATAAAGCAGGCAGATCGTGGCGAAGCAGGGTGAGATATGATGAGAGACTTGTAACTTCCTAGCTCTA
This sequence comes from Eidolon dupreanum, assembly GCA_028627145.1. Classification (NCBI taxonomy): domain Eukaryota; kingdom Metazoa; phylum Chordata; class Mammalia; order Chiroptera; family Pteropodidae; genus Eidolon; species Eidolon dupreanum. The sequence continues at coordinate 133,909,956 of CM053507.1, read as the reverse complement.
ATGTGTTCTGGCCCTCCCAGGGCATGTCCCACAAGCAGCACAGTGTCCAACTGCATTGCCTCCCCAACATGAGATTACATGGAAATGACCAGCACCTCTTTTCCTCTCATCTCTGCCATCTGCACTTGATACCAAGAACACAGAAGTCTTTACTCTGATCAACTGTGCATAACCTGTGTATAAGCAGTTAAGATGTAACCTTCCTGACAACACCGATATGTATATTCCATTTGCCTTTAACAGGAAGGTGTGTGTTTTAATAATCGGGTTACTTTGTTGTTTAAAAATTACTTTGTATTCTATAAGTATGCATTTCAATGCACACACAAGCCCATATACACACAGTCACGCATACTAATCTTGCTAACATTGTTATCTCTATGGTGGAGAATTGATAGATAAATTTGTGTGCTACTAATTTATGTCTTCCAATTTTTTTAAAATGAACTGGACTTTGTGGGGAACTAATATACATATTGTTTTTGATTCATAAAGACTGATCACTGAAGTCCATAGGTATGTGTTAGGTAAGCATCTCTGACCATGTTTGCTATAACCCACTCCCCAGTTCTACACACTTGATAACTAGTTAGTTCTCTGGACACAGAGGCTTGTTGGAATTTTTCATGTTGTTTCTTCCTATGGATAGACTCCCAAAAAATGTGTTTGAAATGAATCAATGCCTAGTGTTCATGCATCTCCCCAGATCACTAGGTCTTAGATGAGCTTGAATCTGGATACCTTAATCTTAATCTGAGTGTAATGTTGGTTTCTTTACCAAAAATTAAATTTTATGATGCAGTTTTCCTTAGACCAGAAGTTTGGGCCCCACATCTACATTATCAGCCCTTTCAGAAACCCTTGCCAAGATCTTTAGCCTTCTTAGGCACGCCTCCATCTTTCAAGCCTTCCCATCTGTAAGCTCCAGATATAACCTTTCTCTCTTATGTTCCTTACCACTGGCTGATAGCAACAATCTTGAAAAACTGTGGTGCCAACCACCAAAGGAAGCAGGTGCTAGACATTGAGGTTTCAGCATAAATGATGGGATTCCTGTCTCTAGGTAGAACTGTACAAACCTACAATGAATCAGAGATTAAAGTCTTAGGGAGGGAAAATATATTTAGGTAATTATAATGCAGATAATAAAGGGCTACTATTGGGGAACCACAAAGAAGTATGGGAGCACCCAACCTGGACTTGGGCTGGGAGTTGGGCAAGAAGGCTTCTCAGAGATTTCCCCTTTATGATTCTGGACTTGCCTCATCCCAGTGCCTATCACATGATACACAGATGAGCTCATATTACCTGTTTACCCCACTACACTGTAAGCTGCCCTAAGAATTAAAATTTAATCATCTATAGATCTTTGACACATTGCCTGGCACATAGTATACCTATATAAATGTTTGTCAAATGGAACTGTTCTCTTTATTTCCTTCATTTCTTTGTTTTTTAATAACAGCTTTATTGAGACATATTTCACATATCATAAATTTTATACACCTAAAGTGTACAAGATATGTCCATACAAAATAATGGTTTTCATTCAGTGACTTTTAGTATATTCAGAGTTGTACAACCATCAATGCTATAAAATCCCAGAACATTTTCATTACTCTAAGAAGAAACTTTGTGCTCTTTAGCAGTCACTTCCTATCCTCCCCTCCCTCCAGACCTTGGCAAACACTAATCTAATTTCTACATCTGTGAATTTGCCTATTCGAGACATTTTATATAAATGGAATTATGCAAATTGCCCTTTTGTGTCTGGCTCCTTTTATTTAGCATATATTTTCAAGATTCATTAATTTTGTAGCATGGAACAGTACTTCATTCCTTTTTATGGCTGAATAATATTCCATTGTATAGCTATACCACATTTTGTTTATCCATTCATCATTGGATGGACATTTGGGTTGTTTCCACCTTTTGGATATTATAAATGATGCTCCTTAAACATTTGTGTACAATTTTTTTTTTTTTTTCAGTTCTCTTGGGTAGATACCTAGGAGTAGAATTGCTGGGTCTTATGTAACTTTCTATTAACCTTTTAAGAAACTGCCAAACTGTTTTCCAAAGCACATCTTACATTCCTACCGGCAACATATGAGGGGTCCAATTTCTCCAAATCCTCACCAACATTTATTATTTTCTGCCATTCTTATTATAATCATCCTAGAGGATATTAAGTGGTATCCATCTCATTGTGGTTTTGGTTTAGATTTCCTTGCAATGGTGCTTAGCATCATTCATGTCTTTTCCTTCATTTTTACCTTTTTTTCCACTGAGAAATAACCAGGACTGGTAATGTAAAACTCCATTGCTTAGATATATGCTTCCTAAAAGAAGAAACCATATGTTATTGTCTTTACAGTCTCAGCACCAAGCACAGTGCTAAGTATATAGTAGATACTAAATAAATGTTTTCTGAAATCATCAATAAATGAATTTTTGAATGAATATACAAATCATTCCAGATCCCTTTTTCCTGCCCAGATCCCTCCCAGAATTCTCTTTTTTAAAATATCTGATGAGAGTTTTAAAACTCTTGAAGTGAACTCAACAGATGACTCATGGTTTCCATGACACAGAAGTAAACTAAGAAATCTGTGATATTTAAAAAAAAATAACCTTATACATGACCAAATCACACTTTGAAGTTATTCATCTCTCTCTCAAGAAGGGACATTTTTCTAAAAATAAAGCCTGAGCAAGGTAATTTCTAAGAAATTATGAAAAGGATTCATTTTCTTCTGTGTATGTGTGTGTGTGTGGCTTTTTTCTGAAAAGTAAACCTTCAGTGACCTAGTTTAACAAAAATTCTATGAAAATGTTATAGTAAAACATATAATTAAGGCATCTGTCATTTCAACCTGGCTAATCTTTACTGAAACCAGTAACAGTTTACTGAGTCAAAGAACTTCATAAGGGACCATAACTAGGAGAAAGAATTTTGTTTTCTCAACTTCTCCATTCTCCACATCCCAACAAATCAGACCTTGTTTTGATTTTTTTGGTCTTATTTAAGACATGTGCTTCTGTGGTAAATTGTTGATACATATGAAACTGAATTTGTTCTTCTGAGTAAGGGTCTTATGTTTGGGCTTCATCTACAAGTGAAAGAAAAGAGGAAAGACAGATGGCAGGTAACTGCTTCTGTTTTTGTTTTTAAACTTTAGCTTCCTGGGTCAAGGAATTTAAATTAATAGTACAATAAAAAGAGAATTGTCATGGTTGGATTTTCCTTTTTTTTCTTAATAAGTAGAACCTCTGTTATTTCACACTACCCAGGGTTGTTGGGCTGTGTATCATGATGTCACAAGTTTATAGAAATTCTTTTTATATGGCCTTATTCATTCTATTTAAAGTTAATTGTTTATTTTTAGAAGAGGATCAGCCTAACTTAAACTGTAGAACTAGACGTTAGGAGACCTAGGTTTTAGTCTCCACTGTTAATTTTTAGGATGACCCTGAAAAAGGCCAACTTCTGAGGGCCTGTTCACCTCATGAGTACATGATGATCTCCTAGGAACTTTCTGGCTATAAAGTTTTCCGAATTTATTTTCATGGTGCCTTAACTCTAACGTGGATCAAGTCTTCTAAGAACAAGGTCTGAAATAGGCCTTATGAAAAGATTGTGTTGTCCAGAATTCAGGGAGCTCCAGGTGCCTCAAATCCTGGCCTCTCTGCATGATTCATTGGCTCCAAAGGCCTTTGGGTCTATTTCCACCTACAGAGCAAAATTGATCACACCCATTTCAAAGGCATTCTGAAATCCTGGGCCTTAATATTAGCTCTGTAAGTGTGAGACAAGGTACTAAATAAGTATAAGACACTGGGGAAGTATATTAAGTTGGAGGAAGATTTTTTAAAATATCATCTTGTTAAATGTTTTATGTACCTTTTATATTTAAAACTAAATGCTCATGAGATATAAACCCTAAAGCAAAAGTTGTATTTAAATATACAAAACAATTCAGTCTTGCCTCCCCGCTCACCCACCTTACTACCTGTCTTCTCCTAATCTTCCTCCTAACTGTGATATGTCTTTGATATTAACATTAGATATTGTTTTCTCACATTCCTCTTTTTTCCTCCTTCACAGGGTACATCCCCAGTTACTTAGACAAGGACGAGCTATGTGTGGTGTGCGGTGACAAAGCCACCGGGTATCACTACCGCTGCATCACCTGTGAAGGCTGCAAGGTAATTGCCCTGGGACCAGTGAGCCCGGAGCTCCCACAGCTCGGTCCCCTCCTAAGATTCACCAGAACATTAAGTTTAAGTTCAGATTAGAATCAGATTCCAACATTCGTGACCTGTGATCATCCCGATGTCTGATTGCCCTCTTCATTTTCTGGCATCTTCAAGAACCAAAATTTTTTTCCAAATCAGGAATAACTAAATGAAGTTTGGAAAGAGCAAGATGTCTGCTTTTTAGACAGGCAGATAATTAATAAAATGAAAATAAATTAACAAAATTCTCACTTTGAGTTTTAAAATGGATAGATATTTTATATGTTATCATCCCAAGAAATATCCATTTCTCCTCCTGTTTTATCTCCAGTATTGGAGACAGAGTTTGCTCTGCCACAAGTTGTTCATCACTATTAATCTGAGTGAATATGTTCACTTTTAAGGGGTTCATTAGGGAATATCTTTGAGAGTACTCAGATTCAATTATGTTCTGAAATTATCCAAACGGCTTTCTGCATAGCCTGCAGTAAGTAAATTTTGGTCATCCATCAACTAATTTTATGCTCTATAGACCCATCTTCAGGAGATACTTGTTAAGAGTATACCAGGGATCAACAATCAGTTCACTTCCCGAAAGTGAGCCTAAATTTGCCTACTTACAATCTTCGTCATCAAAATTAAAACAAGCTTTCTGGCAAATATCTTTTGATCCAACAACCTAGCCTAGGAAATAAGCTCTACTATAAAGGTAAATAAAGATTAACCCAGTGCTATATCCAGCGTTCAACTAATGTTCTAAAAATAAGGAAGTATATTATCAGGGAAAAGCCTTTTGAATCTTTTCTTGTTATATGTTGTATTTACCTTTTATATTTAAAACTAAGTCATCATAAGATGTAAACCCTAAAGCAAAAACTATATTAAAATTTATGAAATCAATTCAATCTTTCCTCCGTCATCACCCAATTTACCTCCTCTCCTCTTCTTCCCCTTCTCCAACTACCCCTTTCCTCCTAATCTTTCACCCTGAACCCCAGGAATCAACATGTTAGCTCCGTGTCAAACTAAGGTGCCCCATTTCCCTAGAGGAATTATTTTCCATGCAAATTTCATATTTTTTGAGTGTGAAATCAAGAAACACTTAGCAGAAGCCTGCTAAAAGCCTGCTAAAAGATGATACATCCATTAGAAAGAAGTCATTTCTAAGGTACCAAGGCCTTATATCTGCAACACTGTTTTTTGGAATGTGATGTAATGTGTTCTCATTCATCCAGACCCCTTTGATCTGGAATATGTAACCTTTTAATAAAGATCAAGCTAAAGATTGCTATTACATTTGTGATAATAATGTTTTAAGGAATTTAATAAAACTAATTACAAATATCTATTAATTGGGGGACTTGCAGACTATCTCTTTACAGCACAGTTTTATTGGCTTGATTTGAAAATAATAAAATTACTTTGTTTTAGATACAGTCCCTCTTTTCAAAAGCTCAATAATTCAAACAGACCTTTTTTTCTAAATTAGCTCCAATTCATAAGGCTTTATCAACCTGATTATGCAGCATTGAGATCCTTTCAAATCAATTTCTAATGGTAAATTTTGAATTCTGGAAGAGACCAGAATGAAAATTCCATTCAATACTCAAGTCCCAAATGACTCTAAAGACTGAATGTGCCTTACAGAGAGGACTTAACGCTTATTAGCAACTGACTTAAACAAAAGACGAATCAGGCACATTAACCCATGTCTTCATGATAATAAAGAAAACCATTAGCCTCTTTTCCCCAAATCACAGGATATTTGGGGCCTGCTTCAGCTGAGGTCCACTTAAAAGAAGAAATCATGCAGCATAAAGCTAGATTTCTCCACCTCTGTGCCTTTATCTCAGATCAGATCCCTGTTTCTAGGACTGCCTCAAACATCAAGAAGAAGCCTTCCTAGAGGGTTTATGCAGATCATTTAATTGAGGACAAAGTATCTTGGAAAAAGACAAGAGTTTTCAAATGAAATACAGTTTTTAAGTGTGGCCAGAGATGGAAAAGGTTATACTTCACATATCATTTTTTCAAACCTATAATTTAAAAATATTTCTGCCCCATACTTACAAAATATATAAGGAGAATCTTTTTTGACCTTTTTTGCCCTGAAGACAGTGGAAATCTTTTGGAGATGGGCCAGTTTTTGTGCATCTTTTACAGAAAGAATGTTGATACTACCTACAATAAGTCACTTTTTTACGAAAAGTGAAAGCTTTTTTAACAGTTGCCCAAATATTGCACTAGGAGGGTGACACTTGGCTCCTTATCACATCCTTAATGCATCACCTCAGACCATTAAGAAATAGATCCAGTTCTCAAAATGCAGGGAAACATATCCAATGTTGATTTGTAAAAGCAAAACCTTGTTCCCCAGGAAATTATAAATGAAATATATGTCCTTATTCAGTCCCTGAGACGTCCCCTTTTCAAATCACCTCTGGGGGGAAAAAGAAAGATTTTTAATAAGTAGACTATGTTAAATATTTTCTACCCAAGTTCACTTCTGCAACTTAATTTTTGTCACCTTTTAAAATTAAGGGACCTAACATCTTTACATTTACTCATATGAAGTGCTCCCTCATCAGGAGTCAAAATATGGTTTTATTGTAATTTAGGGGAGGCCAGCATCTCAAACAGGACTCAGTCCATGAAGACCCCAAGGAAAGTAATCAAAGAAAAGCCACAGAAAAGGTGGCACAATGAATAGCAGAGCCTGCTACCTCAATACTTTTTTCATAATAAGCGAAGTATAAATTATTTCATTCATTCCACTTAAAAATACATGGAGTAGTTTTTTGGAGAAATAACTGTTACCCCTGTGTCTGGTATGTCACACTTCATTCTCTGCTTAGTGTTGTCTGACTCCTCAGCATGCTCCCCAACTCCTGGAACATGGGTCAATGTCAGAGTACGTGAGAAAAGCATCCACCCAACTTCAGATAGGACAACAACTGTCCTACCCTCATAGCAGCAGTCAGCATTCTCACTGGATGCCCTGGATTTTGGTATTTCCACCTGTAGGGAAGCTTTGCCTCCTCCTGAAGGAGGTATGCTACCCAGCCTTTCACCTCCCTGTCTATGACATACATCTTCCTGCCTGGAATTTCCAGGTTTCTTTTGCCCTCCAAACAGAGGCAAATCTAGAAGGATGGATTGGACAGAGTAACAGAAGTAAAGGAGGGAAATTCACAGAGCAGCTTATTTTTCACTCTGTAGCAGGCTCTGACATTTGTGCTTTGGCAGGATTTGCCTACCTTGAATACCCAGGGAAACACTGCCAACCTGTCAAATAGCTGCCCCATGTGTGATTTAGTGAATCTTATAACCGTGTGTCAACATCATTCAAGTTAATGGACTCAAGTGTTTAAGGATGCAAAACCAAATTATAATATGACAGTTTTTCTCTTAGAACTTGAACAATAGAAATGATAAGGGTTTAGCATACATGTCCCCAAATCGAGTCCATTAGTTGCAATTATTGCTGTCATTTTTCCATTTTATTCCTCTTTGCCCGGTATAAAATTCTGCATTTGACTTTTTCATTGTAAGGAAGAGTTCTTATGTCTAAGTAAGGAATATACAAGTGGTATAAGTACATAATCAAAGCCAAAGAAAGTTAAATGGGATAATTAAAATTGAGATTTAATCTGGTATTAAATCAACTGGTATTCTAGTCCCACCACTTATGAAACAAAGTTAAAGATTTTTTTACCTTTAGTAGAGAACATCCTTCAAATCTATTTTGCCCTGCTATTCTACTAAAACAAAGTTTTGTTTTTGTTTTTGTTTTTTGAGGGGCGGGTGGGAAGGGACTGTTAATAATCTGTTCATCTAAAACATTTAAATAATACAGTAAAATTGGATTTATATCACATAGATAGTTAAGTAAATAAGATTTAGAGTTCACCTCTTAGGCTCTAGGCCAAGTTCCAGCATGTACTTACCTTGTCATTTGGGGCAAATGATTTAACTTGTCTGAGGCTTAATATGTTTTAATCCCTAACATGGAGATTTTAAGAGTACCTACTTCATATGGTCGTAGAAGAGATCGAAGGACACGGAATATGTCTACAGCACTTTGCAATGTGCTCCTGACAATAAGTCCTCTCTCTGCCATTATTAATTTCTACAATACACAAGTATAGTTGCCAAGACTTAGGTACCATGTCCAGAAAGGTTCTAATATAACACATTCTTGAAACTGTTATGTAAGCCACCTAAACCTGGAACTAAATGGATAATAGAAGACTTGTCAGTGGCATTCTCCCATGCCTTATGAAAGGAAGAAACATATTGAACTTTAGGGTGTATGTCTATGGACACTGGGGGAGGGAAATGTGCTGTAAAAGGTAAAACCACAGTGCAATGAGCATGGGAAAAATTTGGTAGAGAACCTGGAATTTTCTACTCTCCAGCTACTGTTGTTTCAAGGGCTATCTGAGTTGGTGATGGTGATCTCAAGAGTCAAAAACAAGAATTAAATGAAATCTCTAAAGGCAATTACATCCATTTAATTACTAACTGATTAAATTATTAATTAATAAAATATTATAAATATTGAGTTCTTTTATTCTCTAGTATCAAGTATAAAGCAAACATCTTCATAGCTTACTGCAGCCACACAATTATGGCACTCTATTAAATTAAATAATATAATTTATTTATATTACTCAGTGTTTAGAAAAAATATAAGCAAACACTAGATTCTCCCATTCTCCTCTTTTCCTTGAATAAATACCAAAAAGATGTTGACTCTGTAGTCCTCTGACATTGCCTTGAACTCAGATTTAGAATTCTTTAGATTCACTTTGGGCCAATTGTCCTATATTTGATTAAGTGGAGCTCCAGGCCCATACACAGGTAAGGTACAAAACAATCCATCACAGCTATGTGGACACAAAATTCTGGAGTCATTTATTTCTCAAAAATATGTAACTGTTGTCTTGCATCTTCCTTTTTCATGTAGGGTTTCTTTAGAAGAACCATTCAGAAAAATCTCCATCCATCCTATTCCTGTAAATATGAAGGAAAATGTGTCATAGACAAAGTCACACGAAATCAGTGCCAGGAATGTCGCTTTAAAAAATGCATCTATGTTGGCATGGCAACAGATTGTAAGTAATCTTCTTCTTTTGCTTTATTCAAGGGGTTGATTGGGGAAAGATTTGGTTCAAGGAGATCAACCAGGCAGAAAAACAAGCAGGAACCTGTGTGGACAGAGGGAAGACACCTAGCATTCCCACAGTCATTGGTGGGTGGTTTCCATGCTACCCTTTCCTTATCAACTCCTAACCCTCAAGGTATCCAGATGATGGGTGAGGAAAAGCAGTTAAGTTAGCCTGTCACATTTGCAGGGCTATTAGCAATACTCCATTTGCCCCAGAGATTACAAATGAGAAGACTCATCCATTCACCTTGATAAGGTATAATTCTACATATGACATTCACGTGGCGAGCCCCTTATGGACAAGTCCTAATATTTTTTCAAAAGCAGAGACAGGAATTTCTTTTGTGGCCATTTTTGGAGACAGGACACTGACAGAAAACATTGTGTTCAGGAATTTCTGAAGAATGTGAAGTTGAATGCTATTGCATGAGTCATCTTGCAGTTGGTTGTTTGTTATATTTTTAGCCATAAAAACATTCCAAGCTGAAGTCTTCCTACCCAGTTTTCAAAGTGCTGCAGCATATGGTGGTGAGATTAGCTGCCACTGGGGTCTTTTCTCCCCACACCATGCAAGGGATTTACACCAGTCACTTTAATTAATCTAATAATAAGTAAGAATCGTGTCATTCCAAATATATGGCCTCCCTTTTGTCAAGCACCTGGATTAATGATTTCTACTGACATAAACTTCTGCACATCAATCAATGATCCCAACTTTTAGTTTTAAAAAAAGAAAAAGAAAGAATGAAAGGAAAGGAAAAAAAGAATGCATAGAGTATTTTTCCTCATGAAAGAGGAAATAATAAGGCTTACATTTATGTGGCAAACAATTCTCTCAGCTAGAACAAAAATATCTATGGAATGCCCTGGTTTGCTCATTAAAGAAGACAGAATAGGGAGTCATAAAAAAGGAGGGTTGTTTTAGGGCAGTGGGCTGGAGATCCCGGGTTAATTCCACTTCTGACTGAGCGTGTTCTTTGTCTTTTTCTTTTAAAGGCTGTTGCAAACAATATGCCTGATAAGAATATGTGAAAATGATTGACCTAGAACCAAATACTTAAATGTGTCACTATAATGAACTGTTATTATTAAGTATCTATGTCGTTTTATTGAAAAGTTAAAGATACGAATGTTTATGAGTTAAAAAACTCAGTGTTATCTAGACTGGGTGGAAATTAATTTTGAGTGCACCTGACTGGCTTGTGAGGTATTATAAGAGCTCAGGCTTTATAATCAGAAGAACTGTTGGAATCCCTTATCTACCCTTTACTAGCTGTATGACCATCCGACTTAACCTCTGGTTTCCCTTCTGTGAAATTATCACCTACTTTACAGGTTGTTTTCAGGATTAAATTAGATAATCCATGTCAGATGCAACCATCCTGGAACACTGGACGTATTCGGGAAATGGGGCTATGAGTATAGCCCCCGCCTCCTCTTCTCCCTTTAATGAGTGAACTAAAATGCCTGTACAGACTCTTTCACATTTCTCACATTTGTCAGGGCTCACCTGACTTTGATGATCCAATCAAATCGAGATGATATAGGGTTTCATTTTTCTGTTTGTGGACTAGCTGAGTACCTTTGGTTCTCTTCCTCTTGCTATGTTCGCTTCTTTTCTTTCCCTACCAGGTCACACCTTCATCAAGGAATAGCCCCAGGACAATTATGTTGTAGAACTGGAGTCAGGAGTCCTGGGTCTTGGCTTGGCTCTGCCATGAACTTGCTTTGTGACTTTAGGCAAGTTATGATCTCTCTGGATCAGCTTCCTCCTCTGTGAAAGGAGAGAGTAGGATGAGATAATATCTAAGGTCCCTTCCAGTTTTAAAAGACTATGATTCTATACTGTAAATCCTCAGCCTTTCCCTTCCACTGATAGTTACTAAGAGTCTAGTGAAATGGTTTTGTTTTCGAAATCAACCACAGAAGTATGTGTTTCTTGTTACCTGCCTTTCTTATTTTCCTTTTGCATAAAAAATAAAAGTCATGGTTACATTTACTGAGTACTTGTAGTGAATCATCACAGTGAATTCCATGTGAAGTGAATATTATTGGTCCCATTTTATACAGGAAGAAATGTAAGCTCAGAGAGCCTAAGTAATTTGCCAGAGGTCACACAGCTAGAATGTGGTAGTGTCAGGATTCAAACCCAGGTCTTTTTAGATTACAAAGCCTGGACTCCTTAACTGTCAGTAAGGGTTGACCAGGTAGAGAGTAATGCAAAGTGAGTATCTGTGAAACCCAAGACAGGCCAAGTAACATTCCAGAGATTCCTTAAGGGAGCTAATAAAGAGCTGGAGGTTCTTTTTTTTTTCTGAGAAAAGGATTATTAGTCTCTCACTTATTGCTTCGGATCTTTTCTTGAACCTCCTTAACTAAGTTCTCTTAGTAAGAGAACTTTCTTAAGAGCTTTTGTTGGGGAGGTGGGGAGTTATAGGAACCCTAAAAGTGAATTCAAATGATTGGCTAGACTGACTCATCTGTGAACCTGTGGGTTCATTCTAATTTAGGGCCACCTTCTATGGATTGGGATGCCTAGTATCCAATTAGCCCCATGCTTTGTTTTGAAAGGCTGGCTAGGCATTGGGACTTCAGCACTGGTGCGCATTCTGGACAATGGCTAGTCAATGGCGGTTCCACATAGGGGAGAAAATGCTCCTGTGTGAACCACGTTGTAGATCCCACCGAGCCATCTAGGCATCAGTGGTCCCCACCGCTGAGGCTCCAGGCCATGCAGTCTGGCATGTGCCTGGGGACTATCTGTGTGTTTTGTCTCGCTTTCTCCCTCTTCCAGTGGTACTGGATGACAGCAAGCGACTGGCAAAGCGGAAGCTGATAGAGGAGAACCGGGAGAAGAGACGGCGGGAAGAGCTGCAGAAATCCATTGGACACAAGCCAGAGCCCACCGACGAGGAGTGGGAGCTCATCAAAACAGTCACCGAAGCCCACGTGGCCACCAATGCCCAAGGCAGCCACTGGAAGCAGAAACGGAAATTCCTGGTGAGGCTCCCTGGCACAGCTGAATATGGGCTGCGGGCCGGCGCTTTCTACCTCAATTCATTTAGTCCTTGCAACCCCAGGATGCTAGGTCACTACTACATCTTACTGGTAGGGAAACCACAGCTCTGAGAAAAACAACTTGCAGAGCCAGGATTTAAATCCAGGTCTGTCCAAGAACAAAGGTCCCTCCTACCGTTTACTATGTGCTGGTGGCTGAATTCTAGAGCAGTTTCTAAGGCCACATTATCTGTTTGTTTTCGCTGTTAGTAAGGCCAACCCTACCTTAATTAGTAAAATTCTTTACCTGCCATCTTTCCCTTTTTATACCCTTTTCTTCTCTCAGATGCCCATTTATATACATACTTAGTCTGCTAAACTCACTCTAAAATAGTCCCTTTAGAATAACCCCTAGAATGAAGTGTCCCATATCTCAAATGCATTTTTATGTCAGTAGAAGTCAAAACAATTAACTTGAAATAAATTCTCTCGAGTCCAGGAAGAAAATGAGAAAAAAGAATAGGGATAGAGTCAGAGTTATATAGAGAAATAGGCTCTCAAAATCCTTGGAATATCAATGTTTGGTGTTTTTTATAAAAACTAACAATTGTGAAAGTCTTTCCCATTCATTTCGCCTTTGGACCTCCTGATGCCTCGAGGTAGGCTGCAGTTACATCTCCATTTTACAAGTACACAAACCAAGCCCATGGCCTCAAGTGGCTCACCCAAGATCAAACTACAAGTAAGTGGCTGAGCCAAGCCCAAAAGCCAGCTCAAGTCCTCTGGTTCCAAACTCAGGCCCATCGCCCACCTCACTGGATGGATGGCCCATCCCACCACCAGCTGGCATTTGGCCATCACAGATCCTTACCCTGCTCCTAGTTTATGACACGAACTTTTTGTGAGCATCTCACTGAGCCCCCACATTGGATATTCTATGGGTTTATTTGTATCTTCAGGGTACATTAGTGTACCTTTCCATCTGAATAGGAAGATATAGTGGTATAATTGTCCTTGTACTTCAGCATCACCATTATAATGGAATTGTGTTTTTTTGTGTGGGAAACAATATAACAACAACCTTAAAGGAAATTTTTAGAAAGAAAAAGCTTACCCATAATCCACTTTCCTTCAAACAATTTCTTTCCTTGTTGTAGTGAGGGGTTCTAACACACTTTGTTGATGGCTTCCACCAACAATAGTGTTAGCAAACATGCTACATGGCCTAAACCAAATGCCAGGTACTATTCTAAGTGCTTTCCATACATTAACTCCCTATCTCAACCCTGTAGGTAGATGTGGTTAATGTTTCCATTTTACAGAGATAGGAACTGAGGCAGAGAAGTTAAGGAAAGTTGCCTGAGCCCCCACAGCTAGTAAGCAGTGGTGATGGATGAAGCCCAGCTCCTGGATCTGTGCTCTAAACCAATATACTCTGCAATCTGGCCTCCTGCACAAACCCGAAGAGCCTCCGAAAGACATGGCTTTAGAGGCACAGCCTCTCAGTGCCTTGATCTGCATGCTCAGCCCCACCCTGGCATTTCTGCCGACAATTAGAAAATACTAATTCTGGATAGATAGATAAATTCTAACCCAATATATTTCAGGCATAGCAAGATAGAGTCCTGCCCAAGCCTAAATCTGTCCTTTTCCAAATGTGTCAGCCATAAATGAACATTGTGGAAACCAATTCCAGGCCTGGTACTTCCATCTGGTTTCAGAGTAGTGACCAAGCTGAATTCCATCTACAGTGGAAGATTTGGGACACATCCTGGATTTCTCCTAGGAAATCCTAAATTTCTATTTTTGTTACTCCAAAAAGAGAATGGATATTAGTATAATTAAGCTAATCCAGTGGTCACTAAAGTGCTTCTTCCAGACTTAAAGATTTGTTCTTTTATTTAGAAGACATTTATTGAACTGCTACTATGTGCCAGGAAGTGGAAAAGTTCAGCCATATTCCAGTGGAGGGAGACAGACAAAAGGATTAAATAAATGAGATGAATGCAGATATCCGTAAGTGCAAAGAGGGAAATAACTATCGTGATGGGTTAGAGTGATTGTGAATTGGAAGTGCAGAGAGACTTCACTTCTTTAAACAGGGAGGTTAGAAAAATCTCTCTGAGGAGGTAACATTTGAGCTGCATCTGAAAACTGAGAAGCCAACTCTGTAAAGTAAAATATAATCAGACCTCTTTTTTCCTCGTGGTCTCTTCAGCAAGTACAGCACAACTTCTAGTAATTAAAATCAGCAAGGTCAGCATCTTTAACTCAAAGGCTCCTAAGAGTTTTCACCAGTCTGATCATCCGTAGAAAGAACCGAAGAAGGTGTGCCACAGAATGATTTGCCATTGGTTTTTCTGTCAGGGCTGTGAGATTCTCAAGGCACAAAAGAGTTTTCTTCAGGAAAATAACATTTACAGAGCGACTACTTTATCCATCAATCTTCCTGTGGAGCTTACATGAAACGTACAATTTATAGATCCTTGATCTGTTCAAAAAATTGCCCCTCTTGATCCAAGTACAAATAACCAGGCTACTTTTTTCTTAGAAGGGTGCTGGGGGAGATCAGAATGCCTCCACTGTCCCATCTGTCTCTACAGTGAACTTCATTTCTATCAGCCAATCCCCTGGTGCATCTCCTTAGGGAAGGACCGTGTTCCTTTTGGTGTTGCCACCAATGTGTCTGTCACATGTGTGGTTGAAATTTGTGGTAGCTTTTCTCCAAGATGGATGCCATTAGATTCTTTCCCCCATTCTCTCAGCCCATTCTCTCCTATGGAGAGGTACAATCTGTTCCTCTCTCCCCTTGAATCTGGGCTATCTACAGTTCCTTTAAACAATGGAGTTAGGCAGAATGACTTCTAAGGCTGAATCCTAAGAAGACTTTCAGTTTCCACTTGGATATCTTGGAAGCGGAAGCCAACTGCCATGTAAAGGAAAAAAAAGTCCAGCTACCCTGAGAGTACCACCATGTTGTGAGAAAGTTCTCCATGTGAAGAGATTCTCAGCCAGCCCAGGCATCACCAATGCGAGTGAAAAAGCCTTCAGATGACACTAGCCTCTGCTGCCATTTGATGACAGCTGTATGGGGGACCCCAAGTGAGAACTACTCAGCTGAGCCCATCAATCCCCAGAACTCTGAGGAAGAGTAAAAATTTGTCGTCTTTAAATTACTAAGTTTCGGGGTAGCTTGTTACACAGCAATAGATAACCAGAACAGAACTCGATAAATATTTATTATTAAACAGAACATACAGTTCCACCAGCCCATCCTCAGAGACAGTACAGTTAAGCCCTGTTGTCTCAGCCAGGTTACATATTTACAAATACTCCTTCCAAAAGGATGACCTCGATTGAGTATTTATGCTCAGGATAGATATTTCACTCTTACGCATGGTGAATTATTCCTGCAAGGATATTAGGAATCCATCATTAAAGACTGCTTTGCTAAATGATAACCACGTCCTGAATAGGCTTCTATACATCAGGATTTGTGTTACCTATATAGCTAATACTCCTGTTTTTGCTTGCAACACTGCTGTGCATATAACTACATTTGTTTTTATGTGATGATAGCCCATCTTGTTCTGAAAAGAATTTGAGGAGGCCTAATGTGTTAATAACAGTACAGTAATAGATCATAAAGGATTAACATGATATGTCGTCATAAGAGCTACAAGTATTCATTTATCTACAATGGATAAGTAACTTATTCCTCAAAAGAAGCTTCTTCATCATTTTTAACCCTAAGACCAGGGACCCAAGTCAGAGAGACTGGTGGTTTGACCTGGGTTTCGAATCTATGCATGTGCCGAGAAAATAAGAGTCACTGGCAAATAGGAGCTTTTGCAAAAGCCATGCAGATTTTCATAATTCTAAAGCCACTCTTTAAAACTGTTTCCTAAAGCACTTAAATCATATGATTTTCTAGTTTCCTCCAATCCACTCAATTCTCTCATGGCACGGAAATGCCCATTTAATCACCAACAATTCATGTGTTATGACAACGATAATGAAAAGTATTCATGGACTGAGACAGGAACAAGAAGTCTCTGGTGCCAAACAAGGGAATTCTGTGTCTCTTCACTACGGGAAACTCACATCTTCACCTCCCAGGGGCTCTGAGACATTCGGCTGGAGAAAACCTCACGCCAGCAACATTACTGTCTGTTGACATTGTGTTATTATTCTGCTCCCTTAGTTTACATGCAAAGCTTTGGCTTTGGATGGGTTTCCACCCAAGTATAAAATGTGACCATCAGAACCAGGGCAAGCCTGCCCTACATTTCCCCTGACAGAGCTCCTGTACTCTGATTTCTCACATTCTGAATTGGGTAGCCTCAGAAAAGGAGCGTAAGCAGAAAGGGCAGACAGGATGAGTGATTTGGCCATGTGTGGTCTGTGTGGACAGGTCACAAGACAAGTGCAATCAAGTCAGGAAGGCTTCTTTCACCTGAAATTATGGTAATGACATCAGAAGGCAGGGGAGTTTAGTAGTTATGTGCATGGAGATTGGAACCAGATGGCCTGAGTTCAGTGCTTGACTCTGTTGCTTTTTAATCATGTGAATTTACACATTATTCATCTCTGTAAGATTAATAGCCTTTATGCCCTCACCAAATGATATAAAGGTAATATATTTAAGTGCTTGGCATATCATTGACAACCATGTAAGTTGTTACTATATCCTCCATCATCTCTACAACCACCACCCTCCCCATCTTGTCTCTGCTCGTCCCAGGAAGAGGGAAAGCCTGTAGTAATGTCCTAAGGCTCAGGGATCTTTCATCATTTATCTAAATCTTCCTGTCCATCTTTGCAAAGGTGAGAGAAGACACTCTATGATCTAGCAGGGGAAGAGAGAGTTCCACTTGGCCCCACTTCACTCTGCATGTGCCAGAGTGCAGCCGATTCAAGGAAAGAAGTCCTCAGCTCTGAGCCAGAAACTTGAAAAGAGGTCAACTGACCCTATTTCCTACTCACTGTGAACAATACTAATGAAAAGTCAAAGCAAAAAGCCAGTTAGTCTCGATTTGTGTAACACCAGCCTCCTCTAGTGCTGAGCTAGGGTTGAACCCCACACCTACACAAGTACCTGAATCTCTCCTTTTGTACCTCTCCCCTGACCCCCACCTCCACTGAACCAGAGGAGTCACTCTGAATTCCTTAAGTCCCTCACCCCACACTGAGTCCAGCAGAAATCTCTGCCCTCAGCTCCCAAGATATGTCTCGAATTCTTCCACTTCTCTCCAGCTCTACTGCTACCGCTGTAGTCCAGCTCACTTCAGCTTCCACCCAAACTATTGCCGTTGCCTGTTGGCTTCTTCCTTTGTCTCCTCGTATCCCATCTCTACATAATAACCATAAATCTTGTTATGCTACTCCCATGTTTAAAGCCCTTCAGTGGTGCCACATTACATTTAGAACAAATCCATCTCTTCTCCACAGCCCACAAGCTCCATCATCATGGAACCCTTGCCTGCCTTCCAATCTTCATCTCACACCATCTCGGTTCTAACTACATGGCCTCCTTTCTGGCCTCAGGACTTTCCACTGGCTCTTCCCTCTGCCTTAAATGTTCTTCCTCTGGCTCTATGGAAGGCTTCCTCCTTGATATTCTTTAAGTCAAAGCTCACATATTATTTCTCAAAGCAGCCTTGGCTGACTGCCCCATCTCCTGACCTTTATGTACTATCATGTCACAAACTAAAATTCTTCCTTAAGAGTATTTTCTTATTTATTGTCTGTCTTCCCTCATGACAATGGAAGTTCTTTGAAGATATGTTGTTAATTGCTGTAACCTCAGTATCTAGAACTAGGCCAGGCCCAAGGTAGTTGCTCAATAAATATTGGTCAAGTACATGTATAAACATATATTTATTCATTCACCCAATGAATAAGCATTCTATCCTCCATCATTTGGCCCAAAGCCTTCTACACAGTAGGCAAAGATACTTAAGGTATATTCCCACCTTGAGAAGTTCATATCTTAGATGCGTACCTACATAACTACAATAAAAAGTGATAGTAACTAATGCCTAATTGTCATATGAGTGATATACATGGGCCACCATGCATATTCAAAAGAGGCAGACATTATTTCAAACCGAGGTCATCTGAGAGACTTCAAAGAGAACCTAGTATTTGACTTGGGTGGGATTTAGAATGGGCAGAGATGAGACAGAAGTGAGGATTGGGAGAGAACAAAAGTCAAGAGGATAGGCAGCAGAGAAACTGAAAAGTGCAAAGCAAATTGGGAGATATGAAGAGGTCAGCTGAACTAACTCATGAGATCTACTTAAGGCAGACAAGAAGGAAGAAAGTCAGAATGGAAGTTGGAAGTAGGCCCTTCGAGCTAACTAAGGCAGTGTGATCCATAGAGGCAAAAAGCAGCCTTGTCCCACAGTCTACACAGGTGAATCTGCAAGCCAGAGACTTATCATCAGCACCTGAGTTTGATCCCACGTGCACGCGTGTACAAGCAAATGTTTTTCATGTAGTGATATACAAGGCTACTATTAGCTGTAATGAGATGTCGAAAGATTGAACTGATGTAAAATATTTGTACTCTTCTTTTATTTTTAACTAATATTTTAGCAAATGATTGTTGTCCCTTAGCTGAAAAATCTTCAGGGAAGTCACAAACAATATTGCGTTGCTCAACCTTAACTTCTCAAACCTAATGTGTTAATGCAGATCAATCATCAGATGTGTGTGTGTGTGTGTGTGTGTGTGTGTGTGTGTGTGTTTTCTTTAGTGTACAAGATCTATCATGGAGATAAAGCTTAGTGATATAACAGAAGCCTTTTGTTCTGTATATAGTTTGACTTCTAGCAATTGAATTTGCCATTAAATACCCAGAGGCTTAAAAGTAAATTTTTTTCTACCTTGATATTTATTTTTCAACAGAAGAGCTTATGAGGTTTCATTTGGGAATTTAATTTAATTGAAATTGGATATATCCTTATGTAATTTCTCTCTTTTTTTCACATATTTAAGGGTGTCAGAGGTGGTGATTCAAATACCCACAAACCCATAGATTGAATGGAAATTCACGAGAGCATTAACCCACTGACGTTTCAAAGGACACAGAATACCATTTAAAAGCAATTAGATTAGATCTATCAGTGTTCAGTGAGAAGATGTTTGGGTTCAACCAGGCCAAGTGTGTGTGTGTTTGTGTGTGTGTGTGCGCACGCACGCACATACATGTGTGTGTAAAACTCCCTTACCTTTTTAAATGTGTGTCCATGTTCCTTTTATCAGTTGATTTTCATTACAGAGTTGTAAAGTAGACAAGGCAGGTGAAATGAGCCTCATTTTCAGAGTAAATGTAGTTATAAAAACCAGCAAGGAGGTCTGAAGGATTCAAGAAGCAGCAATGCCCAAAGGAGAAACTAACTTACCTTTTCCCTTAGTTCAGTCTGTGTGAGAAAGAGAAAGAGAAGGAAACTGTACATGTGATTATTCTGTCAATTCCATCAGCATCCAGAAAGCCAGCGGAACAGTAGCCTTCCATAAGCTTTCCACGCCTACAGTTGCCCAAAAAGATGGTCATTGGTTATGAGAACACAACAGAAAACAGATTTTTTCCCCATCTACTTGCTGCCCCCAAAACAAACAATTAAAAAGTAAAATAAAATAAACAGAAGAGTCTGCTGGATAATCAAAAAAAGGTCAGTACAGCCAAGGTTTGTTATATATTTCACAATCCTCCCCAGGCTGTAACTATGACACCAGCCACGCCCTTGGAGGGCGTGGGCGGCTCCTGTTGACCTTGGTGGCCTGACAACAAGAGAGTAAAAGAATCACCTTTTGCTTTTCTTCCTGCTAAAAATTTGATGTGAGCAGTAATAGGGGAGATGTGGGAAGAAATATGGTAACTGGATTCCTCTGAGCTGGACATGCGTACTGCTAACCCAGCAGTTCTCCAAACGTGGTCACAGACCAGCAGCATCGGCATGCCATGGGAACCTGTTAGAAATACAGATGCCCTGGCTCTACCCCTGACTTATGGAATCCAGAACTCTGGGAGTGAGGCCCAGCAGTCTGGTGACTCTGATGCACAATGACGTTTAGCACCAAGTGTCAGGCTTGTCACTGGCCGTGCTCTCACCTCTGCAAGTGAGGGATTCGGCCTTGCTCAACTCACTCACAGTGCTCATCTCTGCCCACCTTCTGTACCCCTACCCCTGGGTGCTTGTACGTCCACTGTGGCTCTAGGCAGAGGTGACCACCATCGGGCAGAGCCTTTATCTCTGATCCCTTTGATCACATTCACAACCACTCAGAAGATAGTGGGAGAAGCTGGCAAGGGGAATATGAAGAGGAGCTGAAATTATGTCCTCTGGTATCAAAGTGTGCAAGGTGTCAAAGCCTCCAAGTGGGAAGAGATATGAGGCTCCTGGCACATTGCTGTGTAGCCTGAGCCACTGAGGTCCCAGTCCTGGACTCAAGGAGTTGTTCTTAACCTCCCTGAAAGGCCACAGATAAATGATGCATACTACCATCACAATGACAAGAAACTGCAACGGAGAGGCCTGTTCCTGGCAGGAAGCACAGGCGACAACAGTAGACACATGAGAGGCCACGCAGGTCACTGAATGCCTGGCTAAGGAGCTAAACAGCTCTAGTGGACATTGGGAGCCAAATGGCAGCACAGACACCTTGGGGCTTGCTAAAATGCTGATTCTGCACCATTAGATCTGGGGAGGGGGCTGAGTCTCGGCATTTCTAGTAAGTCCTCAGATGACACCTAGGCTGCTGCACTGTGAGCAGCAAGGCCATGGATTGTTCTTAGGCAAGTGAATGGCAGAGAAGTGCTCTCAGGACATTGAATACGAGTAAAATCCCCACTCAACCTGAAGGTTTGCCAAGTTTGCACAGCTCAGCTCCTACAGGCAGTCTAGAGATGCCCCGTCAGGAGGAGACTATAATCTGAAGTCTGTAGGCCAGACTGGATATCAAGCCCCATCAGCTGAGCCAGAAACAAGATTGAATCCACAGGGCATTCTTTGCAGGGACTCCCACACCTCACTTCCCTTCACTGCCCACACTGTGCCCACCTCACATGCAAAGACTGGCCTCAGAATGTGCAGTGCTCTGAAAGTGCTCTGGAATTTATGCAACCTGGCTTAAGTATATACCCTGTATGCATTCAGAAGCAGAACCCAAATTCCTCTTATTCCTCTCTCTCTTTTTCTTCCTTCCTTCCTTCCTTCCTTCCTTCCTTCCTTCCTTCCTTCCTTCCTTCCTTCCTTCCTTCCTTCTTTCCTTCTTTCCTTCTTTCCTTCTTTCCTTCCTTCCTGCCTTCCTTCAGCCACAATCCTATGAACATTATCATGGGAGGTGGGGCGGGTCCATTACAGCAACAGCCAAGATGTATATCTTTGCTCAGAAACCTAAACTATGTGAAAACTAAAAACTGTACAGGTTGGCAATTCAGAAGAGACTTTCTGCCACATGAGAACTAGGATGAATAAATACCTCTTAAACTTCTTCATTTAAATCTTTTTTTGTTTTTCCTCCTTAGCCAGAAGATATTGGACAAGCACCAATAGTAAATGCCCCAGAAGGTGGAAAGGTTGACTTGGAAGCCTTCAGCCATTTTACAAAAATCATCACACCAGCAATTACCAGAGTGGTGGATTTTGCCAAAAAGTTGCCTATGTTTTGTGAGGTGAGGGAATTATTTTTCCTTCTGCATTATTTTTCATTATAGTTCCATCAATTTCTGGGAATACTTAGTATTATATATAATTTAATATTAACTGTCAGGGACTTAGTCCTATGAAAGCAATGTCACTACAAAATGAAAATGTACTTTGTTTCATTTTTACTTCCCCACTTTCTCAATTCAATTATCATTCATTAGCTTGTCCACGTGAGGTTGATGAAGATCCTATCCATCTGCCTGACTCCAGGCATAGAGAAATGTGAGAGCAATACTTGCATTTATTCAGCACCTACAGTGTCCTAGTTACCATGTTCGTTTGCCCACATTAAATCCAATCCTTATAACAGATCTGTAGATTGGCTTTAATTAACCCCACTTTACAGATGTAGAACATTGAGGGTGACATGATTGACTTATCTGAACACAAAGCCATGGTTTGAGTCTAAATCTATATTTTTTCAACTACATATCCCAGCAAGATGGCTGTGTGGTTTTTTCTTAATTCTCAAGAATAAGTGAAATGACCTTCACAGAGCAAGGATCTTAATAACTCCTTGCATCTTCCCTCTTTTCTTACAAGCTCACCCTTTCTTGCTCCATGTTCAGGGCTCCCTGAGGAGCTCACCCACCAGAGGTCATAGCCCTTGCCTTTGGGACATTTCACCCCTAACTTCAACAGTCCTATTGTAAGGTGGTAGCTGAGACCGTGGACTCTGGAGTCAGCTGCATGGGCAAGAATCCTAGATAAGTTACTAAATGTCTTCAAATCATGGTTATCTCATCTTTAAAATGGGAATCATAATAGGATCTACCTCTTAGAGCTGTTAGGAGGTTGAAATGGAATAGTAAGTGCTCAGAAAATGCCTGGGTCATATTTCATAAATTTTAGCTGTTAATACTGCTGTTATTTTATTACATTACCATGCTGCTTCTACCTTCCTTTTTTGAATCCAGTGGGGTTGACTATGTTTTCTAGAGAATTTTTCCCTCTGAAAAATCCCCTCAGGTGCCACCCAATTGCTCTTCACATCTCCAAGGGGTCCCAGAAAGACACCAGATAGAGAGGGCCACGTCCTGCTGCCTCTTACCTAAGCCACCCAAGTGATAAGTGAATCTAGTCTCACCTAGAAAGAAACTGAGTTTCCTTACCTGGAATGATTCTGTCCCGCATGGCTTCCAACCCATTTGTGTCTTTGAGTTGGCCATAATGGGAGCCCAGCTGGAGTCTGAGAGACCTCAGGCACTGATGAAGACACTTCTTGTTGCCTATTTCTGAGCCTCCACAAAAGCCATACCCAAAAGGACAAAGCAGTGGGCTCCAGGACACAGGTATCGGACCCCGAGACCCAGCTGGAAGAGAGTGCACCTCCCTCTTACCCTCAGCTTCACTGTGGTGGGGGCCCTGGTACCCGATGTGCTGGCTAGAAGCCCTGCAGGGGTATTCCACCCCCAAATGAGCCGCTGAGTCCCGGTGATGGAATCTGACTTATATCTGTATTTGGTGTAGAGCGTTCCATGCCTTTGACCATCATTTTTTATTATTATTAACATTTATTAAAGTTTTAGAGACTGTTACAAAAATAATACATATACATTGGCAATTTATACAGCATAATAAAAGTAATGAATCATAGTAACATCACTAAGAGATAAACTGTTGCCATTTGGGGGCCTCTTTTAGTCTTTTTTCAAATAAAGATGTGTGTATATACACATTCACATATATAAACACATACCAAAAATGAAATATGAAATGTATTAATGTAACTTTTACCATAATGTACTTTTTACTTATGAAACCACTTTTTTAACTTTTTATTAAGGAGTAAGGAACACATATCATAAAGATGCTTCTCAGTGCGTTTTCACTGACTCAACACACCCAGGTAACCACCATGATAAAAAAAAAAAAAAAAAAAAAAACAGCATTCCCAGCCTCTTGTTGTGCCTAATTTTTTACCCTCAACTGTGAACTATCTCATTTAAGAATTCTTTCACTAAAGAATTTTTAATGACCTCAAAGTATTTCAAAGAATAGATCTACCATAATTTAGGTTATCTGCTTTTTTACTGGATGTTTAGTTCATTTCCAATTTTTCTCTAATATAAATAGTCTGCAGCAGACATTCTGGTACCTGTGTCTAGCTCACAGTGCTGACTGCTCCCTAAGGGCAAACCCAGAACTGGGATTTAAGAACCAAGGCATATACACCTTATAAGGCGTTAGCGTGTGTCACCAAATTGCCTTCAAGAAAAGATGTACATGCTCACATCTGTGCCGAAGGTGTTTCCTCTCCCTCCGGGGGTCATCTTTCCCTTCTTCTCACTGGGTGGAGTTTGTTTTCTCAGACCTTTCTTGTTGCTCCTCTCTCTCTCTGGGCTGTGTCCCTTGTCACCCAGTCCTTGCAGTCTGAAGAGAAACTCTATTGAGTTGGCTACCCCTATATCTTTAGCTAGCCTATGTCAGTCCTGTGTTCCCCTTCAAATACCCACCAAAAATATTTTTTAGAAAACGTAAAGCTCATGTAAACCACCGAAGAGATATTTCTGTTAAAGAAAGAAAAGAAGCCATCTCCGCCACCAGTAACAAACACGTTGTGCGCTTATGCCGGTGGCGGTGGGTGAGGGGTCAACATGGAACTTTTCAAGCATAGGCTGTGGCAAACTTTTTACATTTCCTCAGAAATTTAAGCCTGCTTCAAAGTTACAGTTCCACCTCCCTTTCAACACTGATATTTTATTATCTCCAAACTAAAAAAAAAAAAAAAATGGGCCACTTGTACAGCAGAAATGAGTATGTTTCTGATGTTTGTGGTCTCCTGAGGACATTTAGACTTTCACACCATCTTTGGAACCCGAAGAGGGAAAATGAATGTATAAAATCCTTCACTGCCTATGGGGCGGGTTGGAGATCCTAGGTGGTCTCGAGAGACAAGGTTTCTTCCCAGAGGCAGCTTGATTCATCTGCTGTTGAAATTGTGCTCATGGTTATTTTCTCCTAAGATTTATGCCAACCCAGCAAGCAAGGACACCCTGGGCCTCAAAAGATCTAAAATCATTGCTGGCAAAGCTGCCAATAATACACTTAAGAAGCATTTCTAGAGTACAGGGCGCTGTCATCTTTGCCAATCAACTTGAGTGATGCGTTCCTAAGGAGACAGAAAGAGTCTGTAGGAGGATCCCTGCATCTCTGCCTCTCATGCCCTTCATGGAGCATTCTCCCAGTGAAAGTATTTTGGCAAGTGCCTAAGAAATTATTTACCTGCATGTTGAAACAAATCTCACTAGCATCCTACAAACCCCTCTTAAAGGAAAAGGCATCTGGCTTAGTTTTTAAGCATTTGATGATCCTTGACAAATACTTATTAAACTTTTATTTAATTTGAACTAATCCACAGTAAGTTAAAAAAGAAAACTTCTACTTCATCTATAATCAGACTTGGCTACAAATAGAGAGCTTGCCCAAATTTGCATGCTTTCAGACAGATTTTAAAAAGTAAATCATTTGATCTGATTAGTAGTTTCTCTTTGCTATTTTATTTACGCCCATGGTTCTTAAGAGTGATGTCCCTCAACCAGCAGCATGAGCATCACCTGGGAACTTGAAGAAATGCAAAAATTTAGAGGACGGGGCCAGTAATGTGTGGTTAGCAAGTCCTCAGGAGATCCTGATAGGACCGAAGTCACCACTGCCCTATATATTAAAGCCATCTTCCACCCACGTCAGCCAGTTCTCCATCTTGCCTGGGTAGGATCTGTCTAAGCTTGGGTTTCCCGTTTTCTACTATGCTCTTGGGCCAGGAATCCAAGGATGTAATTGAGGAGTACAAATTAAAACCTCAATAAAAGCAATTCTACGTCACTTTTCTTTTTATGAGTGGAAGGAGAGAATTCACATGTATGGATTCCAGAACCAAATACAAGGTAACTTTTAGTCTGTAAAAAAGTAAAAGATTTGAAATTATATGGAAAGGTGGTTAGGTAGAGTGACTGAAAAATATGAAATACCCAGTATTTTAAATTTAACCCAGTAGTATTACTTTTAGTTTTATACGATAACCTAAATCGAACTAGTCGACCACTACCAAGAGTATTTCCCAAAAGAACTTGCACATGCTTAATGAAGAGATAGAAACTATGTATAACTTACATATTCATTGTTTATGGAAACTTGGTCCCACCAAAAGTCCTCCAAAGAGCGAGTTCTCTTCTCTTGGCATCAAACTCCGACAGATCTAACTTCAAATCCTAACCTCACCCACAAATATTCATGTGACCCGCAACCCAGCATTACTCAACCTCTCAGTGCCTGGATTTCCACATCTGTAAATAAAACTGGAATTAGTATACTTACCTCACTGTATTGCTGTGAAGATTAAGTAAGGTGATGCAGGTCAAACTTGGCACAAAGCCCAATTCATCAAAAACACCTAGTAACTAACAGCCATTCAAACTATTATGATAATGGCATTTAATTAAACATTCTCTCCATTCAGAAAATACAACTGTGATTTTTTTTATTTTGCTTAACAAAGTTCTTTTTTTAAGTTTATTATTAATGTCTTATTATCACAAATCTTAATCAATAGGACAACCAAATGAGCTTAAAATGGGATTCCTACACTGGCAGAACAATCCAGTGTGTTCAGTAATTCCGGTGCCTGAGGTACTGAGAAAAACATAATTCTAGGAGCCAGAAGTCTGAATTCTGCTCTCACCTCTGCCCTTAACTCACTGGATGACCTCGAGCAAAGTTTTTATGTCTCTGGGCCTCATGGCTAATATGCTTCTGTAAGTGACCTGGTTTTGTACCTTTTAAAAGACCCAAGAAGCAAATTTGTTTCAGAAAAACAAAAAGAATCACAGCTGCTAGCTAAACAGTAGAATCATCCTGTTGATTATTGGAGCTATAAGACACAAGTTTAATATAAACCCTGCTCTCAAGCAGTTATCAGTTGGGTTATAATACAAACCCCAGAGTGAGGGGCTATTAGCAGTTTCACATGTGACTATAATAGCAGTTGGAGATCTATATCTGTCATAAATATGCAAAAGAGATTAAAGTCAGGTGAAGATTAAGACCAACTCAGAGTATGAAAAATGGTTTTGAAAGTCTGCAGCCAAGAAGGAGAGAAAAGCCACATAGAGAACAGGCTCAAAGCGTACAGGACCAATGTCAATCACAGGATGCTGTTCCCACCCTTTAGATACTGCATATTGCTCCTGACTAACTCTGTCCACTTGTTCTTTGCCAATGTGGGCTGGTTCTTTTCAGCTGCCATGTGAAGACCAGATAATCCTCCTGAAAGGCTGCTGCATGGAGATCATGTCCCTTCGTGCCGCTGTGCGCTATGACCCAGAAAGTGAGACTTTAACCCTGAATGGGGAAATGGCAGTGACACGGGGTCAGCTGAAAAACGGGGGCCTTGGGGTGGTATCGGATGCCATCTTCGACCTGGGCATGTCGCTGTCTTCTTTCAATCTGGATGACACTGAAGTAGCTCTCCTTCAGGCTGTCCTGCTGATGTCTTCAGGTGAGTGTGCCTAGACTCATTACTGGGTGTCAAAAGAGCTTTTGCTTCTCTGGTGGTAATTCTAATCACCTGATGAGTTTTTAATCCCTCTTTATCTTTATATTCATAGCTCGCTCTCCAGGGAGCAATTGTGGGTTTGCCAATAGACTGGGAACTGAAGGAAGGTGTCAGGTGTCCAATGCTTTTTGCAGTCTCCCAGCATCATTGGAAGGAACCAAAGGAACTATTTACAGGGCTCTATGAAATGGTTTACCTTCAGTGGACACTACTCAGCCTGCCTTGCAGTAGTTGCCCAACCCTGCCCATTCTAGTTTTGTATACACAGAATATGGGAACGAGTGACCACACCATGCTGCATTAAGTTCTAGGCAAGTAAACCATGAGTGAAACCTAGAATTTGTCCATGGCTTAGCCATGACTTAAGTTGCAAACTCCAAAATTTAGTGGCTTAAAACACCCAAGATGGCTGAGGTTGGGGCTGAGACATCAAACACAGTTTCAGACCTTTCTCCATGCAGTCTCTCCTCTGGCAGAGTAGCTGGACTTCTTACATGGCTGGCAAATTTCAAAGAGAGTTCCAAAAACACAAAAGCAAAAGTTACAGATGTCTTAAGGCCCAGTCTTGAGTCATATATCATCACCTTTAACACATTCTGTTTGTCCAAACAAGTCCCAACAGCAGCTCAGATTCAAGAGTCTATCTAGTGATGGAGGAATGACAAAGAATCTGCTACCATCTTTAACCTGCCATGGCTCATTATCAAGGCCTTTAACTCCTATTGGTGAAGAGTAGATAATAGTACTGACACTTTTTTCTTCAGAGATCATGTCATAATAAATAGGAAATGCAAAATACATCAGACTCCTTGAGGAAAACTAGTTTTTAAATATAAGGTGGTTTCAGAGTCATCATCTGCATTTTCAGAGCACCCTAAGTTCAGCTGTGCCTTAGCTACCATCATTCCACACTTTAGCTATCTGCTTAAGTTGTCCATTTCTCCCTCTGGACTATTTATTTTTTGAGTACAGAGGTATATCTAACTGTGCGCCTTGCACCTAAGCCAGAGTTCAGTAGAATTCGAGAAGTGTTTATTGGATAAATGGCTGAACAGGTGAGTAAAATATCAATCACGAGTACAATGAGAACCCTCTGTAGACTTGATGCTTCCTGGTTAACACAGTAGAATTATTTTATTTAATCTGAGCTCGATATTCATTTGCTGCAGAAATTTTAAGTATGGCAGACTTTTTAAAAAAGAAACAATTCTTTTCCTTTTATTATGGGAAATTTTAAACATAAGCATAAGTAGGTAGAATAGCAAAATGAGCCCTCTTGAATGCTGTGGTGGGTAGGCTCAAGGTTATGCCCCCATGTTCCTCACCTGACATTCACACCCTTGCACGATCCCCTCCTGTTGAGTGTGTGCAGAACCTGTGACTTGCTTCTAGCCAATAGAAGATAGCAAATTTGATGCCACTTCCACATGTTACATTACATATGTTATACCAGATTCCCTCTTGCTAGCAGACTTAGTCTAGAGACTCACCTTGCTGGCTTGATGAGATATGCAGCCATGTTGGGAAAGCTCACATGACAAGGAGCTACAGGTGGCCTCTCAGAGCTGAGGGCACCCTCCATTCGACAGCCAGCAAGAAACTGGGGTCCTCAGTCATTCAGCAGAAATAAAACTTATAGTTTTTCTAAGAACTCCCTGTGTTACCTTAAGTGAACCTCCTAGCTTCTCTGGGCTCAGTATCCTTTAAAATAAAGAAATTGAACTAAATAAGTGGGAATTATATTTCCGGAAGGAGGAATTCAGGGTAATTTTTTAGCTGATAATTTAGTGGTACGAAGAGTTTTAAGTAACATGGAATCACATAGTGAGAAAGCTGTTTTGTTACAACTTTTTTTCCGATTATATCTTCTAAATAAGACACAAGTTGCATTTCCATTTGATGCTGTCTTTAACACCTCTCTAATATTTTAATCTCCCTTTTGGGGACAGTTTTCAGCAAGAACCTTTAGCTAAAATATAATAAAGATATTTTGCCATACATCCATTTTTGTGGTTATCAAAAATGGCAAGTGGATTTTTATTTAGTACATAACATGAAGTTTCCTTCATAGCGAATCAATTTAACAGATTAAGTAAATAATCTAAGTAACGTAGATAAAAAGAATTATGTGGAAATGGCAAAAATTGTAAATGTGACTCAAAACTCTATCAACCATCTCACTGAATGATTCTTCCCAATTCTGCCTTCCTGACAGCCCTGTGATATACTTAATAACTTTTTAAAAATCTGCTCCACGTGAATGATCTGGGCACATTTCATTAATACTGCCAGGACCAGGAAAATATTCCCAAACACTTTACCTCTGGTGAACGACAGCTACATATCAATGTTCTGAGGCTCCGGTCCTTTCTGGGCAGTGTCTTCTAAACCCCACTGTTTTGTTTGGCATTTCAGTTACACAATCTCTTAGGCCTTTTCTTCAAAGACCTTTCCAAGAGCTACTATTGCTGAGGTCCTTAGTTCTAGGCAGAGAGCTAAAACTGAAATAATTGGAAAGACGTATCTTTGAGAAATTTTGTCTTAGGGAGTTAAAAACATCTTTGACCTTTAAAAATGTTTTACTTTCCATAAACATGTTTAGTACAACTTGAGCGTCATCAACATGTCCTTTCATTTTCTCTGTATAATTTATATAACCACTTTATCTTTATCTTTCATCAAAGAACAGAATTTTGATGTAACAAAACCCAGGTTATTTTTTTCCCTTTAAAGGAATACATCTAGAGCAATATTATGTTGATTTTCTATTTGGATCAAAAATTAGAGGATGCTGTGGAAAATTCTCTGGCACACTCAAGAGGAGAGAGAAGACAGGGGAGAGGGAGACAGAGGGAGTGAGTGGATCCACAGAGGAGCAACATCAAATATGAAGGAAAACACAAAATAAAAATGCACAAATTGCAATTTGAGCTGAATAGGGGATTCCAAAAGCCCATATATTTTTAGACTCAGAAGGGTGGATTGAGACGTTAGCCCTGATCTTTCCTTTCAGATTAAGCAGAACCTTCTTTAGATTTTTACTAATACAGATATTTTGATCACCAGACACTTCAGTGTGAATTTATTTGATCAGAACAATCTGAGGGAGGAGACCTGGGCAGGGGTGGTAGCCTTCCCAGAGCTATATGAGAAATTTATCCAGGTTTATAAATTACTTTTGTAAACCAAGTGTTTGCAGCCTGGGTATTCCATAGTCATCCAGACTTCTCGTGACATCCCTTTATCATTTTTTGGAAACTGCCTTGAGTCTTCTCCCACACAGAGTGGGAAGACTAGTGATCCTTCCAAGACTTGGGAAGATTTCCCAGGCCTTGATCACAGCCTCCTCTCATCCCAACTTCCGACTGTGACTCTTCTCTGCACAGGATGACTCTTGTATGGCTTACATTCCCCTTTCCTTTTCATTTTAATCCTCCACAGCACCACCTACACAAGGCTGGTACAGGTAGTAGTTTTACTAAAGTATAAGGAAAGAGAAGGAGTGGTTCATTCCAGCCTGGCAAACAACTAAGAGTGGGTATTGTGCTTCTTTGTGTTCATGGGAATTTCTTATTATTCGACATTCCTCCTTTGGCATCCAGGCCTCCTGTGATGTTCCCAGTTTCTTTTCCCATCTCTGATACTTGTCCTCCTCTTTCTCCCAGGAGGCTAGTGGAAACTCAAAATCATTCCCTTATTATGTAGAGTATTTCAGTTCTTTGCAGCATCTCCTTCTGGACCCTGTAAGAAAGGCATTGCCATTCACATGCATGGAAGTGATTGTCTAAAACAGAGATGTTTATCTGAACAAAGCATTGGTTCCATTCATATAGATTATGCCACACCCTGGCATGTGGTCCCAGATGCCCCAGAGTTCATGTGGCATCCATGCTCATTCCTAGGAGTTACAAAGTCCTCAGATCTCCCCACTTTCACACTTGGACAAGGCAGGCCTTCCCCTTTCCACCTCCAAAGTAACATCCATCTCTTCTCCTTTTCGCAGATCGCCCAGGGCTTGCCTGTGTTGAGAGAATAGAAAAATACCAAGATAGTTTCCTGCTGGCCTTTGAACACTATATCAACTACCGAAAACACCACGTGACACACTTTTGGCCAAAACTCCTGATGAAGGTGACCGACCTGCGGATGATTGGAGCCTGTCATGCCAGCCGCTTCCTGCACATGAAGGTGGAATGCCCCACAGAACTCTTCCCCCCGTTGTTCTTGGAAGTGTTTGAGGATTAGACTGACTGACTTCATTCTCATAATTCCTACAGCACTACTGGGTGTCATTTCATTCCATTGCCTAGCTCTTTTTTTTTGTTTGTTCTTTTGTTTTTTTTGTGTTAGGAGGGACTGTTTGGAGGTAAAGGGAGGCAGTCCTTGGCATAGACATGGATGAAATTGCCCCTTGAATGCGGGTACTTGTAACTATTGCATTTTGTTCTCTAGTCCTTTGATGTGAATGCTTTGAAGGTTTTACAGCTATGGAGGTGGGGTGGAGACCATCATTAATTCACCAGCACCAAGCCATCACCAGCTCCCATCTGTCCCTGGTCAGAGACTTGAGCAAGCAAAATGGCACGGCAGAAGACTAAAGGAGCCTTAAAACCTAGATAATGTGGTCATCTTGAGCCAATCCTGATTTTTGCAGGGCTCAATTTAGCAGGGCACAGGCCATCTTCAGTTAGATGTGGCTTTCAGCTTTCTAGGGAAAGGTCTGAACACATTTTTATTTATTCTAGAACATGCTGTTTTCAGTATGCTTCATTCTCTCCTAGCAGCATAACTTAGAATGAACAGGAATATTTGTTCCCAAAAAAAAATCAACTATTCTTTTACTGTAATTTTTATAATTCTATGATTTAATTCAAGTTATACAAGGGTGTGACTCAAAAATGTGCAGGTATTTGACTGACTGAGGCCAACAAGGAAAACTTTTTTCGGTGAACTCAAAGAAATTAGAAACCATCATCAATGTTAGTGACCTAAAAGTTTTCAAAAATTCACAAAGTATTACCTCAAAGTAGGAAGGCCTCTTTACAGTTTAGGCTTAGTGAAAATATCCACATAAATTAAAACTATTTACAGTGTTGTCACTTTTCAATGACACCTGATCCATCATCTCCCAAACTCCTGAAGTTATTTATCCTGATTGCATCTTTGCTGAGCTGACAACATATTTCCCTATGGATTAAATCTAATCACGGAGAGATAACAAGCTGAGATTTGAGTCTTGTTCCAGAGGAATTCTGAGAAGAGATCAGTGCAGCTATGTTCTGAGTTGAAGAATATGCAGTCATCTGAGAGCCCGCTATATGTACTTATGGTTTGAGGATGCCTTTTCTGGTCTTGGATCCTCAACCTCTTTGCTCTACTCATAAATGTTTCCTAGACCCCTTTTCCCTCTTACTCTGAGGCTTGACTATCGCTAAACAAAGACTGGTCCGGCTCCTGATCCTCTCTGTCCCACTCATAGCATTGCTCTGACAGATATTCAACAGAAAATGCCTGCAGACCATGTACATGATCCCTCACTCACCTTCTCTTCTCAGCCCACCTCCCCAGTGACAAATGCTGGAGTAGCTTGTACCCAGAAAACAAATGGTGATGCTTCATCACTTCAGTGTCAGAATGGGCAAAGAATATACCCATGCAACTGAATGTATCTCATTCTTCACTAGCATAGTAGATATACACTATTCCTTTGCTTGCCTTGTACTGCCTTATCCTGAAAATGCTGGGGAAAATAAGCCATATCAATGAGATTTACCTAAAAACAAAGGAATGAAAGTCACCATGAAAACCAGTGGGCTAATTTTTTTAACTGACCCAGAAGTCAGGGTGCCCGAGTTCTAGTCAGTGCTCTGTCAGCTGGTGGATTCATGATCTTGGGTCTTGGTTTTCACACCTTGGGTCTTGATGAATATGTCATGAACTCTAAAATCCTTCCCATTTTTATTATTGTACCAATTTTGGAAGAAGGAATCTGATTATTTTGATTATTTCTTTCATATTCAAATTTCTAGCTATATTAGACAAAAATTATAGCCCTCTTAACAGTTATGGAAAGTATATTTGGTATTGATTCAATAAGAATTTGATACACTACTCATCAACTATTTAGACAAAGGCAGGATGGCCTGGAAAAAAGGAGAGGAACAGCATTGAAAATTTCAGGTGTGACTAGAAATCATCTGAAAGGAAAAGCTTATGTTTAATACACTAAAGCGGTCATACTGGCTTCTGGGGAAAAGGAAGCAAGAACATTGCTATGGAATTGCTAGCCAGAGGAAAGAAGTAGGTGAAGAAATTAAAATTATAAACATGAAGTTCATGGGTGGATTTGATTACCTGCTTTGACTTTGTTTACAGAGAGTTTGGGGAGGAAGGTTGGAGGTTTTTTTGTTTCGTTTCAGTTTTGGGATTTTTCGGGGTTTTTTGGTTTTGGGGGTTTTTGGGGTTTTTTTGTTTGTTTGTTTGTTTGGTTGGTTGGTTTTCTTCTCTTTAGGCAGTCTCTAGACAGTCTCCTTAAGTCATTTCTTTGTTAACATCTCAGCAGCCTCTGTTGATTCTTGTTGGAGATCTACTGTTTGAAACATAACTGCTGAGTCAGCTTCTAGCTCCAGGGTAACTCTGAGAAGCTTTGGGGTGCAGGGAAACTTTCCCTCAGAAGAGTGAGAGGGAGACAAGTCAGGTACCGGAAGGTTCACAGACTTCTTAGACATCAAACCTCCCTGGGAAGGTCTCCTCAATTTGTGTGACAGAGATTCCCCAGTACATTAGACACACCCAGATTCAAATATAAAAGTACAGAACCCAATCTACAGCAAAATTGGGATGCTCTGAGGATTAACCATGATCGGGCATTGGCCAAATGGCACAGTATATCTACAGTAAGCCAGCCATCCCCAAGTAAATTTATGTTTGATCCTCAGCTTCCTAAATGACTGCCTTAGGCAGGCAAACCACTGATCTCAAATTTTCGTGAAAGGCTGACCAACCACTTTATGTTGAGGAGAACAAGCTTTAAAGTACTTCAGATTGAAAGAAAAAGCGATAGGACTCAAAGTATCATGGCCCCGGTGACTCATTTCTTCTGTAATTGATTAAGGTACTAAATGCATCTCAAGACTCCATCTCATAAAACTCAGTTAGTAGAGATTTGTTCTGGATTTTTTCTTTTAATATTTTTTCTTACATTGTCCAGACTGTCGAATCAAGTGTGGACCTAATCGAAACCCCTCACAGAAGGGAGACATCCCAGTAGAGGAGAACACACCTGTACAACTGGGATTTTTATTTGTAAATCACTTAACTTTTGGAGATGAGTGGTTGTGTGTGCGTGTGTGTATGTGTGTGTGTTTTCGTAACCCTCAAGTGTACTTTGCTCTTCAATTTAGACATGTAGTATTTCCAGAAATAGTGAGAAAAGTAAGACCTTTCTTCTTTATGATTCTGCTCAAAACACCATGTGCCACTTCAGAGCTTTTTCTAGTCAAATGAGCCTCTGTCCTCAATGACACGCTTTGCAGCGTTGATGCCTCAGCCCAGTGATGTCCCTTCACCTATGTCTGAGTGATACCTCGTCCATCTGCAGCGCTGTCATTGGTGGACCACCAGGCTCAGCTCTGCTCCAGCAACGCCATTCTCGTGGCTCTTCCGTGAATAGGTGTGCAGCCTTGGTCCCCCCTCAACACTAAGTTCCCCCCAAGACTCAGCCTCCGTGGGACAGCTGAGCACCCTCAAAGCATGTCATTGTCAGTGATACATTTTTTATTCTATGGAACTTTAACCTATTCGTGTCATATTGACCTTTTGCTGCATGAGTCATAAATTATGAAATCAGTCTTATGGTTTTTGAAGTGTAGCCAGCATTTGTAAGGCTAAACCTTTTTCATAAACTGAATTTAAGGGAATAACTAAGCCACAGTTCCTCTTCAAAAGCAGAGTACTTACAGACATTTGAATCTCTTTGCCCTTTCCAATGGCTATGGCATCAGGTTCTAAAATAAGCTCGTAATTTTTCCTGTTATTTTAATAATATGGAAATAGTAGCATAGTGTTTCTTTTGATAGTGATAGACTATAATCCATATTTAAATTTTATAGAGAAGAAATTTTATTGTACTGTGATGTAGATATTTATTATCCAGGTAAGGATTTGCCCGGTGTGTATTTTTTACAATTGAAACATTTTACTTTAATCTTTAAAAAAAAAAAAAAAAATTAAAAATATACACATGAAAAAAAAAAACAGACTGAGGAAAAAAGGTTTGGCCTTATCACAGAATTTTTACTGTGTTGTATAAATGTTTGCAAATGCAAAAAGTGTTCATTTCTAGTGTGTTTCCACATTAATTAATGCCGCCTTCAAGAGCAATATCGTACAGGTAAGACGCTGTTTGTGGCTTTCTGTTGCACAGTTAAACCTGACCCACCTTATGCACAAGACAATCAAATACAAATCTGTCCTCCTCAGGATGCAGATAATACTCAAGTAAGTTCTGGAGCACAATGTAAGACAAAAGAAGACACTTTAATTACACACGTATTGTTGATTTAGAAGATATCGGGGCATGAATGTGTTGACATTACCACACTTTTCTTTCGGTTGTCCTAATCAACTTGGCATTTTCATTTGATTATAGAGCCAAATTAGATCTCTATGCTTTCTTCAGAGAAAACACTTTTCCCCCTACAATGTTTTCATGCCCTAAGAATCAGAAAAATACTACAGAATAGGAAAAGATTTACAGTCATCAGAAGATCTGTGTTTTGCAAACAGTGTTAAGTAATATTGCTAGATCGGTAATATTTTTTTCATCCTAAAACTGTTGAAATCTGTGATCAAAATGTTTTGAACTATCCAAAAAGAAAATTTGTATATTTGGGAAAAATGGATTTTTACATAGCTTTTGTATGCAGATATTAAATTGTAATTATGAATATAGTGGGCGTAGATAAACTCATAAGCTTCAATTCTAAAAGAGAAAAAAGAAAAAAGAAAAAGCTTATAACAAATATACTTTCCTGTCTCTTTCTTTAAATATTATTATTTTCTAAATAGGCATAGGATTGCCTGCTCTTCTCATCTCAGCTGCTTCCAAAGGGAGGGAAGCAGGGATGTAAGGGCATTTGTTTCATAAACGTCTAGTAGAATAGGCAAATTTTCTTGGAAGAAGGGTAAGGGAGGAGGGTAAATAGAGAAGTAAAAGCCCAATGGGAGATTACCTCTTTGGGAGGGTTTACAGAGGTGGGGCGAGGAAGGAAGAGTTAAGTTTTTGCATCTCAAAGACTATATTCATCTTCTTATCTCAAAATGTTTCAGAATATTATTAATGGAATTATACTAATATCAGCTATCAATATATATCTCAATCCCATTACCCTAACCACACGTTAGAACTCTTTCTATAATGACTGACAAAAAAGGTAAGTCGAATTGGCTTACACATAAAGGGAATTTATTTATTGTAATATCCTGAAAATTTAGGGGTAAGGCAGCTTCAGGCATGGCTGGATCGGGTTTTCACTCAATTGTCAGGAGGTGCCTCTTTTCATCTTTCTGTACAGATTTTCCTTTGTAGAAATTTCCTTCATGTAGACTTCATGCTCATATACCCTTTTACCTTATAGTGGCCCCAGTAGCTCTAAGATTAGCCTCACAGCTTGAAATCAGCCAAAACAGACTTTCTTTCCCCCAACAGTTCTAGTAAAAATCATGAGCCTAATCCTTATTGGCTGAGTTATGTGCCCATTCCCCAGCCAATCACTGTGCTGAGGAAAACAGATATGCTAATTAGCTTTGAAATTAATCCTCTGAAATCCTGGAACTGGGTGGAAAAAGAAAATGCTAAGTCTTACTACTATAAAAAGTGAGGAGGAACAGTGAATGGGCAAAAGCAAAAAATATCCACACCAAAAGTTAAGCCTGAAAGCGCATTCATTTTCAGTAGAGTCTCCTTTACACAGGAAGTTCAGCACAATTTCACCAGGACGTGAACCAAATAAACATTTTCCAAAGAAAGTGTCTGATTATATCCTACCTGGCTCATAAAAGAGGCCAGTCCAGGTAAGATGAAGCAAGCATTTATTTCCTTAAGCTAAATCAATTCCAAGTATTATTTTCTGAGTCTTCTCATTTCCTATCCAAAAGAATCTCTGGTATTCATGGGCTACTTGACAACTGTTCCATGTTATACTCTGAAAAAGAATTCATTTACACCATATACTGATGAGATCATAAATGGAGTCTGGTCAATAAAATGCTCTAGTCTGCATGTCATATTAAAATGAGAAGGGAGTATCTTAGCCTGGGTTCCCCCAAAAAGCAGAACTTACATGCTACAGTTTCATTAGTGATAGTAACCCCCAAGGAAACAAGAGTGGAGGAGAAAGAGAATGAAACAAAAGAGAAAAAAGAGTCAACAGAAAGTCACACTGCTGAGCTGGCCACACTGAGCACAGCTGAGTACTCAATCATGCAAGACCATCTTGTCAGGGCCAGATGGACTTCTGCATCTCAGGACAATTTGTAAGAGTTTATCTACTGCTTCTCATTTCCCATTATCGAACCTGAGGTTGACCTCCCTTAACTTCTAAATTGTGCATGCCTGGCCACAGATCAGGTCCTGTGGCGTCTCATGCTTTGGGGGTAAAAGTAATTCCCCAAATAGGGAAAGTCAGTCTCCACAGCTGGACAGAGCTCATCAAGACTAGGTGCAGACCAGCTGGCAAATGGAGTGAAACAAGTGACCCTGGACCCTGGGTCATTAAACAGAGCTTAGAAGATCTACAATGATCTAACACAGGGGTTTCTCCAGCCAACGAGATCTGATTATCTGGGAAAAGGACCGAGGCTCTCAGGCTTTAAAGAGAATCACAAAGTTCAACAAAGAACCAAACCTATATTTTCCTGTGTCACAAATTTGCATATATAGGGGCTTTTAATTTCATATAAACTAGTTATGTAAATTGATTGTCTGCTTAGCTACATTTTCTTGCAGTAGCTGAAAAAACTAGACTATTCATTCAATTACACTGTATTAGTTTTTCTTACAGGTGGCCCATTTCAAGGGAAGGTTTTTTTCATCAAATATCTAGATGAAAATTTTGTAGAAGCCAATAGACATTGGGTATTTTAAACAAAATTTCACTTAGATGCAAACATTTTTAGAAATAATGCACATGAAAAGTTAAGTCAGATGAAGTTGTAATGAAAATCTCCATCTTTCAGGACAGACTAATACCATCCCTTTTATTTTCTTTTTGCTTTCTTGCACATAACTCTAATTGCAACAAGGGAAGAAGTTCCATATAGAATAAACCATCCCCACGTTAGCAAATTTGAAAATTCTTGTGCCCACAAATTCTAATGGATAGAGAGATAAGAAAAACACTCTTCAGTTTTACCCTTCAAAGATGCTGCAGTGTTATTTGTCACAAATGTTCTGGTGTATTTGAATTCTAAGGATTTTATGATTTTCCCAATGTGCATTTTTAGCCTTTAAAAGAAAGTTTAGAATTTTTACCACTACCTAAAGTCAAAGCCAAATAGAGCCTTTGTAACAATAAATTATATCAAAAGATGAAGAACCCAAGACCATCAAGGATCATTGGTAAGTGAGATGTTTTGTGAGAATCCGATTGAACATTTCAGAAAACTCACTTTCGTTTTCTGCAGCGTTCTGACAAAAATACCATTTCTCAGTTACTTGCCACTCAAGTCTCAGCAGCCCTCCCAAAGGATGTGCCAGGTGTCTGTGCTGCCTTCCAGAGTTCTTCACTGTCACAATGGCATATATAATAATGTCCCACCATGTCATGAACACCTGCTCTGCACCAGGAAGGGTAGTAGGCCCTCTGTATTACCTCTAATCCTCCAAACAAACCTATAAAGTAGGCGTTGGTATCCTCATTTGACAATGAAGAAATGGAGGATACATGTGAATAAGCAACTTATCCAACATCACACAGGTGACAGAGCACATAGGGTTCCAAGATCTGTGTTCTTTTTACACCCTGTACTAATAAGACCAGCATAAAGCCTTAGCCCCTGAAGAAAGAGAAAAGGCAATTCTGCTCTGGAAATGTTTACCATTCACCTTCCTAAAAG
The DNA here is from genome assembly GCA_028627145.1 of Eidolon dupreanum. NCBI lineage: Eukaryota > Metazoa > Chordata > Mammalia > Chiroptera > Pteropodidae > Eidolon > Eidolon dupreanum. The sequence continues at coordinate 133,870,163 of CM053507.1, read as the reverse complement.
GCTCACATCCCCTAATGTAAAAGACATGTGCATCCGAGAAAAAAGGCTATCTCACCTCTCATTAGGTTATGGCAAAACCGCTCACTAGTATTGTAATACTAAACAGTAATTTCTCTTTGCAGGACCTATTATAACCCAGTTGTCTTCTAGAGGTGTCAGTCTAACGAAAGGACATTTGGTTTTGCTAAGCATTTTGGTGTCTGAGGAGTTAAGTTTGAAGAGAGAAGAATCGCTCTGCATAATGAAGGAAAAGAATTTACAGCAATGGAGGTGGGGGAGGTCGGGAAAGGACAAGAAAACAAGATGACAGAGGCACTTAAGTTTCAAGCTGGAAACCATGCTGTAAGACCACAAAATTAGGAATCAGCTTCAAATTGGCAAATGTAGGGTGCAGATTAATTTCTTGTAAACAAATGAAAAGAGACATTCAGCAATCGTGTTGATATGGAACAGAAGAGGCCCAAAGCAAAGGGAATCTTGATAATATGAGGATCCGAAAATTCATGGAATTATGGGAGTGACTTTATCTGATTTCAAAAAATTGAGAGAGGAGTTTTTCAAAGCAATTTCACCTAGCTCTGAAGAGAGGGCTCTAGCTGACATCTGGTAGATATACTTACTTAAGGCTGCACATAGATATGGGGTAAATTAATAAAGGTCCTGTGGAATTTTCCACAGGAAAAAGCAATAAGAGCCTCTTGCACTCAAATTTTACTTTACAATTAAAAAAAGACAGCACAAGTCTTAAACTAAATATTAGCAGCCAAACCCAGATATACTAGAAAGAAAATGTTTATAATATTTGCAATGTCTAAAGTGTCACAGGATTAATATCAGGAATATAGAGGTAGGTTTTCCAAATCAATGAGAAAAAGGCATAAAATACACTAGAAAAAAAAATATTCACAGAAGGAGAAGCCCAAATGGCTAACACATAAATAAAGAGATTCCCCCACCTCACTAGAGATCAGAACTGGAAAATGGACACTACTCAATATTCACAAATCAGTCAGACAGAAAATATCAAGTGTTAGCAATGTTAATAGAAGATGAGGACTTCATCTCCTGCTGATGAGAGTGCAAACTAGTTCAGTTCATATTTCCTATAGCCGATGATTCTATATAACCAGGATTCCACTGCTGGGAACATCCCACAAACTCACACAGGTCTATAGGCATGGTACCCTAACATTGCAGATTTTGCAGTATCAGGAAGTTGAGTAGAGACTAGGGAAGAGAAGAATACGGAGTGCAGGGCTTCCTATCATGGAAATCACTGCCACATCAGAAACACTGAACTAAACCTGGATTAAATAAATAAAAAGTAAAAGAAGTTCAAGGGGAAATCAGATGGGGAAAAGAAAGAAAAGAAACAAAACCTATAACACCAAATATGTAAACTACAAACTCAACAAAGAAACATCGTATATTTTACATGGAACCATATGTAACAAAGGACACCAGACTGACTGTGAAGGAAACGAAGAGAAAAAATGAAATAAAGCAGGAGGAGGGTCATGACAGGCTAACAAATTAAACCATCATAAAATGAGAAATGTGATTATCTCAAGTCCTGGCACTTGAGGTCCCCCCCCAAAAATTGTCAGCTTTTAATCATCTTCTTACTATCTTTCCTCCAAGTCACCGCTATTACAGTAGTTCCTATGTGATAACGGGCAGTAAATGATTCAATAACAAAATCCTGGTGAGGTACACAACATATGGCCTCAGAACCAGGGAGATGAAATCAAAGATGGCCTGGAGATGATTGGGGAGTGGGGAAAGAGAAAGGGGTAAACGGTTCTAGTTGATAAATGGTCTTACAGCTGCAGAACCTGTTTTTCCAATCAATAATACCTAATATGTAACTCCAATAAGTGAAAAAGGAGAGAAAATGGTCTGGTTGACTAGGTCTGCCCATTCAGAAACCCCTAAAGTCCCTAAAGCAAATCTGTCTGTAGGGATCCCTAAATCTCCAACAAAGTTCTGGAAACCTCTGATCTAGAAAACCTTGCATTTATGAGCCAAGTCTGGAGTGATGAATGGGCAGGTCAACTTTATTGAAAAGGCCAGAGTAGAACTGTTAAGTCTCCCAGCATCCATCATCAGTCTACGAAAAGACAACGCCCGGACCTAAGAGTAGACTACCTGGGACAAGAATGGGAAACCTGAGAGATTGTCTGTTGCTGTCACTACTCCTGCTCTATCCTTTAAAACCAAATTAACAAGACTCTTTTATTTTTATAAGCCTGATAATTGCATATTTGATTTGTTTGTACTATGTAAGTAGGTTAAGCAAGTTTAAACTAAACTACTTCTGTCTCTTCCAAGTTGCTGTAATTCAGAGGGCTCGTGAACCAGGACCCAATCCATTTCACATGGGGAATGATTGTAGGAATTGGGAACACTAAGCCTGTAGAAGATTTGAAATGGCATTCTAGCTCACCTTCAATATACCTACCTCCCAGGTAGAAAGGAAATCAATTGTTCTGTGTTTCCTCCAAAAAGCAGAGCCAGGATTAATGAACAGAAATTACTCGGAAGTGAGTATCAGCTCAAAGGAAGGAAGAATTATGTCACAGTTAAACTGTCTAAAGAGGAAACAGAGAGTTCCCCATCAGTCAAGGTATTCAAGCAAAGGCTAAACTTCTTGTAAGAAGACTAGAAGTATCAAAGCAAATGACCTCCTAGATCTGCTCCAGCCCCAGGTCACATCATGGCCATGTCCTCGGGGATCTGCTCCCTGCACTTGCTCAGGTTTTAGGCTCTTCCTGGTGCTGTATTTTAGGTTCTCCACAAGAAAATATGTAAGACAAACTTCAGTTAAATGTGACTTCTGGTGCCACTTACTTTGAATATATAATCAGTCCCTGCAAAAATTAAAAAAAAAAAAAAAGTAGAAGAGCCAGTAAAATAAAGTCTGCCATCTGTCTCTCTATGTTTTTTTCAACAATCATCCTACTAGCTCCTGAGAAAACCTTCTCTCTGCAGCCATGAATCAGACAGGCTGATTTAAAACCATTATCAGAGAGAATTATGTGCCAGAATCAAAGAGCAGCCCTAAAGTGAGAAAAAATATAGCAAATAAATTCCAGAATAGTCTGACACACTGGGAACATTATATTGTCATTGGTTCATCAGAATTACATCAACTACTGCAATCATTATTAAGTTTCATAACATGAGATTTGACTTAATTGCCTCTAGTTGAGGCTCTGCACATTGGTTGTTTGCCCAAGCACGAATTTATTTTGACCAAAATTTGTCTTAATAAATTTGAGTAATGACGTAGCCAAAAAACACAGCCAGAAGGCAATTTGAGAAGCTTCTCTAACAATTCATAGCTTAGAGAACAGAACTTTAAAAAAAATATTTTGTAAGGGATTAATCTCTCTCCTCCATTATTAAGTTTAATTGGTGTTATCAAAAGCCATGCTTGTCCACTAAGGGAAGGTATCTGGGGAATGAGTAGAGCACTGAGGATGGACTGGTACCAGAGCAGGGAGGTTGTATTTTGAAGTCTTGCTGTAAGCACCCATCTCCTTCTGCATGGAAGCCTCGTGAGGCTTTAGAACTAAAAAGATGGTTCATTTTGCATGCCTGTCAAAAGTGGTCATGATTAAATTCTGACCACTCTAAATTACTGTGGGTTACAAGCAAGACTAAAAATGTGCTGGTACAACTTTTTCCTCCAAAATAGTGATTACAAGTCACATATTTACAAGGATTGATGACATCCAGCTTGCCATCAAAACATTTTGGTTGCAATCAACCCCATCATACATAGGAATCTCTTCATTTCACATCCAAGTGCAGCTTCTTGCTCTCCAGAAATAAGACCATCCTCTCTCCCTGAAAAAAATGCACATTTATATCTCATACAGACAGGAAAACGGGTGGGACAGGAAGCAGGCAGCACCACAATTGCAAAAGTACGGTATCCATGGCACATAAAAATAAAACTACTGACCCCAGAGATTCAAAGAAAGTATGTTTTTAATCATCTCTTGGGGTTCTGAGGACTTATTCTCAGATGTCAACAAAACTTTTAGAAAAATTTTTTGAACTTTTTGTTTCATTCCAAGGATAATTTTAACTTACCATAAAGGATATTTTTTTATCATCCAGATCAACTCAAAACCAAATACAAAAATTTCAATCATTCATTTGCATTCACTTTTACAATGCCTTTGATGTCGAATAATATACTTTAATGGTTGCATGCTAATTAGGACCAACAAAAGAGGTAGTCAACAACAAAATCCTCAGCATCATAGTTCACTGGGCTTCGCTGGGCCCATGAAAGGTTTTGCAGAACTTAAAGAGAGAAAAGCAGTGGGCAATGTAAATTACTGCAATTGAGGGTATAGTCCAAGGCCTCCCAAATTTGGGGCAGCTAGAAATCACTCAAGAGGCATTTGGTACATTTTCAGGTAAATTTCTTAAAAGATGTATCACAATCTTAATAATATTTTTCCATTAATAATTAAAAGCAGCATGGTTATTTTGTCAGTGAGAGGCAGAAGAAGATATTGCTTGTGATCTTTTCTCAAGGTGTCTTTATCTACCTGGGTGACACATAGTTTGTGCTATAGGTAAGGTTCTTCTAAAATAAGGCACATTTTCTTGCCTGAGACTGGAAAATATTCCCTTGATTGTTGAGGGTAGTTGAAAAGTGAAGTGAGCTCAGACTCAATTAGATCCTAAGAAATCCTGAACCTGCTCCATCTAAGAACCCGATATTGGAATAGAAACTTCAGTTAAATTGGGGACAATCTGAGAGCAGAGAGGACTTGGGCTCCCATTTTGGGCTGAGGCTATGAAGACAGCAAGATCCCATAAGAAAAAAGGACACGTGGAGTTGAGTTCCCCAAGCAACAACATAACAAGGAAGTGGCAGGATAATTTTGTGATGCTGAGAGAGTCCCTAAAGTAGCCTGAATTTAATGTCACAAAATTTTCTGTAACCCAATTCGATACAGGAACAGTAGAATCCATGTGCACAGTATACCTAAAAATGGCACAGAAATTAGCTGAGAGAGAGAGAGAGAGAGAGAGAGAGAGAGAGAGAGAGAGAGAACTTGATTAGAAAGAGCTTGCAGTCAGAAATGGGGGACAAAGTTAGGCCCTGTGTGGAACAACCAAGGGACACTAGAGGTCTCAGCAAGTGCCACTGTGGACTGATGACAGCACAGACCAACTGACCCACCCATGACTCAACAGCATAATACGGTTATTCTCAAATTTTAACATGCATTAGAATTACCTATAGCACTTGCTAACATACAGGTTTCTGGGCCCCACCCACGGAGTTCCTTATTCAGCAGGTCTGAGATGGGGGCTGACAATCTGCATTTCTAACGCGCTCTCGGGTGATGCTGATATTGCTGCTCTGGGGACCACACTTGAAGAAGAATTGCTGCTATGATGCATCCTATACCCCTAACTTATGTGAAACCCATACATAAGAGGGAACTCCCAGCATAATGGAGCTCACATTAGGAAGACAGTTATGAAGGAATAAAGATTTACATTTCTCATATACCTGCACATGGGAACTACGGTTTATATCCATGATGAAGATGGAGCAAATGGATTCATAAATCTCTATTTGGTTATTTGGTTATTTTCTCCTCTGGAAAGCATCACTTTCTATTCTTTTTCAGTACTGAATGTAATTCTTAATTATACCCAATAACATATTAGTGATTTCTTTTTTCAATGCTTAATGAAAAAAAGGTCAGTAAGTGTTGGAATCTACTGTCTAATATAAAGTATTCTGCCCAGAATGGCAACCCCCACCCCACTGCTTTTGCATACTTACCTTCCCCTTCCTCTTTCATCCCCAAATACCCAACCACCAGCACCAAGAACTATGTATGTGCTGCTTATAAGAACAAAGGAGGCAACAATATATGGGTGAAGCCAAAGGAAAGGCAGGGGCAAGGGGAAAATTCCTTCTCCACTTCAGGTAACCCAACCTCAGGTGAGAATACTAAAAAATATGGCCTGTGATCCCATAGCCAAGATCCTTCTAGACATTTTTATATGCATAGATACACAAGCACATTAATCACTTTTTCAACTTTCAATGTAGACTCGATTCCAGACAAAGGTCTCCAGGGGTTAATTCAAAAGAAATATAAAAATCATAAGACTAGATCAATAAAAGAGACAAGAATGGGGCAGGCAGAAGGGGCTTACACTTAATATGTTTCTTAGGGTTTCAGGAAGCTGAGAATTTCTCTGCTCTGAGGTCTACAACTATAATTGTTTTTAATAAGTAATGTGTTTAGATAAGTGATGTCAAAAGGGTCAAATTTTTTTTTATTCTCAGCTTTTATTAGAAACATGGAAGTGCCACAGTTTAGCACTCAATTATCACCAGCTTCCTTGGAGACATTTGAGAACTTAATGAGTTTGTTCTTTTGTGTGAGTAGAGAGTTCAACTTAAAAGAATCTTTCCAATGAATCACATTAAAATGTATTCAAAGTGTCTTTTAATTTAGAGGCCTTAAAAATGAGATTTGGGGTTTTTTTTTCTGAATCAAAATGAATCTTCTTATTTAATGCAATGATATATTTCCACAGAAGCTGTCCACGTTGCACTTCAGCGAAACTAAAGATCCAGAGAGGCCATCCCAAAGTCAGTGTGGTGACTTTCAATTTAAAGTGATTAGCAGTTCAGGAAAAACAACTTTTCTGATGTCAAAGTTCTAAAGTTTCTCAAGTTTTGAGTTTGGAAACTTGTGTTAAGTGTCCCTGTGGCTTTCTACTCACCAGCATATGCCTTTCTCTTAATTTTCTCCTTTCTCTTCATGCTCTCCATCCAGTCCTACTACAAGGAGATATAAGTATAATAGTGGAAAACTCTTGAAAACTGAAGAAAGTGCAAATCATGGTTCCCTAATAATGACATTTCAGACCTGGGGAAGGGATTGATGTTTGGGGGCAAGGTGCCATATCTATACTCTTCAAACCCTACCATTGCTTGTCACACTCATCACCGTTTCATCCCAACATTGGATCCTCTGACTTTCACATCAGAGGAAAGGAAGGAAGGAAATTTTCAAAACAGAGTTTAAGCCAAAAGATAAAAGTATTTTCTGAGAACTAAGAAGATTCAGATGATGCAAAGGAATGTAACAGAGTAGATTCTTTATTACCCACTTACGAGCAGGTCGTTACCTCCCCATACATCCAGAATAAAAACGTGTCTTGTTTTTTATATTAGTTTTCTATTTCTGCCGTAAAAAGTACCATAAATGTGGTGCCTCAGACAATACAAATGTGTTACCTTACAGTTCTATAAGTCAAAATTCCAACATGGGATGCCCTCCTCTGGCTAAAATCAAGATGTCAACAGGGCTGCATTCCTTTCTGGAGCCTCTAGGAGAGAACCTGTTTCCTTGCCTTTTCTAGCATCTAGAGACCACCTGCAATTCCTGGAGCATGGCCCCTTTTCCCCATCCTTGGAGGGTCAGTTTCTTCTCACTGGTTCTCTGTAGCCAGAAAAGTTCTCCACTTTTAAAAACTCATGGGATCCCATCGGATTTGCTGAGATAATCCAGAGTTACCCCCCAATTTAAAGGTGCCTAATCACATCTGTGAAGACCCTTTGTCAAGTAAAATAACTGTATGCACATGGCTGGGGGAGGGGCGGAGGATGTGAATTAGGACGTAGACTAATTAGGACTTTGGGGGAGGGGCATTATTCTGCCTCTCACAATCTACTTCTAGAAGCCTCCCAAGATATGCTAATTCTAAAAGTTGCTCAACTTGACCATTTCCCAGAAGGACTAAATTTTTTCTAAAAGTGAAAAATCTCTGCCATAGTGTGAAGAATGAATAGCACCAACTGATAAGGTATCTTTATATTTGTTTAAATTTTCACACATTATCAGAAAAGAAAAATGATCAGAAGACTGCTCCTGAGATTCTAAGGGAAGCCACTCAGTGTCTGTAACTGTGGTGACAAAAATTCCAAGAAGAACATCAGTTCATTTGAGAGCATATAAAATCAAAGCCTTGGCTCACACATTAAACCTCTAAGTAGCAATATGTTCTAGAAGAGTGAAATCTGAAATTACTTTTTCTCAAAACATCAAGAATGTCTTAAATGACCCCAACCCATGAGATTTTCTTAATGGTATGATATTTGAGGGCAATTAAAGTAAAATTGTCATGTGAGGTCCTTTATCTAGGAAGCAGGGGGAAGCATAGCCAATAGTAAGAAGAAAGTATGTATGCACCTAATAAATAGGGACAGATATCAAATTCACATCCACAGGAAAATTTATTTATTCAAAAATATTTATTGAGCAGCTCTCTTTAAAAAGAAAAGAAAAAAAAGTGCTGTGCTAGGTGCTCTGAATTGAGGATGAATTGATCAAGATTGATCAAGAAGCCATCCCTTAGGAAATCTGCACTCTAGTATTGAAGATAAGAAAGAACTTATTCTATGAGCATCAGAGGTGAACAACAGTTCTCTAAAGCCATGCTTCTCAAACTTTAATGTATCTATGTGTCTCATTAAAATGTAGAATCAGTAAAATACAGGTTCGGTAGGTCAAGGGTAAGGGCTGAGATTCTGCATTTCTAACAAGCTCCCAAGAGATGCCAATGTCATCTTTCAGGGTCAAGTCTAGTAAAAATTAAATTTACTAAGGGAGATAATGCAAGTAGTTATGTTCATTAACAAGTATTGAAGCCATAGGTTTAAAGAGTTACCTTAACACTATGTTATCTAGAGGAGTAAATGAAAACTTTCCTTTTATATATTTCATTAGCCCAACTAATTTATGAGAACATCCATGACAATTCCCTATAACCTTATTGCCTACAGATTTTATGGACCTAAGACACCTAGATTCCATTTTTACATGTCAAAAATAAACAACTGGGGATTTTAGAAGAAACACAAAAAAAATCAATAATAAAACTAATTGAATTAGAATGAGAACTAACTCAAAGAAAATAGAATAAGGTTTTCAAGAATAATATGGATTTTTGAATTGAAAGGGCAAAGTAAGAATTTTTTTTTAATTTTTAAAGACTAATACTTAGAACATTGCAGTGACCTTTCAGAAAACCAAGGATAAAAAAATTCTAAAACTTCCAAAGAAAATAAAGGGATAGATAAATACAGCGGATGGTATTGCATTTCTCACTGTAATACTGTAGAGTTTAATATGTATATTGATGGCTTTAATGTTATTTTTTAAACAGTGCAAAAGGAAAGTGTTATATAACTTAGTAATCCCTCCTTAGCAATACACTAACAACTGAAACTATAAAAAAAAAAAGACTGACAAATTTGTCTATGTAAAAATTTAAAATTCTTGTGGGCCAAAGAAACCATGAACATTGTTAAAATGGCAAGGAGTGGAGAGGCTTCATACTGGGAGAAAATATTTGTAAATCACACGTCTAACAAAGGATTCGTATCTAGAATACATAAAGAACTCTCAGAAATCAACAGTTAGAAATCAAGTAATGCAATTTTTTAATGAGCAACTTACTTTACAGATACTTTATTTTTTTACTATTAAAAATTATTGGAGCAACATTGATCAACAAAATCCAATAAGTTTTGAGTGCACCATTCAATAGTGTTGTGTATGTATTGCATTGTGTGTTCACTGCTCATAGTTAGATTTCTTTCTGTCACAGACACTTTACCAAAAAGAATATGAGGAAAGCAAATAGGCACAAGCAAAGATATTCTACATCTTTAGGCGTTAGGGAAATGTAAATTAAAATCACAAGATACCACAACATACTTATTAGAGTGAATAAAATAAAAAAATACAATACCAAATGCTGAGCAAATGCAGAGCAATTGGAACTGTCATATATTGATAATGGGAATCCAGTGGGCTCAGCCTTCTTGAGGAGTATATACTAATGTATTTAAGTGTACACACCATTTGACCAAGAATTTCCACTTGCAGTTTCCTGTTCTTCCTGCATAACGAGACACGTGAAGATTGCTTATTCCGTCATCATTTGTAATCCCAGAACATTGAAAACAATGTAAATTCTCATTGAAGCAAAATGAATTTTGAAATATTCCTATTATGAAAAATTGCACACCTTCTAAAAAGAATGAGCTGTATATGATTTAGACAGTTTTAAGTAGTTTTTAAAAGAATTTCATGTAACAGTATATAGATATGCAATTTATTTTAAAAATATATTTATGTAGTGGATATAGTTACATAGAGAAATATACTCTAGACTGATGACAGCGGTTTTCCCTTGAGAAGGCAGTGAGTATGCGTGGAAGGAGGGATATAAAAGAGATTCTTTCATGTTTCGTGTTCTAGGCCTCTGTACAATTTCTGTGCAGAATATTTTACAATACCAATATATTTTTGTATTATTTGTGCAATTTTTAAAATGTCAAAAGACATATAGACTTTTTAGTACACTGCAGAAAACATAAAGTGGAGGACTAGACACTTACAACAGTTAAGCTAAACTTAGTCACAGCTTGTCGATACTGAAAATGGGTTAATTATAACAATAAATATAAATAAGCATGATTCCACATAAGATGTGGGCTGTACGATATAATATGTCCAACAATTGCCTGGCTAAAATAGATGCAATTAAAATTTATTTTTTAACTGACAGACAAAACTTAAAGAAAATCTAAGGCAGGTACAGGGATTAAGGCAGGATGTGACAAATACAGCCTGTATACTATGGGCATGTTGTTTTAAAGGCAATGCAACAAGTTAAGTGATGTGCTTTGGCTTCAGGGCAAGCAGCTGAGCACTGATTGCCTTACCCTCGGTCTACTCACAATTATACTATCTGCATGGCCCCTGTAAGCATTTGATTTGTAGGACACCTAACCCTGTGGGAACATTATAAGAGCAGAGTTACAAAAGCATAATGGTAACAATCATAAAAATAATCATCATAATCATAAAACGTACTTAACAGTTAACACCATTATCATGGTAAAAAGCATTGAAAGATGAACTAGTCATTAATGAAAGTAATAAACTATAAATTAAAGAATAAAAATCCAACAACACTTAACTTATGTGTCCCATACAATAGCTGAACATAATGCATGAAATAAAAAAAAATACCAGAAATTCAAGGAAATAAATAAGAAGAAATAAATTGAAATTAAAGACCTAATTATTCCACTATAAAAATAGCAAAATCTACCACTTATTGAGATTTTTCTAAATGCCTGGGACTGGCACTTTGCATACATTTTCTTCTTAATTCTCACCTGAGATAGGTATTACTATTGTTCTCCCCGTTTTATAGATGAGGAAACTATGACTTAACAAGGTTAGATGACTTTGAAACCTGAGGAAACCTGGCTAATAAGAAGTGAAACTGTGACTCAGATGCAAATCTATCTGGCTCCAGAGCCAATGCTCATAATTATGTTGTCTGTCAATGTGAAATAATCAGAATGTGAACAATCAATAAATAAACTAATGAAAGAAATTGCAGAGACGATCGGTAGCATTAACCAGATAGACAATGCAAAGATACAAAAGATAGAAGAGAATACACTTTATTTTTTAAATATAAGATTTCATAAAGATCTCATAGATGAAGACAAAAAGAAACCAGAACATCTAATATTTTACAACATTAAAAACAATAAAATTAGAAATCAAATATGAAAGCAAAATTCATATCAGTTTTATTCATGATAGCTAAAAACTGGAAACAACCCAAGTATTCACTAACTGAATGGATGAGCAAACTATGGCGCATCTACACAATGCCATGAACTCAACAACAAGAAAGAGCATTCTGCTGATACATGCAGCACGTGGATGAATCTAAAAACTATTATTCTGAGAAAAATAAGCCAGACACAAATGACTAATACTGTTTGATTGCATTTATATGACATTCTATAAAAGGCAAAATTACAGAGAGAGAAAACAGATCAGTGGCTGCCAGGAACCACTGGTAGGATTAGAAATTGGCAGAAAAGAAGCATGGGAAGCTTTTTGGAGTGATAGAAATGTTTTATATCGTGACCATGGTAGGTTGTCACATAATTGTATACATTTCTCAAAGCTCATTAAACTCTGTGGTTAAAAGGGGTAAATTCTAGAGAGAGAAAAAAAAATGGCGTAGATGATACAGGCTCTGGTCATCCCTCTGGTGACCAAATCAAAGTTATGACGAAAACAAGGAGCAGCAGCAAAGAAAAATCACCTGGGATCTAGATGAACAAGCCATACAACTAGAGAGAAATCCAAGAAAGCATCCTGCAATGGCAGAAGGCTGGACTGGGCGAGGACGCAGGGCTGCCCTCTGGAGCAGCTCAGTGAGACAGAGGCTGTGGCAGCAGCAGTGGCAGATGCCTCTTAAAGGGGCTGCAGACACGAGCGGATTTTCCTGGTGACAAACTTGCTTGCTCTAAGCACCAGTGCCCTTTCGGCTGCGCACAGGGGGCACCAGGAACTTACAGGGAGATATTGTCGGAGTGAGGATCGAGGCAAAGTGCCAGTGGTATCCACTGTTCCCTATTGACCCCTTTCCCCTCCCAGTGTGTGGACACAGCGCCACCATAGCTGTGATGTCATCAAATTGGATAACAGAGGTGGCTCCGCCCAGAGGATTCCCTGAAACCCCGCCTTCCCCAACCCCGGTCCCACCCAAGCCGCATCCAGGTATATCCTCAGCGAGTCAGGTGCTCCTTACTGAGCAGCGCCTAGACTCACACTGGAGGCAGCTGGCCTCGGTTTCTGGTGTGGCCATTTGAGGCAACTATAAGCATAGCATCTGTGGATTGCTTGTTGAATCTTGACAGGTGGCCCCAGAGGGATAGGAGCTTAGGCTAAATTTGGCCTTCAGCTGAACCTCTCTAAGGACTGTGCCCCTAGACACCTACTTCACAAATCCACAATAAAACCAGGAGACTAAGAGCTTTGCTTAGTACATAGAAACAGACATGGAAATGCAGCCAAAATGGGAAGACAAAGAAGCAGAAACTATATGACAGAACAGAACAGAGATCCAGATATAATGGAGTCAAGTAATCTAACAGATGCAGAGTTCAAAACACTGGTTATAAAGATGCTCAATGAACTTTTGGGAAAGGTAGAGAACTCCAACAAAGAGATAAAAATGGAAATGGAGATTATAAAAGAGAACCAGTATGAAATGGAGAACACATCTGAGATGAGAAGTATATTAAATGGAATAAACAAAGGAATAAACAAAATGAATAAAGAAGAGGATCACATGCCCTATCTAGAGGACAGAAAAGCCAATCAGAACACTCAAACAGAATGGCAAGAAAAAAAGAGGCCAAGACTATAAATATGATTTAAGGAGAATATGGGACACTATTAAGGTTTAATGAGAAAAGATTAAATGATAGCTCAATCTTGCTTTTGAACTTAAATACAAAAATCCAAAATAAAATCTAGGGCTCAAAATGTGAGTTTAGAGGACCAACTCTACAGCGGGTATTAGCTCCAGTAAGGGGTTAAGGTGCGCGCCAGAGGGCGTAGCCAGCAAGAAGGTGCAATAAAGACATCCACAGGCCTCACCCCAAACCCCGAGGGCTTGATTTAGACATCAAGCAGGCACTATGCAAAGCTGGGCATACAAAACCACATGGTTCCCAACACCATAGAACTTATTTTACCAGAGAAGACAGAAACTCACTAAGAAAAATAATCTAAATTTTGGAAATATGGCTTAAAGTTGACTGCATGTCTTTTCAAAGTCATATCAAAGCTTTACTTAGCCCCTGCCCTCACCCCAGGGATTATTTCATTCTCTAGCAGAATGTTCCTTTATTTGATTTATTATTTACCACTGATTTAGGCTGAGCCTCTGTAGAGTTATTTGTTAACTTGTAGACTTAGACTTCTGTCTAGTGAAGATGCAAATGATTTTGGCCTAGTACAAAAGATAGCCCCAGAAGTTATAGTTTTATTGCCTTATATGGCATTAACCTATTTTGTCTGTAATGTAGCAAACTCGCTTCGGCATGCCTTTCCCAACTGACAAATGTTCTGTGAACCAGCCCAGTCATTCTGCTAGTTTCCTGAGTTAGATAAAACTTAAATATGTAATACATTTCGACATAGTCATGTTTTTAATCTTTGTTTGAATTATACTCTTTTTACATTCAACAAATAATGACACAAATAACCCCCTAATTACAATTGTGGACAAGGATATGAAAGAAATGGAAAAGACCTCTTCTGGCCTGAGGTGTCCTGAAGGAAAAGGCACTTAAACAGAGGCCTGGAGGCTGGTTGCACTTAGGGGCGGGGGTTGGGGAGCCTGCCATGAGTGAGTTAGTCCTTCCAAGGTGACTTTCTAACTGCATCTAGACTCTCAAAGTCACCAAGGAAGGTAACCAAAATTATTCTCTACAAATATTGAAGCAAAGTTGTCTTATTTGTATATCAAAGCAGGCCTCAAAATAAAAATAATAAATAATAATAGTAATAATATCTACTATTGACTCAAAGTTTATTTACAACATTTCTAGGTCTAGTACGAAGTGTTTGAAGTAAATTACCTTTAATCCTCATGCCAGTCTTACAAGGTAGTTACCATTATTATCTCCATTTTACAGATGAGAAAACTGAGATTCGGGGAGGTTAACTTATATACCCAATGATACACAACAGGCCTTCTTGGTTTCAATTGTTAACTCCTTTGCTATCCTACTAAGGATTGTGCTACTTTATAATGGGGGATGTGTACATTATTTTCATTTTTCTTAACATATCTCTCGTAGATTAAAACATCGGCAAGCAGGGGACGGGAGGGTGAGGTATATGAAGGGCTCAATGTTTACATTTACCGGTTCTATCCCTGTCCTAAAGCTTCCTGCTGCGGTGACTTGAAAGTAAAAAGCAGGGTTTGCTCAAAGCGGCTTTTCAACAATCATGTCTGGTTGAAAAGCTGCGCCGTTCTCTACTTTTAACTATTCCCCAACACAACTCCTTCTGTTGCCTTTCTTTCATTTGTAACCCTGAGCACTTGTCCAAAGCTTTTAGCTCCACTGAGTGAGCAAAAAGCCGCCCCCACTATTCACCTTTAAACTGGTTCTAAGTTTTCTCTTAAGCGTTTGACTAATTTTAGTCAAGGATCGAAAGTCCTTTGTGAGCAGACAGTCCATTTGCCTTGATTGTGTGTAAGCGTTCTACAGTTCTCTGATTGGTTTTCTGTTCCTTTTCTTTCTCCATTGGTTACTTCCTGCTTTTAAGCTGAAGATTATATAAAAATATGATTTTTTCCAGTTACCTTCCTTAATCTTATATTCAGAGAGAATGCATGAGTCAGAAATATTTTCCAAGTGACCCAAAGGGATGTCAAATTTTTCCTTCTTGGGTCCCTGCGGCTTGGAGTCTAAATATCAGCCCTGGCCCCTCATGACTATTTATTTTAATCTTGAACAGCCTATGACTAAATCACAGACTTCTATAAAATCTCAGCTAAAGGTCCCTTAGAGATTGCTTAGTCCAACTTCTACATTTTACATGGTGGAAAACTTAGGCTGATAAAGTTTCAGTGCTAAGACCTCCAGTGAGTATATCAATATTGACTTTGTACTACATATTTTGCCTTCCTAACTGTACATTCTTTGAGAACAAAAACCCTGACTTAAACTTTTTTTGTACCTCATCTGCTACATATATCTATGTATGTATTAGACATTTAGAAGGAATGGGGCATGAATGTTTTATAAGACCTTCCATTGAAGAATCTTTGTTCCAAACTGAATGGGATTAGATACAACCTATAAGGTCTTTACCTGCTGGAACCAGCCTTAAAGACTGCAAGAGGTATTTGCTTCTTCAAATGCACAGACTCCAATGTAAGGCTACATGAATCACAAAGAATCAGGTAAATATGACACCACCAAAGGAAACCAATAAAGGTCCAATAATGGCCTCCCAAAAAATGTAGATCTACAAATTACCTGCCAGAGAATTCAAAATAGATATCTTAAAGAAACTCAATGAAATGTGGGAAAACACAGATAAAAAAAAAAACTAAATGACATGAGGAAAATGATGCATGTACAATCAAAAGATTCAACAGAATAAAGAAGCAGTCTATGGAATGGGAGAAAATACAAGTTTCTCCCACTGTCTGAAAGCAGAGTGTCCCTCTGAAACCCTTGATAAGCCAAAATGGCATAAGGTGAAGAAGTAATTACCATTAACTTATATGGAAAAGATTTTGAGTGTTCCCAGACCCAAAAAAAACCCTACCAAATCATACCAAATAACACATAACACCTAAAATAATACTAACTTATAGTAAAAGTATAAATTATATGATAAATCCACAGCCTGTATAAAGTAGAAATCATGTATTGACAGTGTAGTTTTACTTATTAAAAAGACGGACTGATTTTTCCTTAAATATAAGGGAACAGAACACTATGCTTTGTTGCACCCATTAACCCACTCAAACAACACTTTCCATTTTATCCATTACTAGATGCCGACTAAAAGAGCCTACTTGCTAGCAGCAGAACCAAGAATAACTTCGGCAGCTTTCAAGATTCTTACTCTTTGTAGAAATAGTAAACGCTGGCCAAGTTCAATGCACACATGATGTCTTTATTTCTTCCACCACAATTGAAAACACTTAATTATGTCCAGTTTTACACTAAGTGTAACACCCTTATCAGCACTCTTAGACTTTTCTCTTATGACGCATCTTCCTAGCATCTTCCTAACGAATGCAAAACATAAGTCGAGATAAAACACAGATAGATGCTCACAGACACAGTTCAAAGCTCTGGAGCTTAATGCTGAAAAGCTGAGTGTAGTTCCCAGGGAAGGAGCCTGGCAGGCCACTCTCGCTGCTCAGGGCAAACACTGCCTCTATAACGGCTCACTGCAAAACAAATACTGAATGCTATTTTCACTTTTTGCCTTTTTTTTTTTTTTTTGGTAAAACCAGAAGTCCTCTTCTGATCTCTTTTAGTTAGTGTAGGTCTTTCATAACAGTAAAGTGGCATAAAGCGAACTTTCAAACTACCAGGGATACCTGTATTTGCAAATCATATATCTGATAAGGGGTTAATATCCAAAATAGATAAGAAGCTCATACAATTTAATAGAAAAAAAAACAAAAAACAAATAATCCAATCAAAAATATGTGGAAGACCTGAATAGACAATTTTTTTCACAAAAGGCATATACATGGCCAATAGGTCATGAAAGATGTTCAACATCATTAATCTTCAGAGAAAAGCTAATCAAAATCACAATGAGATATCACCTCATAGTTATAAAATGAATAAGTTCTGGGGATCTAATATACAGCATGATGACTATAGTTAACGATACTGTATTACATACTTGAAAGTTGCTAAGAGAGTAAATCCTAAATGTTCTCATCACAAAAGAAGAAAAATTGTAATTATGTGAAGTGATGGATGTGTTAACTAACCTCATTGTGGCAATCATTTCACTATAAATGTGTATCAAGTCATCACCTAAACTCACACAGTATTATATGTCAATTATATCCCAGTAAAGCTGGGGCTGGGGAATGTATCCCTCTCTGGAGCTGAAATATGAAACGAGGTGTGATGACGTGCTGCTGATAGCCAGGTCCAACTATGTGGGGGAAATCAATGTGAGAGATATGGAAATGCATGTCCTGATGGCATTTAAGTCCCCGATACTGGTTTCTGAGCCATGGCCTCACCCTGAAGCAACCTTCTCAGGGCATGTGTGCCTTGTAATATATTCCTCCCTTGCCTAAACAGTTTGAGTTGAGTAGATAACCTGTAATTCCATTTCTGCAAACTTCTGCCACTTCTATCCATGGTTCTTCTCTTTATGCTGTCATTCATTCCTTTTCCCACCCACCTTTCAGGAAGAAAAAGGTTATTCCTGGTAGAAGAATGATTTTGATCTTCTTTCTTTATCTGAGATAAAGATAATAACACACGTCTTCCAATAGAGAGTATTTGGACAGGGAAAACATGAAACCTCCCTGGATATGGCTGTCTCTTTCATATTTCTGATTATCTTTAATAACCTGATTCTTAGCCATATAATGAGAAGGATGAAAATGGTGTGGGAACCTGATTTCTATAAATTATAGTTTTCAACTGCAATAAAAACAAAGCCATTGATATTTTCCAAACTTCAGAATGTACCTGCACACTTAAAACCAAACTCTGGTTCTTGCAAAATGAGGAACATCATGGCGTTTTCTAGAAGGGAACATTTCTTTTTTAGAGAAGCAGCTCTGGACCTGAACTTCTCTCTGCCTTTGCCATTAGAATGTGTTTAAATATAGTCTAAAAAGAATTACTCAATAGAAGCTTTGTCTCTGTTCCATTTTTGACCACTTTTTTTCTTCAAATGTTCATATGTAAGAGCTATTTCTGTGACTCTAAGAGAAAAGCCTTCTCACTTGAATGCTAAGACCCTTGAATTCTTTTCTTAGTAAAGGTAAAAATAAACAGCAGCAGTACACTAGCTAGAGGGTAAATACCTCTCTTTCAGAAATATAAAAACCTAGATTTAATAATCCCACCTATATAAATAAAGCAAATTCAAAGTTAGAGTCTCCCTAAATAAAACATCTGATCTGCCACCTGCTGTATCAGTGACCTTGGAAAAAAAACGCATTTAACTTCTCTGAGTCTCAGTTTCCTCATCTGTAAAATTAAAAATAAATAAATAAATAAAATGTAGAGCTCTGCTCATATGGTGGTTGTGATGACTAATTAAAATTGTATATGAATACTTTATATTAAACTCCAAGCATATTATGTGGTAAATAAATGATAAGCATTACTATGTAAATTGTTAGCAATGACTCCTAACACTTGGTTAGTAATTTTCATTCTGATGCTAATAACAGTCATGGACTATAGAAATAATGAGTGTTCTCCCTACTTCAGAAATTAACAAATTGAGGTTCATAGGGAATAAGTGGCTTAACCAAGGTCCCATTTCTAGCTGACGAATGACAGATTTGAAATTCAAACCAAGACCCCTTCTCTTGCCCTATGCAATGCTATCTTGCATTAATGATGAAAAATAAATGAAAAAAAAATAAAATAAAATAAAATAAATGAGATTCAATCAGTAAGATTTTTTAAATATGAGCACCTCAGAGGTTCCAGGTGCTGTTACTTAAGCCAAAAACAAAACAGACAAAAATCTCTGTTCTCATTCTTGAGAATGAAGACAGTCAATATTTAGATGTGAGCTACTAGAGCATTTTTGTGCATAGGATTTCATAATTTGACTTACATTTTAAAAAAAATCACTCTGCCTGCTATACTGAGATTAGACTCTAGAGAGGAAAGGGTAGAACAGAAAAACATGTTGGAGATGATTACAGGAGAGAAGATGGTGGCTTGCACAAGGACGATGATAGTGCAAGGAGTGAGGAAGCGGTCAAATTCTAGATAGATCCCTTTTCATTATAAAATTTTTCAAACATTATAAAAATAAGGAGAGTAATACAGCAAACTCCCATAAATCCATCACCAGGGTTTAGTAATTATCAAGATTTTGCCAATTTGCTTAACCAGCTTTTTTTTTTTGCTAAAGTGTTTTAAAGTATATCGCATACATTGTATTATTTCACTGCTATATATTTCATGCAATAGCCATTTCTTTAGTAATATAAACATTTCTTACATAAATACAATTACATTATCGCACCTAACAAAATTATTAATAACTTTTTGGTATTAACTCAGGCCATAATCCAATTTCCCTAGTTGTCATAAAATTCCTTTTTCAAGTTAGTTATCTATCCCTAAATCAATATGATGCCATTTTAATACAATAGTTTCATATATAGTCTTACTAGCAGGTAGGAAAAAACCCCACCCCCACCCCCATCTTTGAATTTTCTTCCCTGGTCTTTATCCTTTCTCTTCCATATGAATTTTACATAAATCCCAATTTAAAGGTTAGAAATTTAAGGTTTAGAAAATCTAAGTAATTTCTTCCACGACCCCACAGTTAGTAAGGAGTAGAGGTGGTATTTAAAGTTGTGCAGACTTAAAAAAAAAAAAAAAAAAAAAAGGCCATTCAGACTGATTTCAAAGCCCAGATTCTAGTCACCACATCTACAGCACCGCCTACACATTAGCTTATGAAGTGGTAGAAAGAGCTGGGTTACATGTCAGTAAACTTCAAGCTCTATACTTGGCGTTTTCACATGCAAATGCTCAGGGAACTCTCTAAACCAAGTTTCCTCATCTGCAAAATGGTTACAAAAATAACTCTTCTTACAACTATGAATAAGCAGTCACAGTAAACTGTGAAGCCCTGATTCTGTACAAACTCATCTAAATTTAAAACTTTTTGTACAGTAATCTAGTCTATATCTTTCTATGCAGAATCTATTTTGAATCTCTTTTATTGATATTCTGCACTAAATCTCTTTGAATGTAGATGAGGGGATCTTCAGGGAAATTATTTTTCTTTTTTTAGGTCAAAATAGACATAAGGATAAAACCATCTCTAAAATTATTTTTTCTTTAAGGATAATATAGAAAATATTTCACAATTTAAAGGATTCTCGACGTTGCTTCAAGATCATACTCAGCTAGTCCCACACCCTATAGGAAGCCCACTAGCAGATAAGCAGGGCCCAAATGAGGAAGAAAAAATTTATCTGATATATAAGCAAATTCCAGATGTGAACAGCAGGTTGAGAAGTTGTAAGAAGTTCAAATGTTTCTGAGTCAGTCTCTTTAGAAGAACACATAGCTGGAGGCCCTCACTGTGGCTTTCTCCTAGCAGTTAAGCTGACCCAACCGGAAACCAAAGTATCCTACAAGTCTGCCTTTCTTCCTTTCTTTCTTTCCCAGCTTCTACTTAACTAGAAATAAATGAGCAGCTATGAAACAAATCATAAAAGCAAAATAAAATAAAGGTCAGTTTTTCATGGTCCTCAAGATAGACCACAGAAATGTTTGGGCTGTTTTGGCCTGCGTATACTTGAGATGGGTTTACTTATCCCTAAGGCTTACTTTTGTCTGCCCATCTAATTTTGCTTTATTAATAGATGTCTTGGCTTGGGTTATCCCACAAGCAGAATCTGAGCCAAGAATTCAAGAGCAAGTTATTTATTAAGGAAATTCTCTCAGGAAAAATCTGCAAAAGAATGGGGAAAACAAGCTATCCACAATCTCGCAAAACTGAGAAGATAAAACCTAGAATTTACAACTATCGAAGTAGAAGGGCTCTAGTAAATATCTCTAGATTTAATTAGAACCTCTAAAGGATTACACCCTAACAGAAAAGTTGAACTGAAATAGACCAGGCCTTATGAAAACTGAAATCCAATCTCAAATCAACTAAGGACTGAAGTAAAGCAATGTATTCCTACTCGAGCTGTCTGACAAAAACTTTTAAAAAGCTTTTGGCAAAGATGTCATCACCCAAGCAGCTATAATTTTCCATACACAATGTTAGACAATTAATCGAAAATTTCCACATATGCCAACAGACAGGCCCATAAGAAAAAAACAGACAACAGAAACAGACCAACAGATGATTCACATATCAGAGTTATCAGACATTGGCTTTATAATAAAAAAATAAAAATAAAGCCAGAGATCTCTGTCCTACCCTGTTTAATTTTTAATCTTGAACTCCAAAGAAACTCTTTTAGCTCTTTTTTCATGCATTTACCTCAATTTTCTCAAATAATATGCTCGGTGCTATCTCTGAATCCACACATTTTAGTTATTATCTATTGACTTCCTATTACGGTTGATAAGATTTTAGCTCCCTTCCAACTATCCTGCCTTGCAAATCTCTCTTGCATACCTCATTCCTTTCCCTCCTCCCATACAGTACAGTTACAAACAATAATGGCTAAATTAACATTAAGGGTTTATTTTATTAGAGTTATATGAATATCGATTTCAACTGAGCCAATTATCATACTATGGTTCCTTTCATTTACAACTTACAATTTTCTAGGAGTTAATAATTGGCTTATTTTTCATGTTTTCATTTTCTATATACCTATCACTAATTCTTCCTCAAGCTCCCCAAGAAATTTATAAAACCCCTATCAACACCATTTTCTACATGGTCAGATGTCTGTCAGTTCAATTTTATTTTCTCTAGAAACTTCCCTCCTAAAGTCTTCTGTTATCTCCCATTTCCAAAGTGTGCTGGTTGCTCTCTAAACCTGTCACATAGTTATCATCTCAGAACTCCACTCCTTTATTTGTGAAACTAGGAATTCTCCACATTTCCTGAGATTTCCTGAAGCCTGGCTGAGACCACATTCAGACTGGTTTCTCTCTCTACTCAATCCTGTCTTTCTCACTTCCTTTCAGGAGTATCTCCCAAAAGCAATCCTTCTGCATGTAGCTACCCATCTCTTGTCTTTTTCCAAAGATTCCAATACAAAAACTTTGTATAGAGAAGCATGACAATTGGTGTTGGAACCAGTCTTTAAGGAAAACTGCAATCAACTTGGTAAACATTTATTGATCACCTTCTAGATTCCTGGCACTACACTAGATACTTACTTTCATCTGTGGTTGTTTTGCTTTATTTTTTATTTTAACAATATTACTTTATTAACAGATGTTGTCTTAGCTCAGGTTATTCCAGAAGCAGAAACCAAGTCAAGAATATAGTTAGATGGTCTCTGCCCTCAAGGATCTGACAATTTACGTTATGTCTGGTATTGTTCTATCCAAGGTGGCTAAAACTACCCAAGGAAAGGAAACTGCTAATGTATTGTAAGATGAGGTTCATTATCACCATCATTGTAAATGGCTTGGGCAAGGAAACTAGGAATAGAGATTGGGTCAGCAACCCAACATCCACTGAGAGAAATGAACATGGTATCATAGAAGTAATGCTTGCCAAGGAGCTTCAAAGATGAAACAGGAGTTTGAGATGGGTGAAGAAAACAACAAATGTAGAAAACAATATAAGGAAGGGACTAGATGCAGGCATGGAAAGTACAGGTTATGTTTTAAAGATTCAACTTTAGCCCAATTTGTTTGAAGCTTGAAATAGGGAGAAAGACTTTGAAACATAGGTTGAGACTAGCTCATGGAGGTTCCTGAACACTAAGCCAAAAAGTTTACTTATAAAGAAGAAAGTTGGAAGTATCACACTACTTGATATCAAACTATATCTACAGGGTATAATATTTAAAATAGCATAGTATTGGCATAAAAACAAACTGATCAATGGAACAGAATAGAGAGCCTAGAAATAAACCCACACTTACATGATCATTTAATCTATAACAAAGGAAGTAAGAATATACAATGGTGGTGGGAAAACTAGACAAATATGTATTTAAAAAAATGAAACTAAACCACTTTTTTAATACCATGTACAAGAAGAGACTCAAAATCGATTAAAGACTTACATGTAAGACCCAAAACCATAAAGCTCCTGGAAGAAGAAAGACATCAGCAGTAAACTCTCCAACATTGCTCTTAATAATATTTTTTCTGATATGTCCCCTAAGGTAAGGAAAACAAAAGAAAAAATAAACAAAAAAGATCATATC
Source organism: Eidolon dupreanum (assembly GCA_028627145.1). Taxonomy (NCBI): domain Eukaryota; kingdom Metazoa; phylum Chordata; class Mammalia; order Chiroptera; family Pteropodidae; genus Eidolon; species Eidolon dupreanum. Next base: position 133,846,643 of record CM053507.1, on the reverse strand, counting down.
AAACTAAAATTTTTTTGCACAGCAAAGAAAACCATCAATAAAATGAAATGACATCCTACAGAATGAGAGAAGCTATTCACCAATGATACACTGAATAAGGGGTTAATGTCCAAAATTTATAAAGAACTCATACAACTCAACATCAAAAAACAAACAATCCAATTAAAAAATGGGCAGAGTACATACAGATGACCAGTAGACATATGAAAAGATGCTTGACATCACTAATCATCAAAGAAATGCATGTTAAAACCTCAATGAGATATTACCTCACACCTGTCAGAACAGCAATCCTCAATAATATTCAAACAGCTAGTGTTGGCAAGGATGTGGAGAAAAGGGAACCCTCATACACTGTTGGTGGGATTGCAGATTGATGTAGCCGCTACGAAAAACAGTATGGAGGTTCCTCAAAAAATTAAAAAGAGAACTACCTTATGACCCAGTAATTCCACTTATGGATATCTATCTGAAGAAATCCAAAACACTAATTCGAAAAGATCTATGTACTCCTATGTTCATTCCAGGGTTATTCACAATGGGCAAAATATGGAAGCAACTTAAGTGCCCTTCAATAAATGAATAAAGCGGTGGTACACATGTAAAATGGAATATTACTTGATCATAAAAAAAAGAATGGAATCTTACTATTTGCAACAACATGGATGGACCTAGAGGAAATTACGCTAAGTGAAATAAGTCAGAGAAAGACAAATACCATATGATCTCACTTTTAAGTGGAATCAAAGAATATAAATGAACAAACAAAATAGATACAGACTCATAGATACAAAGAACAAACCAATGATTGCCAGATGAGACAGGGGTTAGGGGACTGTGTGAAGAAGGTAAAGGAGTTAAGAAGTATAAATTGGTAGTTACAAAATAGTCACAGGAAAGTAAAGTACAGCATAGGGAATATAGTCCATAATACTGTAATAACTATGTATAGTGCCAGGTAGTTACTAGACTAATCGGGGGATCACTCTGTAAATTATATATATGTCTAACCACTATATTGTACACCTGAAACTAATATAAAATAATACTGAATGTCAAATATAATTTAAAAAATAAATAAATATTACAGAGAAAGAAAAATCAAAGAAAGATTATATTGAAAAAAAGTTTATTTAAAAAAACAAGCAATAGAAATGATTTTGAATAGATGTAGGGTGACCATTTAATTTGTCATTCAAACTACTTTGAGAGTTAAAGAGGGTATTATTAATTACCATGCCAGGACAAGAGATATAAACCAAGACTATCCCATACAAACTAGAATAGTCACTTGAGCAGAAAGGCAAAAAAAAATTAGAACTGTTTGTAAGATATCAGTACCTGCTGCTATATAACAAAACACCCCAAAATTTAGTGGCTTAAAATAACAATAATTTGTTAGTTTAAAATTCAGTGAGTGGGCAGTTCACACTCAGTTGGCAATTCTGTTCCTCTTGCCTAGGCTCACTCTTGTGGCTGCAATCAGTTGTATATGCCAATTAATCTCAATTGGCTTAGCTCTGGTGGTTGGTGCAGGAGGTCAGGTGAACTAAATGTCCACTGAACTATGGATCTCCAAAGAACTAGCCAAGATTTTTCCCAGCAGCAAAAGAGGACAAGCCTCAATAAGCAAAGACTTTTCAAGTCTATGCTTATGGCACATTTGTTATTGTCTCATTGGCCAAAGCAGGGCACATAGCCAAACCCAGAGTCAGTATAGGAGAGGACCATTCACAGCTTAGAGCCAGGGAGAATTTCTCTGGCAATTTTACGAACATTTTACCACAGATAGGGATGTTGGCAGTGAAAAGAGGAAAAAAGAATTGAGAGGTAAAAGCAGTAGAACTTACTAATTGGATGTGGGAGTTAAGAAAAAAGTGTGACTCAAGGATGACTCAGATTTCAAACCAGCACGGCAGGGGAAAACATGTGAAACCGGATGTTAAATTAGAAGTTTTGACTGAGGCCCTGAGCTATGAGAGATATCAGATGCCAAAGGGAAATGTGTGAGACAGACCAACTAAATACAAATTTTCAAAAAAATACCAAAGAATCAGTTATTCAATTCTTGGCAATCTTCATTCAGATCAAAAATGTAAAAGACTCAAGAGTAGAAATTTGAAAAGAATTTGTGAGGATTTAGTTGGAAAAAAAAAGAAACTCTGCCGTGAGTAAAGTGGACATCCAGCTAAGGGACAGTAGGAGAAGTACTTCCCCTTCATGCTAAGCGCAGTGAGAAGGACTTCAATGATATACTCCAAGATCTTGACATATGTTCCCGGCAGGTAAAACACACAGAGCATAGGTTTCGGATTCTGCCTGAGAAAACTAGAGTATCTTGTGACTACAGAGTAGAGCTGTAGCTGGATAGTAATAGAACCTCTTCAGATCAAAGATACATGAGTCTTGGGGACCAGATACGGAATATGCAGCGGGAGCATGAGCTGGGGTCATAACAAAAGAGATCTTGCCCTAGATGATGCCTTTCAGGCCAAGGAGTCCGGCAGTACTAGGCTGGAGAATGCACCATGGCAGCAGAGGTCAGTTGATGGAGAGTCACCATTCACATCACAGGGTAACAAAGGGGCCCAGAATGGGTTTGCAAGAGCCCATAGAAGTGCCCACAGAAAAAGATTCAAATTTAAACATCTACTCATCCAGAAAGCATGGAGCGATGTCGTGGCTACACCTAGTAAGTAAAAATGCACCTGTCCTCTTACTATTCCTTTCCAGTCTCCTTCAATTCTGGGGGATTCAGGAATAGCACTGGCAAGTCTAGGAAGAGGCATATGAAAAAGGGAGAAGCTGATCATAACTTCTACCCTAAAGGCATGTGGCTCATCTATAGTCGGCCCTCACTGGGGAAGAAGTACTTAAATGAAAACTGATGTGTTGATACCTAGATCTCCTAATTTCTGTATCAAAACTGTGTTTTGTAAATTAGGGCTTTCTATTATCTAGAAATGAACAGACGAGTTATATACCTCCCTTACCCCATAACAGGAGCTGCAGCATGCCTTCAGAAGAACAATAAGTGATAAAATAAATCTTAGGTTTATACTCAAGTGCTGCTCATTCAATTTCAGTTAACAGAAATTGGGAAGTAAAGAAAAGTAGCTGATTTGGTGGGAGGGGGGTAAAAAAAAAAGATAGTGGAAGTGAGTTTGCATCTTAGAAGAGAGATTGAGGCCAATGACAGAAAATTGAAGGGTCATCTGCTCAGAAGTGGTAGTCGATGCTGAGGAGTCCTGGGTATTGAAAGAAGAAGACAAAGAGAAGAAGGTCAGGACAATGTTTTGATTGACGATTACATAAATTAGAAACAGTTTGGAAAAGCCACTGGGGGTAATGCAATATGACATACAGAAGACTCCTGGACCAGCAAGCTTCCCAGAGCACAGGGAGCAGCCATTTGTGGTGAGACCTATCTGTGTGGTCTCATATCTCTTCCCAGCAAAACCGGTAATGGAGGTAGCCAGGCCTGGGCATTGTGACGTTAGTGCAATGGCTGACTCAGTACAGTGGTAGCAAAGGCAATGGGCTAGTAAAGCAGGAAAGGGCCAAAGGTGAAGAAGTCACAAAGAGAATGCAGAGGAGAACCAACAGAAGTGAAGACAAGAGAAGTGAAAATCAGGCCACAGTAAAGAAAAAAATTTCAAGTTTTAGATCCTGGGGGTGATCATTTCAAGTGATGATAGTATTGGCCTTGAGAGTATAGGGACAGAGGACATAGAGTTGAGGCTTTATGGGGGAAAAGAAGTCATCAAAAAGAATGCACAAATCACCAAAGATTATGGCAGAAGGATGGGCAAGGAAAAACACAATGTTGGTTTGCAAACTGACCTTGACATATGGAGGACAAGGAGAGACCAAAGAAAGAGGCAGACTGCTCCCGATTAATAGATGGCAGTTTCAATAAGCAAGGAAACTTACTACAAGGCTTGTCTTTAGCGGTCACAAGATGAGTAAATCTTCATACCTGCCTCCAGAATCTTTAAGTTTATATAGAGGCCTTGCCTGGGTTCGTCACGTATACTGTCCAGATGGTCTCACAACTCATTTCTCTCTCAAGGCTGTGTGCTTGAAAATGGCTCCACTATAGGAATGATGGGTAGGACATACTTTCCAAGGACAGGGGAGGAAGTGAGGAGCCTCCAATCGCCCGGGGCCAGCTCTGGAGTCAACCAGAGGTCACATCTTCTCAATGACCTCCCCCAACAGTCATGAAGTTTGATCTAAAATCAGCCAATTTGTCTGATGCTTCATTCATTTTGCTTAAGAAGGTAGAAAATTAAGGGGTATATATTTTATTTTATTTTTTATTTTTTTTAGGCGAGATAACCCTTGGTTGACCTCACAGATTGCAAGAACCTTGTCAGTTTACAATCCTTTATTTTTTCTTTTCTTTCTTTTTTTTTTTTTGTTTACGCCTACAGCACCTGGTCTCCCTAGGTGGTCTCCCATCCAAGTACTAACCAGGCCCAACCCTGCTTAGCTTCTGAAATCACACAGGATCGGGCTTGTTCAGGGTGGCATGGCCATAGACTAAAGGGGTATATATTTTAAAGTGAATCATTTTTTTTAATGTATACAACTTTTAAATTGAAGGCATTAAAAGGATTACACTTTCATCATCTATAAAACTAATGTTTGTGTAATCCTCTTTTCCCCTGATAATATTGGAAGTTATAAGCAGTATTGGAATTTTTATCCATTTTTTAAGATCATCTGAACTGACAGATAATCTCAGATGAAGTGTGGATGAATCAAAACTAAGCATCTTTAATTATGGCCAATTAAAATCATTGAAAGAATACACAGTTTTGATCCTTTATTAGTTTCGCATTTCAAATGATCTTTACTGATTTATCCTCATTCATATCAGAGACTTAAATTATTTATTAAATTATTTATTACATGCCAGTCATTGTGAATATAAAGAATAAATCTTAAAAAATAAGAGTTTAGTTCCTTAAGTCCCATAGGGACTTGAGTCCAGGCTGGAGTTGCCAGATTTGGCAAATAAAAATACAATATGCCCAGTTAAATTTGAACTCAGATAAACAAAGAAAAAATATTAGTATAAGTACGTCCAAAATATTGCATAGAAACATTTATACTAAATAAGTATTCATTGTTTATCTGAAATTCAAATTTAACTGAGCATCTTATATTTTATCTGGCAACCCTAAATCAGGGGTTTTTGGTCTGCAAGAAAAGGGCTTTAGCCAGTGGACATCTGTAAACCAAGCAGTAAAAGAAACAATTACAAACTGCTCTGTTTATTTTGCCAACTCATTTTATTTGTCTCCAAAAGAGGACAGAACCTGCTTATGTCAATTAACCCTTAATCATATAGCCTTCCTAGTCATATGTCTGTTAGCACATTATGTTTTTAATATGCTTTAGTTTTAGAGCAGTTATAGGTTCACATCAAAAGGGAGCTAAAGCTACAGAGATTTCCCATATACCTTCTGTCCCAACACATACATCCCCTCCCCCTATTATCAACATGTCCCACTAGAGTGGTACATTTGTTACAATTGATGGACCTACATTGACACATTATCACCCTAAGTCCATAGTTTACATTATGGTTCACTCTTGGTGTTTTACATTTTATGAATTTGGACAAATGCATAATAACATATAGCCATCATTATACTATTATACAAAATAGTTTCACTGTCCCAAAAATCCTCTGTACTCCATCTATTAATCCCTTCCTGTTCCCTGGCTCCTGGCAACCACTGATCTTTTTGCTGTCTCCATAGTTTTGCTTTTCCAGAATGTCGTATAGGTGGAATCATATAGTATATAGCCTTTTCAGGTTGATTCCTTTCACTTAGGAATATGCATTTAAGTTTCTTCCTCGTCATTTCATGGCTTAATAGCTCATTTCTTTTTAGCACTGAATAGTATTCTATTGCCCAGATGTACCACAGTTTATCTATCCATTTGCCTATTGAAGGACATCTTGGTTGCTTCCAAGTTTTGGAAATTATGAATAAAGCTACTATAAACATCTGTGTGCAGGTTTTTGTATGGACTTAAGTGTTTACCTCCTTTGCATAAATATCAAGGAGTGTGATTTTCTGATCATATGGTAAGAGTATGTTTAATTTTACAAGAAACTACCAAACTATCTTTCAAAGTAGCTATACCATTTTGCATTCCCACCAGCAATGAATGAGAATTCCTTTTGGATGTGGACATTCTCTCCAGCATTTGGTGGTGTCAGTATTCTAAATTTTGGTCATTCTAATAGGTGTGTAGTGGTCTCATTGTCTCATACTATACTCATACTATACTTTTTCATACTAGCACTATCTTAGGGTAAAAGCTAATCTCTCATAATAACAATAGGGGAAAAAAACTCGCCAGGTCATCTTTAATGGATAAATTCCATCTCTAGGTTTAAGGTATCTGTTCAAATTTTTACCATATACCTAACGGTGTGGAAAGAAGGTAGGGGGGAGGTATAAATCAAATAGCTTTTATTTTAAAGATGGGTCATGGAAGTGACATCCATCACTTTTATTAGCCTAAACTGACTCATATGGCCACTTCTAGCTGCAAGGGAGGCTAGAAAATGTAGTTTATAGCTACATGCCCTGTTACTACCCTGGGAGACTCCATCACTAAAAAGAAGAGGAGAGTGGATGGGGAGGGTATAATTAGAAGTCTCTGATAAAACTTATTGCCATGGTAATTAGGTAACTATTTCATGTCTCTGCCCCCCTTCCATCTGGACTGTAAGCCCCATGAGGGTGAAAGTGTCTAGTGAATTCATCACTCAGTCTCCAGGGGCCAGGATGCTGTCTACAAATATTCCATAAATATTTGTGTGGAAAGAATATAAGATTAAGGAAAAAAAGGAGAGTTACTCCCCAAAGATCTTTGCCCTCCAGCCTCTGTACCTCCCCCAACTGGAAGTTATGTAGGGCTCTCCCCTGGTATCTGTTCACCACCCTCCTCTGAGGATCCAGCTCTGCTCTCCTCTCCTCTTTGCTTGGGTCTGTCTGTCTCTGGGTCCTGTAGAACAGCATCTGCTCTCAGCCATGTATGCTTAAAAAACACTCTTTGTGGTTCCGTCTGTCCACTTGGCATATCTGTCCATCTGTCCAGCTATGTCTATTTGGCATAGTTCACATTGGACGAGCCAATAACCAGTTTATACCTTAGCCATAAAGCCCTCCTCCTACCAGAGTCACATACACAACCCCCCACCCCCAGTATCACGAAGGATTCTAATTTGGGTTTGAGCTACCTGAGTAACACAGCCCAGATGCCATCTCCAGATAAGAGGCTAAAACAACACTTCCCTAACTGAGGGCAAAGGACTGCATCTTCAAATGAAGGTTCCTTGTTTTGAACAGATGTGGACAGTTTACCCAAATGGGCACTTTGCATGCTAACATTTTATACTGGACAGAATTACTCAGTTGCCTAGAACAGCTACAATAATTAATATTTGAGACAAAGTTTGAGCCTTTGAAACACTGGGCAACTTAACAGAGACAGTAGACATTTGGAGACAGACAGTTGTAGATTCACCTACCATCTCTGTCTCTTACTAACTGTGTGACCAGGGGTAAATTACTTAACCTCCCTGAACCTAGAATCCATCACAGGGTTTTTGTGAAGATTAAGTAAAATATATTTTCTATTTAATGTCGAGTATTATGTGAGTATGATGGGTTTTCTTTTTATGGCCACGAATCCCTTCCCACAACTCCCATTGGAAGGAGAAGTACATACCTTCTCCCATTGAGTCTGGGTGGACGTGTGACTGTTTCAACCAACAGAGTACAGTGGAAGTGATCCCCATGACTAGGTCAGAAAAAGCCATACAGACTCTGCCAGGTTCTCTTGGGATGTTTGCTCTGGAAGAAGTCATCTCTCATATACGATGTCTGACTAACGTAAGCTCACCAAGATGGAGCAGCCACATGCCACATGTAGATGTTCCAGGTAGCAAGCCCAGCTAAGCTCCCAGTAGACAGATAACAAACTGCCAGCAACATGAGTGAGCCAGCTTGGACATCTAGTCCAGTAAAACCTTCAAGTAACAAACATCTGACTGCAGCCCACGAAAGAGCCACCCAGCTGAGCCCTTTACAGATTCTTGACCCACAGAATCATGAGCAAGATAAAACAGTTTATACCATGACATATTGGGGTAGTTTGTTACACAGTAATAGTAACCTAAATAATAGTAAATGCTAACAAATAATATTAATGTAGCCTCTAAATCACATAAGCTCCATGATCTAGCCTCCTGCTGTCCAAGATGTGAACACCAAGGGTATCTCAGCTCAGAAACCTCTGGCTAAACTTAGAGTTCCCTCTCTTCAGAACCTGGTTTCTTTTAATTCTCTCTTAGGTTTCCTGTCTAACTTCTAGATCAAGAGAGTCTGGATAAACTTCAGATAAACACTTTAAAATTATTTCCTGGAAGCTCACCAAACCGAACATGTGAATCCTCCCCAGTCTGCACAATTGAAAACAAGTTATATAATTTCTGTTTCTCAGGGCGGAAAGGGCTGTGCAAGACAAGAACATTGGGACTGTTGCCTGTCGTCTGGAATCACACTTTAAATAAATAGGCG
>CM053507.1:133804610-133837531 GCA_028627145.1 Eidolon dupreanum | reverse complement strand
AAAAAAAAAAAGGCAATAAACACTTAAATTGAAGCAATGGCCTAAATGGAAAAGAAGTCTTGGCACTCCAGTCTATAAAGATGCAGACAAAAGAGGAAAACTCCAAGGTTGCCCAAGTTGAAGAGTCTAACTACACCCCAGAGTGGAAGGGTAAATGAGAAATAAAGAGAACAAAGTAAATTTGCTTGTTTCATCCTTAGCACTGTCCAAAGGAAACAATTTTTTTTTTAATTTTTTAAATTCACTACCACAGACTAGCTCTCACATAGGTTTGTGGTCCAAATTTATGCTAATTATATGACACACACACACACACACACATGTACAGAATTTAATTTAAAATTAAGCCTGGGTTAGCATTACGTCAAGGCAAATTGCAGAAGCAAATACAAATCCTCTCTAGAGTAACATCATCACCCCAGGCCTCAAAAAATTCTCATAGATAAGATTCCAAAGACAACAAACAGTTCATAGTATACAAGTACGAAACACAGAAAAGCAATGTACCACGAGTGAAGAGCCAAGAAAAACAAGAGACCATATAGTCAATCCCACAAATACGTGAGATATTGGAACTCTACAGTACAAAATAAAAAATAACAATGAGTTTAAAGTAAAAAACAACTCTGAAAATATGAGCTAGAATGCATCCCAGAGATTCAAAGGGATAGAAATATAAAATAGACATTTTAAGGCATAGAGAATCATATAAGAGGCTCCAACTTATATTCAGTTGGAGTTCCAGGAGGAACTAATAGAAAGAATGAGGAAGCACTATTCAAGGAAACCATGGCTGAGAATTTTCCAAAATAGGGGAAAGATAGCAATTCTCACATCAAAGTGGGTTTTTTCAGAAATTTTCCCTGAGACAAATCAGTGATGTTTCAAAAAAAAAAAAAAGATCATAAAAAGGGAGGAAAAAGATCATTTACCTACAAATGGCAAAGAAACTTCTTTCAAGAATGAGGAAGAATTAAAATCAATTTCTTGAAAGAATTAAAGTCAAGAACGGAATGAGTTTACCACCAATAGACCTTTGATAAAGAAAATTCTAAAGGACATACTTCAGGCCTAAGAAAACATATTCCTGATAAAAGATCTGCGATTCAAGAAGGATAGTGGTCAGAGATATTAGTAAATATATGAAGAAATATAAACAAATATTAAACCGTTTAAAACACAAATAATAATGGATAATGGAAGAGAAGCAAGAATAGAACTAGAATACTAAAAAGCAGTATCATACAAAATGAGAAAGGATGATCAGAATTATAATTATAATATTCTATGGTCAATGTACTATTAGGATAGAAGAAAAAAATATACATAAACTTTAGACTTTGTTAACAGGCATGTTAAAATATAAATGCTAACCACCAAATAACAGACATAAAACATAGAATTCCTAAATAGCAGGAGAAAAATGAAATAAGAAAAAGTGGAATAGATACAGTGTTTTATACACATATATAATTTTTCTACTTTTGTACACCTATATTGAATATGTGGAACAAAATATTTTATTTTCTCTCCCTCTATATATATCATATATTTAAGAAATCTTTCCAGATACATTTATTTAAGAAATCTTTCCAGATATATATATATGCTAAATATATAGGAAATTTTTGATAAATTCTACTACACAAAAGTTGGGAATTTCTGTGCTTGGGATTTGCATTGTTTCTCTCTGAATTCTCCATAGCACTAAGAACAGTATCCCTCCATGCTATAAATGTCTTCAAGGCTGTCTCCCCCAGCAGTGTGCCAGATTCCATTTCTTAAGTTATATCCCTCCAACTCATCTTCAGGCTTTATTGCTAATGGCTTCTTTCCAGAAGAAGATATCCAACCCCACAACACCCTCCCTTTACAAGACAACCTTCCCTTGACCTTGAGCCCCTCAACTACCGATTTGTTTCTCCTAAAAGAGTGGTTTAAGGTCATGGTCTTTCATGTTTCTTCCTCACCCCCTAAAGTCTGGCTTCTGCAAAACTTAATAATAAAATGAACCCATCCAATTTGATTCAAATTATTCATTCTGTGCCAACTGCGTACCCAGCCTCTGGTCATTACAGTGTTTGTTCCTTTTAGAGACACAATATTTAAACATTGAAAAAGAATTGTAAAGAAATAGAATGTAAAGACAATCCTAACGACCTCTACTATAAATTTAATGCTGACTCTCTGCCAGACATCATACAAGGAGCTTAATTTTCATTCATTTTGATCTCTAAAACAAGGCTTTGAAGTCACCATTATTATCCCCTAGTTGCAAATGAGTAAACCAAGCCTCAAAGAGGTTAAATGAACATCTTAGGATCACACAGCTAGTAAATGGCAGAACTAGCACTTGAACCCACATCTGTTAATTCCAAAGTCCATGCATAGGTCACTATACCCTGGAGCTCAAAATAAAGCGCTAAAAATGGTATTGCAGGCTGAAAATGCTCTGAGTGGCAAGGAATGAGTGGGCTCAGTGCTGCCCAGGATTCCTGGGGAAAATTTTAAAGGAGCAACAGGTACTTCTTCATTTCTAAATGCTGCCTGGTTTGTTAAAAGTTCACTAAGCCCAATATTCTTAATGTAAAAGCAACAAGAGATTCTAGCAGGATAGATTCTAGGTAATAGGTCCAAACTAAAGTCTTACACAAAGGAACATTAATGCCAATCCCTTGGCCAATAAGAAGGCTTCACTCTAAGGACAAAACACTTTGCAAATATTTTCCATCAATACCACAGGTACCTTATTCAATTATAAAAATGTGTTGCAAAGTTTAAAACAACAAAAAATCAGCTTCTTAAGTATCAACTGTCCAAATAAAACTCAGTTTACATTTTCTTGATTCATAATACATCCTTCAATCTGTTTAACTTCTAAGAAATGAAGGTCAACAAAATAATTACTATAAAAACAATATTACAAATTCTAACTAGACCAAAATGAACTCACTCAAGGTTCAAAATGTGTTTTTTTCTATCCCTGTCTAACTCAAGTTGAAATCAATTTCCTCTCTTCTCCTTCTTTCCTTCTTTTATTAAGTCATCATGATCTCTCCTAAACTGCTGATTAACTTTCTGCTGAATATATTTCATCAATGTTTTAAAATATCATTCTAGCTTGAAGTAACAAGTCAGAAATACAGTACAGCCTATAGCAACTTAATTCAGATGGATCAAATAGTACAATAATGAAACCTTGATCAGGCATTTCATCTCATGTAACACAGTGCCTAGGACAAAGCAGGCACCAAAGAATGACAGCAAAATTAACTTGTACACGCACTACCATGAACAAATGTCTTATGAATTTGGTTTATGGCAGATACGAGCTTGAGTCTTGTTTGATAGGGCAGCAACACAGGTTGTGTGTGATGTCTTGGGATTAGGAAAGGAGAGGAGCGATAACCTAAATATCACCCTACTTCTGGAAACAGAGAAATGCCCTAGCTAATATATATGAATACATCAGTGCTGGGTGGTGGGGAGATTGGAGAAGTAGAAAGATCTTTTTTCCCGTTTTCTGACATTCGAAGGAGATTATTGCTTTGAACTTAATAGGGAACCTAAGGTATTTGTGATTTTGATGATACTAGATGGCAATAGCACAGCACCTGCCTCGGTAAGCAAGCGGAAACTGAGTACTTTCCATTTATCGTCTCACTGAACCACCCTGCAAAGCGCATATTAATATACCCATGTCATATCCCCAGAAAGATGTGTTGCTCATCAGGTGGGAATGCAGTCTGCCAGAGAGCAAGCGAACTGTTTTGCGCTATGGCCCTTTTTTGGCAATCCTGCAATGTCGACAAACTCCTTCTCTGAATTGTGTTTTTAAATGCATAAAATAAAGGAAAACAATTGTACCGGATCACAGTTCTATCCACAGACTCCATGAAATATATAAAGAATTCCTGGTAGAGTTTGGAATGGTTCCACACCAGCATGTGCCTAGAACTGGAAAGGGCCTTTGCTACCTAGTCACCTTGGCCCTGCAGGCGTGCACTGGGGGAAATGTCTGTGCGTGAGAGAGAGAAAGAAAAGAAAAAGAGAACTCCACAAGTTGAGTAGCTAGAGTGTGTGGAGTCAAGCCTGTGTCACTGATATGTACTTGTCATCTAAGAGTCAAAAATAAGGCAAGTAGAATGTCTGCTGTTAGCCTTGTCACTAGGCGGCATTGTGTTCCCCCTCCTACGGCTAAAGGCCTATGCGGAGGTGGCTGCATCACAGGCAAGCACTGGGATCATGCCAGGCTCTAGATGAGCAGGCACCAGAGAGATAGATTGTATGAAATTCATTCTAGATCATCGGGAAGTAAGGTAGAAAGACCACACAAGGGCCACCAGACTGTCCCTGGTTCAGCAGCAACAAGTAACCAAAACTGGCTCACTGAGCAAGCAACATCAAGTAGGACTGACATCTGCAACTGAAAACGTATTCCCAGGGGTCCTTAAGGACCTGCAAGGAGAGAGCTTTCTAACAGTCAGGCTCCCAGCAGGAAACTGATAGCACCTCAAATGGGATCATTGAGGAGGCTTTAATAAAGGCACTATTTATAAAGATGGAGGTAGGTTTAAGGGAAGTCAAGGAAGGGTAAGTAGCCTAGATTAGTTGGGGACATCTACCTTTATCCCCTCTATGAGGGTAAGAGAAGAAGGTAGTTATCAGAGTCCAGAGAGGACAGAAAAAATAACTTGAACTCACTCCCTTCTTCCCTGCAAATCTCCCCGATGCTTCCCCTTGGCAGTACCCAATCAAAGCCCCAAGTCCATACAGGTCAACCTCACACAACAGAGCAAGGAGAAGAATGAAGTCAATCTAGAAAGGCCAACAGGAACTGACCAAGGATATTTTACACAGGGAGAAGGAAAAAAGGTGATCTAAGCCATTTAACTTGTAAAATAATTTTTTATGTTGTGGTAAAACACGAATCAGCAAAATCAACAGGATATACCAGTTAAATGTGTTTTTCAGAAAATAAAACTGATTCTCAGGGAGGAAACGTAACTTAATAAAGATTAATAAAAAAATAATTAACAAAATGAAATCCAAACTCTCTGCTTGACAAGAGAGCCCTTTCTTTTAGCCACTCCAATATGCTGCCTCCAACCGTATATATTTTAAAAGTGGAAGATTTCTCAGACTGAAAAAGAACTTGGATATAACCCATCCTCACCTCACTGGCTTAAAATATTTTTTTTTTTTCTGAAACTAACATATGGACATTTTCATGTAAAACTCTCTATGAGAGAATTATAAACTTTTATACAAGGATAAGCAGTACAGAAAGTGGTCTATGTTTGGAAATAGTCAACCCAAAATAAGAAATAAATTAATGTTTGAAAGGGTAGAGTCTCTTGTCTCAGTCTGGGCAAAGCCTCAGTTTTCAGAAATCTGTGAAGATTAAAATGAGGCCTCAGAAGAAGCCAATATTACTGATTGTATGAAAGCTTAGAAAGCAAGGCTGATTGGGCAAAATTCCATTCTGCTGATTTTATATTCAGTGAGCAATGGGCAAAAAGGAGAGTTCTCATCTCTCCTTAGTGACTTTTGAAAAGGAATGCATTTAGTATCTCCTTGACACCAAGGAAAAAACCTAGTTCAAAAGTGTAGCATTTTCTCTGTTCACTGAATTCACGACAGTCTTTTCTGTTCTTAAGTGTTTTCTGTCCTCAAAATCCAGCAAAGACTAATTAATGCCTAATTCCTTTTCACACTGATAGCAAGGATCTCCACACACTTCTACATTTCTATACACACATTTCAAGGCAAGTTCAGACCTTTTCAAATTCTGCAGTAGGAGGGATCCTATGTAGAAAGGTATTCAGGCACCAAAGCCTGACAAAGAAGCCCCCCCACCTCAACTAAGTCAAACCTGAAGAATGAGAAGAGCCTGTTCTCTGCCATCTTGGTGTAGTCAGCTGAGAAGCCAAGTGCAGGCAACCACACCAGAAATAAGAAAGAGATCAAATTGGTAGTTACCAAATAGTCATGGAGACATACAGTATGGGGAATATAGTCAGTATTGTAATAACTATGTATGATGTCAAATGGGTACTGGATTTATTGGGATGATCACTTCCTAAGTTATATAAATGTCTAATCACTGTGTTATACATCTTAAACTAATGTGATATTGTATGTCAACTATAATTAAAAATATATAAAAATTTTAAAAAAAGAAAAACAGAAAAAACACTTGTCACTTATTAGCCTAAGCTAAGTTTCAAATTTCCTTTCTCAAAAAAAGAAGAAAAAAAAAAGTTTTGCACTTTGAGTATTTAAGAGATACTGTGGAATCACAGAACATGTCTCCGAAGCGGTTAGAAACAGGCCAGGTTCAAATCCAGGCCACTTAGTCTTAATATGTGTCACTGAGAAAATTTCATCTCTCTGGAGCCTCAGTTTATCCAACTATAAAATGGGAGTCACAATGCCCAAGTGACAAGGTGATTGTGAGAGTTGCATGAGACACCTTGCCTTTTTTTTTTTTTTAACCAACCCAAATAAAGCTCAAATAGAGCTCAATTTATTCTAAGCTCAACTTTGCCTAAGTCAGGCTCTAAGAATAACACTGAAAATTTACTTGATGTGGGGAGAGGGAGGTCTAAGAACACCCATGGGAAAAATTAAGATATCAGCACCAAAATATAGACTTTCCATTGTATACAAATCTTCATTTGTCTAGTTTTCTCAGGCTGCACAGTCCTGGAAAGCAAGAACTTTATCTTTTATTTATACAATCCCAACAGGTAGCATAGGAGTTGGCACATCCATAGTGCTTAATAAGTGTTTATTGAATGAATAGATGGATGGACAATGAATTATTACCTTCCTGTCTCTTTCACAGGGTTGTTTTGAGGATCAAATGAGACAACATATGTGAATGTGCTTTAGGAATTATAGAGTGTTTCAAAAGAGCTCAGTGAACTGTCCTGGTTTTCTCAGGACAGTTTAAAAACTGCATCACTGATTACTGCCCAACAATGTACAGATCTGACTACGATGCATCATAAAAACTTCAGAAGGAAAGGAGAACGTTTTGTGGACCATTTGGGTTTTTTTGGTGTGTGTGGCAGTTTTTAAATTGTTGGGGGTTTTTAAATAATTAATTAATTAATTTTTCCAGTGGCATTAGTTAATGAAATCCAGTAAGTTTCAGCTGTACATTTTAACAATAAGGCATATATATATATATATTTACATTGGGTATTCACCTCCCATCATTAGATTTCTTTCTGTCACCACATATTTTTCCCCTTTTCCCCTTCCTTCCTCCCCTCTGGTAACAAGTTATTAGTTTTTTAAATCAATACGTTTTTTAGTCAGTACTTTTTAATGGAAACAATTTGACCAAAAATCTGTCACAGAATTTTGAAACCCATTAAAACAAAGTTTAATGAGAAAAATTTTTTTAAGCATCTAAGAGGCAAAAGTGACTATACACAAAATTTCAGAGCACAAACTAGAAAAACATATACATTATACGTGGCAACAAAGGGCCAATACATAGAAGGTTCTCACAAATTGATGGGAAAAAGATTAATGTCACACTCCAATAAAATATGAGCAAAAGATATGAACAAACATTTCTCAGTAAAAGACATACAAATCAATGTTATCAAACATTAACAAATGACATTTCACCTTTAAACATGGAAACTGAAATTGCATTACCTTTTTTATTGTCTTGTTTTCCCAGCTTTGTTTGTTTGTTTATTGAGATATTCTTGACATATAACATTGTGTGAATTTAAGGTATATGATGTGATGATTTGACACACATATATATTTTATATGTTTATCACACATCCTTCACCTCACATAATTACCATTTTGTTTTTGTTGTTACAGTAAGAAATTAAAGCTCTGTTCTCATAGCAACTTTCAAGTACACAATCCAGTGTTGTTAACTAGCGACCATGCTGTACCTTAGATCCTTGGAATTTATTCATCCAATAACTGAAAGTTTATTCCCTCTGACCAACATCTCCCCATTTCCCCCACCCCTCAGCCTCTAGCAGCCACCATTCTACTCTGTTTCTATAACTTTGATGATTTTAGATTCCACATAGGAGATCATACAATACTTGTTGTTCTCTATCTGGCTTATTTCACTTAGCATAATGCCCTCAAGGTCCATCTATGTGTCATAAACAGTAGGATTTCCTTCTTTTTATGGCTGAATAATATTTCATTGTGTATATACCATATTTTTTTATCCATTTATCCACTGATGGACATTTTGGTTTTTTCCATGTCTTGGCTATTGTGAATAATGCTATAATAAATATAGGAGTGCAGATATCTCTTCCAAACAGTAATTTCATTTCTCTTTGATATATACCTAGAAGTGGGACTACTGGATCATATGGTAGTTTTATCAATTTTTTGAGGAACCCCAATACTGTTTTCCACAGTGTTTACCGTAGCCATTTACATTCCCACCAACAGCACACAAGGGTTCCCTTTTCTCCACATCCTCACCAGAATTTTTCATCATTTGTCTTTTCAATAATAGCCATTCTAACAGGTATGAGGTGATATCTCATTGTGATTTTGATTTGTGTTTACCTGATGATTAATGATATTGAGCATCTGTTCATGTACTTACTGACCATTTCTATGTATTCTTTGGAGAAATGTCTATTCAAGTCTTCTGCCCATTTATTGCTTGGATTGTTTGTTTGTTTAGCTATTGAATTGTATGAGTTCTTTTAATATTTTGGATACTGACCCCTTGTGAGATATCTAGTTCGTAAATATTTTCCCCTTTCAATAGGTTGCCTTTTCATTTTGTTGTTGTTGTTTTTACTTTCTGTGCACAAGTTTTTTAGTTTAATGCAGTCCTACTTGGTTTTTATTGCTTATATTTTTGATATCATCTACCCTCCCACAAAAAAAAATGGTTGTGTATTTTCAGATGTTTTCATATTATTAATTTGGATCCTTTCATTTAAGTTTGAAAAACTCCTCTCAGCATTTCTTGTAAAGCATGCCTAGTGGTGAACTCCCTCAGTTTTTGTTTGAGAAAGTCTTCCTGTCACCTTCATTTCTGAAACACAGCTTTGCTGGTAAAGTATTCTTAGTTTGCTTTTTTTTTTTTTCTGTTAGCTCTTTGAATATATCATCCCACTCTCTCCTGGCCTGCAAGGTTTTTGCTTAGAAATGCACTGATAGTCTCTTGGGGGGTTCTCTTTTATTAGAGATTTTTCTTCTCTTGCTACTTTTAAAATTCTCTTTGTCTTTGATTTTAGACAGTTTTATTGCAATGTGTCTTGGAGAAGACCACTTTTGATTGAAATTATTGGGTAATATATTAACTTCATGACCTATATCCAGTCATAGACCACTGGGGTCCTCAGCATGAACAACTGCATGGTCATTGGCAAGTGCTGTGGGAGGTCTGCAGTAGATGTAAAGGCTGGTGAGGTGCTCAGTGGCACTTCCAGGACCAATGACTAGGACCAGGACAGGCAACAGTGGTGACTAGAGCTGGTGGCATGCACACACTTGGCTGTGAAATCTACGTACAGGTACCTGTGTTGTGGCAGGGGCCAGTTACAAACAAACACATTAACGTGTGGGCTAGTGTCAGCATCAAGGGCCAGGGCTAACTTCAGGGAAACTGGCAGCTACAGGGGCTCTGGCTGGCTGGCAGCTGCAGGTGAGCCCAGTGGTACTGATCAGTGACTAGAGATAGAGCTGAATCCAGGCCCACATTGCCTATGGTGGACTTGGCTTTTGGTAGTCACTTCCATGGCTGCAGGATCTCACCATGGGTACCAACAGTGGAGCCTGGTGACAGGAGTCTATCAATCAGCATGCGGGTGCATAGCTGGAATGGGTTAGCTCCAAGCACTGACCCAGGGATGGAAGTCAGCTGCAGGGGTCTAGACTGGTGTCTTGTACTCACACAGCTCAGAGGCCTGGGCTAACTGCTGGTGCGGATCTTGGGCTCAAGTAGCAGTGGGGAGCAGGCGGAGAGGTAGGGGAGCACTCAGGTGGCTGGTGTTTGCAAATACCTGTGGGGAGAAAACCAGCGAAACCTGCAGGATCCATCACGGCTGAGTTGGCCATTGGTTTCTTCAATGGTGAAAGCTACTGGGGTCCTCTGCAGAGTAGGGCACTAGGAACCACAGTCTCTCCAACTGTATGGTTGATATCGGTAGCCCCTACCCTTCATTCTTGTTCCTCACCATCTCTGTACTTCTCAGCTTTGCTGGTCTCTCAGTGGGTGAAATCAAAGTTGGTTTTATGTGCATACCCCAAAAGGCTGGGGACGCTGGTGACTCACTCTGCTCTCTCCTCCCCAGTGAGGAAATTCTTTCTAGCTGGGGAGTTCCCTCTTGACATTCAGCAGTGCCTGCGGGCTGGGAGGATTCCCGCAAAATGGAGTTGTTCTTCCTTCCCTTTTTATGCAGGTTTCTCTCAGGTTTTTTTTTGCTCCACTGTGTCACTAAGTTTCTTAAGTGGACCCCTGTACTTACCCAGGGCTGTTTTTGTTCATAGATAACTGTCTAATTGTTGGTCATGGTTTTGTGGAAGGACAGAGGAGAAATCTCCTACATCACCATCTCGGTGACATCCTGCATTACCTTTTTTTGTATTCACCTCCAAAGTCTTACGTCACACGTTTTAAAGCTTGTAACAAACCAAATGCTCTAGAATTTTTTTCATAAATTACTATCAAATGATGTTTTCTTCATTCTATGCTGATGTGATTGCTCTTTTAAAGCTAAATTCCAAGTCCTACATTTATTTCTATTACACTCAAATTTCAAAATGATCTTAACAGGTCTGAATTCTAGGCTGAAGTGAATAACCAAAATTTCCTATCTGTCTTGCCAGCTCTCAATTTCAGGTTATATTTTTATCCCGAGTTATTTTTCTTAAAGATGAACATCTCAAGGATGAAGACAAAAAGCATATGGAGTCAGATCAAATGAGGAAACCCCTGCAAAATTCATGTGTGAAAGAGGGTTTTCTGTGAAGGCGGGAGCTGCCCCAGGAATGCCCAAGCTTGGAGGTGGGAAAAAAAAAAAGTGCACAAATAACATAAAAAAAAATTTAAATAACTCTAATTTTAAAAAAAACAGTGAGCAAAGAGAGTGAGAGTACGGGGGGGATTAAGAGCTGGCAGGGGTGGGGGTGACTGTCCACATGCCTGCTGAGGTTAAGAGGTAAGGCAGCAACTTGGTGGTTCACCGCCCACCACGTATGTCACGCAGAGTGAAACAGAGGGATGAATGCTTTAATAAAAGAGACTACACAGTGCCTGGAGTCACTAGAAAGACCCAGAAGTAACATAGAATCTCACCGCAGATTAGCATCCCACCAGCATCGCATACTGCCATTAGAGGCAGTATGACATAAAACAGGAAATCTCAAATCTCAGATGAGTACAGAAGCCCTAATGTTCTAACAGGAAGCTAACAGCAGGAAAAAGAGGCATTAAACTCAACAGAACATCCAAGGAAACAAGAAGAAACAGGTATAAACTTTAAAAGAAGTATTGGTAAAAGAACCAGTTAGGGATCATGGAGAAACATAAAAATAAACAACACAATGGATACAGCTGAGGAGCAACTGATAAGCCCAGGAATTCTCTCAGAATGCAGCCAAAATTTCAAAGGGATTTAAAATATGAAAGAAAAGTCAGTGTAATTTCTGTTGCATTTTATTGTGAAGAAATGAGTCCCAGATTAGTTAACCAGCCCAGATTCAAGGGGGAGGGGACAACACAAGACTGGGAGGCTCATAGAGACCATCATTGTGCTAGATAGCCACACATCCATCCTCTATACTCTTCCATCACTCTGTATGTGCCTCTATTATCATCTTTCACATAATGTCATATTTTGTTTGCTTGTAAATTTCTTCACTAGACAATGAGTCTCATGAGGGCAAGAATTACCTCAATCATCTTTCAAATCTACAGCAGCTGGCTCAGTGTCTAGCACATAGCAGGTGCTCACTAAAGATTTATGGAATTAAATTACTCCTGTTGCAGTCATCCAGAGTACACAGAGTCAAGGCACTTGGCTCTAAAGATAGTTCTGGACGATCTGAGCTGTATTTTTTAAATTAAATAACTGTTTTCAATGCAAAAGTAACATCCAGAGCTGAAGTAGAACATGTAATCTCTAAGACATCAGGGGGAAAGGAACAAAGGAAAAGTAATCAATTTAACAAAAGCCTTAAGTACTTCACTCAGAATCTACAAATAAACAAGACATAAGTAATAATTTGACAGATTTAAATAACATAATCATTAAACTTGAACTAAAGATCTAAGGAGAGAACTGTACAGTCAACAATTTCTGTGCAAACGCACATGGCACATTTACAAAAACTATGCATCAGGCCACAAAGAAAATCTCAGAACTCCAAAACACAAAAATGATGCAAGTCATATTGTAACACAACTTAAAGTTGACAAAACAAAAAAATTTATAGTCCTTTCCCCCAACCCAGACAAAAAATCTATCCATATAAAAATGCAAACTCTTTTAAAAATGCCTAGATAAAAGGAGAAATAAAGTAGAAATTATATACCTAAATACAATGCTAAATACTCCCCTCTAAAAAAATTACAAAAGATAATCAAATGTCTCCTCCCTGAAACTGCACCAGGTCCATTTTACAGGTAGGTTCTCTGTCAAATCTTCAAGGTTGTAATGTCCATGTTATATAAAAAAGTCCAGATCATGGACAAAGGTGAAAAAAATTTAAATTAATAATATGAAGTTAGCATAACACTGATATCAAATCTAGAAAAAATATACAAGAAAAAAATAAGCCAATTTCATGTATGAACATATACACAGAATATTTAAATAGCAGAATATTTAAATAATGGAAAAATATGATTCAATGTTAAATCACATTTAAAAAATCTATATGACGATTACATTAAGTGATCAAAAAAGAAAACACATATAAACATTTTAATAGATGATGGAAAAGTAGATGATAAAACTTAATACCCATTTTTTAAATGAACAAACAAAACACTCAGCAAGCTAGAATAGAAGAAACATCAAAAATTAAAACAAACATTAAATTTAACAGTGAAAACTAGAAGTTTGCCCATTCAAACCAGATACAGTTGAAGGGTGCTTCCTATCACCATTACTATTTAAAATTGTACAGGAGGACCTAGCCAATTTAATAAGTAAAGTAAAAGAAAAAAGCTCTATAGGCAATATAAGTGTATAACATGAAAAACAAAGAGAATCAACTGACAGAAAGTTAAAATATGGTAGCCAGATATAAGATCAATATACAAAAATCCACAGCTCTACTTCAAACTAATAATCATCAATTGGGAAATAAATAAAGAAATCTTATTTACAATAGCAGCAAAAGCTATTTTCACTATAAATAAACAAAAAGTGTGTAATATCTACATAAAGAAACCTATAAAAATTTACTAAACTTACTGCATAAAAGCAATCCTCAATATCTCTCCAAATTAATTTACAAATTCAATGAAATTTTCATTAAAATCCCCAAAATATTTCAAACAGAAGGACATGTTGATTCTAAAATTTATCTAGATAATAAAATGTTAGAGAATAAACAATGTTGAAAAAGAGCATTAAGTGGATTTATTCTAGTGGTCGAATAAAGCTTTCAATACATTTTTAAAATGTGGCATTGGAGCAGTAATAGACAAGTTGACCAATGGTACAAAAAGAAAATCCCTAAATAAACCTACATATGTAACAGGGATTTAGTATATGATTTTTTAAATGTGGTATATTAAATCATAGAGAAAAGACAAAGTATATAATAAATAATTTTTGAGAACAATTGACTATCAATTCAGAAAAAAGGCATTAAATGTCCTGCCAATCACAAAAATAAATTCCAAATAGATTAAATACCTAAGGTTAAACAAACAAAAAAACATGAGACATTTAGAAGATAATCTAGAATGTGTTTATAACCTTGAATTCAAAAAATCCTTTTAAACAAAATTTTTAGATAAATAATAAAATCTAGAAAGTAAAATATTAATAAACGACATCAAATTTTTAAATTTCTATACCATAAAACACCATAATTGAGTTTAAAAGGAGATAGATTATAGAAACTGTTATGTTTATAACAAAAGAATAATATCTAGAATATACTGAAGATTTCTACACATAAATAAAATGGACAATCTAAGGTGAAAATTACAAATGAAAAAACAATTCATAGAAGTAGAAAAACAAATGAGAAATAAACATTTGAAAATGCATTAAATTTCACTAGTAGTTGGCAAAATGAAAATTAAATAACAATGAGAAACCATTTGAGGCCCATATCATTAACAAAATTTGAAAAGTTTTATAATATCAAAAGCTTTATAATATCAAATATTGAGGCAAAACTCTCACCACTTTGGTGAGATTATATAGACTTTTGGTAAGGCCATTTTGCAAAACATATTGAAATTTTCTATGTGTTTATCTTTTCACCCAGCAATTCCATTACTCAGTATCTACACCAGAGAAGCACTGACACATGCTCCCAAGAAGACAAGAATAAAAATAATCATCAGAGCACTATCTGTGAAAGAGGAAATACTGGGTATTATTCTCTCATTGCTACATCTAATGGAACCCATAGGGGGATATAGTTAAGTAGTGAAGGAGGGAAGGCAGGAGGAAAGGGAGGAGGGAAGGAAGGAAGGAAGGAAGGAAGGAAGGAAGGAAGGAAGGAAGGAAGGAAGGAAGGAAGGAAGGAAAGAAGAGAGGGAGGAAGGAAGGTTGTTTTTTTTTTAATCTGAGGTTGAGTCAGAAGCATAAAATAATTTCAAGAACATATGTAAAACATAATGCCATGTTTGTAAAAGCAGAAACTATATATTTCTATATGTCCATATACTATGTAAGTGAATTTTTTAAAGAGCCATAAGGGGACACACCATATGTAATGGAATATTATTCACCCAAAAGAAAGGAGAAAATCCTGACATTTAGGACAACCTGGATAGACCTTGAGGGCATTATGCAGTAAGTCAGACTGAGAAAGAAGGCAAACACTGCATGGTATCACTTATGTGGAATCTAAAAAAAAAAAAAAAAGGTTAAACTCATAGAAACAGAGATAGAAAAGTGGTTGCCAAGGGCTGAGGTTGGAGGAAACAGGGAGAGGTTGGTAAAGGGTACAAAATTTCAACTATAAGATGAATGAAGTCTGAGGAGCTAAAGTATAACATGCTAACTATAGTTGATTGTATAATTGTATAACTGAAATTTGCTAGGACAGTAGAACTTAAATGTTCTCACAAAAAAAAAAAAGATTTTATAAAAAGGGGATTAACTTTCTCACCCCTGATTCAAAATTATTTCGTGTTGGATCGATGTGCCTCCTAAAATTAGCTCCCACACCACCAATGTAACATGTCCTTAAGAAAGAAATTCTGAGGTAAAAATACATAAATAAATAAAGTAGCTACACCAAACTGGTAACAATCATCACCTCTGGGGAAATGGTCAAGAGTAATTTTATCTTTATCTGCTTGAATACATTAAATGAGAATATATTTTTCCATACTTGCATAATTTAAGAAAAAAACTGATAAATAAAAACATTTTAAGAACAAAGATAGGATTCTGTGACACTGCCAGGAAACTTCCCATATATTGGCCCATAAACATTTTCATAGGATGATACCTACTTTGAGTCACATATGTCACCAGTCCTTTAGTCCTCATAGTTTTCTCAGGAAGATTCTGGAATTAAAGACTGGGAAAAGTATACCATCCAGGTAGGAAAAGAACCTTTCATTATGTACCAAGTGTTGTTCCAGGAACTTTTCAAAAATTATTAACTCTAACCTTCACAATAGTCATTCTTTTTTACATTTTACCCATGAGAAAATGAAAACTGGAAACATAAATTTGTCTGAGATCACAATCTTTAAGTGGCCCATCAAGGATTATTCAAATCAAGCTCTTTGATTTCCAAAGCCTGTTCTACTCCTCTTATAAATAGCTACTTCCTATTCCACCACTGAGAATGAAGATCCTCAGTTAAGAAGCCCCCCAGCCCAGTGAATTTAATCTAAGTAGAGATACTCAAACATGCCCGCAGGGATACTGTGATCTACTTCTAGATGTCCCTTCAAGGAAAGACTTGCTGCCCAGCTGGGAGTGCCTCCAGCTGTCAGCCTCTGCAGGAATTACCATAACCGTGGAGGTCCCGAGTTTTAGAGGAGAAGATTAAACCTAAACTGCTGTCACCTGTTTGCCTCCTCAGGAAGTAGAGATGGAGTTTAAAGGGCAAGATGTACATTAGGAAGCACCTTTGGGATCGACAACTATGGAAGGGACTAGAGACGGAGAAATTAAGGCTGAGATGCAGGCCCAAGATAGCTGTGGCCAACCCCACAGAGAACTCTGGAGCTAAGATGGCTCATCAGAGTTGTCCCATGTGGACTTAACATGACTAGGCCATATATCTCAGCTCTATCAGTCATTGGATATGGGCTACCAGAAAAGGGCATGACCTTGAGCTGAGGCAATTCATGAAGGGAATGACAGCTGAAGACTGTCCACTGACAGCACCTGAAAAAAGTCCTTCCTTGAGGGGAGATTTGGATGGCCCATCACCACATCCATTACAGACTGAAAGACAGGTTCTGGTTGAAAGTCTATATAGGGGACAGTTAGAGCTCAGGGTCCTACTTTTCCCTGACTCCTTCAGGGGAAGAATAGTCTACCCTCTGGAGAAGTGTGCCAGCGAGACTCCAGACTCTGAAAGACGAGGAATAGTGGAAAGTCAGGGTGAAGTTCTGGATGAAAAGTGGAGGATTTAGTGAAGATCTGCCACCTAAATGATGAGAGTTCCTCCTAGCTCCCTTTTCCAGACAAACTCCCAGAACTCCCATGGCCAAGGTGGAGAACCCCAAAGCAGGGGATAGAAAGATCCTTCTCAAAAGAAATTGAACAGCCCCAAAGAAAAGACATAGAGATACTAAAATCTCAGGATCCCCCCAAAAAGTCTATAGATCATCCCACAGTGGAAGCTCCCAATTAACGAGCCCAAGCCATGCACACAGTTCTCCCAATCAGCTCCTCACTCTTCATTCTAACAGATCCCTGCCTCCGCAGTACCAGATGTTTAAAGAGAGCCTTGAAACATAAAATGCAGAGCAAAACAAAGAGAAAAAGGAACTGGAAGAAATTAGCTATGCCAGACATTAAAAGAAGCATGCACACGCACGCATGTACACACACGCACGCACACACACACACACACACACTTAAATACACACAGAGTCATAAGAGACATGGTCATGTCCATGAACCAAAGGCAGGCTGCTATGTTTACAAAGTAACAAAGAACAAGAAAGAGAAGGATCCCTTGGAAAATAAAAGTAGATATTCACAAATAAAAATTTGATAGGAAGGTTTGAAGATTGAACCAAGCAGGTCTCCTAGGTGATAAATAGAAGAAAAGGAAACAAAATAGCAAAGAAGAAAGAAAAGAGAGAATTAGAGGCTCAATCTATGAGGTTCATTACCCAAATATGTGTGCTCCAGAAATGAAGACTGAAAAAAAAATGGAAGAAAGAAATTTAAAAAGAAGAAGGATGAGAAGAAGAAGAAAGAGGAAGAAGAAAACTTCCAGAAATGGAGCATGTGAATCTTTGGGTAGAAACTGCCATTTATAACTCAGAAAAATAAATGAAAAAAGACACGATACATTATTGTGGAATTTCAGAACACCAGGAATAAAGATGAGATTATAAAAGCTTCCAAGAAAAATGGAAGATAATAGTCATGGCAGAGGAAGGAACAAAATCCAGGAAACAGGGGACCGAACAGAGAATAGAGGAAGGAAAACTTCCAGGATGAAAAGAATTCCCAGAAGGACAGCAGGCCCAGGAGCACAGTCCAGACTTGAGCAGAAAGGTGGAGGACTACAGAAGGGAGGTCTGGGGAGGAGAAAAAGGGGGATTCATGAGTTATCTGCTGAAGGGTATGGGTTAGATTAGCAATAAGTATGAAGAAAACCTAAGCAAAAATATTCATACAAAATAAAACAAAAGGAATTATAATCTCAGTGCAGTACTTGGTTTAGCAGTAAACAATGTGTACATATAAATAATACTTACACAGGCAGAATAAAGTAAACACTGAATGTTACTATAACTCAAACATTGACCAGACTTTGTTGGGTGAACGAAAAATGCAAAGTAGTTGGATGAAAGGATGAGGTAGGTGTAATTAGCTCCCAGAGCTAAATGTTCATTATCAACCATAAGAGAAAATCAGTAAATTAATAAATTAATGTCAAAAACTAATTAATCAAGAGACAAATGAATCAACATAGTATTTAGGAATATGAATATTTAGGAATCCCAGAAGCAACAACTACATGAACAGAAAGTGGCTCCTACTTCTAGGAGCAAGATCAGTGAGTGCCAGGGAAAAAATACAGATACTAAAATCTCAAGATCTCTTAGTGAAAAAATCAGCCCAACCCATCACTCTACAATGAAAGCCACCAATCAACGAGCACAACCAACCCACAGGTAATTGTTATTTAAGCCTTTGTGTCCTATTTGAATTTTTTAATTTTGATGATGAAATAAATTTAATTTTTTATAATAAATAAAATAAAGAGAGGGTTCTTTATAAGGAAAAAGCCACCACTGCCCCAATTCAACCCAACAGGGCCTAGAGAGTAGTATCAATTCAACTCAACTATGAACTGCTCTTTTTCTTAGCTGGCTTGAAAATCAACACCTTCCCTTTAAAACAAAGCCCGGACTCAGATTAATTAATAGCTGCACTGGCACACACTTGCATTCAAGTGGTTCCTTCAGATTCACTCTCAAATTAATTAACAATACCCTCTATTGCACCTGGACTTCACATGTCTCATCTCACAACTATTCAGTTTGCCTTCTCTGGATAAAAAATTTACTCTTTGGCTCTTAATACACTTGTACAAATTTACTTCCACCTTCCAAATCAGAGGAAAGGAAGCCATCGATCTGCCCATGAGAAGCCTCAAGGTGAAGATCTCATCAATCTGAATCGCACTTTGATTAACAGGAAGCTGACAGGCTGGAATGGGAAGTCAGCTGACTATTTTCCTGTGCTCCACTTTTAGAGGAAATCTCACAGCATATCGCACACATATAATATGTACAAGAAGAACTGATATTAGAGACAGAATCATAAAAGTCCAGATTTAAGACAAACCCTGAGGTTGGTAGTACATGTATCAGACACCTCTGGTGACCCAATTCACATCACTCAGCCTCCCCTTTCATTTTAGATCTTTGTGTCACACTGAGAGTTCAGGCCTCGAGCAAGCACTGGGACTTCTCCAATATTCCATGCCTAAAAGGTTTCACCAAACCCTCACGAGGGGGTGGTTTTCAACTCCCAGGCAAGCCTCAACTAATGGGACACAGGAACCGATGGGGACAGGAGTCAATCCAGTTCTCAGAGGTAGACCGTTCTGAAAGGCATCTGAAATACTAGTCAAAATGCTCCAGGCGGGACCAAGTCCCAGTTTCTCTCAACGTTGACCTCATCAATGTACCCTTTCCTTCTTCCTTTGCTCTCCCTGGCCCCTCACCTCTGTTCTTTAGCAGTGTTTCCAAAAACAAAACAAACACAAAAACAAAAAACGACCTGCATCAAGTCTGTTTCAGGTTAAGCTTTAGAACTTACTCCAGCTAAGGGCTAGGAAGAGCAAATGTCCCAGTTGGACTGGGACTGAGGGATTTCCCAGGACATGGAACTTTTAGTGCTAAAACTGGGAAAATCCCCAGCAAGCCAGGATGAATTTACCCTAGTAAAACAGTGAAAAGAGAGAGATACCAGAGAAGAAGTTGAAAACAGAAAAGAGGTAAAAAGGAGGGGAGAGCGTCTCTCCATGGTGTACGCTATAAGCCTCACTGTATCAAGGAATGTCGGCTGTGCAGCAGTTGGCTCTTCCTAGCCCGACTATTATTAAATATTACGTGGATGGAGATGGTAACCAATTTCATAAGACAAGAAAAAATACAAAATGTATAAATGGTGGAAATAAAGAAGCAATGCTGGGAAATCTAGTAAAAACGCTCTAGAAAGCAACCTAGAAAATCCAAACAAAGCAACTAAAAAAATGTGAAAATAATAGAATTCACTAATTTAGCAGGTTAGAAGAATGACATATAAAAAGATAAGCACTTTCTTACTTACCAGCAACACCCAGTTAGAAATTGTAATTTTAAAAAATTCTATTCACTATAGCAAGAAAATTATAAAATGTCTAAGGATATATTTGAAAAGAAATATACAAGATTTATATGAATAAAACTATAAAAATTTACTCTAGAATATATGGCCTGAATTAAGGGAGAGACATTTCGTGCCTCTGGATATAAAGGTTCATAATTATAAAAATGTCACTTCCTTCTCAAATTAATCCATAAATTCTCAATGCAAATCCACCCAAAGTCATAATACAATTTCTTAATGAAATCTGACAGACTGATTATAAAATCCTCACATTAAGAAAATGTTCAAGGATAGTTAAGCAATGTTTTAAAAATAAGACTGCATGAGACTTGATTTACCAGATATCAAAAGATTTTTAAGGTATGTCATTGGTATAATAATAGACAAAGAGAGAGATGAAAGAGAATAGGAAATTTTAAGAGACTCATTATGGATCAGAATACATTCAGATAGACTTATTGGGGTGACCACTTCATAAGGTATATAAATGTCTAATTATGCTGTATACCTGAAACTAATGTGGTAATGTATGTCAATTATAGTTGACAAATTAAAAATACATATTTAAAAAAACAAAAAATATTTAAACTACATCACTGATACTTCAGCAGATGTGAAAAAATTTCTTGGCCACATATTATACATCTAGAAGCTGCTAGAATATTCCATGTATATTCTATTATTCGATCCTCATAAGAACTCAGTAAGATTTGACCCCCATTTTACAGATGTGGAAACTAAAGTTCAAAAGAATAAGCTATTTGATTGAGGTCATACACTGTAATGGGAAGAACGCTTGTGTGAATCTAGAAGAAATGTCTATAAGTTAAGTGTTCTTTTTATTTCTCAGTTTGATAACATTGTAATTGGCTAAAGAAAAAAAAAAGAAGAAAACGAAATTAGAAGCCAAACTAATTCTTTGAGAAGCAGACAAATTGTGCCTAGAGTTATCCTGATCTAAATTCTAGGAGACACTGATCATCATCGTTGGAATAAAAAATACTATAACATTAAAAAAATAATATATGCAGGTAAAAATAGTATTTAAAATCAATAGGGACAATTGGGAGAATTAGCTTTATGAACAATTTAGATGTCTAACCAATGTAGTATACTTGAAACTAATTTATATAAATAAATTTATTTTTAAAAAGTAAAAAAAAAATCAATAGGGAAAAAAAGGATTACTCAAGGAATGTTTTGGGGACAATTGGGTACTTGGTTAGAAAATGTTTAAGTTGGATCCCTGCCTGACACAAATACTTATTAAAGATCTAGTGATGAGCGCAAAAGGAAAGAGACATTTTCTGTCCTCATAGAGCGAACAGGTGAGAAAACAGATATTAAATCAAAGAATCACAAAGATAAATAAAAATTAGTACTGTGGCAAGGGCTAGAAAAAAAAAAGTGATACTTTCTACTGTGAGACTTCAAAAGACTGGGAAATGGTTTAAGAAAATCAGGAAAGAGTCTTGAGATCTCAGAAACAAATAAAGGCTTGATGGGCTAAAAGTCAGAAGGCAACTTGCCTAGCAAAGGACAGAGCTATACAAAAAAAAGGCTCATGGAGGAAGAACATATGGAGCATTCAAGGAACTGGAGGTGGGCTAGTGGAAGTAGGCTGGAATTCATAAAAGAGGAGGAAGCATGATGCAAAATGAGCCTGGAAATGCAGGCAGAAGCCAGATCATGCAGGACCTTGGAGGTCACATTAAATGTTCCTGTCCCTATCCCAAGAGCAATGGTAATCCACTGAGAATGACAAGAGGAGATTTATGATTTTGAAAAGATCAACTCACTGCAAGGCAGAAAAATGGATAAGCTTAAGAGGCTGTAAACTGGGCAGGAACCAGAGTGTGGGCAGTAGCAGTAAGCCTTATGAAAGATATTAACAGCTTGGACTAGGGTGGTAGAGATGAAAATAGAAAGAGGTGGACTGATTAAAGACATTTAAGAGGTAAAATGTACATGAGTCGATAGTGGATTGGATGCTGAGGATGAGAGAAGAGGAGGAGGCGAGATGGGTGGATGGTTACACCATTCACTGAGATAAAGAGCACATGACCAGTTTGGTGCTGGGGAAATCACAAATTCAAGTTTGGACATGTAGAGTTTGAGGCACCTTGAGATATACAACTGGAGCTATCAAATAGGCAGGGGAGAACCTTCAGGAAAATATCTACATTTCACTTTTTCAACATGAAATAGAGCAATTATTAACTGCTTTAACAAATCAACCCCACGGCCTTACTGACTTCACACAAGTTGAGTCCTCACTCACGGGCATTCCAAAAGTAGGTTGCAAGCAGCTCTTGTCCATGTGCTAGGCAAGGACTCGGGTTTCACTCTTCCTGTGGCCTGCATTCAGGCAAAAGTAGAAACAAAGGGTGGAGACTGCACACCTGAACCACGTTAGCCAGGAAGTGACACACACCACGCATTACTCATCACATCTCACCCTGTTCCATTGGTGCGTGAAGAGTCCTGGCTGAGCAGCTGCTTCCCAGTGTCGCACTGCCAGACAAAATATAGGACGCCTAGTTACGTTTGAATTTTGGGAAAGAAAAAATAATTTTCTAGTATAAGTATGTCCCAAATACAGTATCGGAAATTCAAATTTACCCGGGAGTCTTGTTTTTCATGGTTGGTTGGTTGTTTTGTTCACTTTCTTGTTTAGTCCAGCAACCCCATCTATAGCAGGATTGTACACTTTGATGGACAGTTAGGCATTTCTGACACCGGATACAAATGACTGAGGGCAGACTTCCCCCATATTTCCTGTGCAGGTTAGAGGGGAGGGGGAGAGACATAGTAACTTGTTCTTCAATTCAAGAGACGAGGAAAGAGGAAACTTAGGAGCAGAGGATAGATGAGGAGCACTCTTGGCAGACCTTAAAGTCAAAAACACAATTTCATGTAATTATTCCATTTAGTCAATGAGACTTTATCGGGCAATACTATGTTCTGAGTGCCATGCTAGGGGCTAAAGATACTGACATATTGCAATCTATGTCCTAAGAAGTTCACAGCCCTGGAGGAGTGGGGGAGCATAGATAAGCAAATAAAGGAATATTTAAGTCAAACAGGTAGAACTCCAAAAGTTTTCCCAGGGAGATGGTGACTGGACTGAGCCTTAGAAGTGGGGCAAGCAGGGATCCGCCAAGGAGAAGTGTGCAGATTGTTATATCCACCCGTGGAGCAGTAAGTGGCACAGATATACCCTCCCATTGAATACTGTTCAAAATATATGAAACATTTACAGCAGGCAGCGCAGGACTGTAATCTCTGAGAGAAGGGAACTAAACAAGGTGAGCCTGCCATTCAATTGCCCTGGTTTTCTCCCTGGAGGCAATTTCCAGCACAGGAAAAGGAGCCCAGATAGAAACTAGGAGACTCTCTGACTTGAGGAGACAAATATAGGCACTTGGGAAGGCTGAGGTTGCTGGAATTTATGGGGAAGAATACCAGAGAGGAGGGAGCTATGCAGAGAAAGTTTTCCAGAAATCTGAAGAGGGGTCCCCTCAAGTCTTTGACTGAATATGAATCTGCACACACTTGGGTAAAGCTCCACAAAGCCAAAACAGGACAACTGTCAGAAAGCTATTAGCTAAACAGTTTCTAGAATTCATTCAGGGCTGAAAGATGTCTCGAGATCCCCTCAGCCAGAGGGGAGAGGACTCACTGAGTACAAGGCCATTCAGAAGAACCCTGGAAGTGTCAAGCATTAGTAGTAGAGTAAAGGCTACGCTAGACCAGACCCAACGAAGTTTCAAAACAAGCCTAGAAAGAATCAAGCTGATCTGCAAGTAAATTCATTGCCTATCAAAACAAATTCCAATGTTCTATTTAGACAGCAAAATCCAAACATCCAATGAAATGTCATTTATAATGTCAACATCTAATTTTAAAATTAGTAGACAGGCGAAAAAGCAGGAAAATGTGATTCGCATCCAGGAGCAAAATTAGTCAAAAGAAATAGACTCAGAAATAACTGAGATAATGGAATTCCCAAGAGAAGGTGTGTGGGAAGTTGATGGAATTCCAATCCAAGAGAAGAGTTGGAATACACAGGGCTTCTGGGCAACTCACCTGGGGAGTGTTTCGTTCCATCTGGTTACACTGTTGAGAATAGGTTATTCAGGACAGACACCCACTGTCATCAGAGGGGCTGGGGGACATAAGGCAAATGTAGTGGTAGGCTCCATTTGGAGAAATCTAGAAGAGTCACGTAGGTCTTGATGACTGACAGACCGTGTGGCTGCCTTCCTTCCTACTAAGGTATGTCCAAGTCCCTGGGATAAGCCAGAATCTGAGTATCTCTGCCCTAATCATAGCTTTCTCACTTATTTCTAAGTTGAACTTGGATTAAATACTTGCATTTTCAAAGAAAGGAAAAGGAATTCAGTTTTAATGAGCACCTACTATGTGCCAGACACTACTCTGGGCACTCTGACATACATTATTTCACTTCATCCTTATACTAGCCCTGAGAGACAGACACTTACCTCCTTAGAAATGGAAACATTTAGGTCCAGAAATTAAGGAGTTTGCTTGTGGTCAGTCACGGAAGGTTCATACAAAGCAAAACCTGTGAAAATCCAATAAATCAAACTGTGACAAAGTCTTTGCAGTCAAGCATACCTGGGCCCAAATTCCAGTTCAGCTGCTTGCAAGCTGTGTCTTCGAAAAGTTCCCCAGCTCTTCAAGACTTAGGTTCTACATATTTTGAATGGGAAGAGGAAATCATGCTTTACTGTTTACTCATACGGTCGTACATCTCTTTACTCATAAAGTCACAGGGAAGGTTAAGTGAGAATACTAAGAGTATAAAGAGCCCAGAACAGAACCAGGCACATACTAGGTGCTCAACAAATACCTGCACACTCCATCCTCACCCTCTGTTAATTGAGTATCTGATCTGACCTTGTTTCATTGTGGGTGAATGTTAAAGTCATAATTATATCAAATAGAAAATTTTTCCAGCAAATACGTGAGTCAGTGGTTCTCAAAGTGAGGTATCTGGACAAGGCGTGTCAGCATCCTCTGGAATTTGTTAGAAATGCATGTTCTGACCCCACCCCAGACCTACTGGATTAGAAACTCTGGGAGTGGGGCCCAGCAATCTGTGTTTTAAGGAGCCCTCAGGTGATAATGATGCACGCTAAAATTTTAGAAGTACATGTAAAATAAATTTTCCGTTGCATTATTCAAATTCAAGTATTGCAAAGACTGTGGTTAGATCCTAATAACCAATCTAACAATTGCTTGTCCTTTTGTTTGATGAATTCTTTTCAGATTACTTTAATTATTATGCCGATTAAACTTCTCTACAGGAAAGAGTAAACCAAGTGAAATGATGTTACATTAAAAACTTCACAAAAAGAGACTCTCTAAGCTATTGATGTGATACAAAAATATAAATGTAGACAAGTTCTTGAAAAAAGCCATTTTAATGGCCAAATGGAAGAAGTAAATAGTAAATTGGGAGCATCTTCTCTAATCCTAATAAAAAGCTAACACATATGACACTTCAGAAATCCAACCAATTTCACAGTGAATGTTTTTTTCTCTTAAGTTAGCTGTTCCTGTCCCAATCTCTTTAACCAAAACTTAGTTCCCAATTCAGCTGTTCCGTTTTCCTAACTCGAAAATTTGGAAAACAATGAAGTAATTTTGATCTAGAAATCAGGCATTTGTCATTAGGTGCAAAAGTCTCTGTGTTGAAGACCTCAAAATATTGAAAGCTACGAAATAAAAACTGGATGTGGGCTGGGCAGCTGAAACCAATGACGCAGGAAATTTGGCATCTAAAGTAAATTGTACATCTGAACACTTAGAATGATTCTCAATTATATTTCAGTAGTTTTCATTTTTTCCGATTGCTACACTACTCCTCTACATCCCTCTCCCATGGCTGTACTCCTCCATCTTTGCTTGCAGATGATTTTAATTCTTTTCTATTTTCTTAATCTTCTCTTTCATCTTCGATGTTTTCATTCCTTCCTCATATCATGATTTTTTTTCTTACAAGGCACTCACACATAGTCTGATGCTTCTACAAATGCAGGGAGTTTTCTTCCTGTCCTTGAAGCGACAGCTTGTCTTTCCTCTCAAGTGTCTTTGTCGCAATGCCTGATAAACTGTTTATTTTTCCTCACAGCTTTCCTTTTTTGCCTGAAAAACAAACATTAACCAAAAAAGTCCTTGTTTTGGTAAATTGCTACTGTCATTGCGATCCCTGGTACTAGAGCGCCCCCTGCTGCGTAAATGAGAATTAGCAGGTCATATAGCCTTGGGTTTAGCAGAGGATAAAAGAATTGGGTTTGGATGGTCATTTTCTCACCCTAGGTACAGAGTCAATATTCTTGATATAGTCTCACCCCTAACTATCTTGCAGAAGTCACTGTACATTATTCCTAATAGTACAATAAAATTGCATTTTTACGAGCATCTATATGGGGCATTTTAGCAAAATCCCCTATATGGAATAGATGCTCAATAAATATTCGTAAATAAATATGTAATATTCTGTGAAAGCATTTATAAAACTATTTTAATTGTTTTTATTTTAATAACTGTAAAGCTCTTTGAAGGAAAAAGAAAAAAACGTATTTACTTCACCATTGAACCCAAGCACTTAGCTAGGTTCGCACAATAGTTTTTCGAAATGTATATGAAGAATTAATACTGATTATATGATTCTAAATATATAATAGTCGCCATTTGGGGCACCTAAAATGTGCTAATAACTGTTCTAAGTATTCGACATTTTCTCTAATCCTTAACTCCTGTCTATTTTACAGATGTGGAAACAAGCTCAGAGAGTTTAAGTATCTTGCCCACGATCATGAACCCAGGAACCATTTACATCTGCCTGAGTCTGAAACCCATGGCCTTTGCACTCTACCAGCTACCTTTCACAAATCTGAAGCCAGGACTAGAAATGGAAAATATTCTCTTTAAGGAAACTTCAAGCAACTCTCCAGCCCCCATCACACACATACACCTACCTTCCCTCGCAATAAATATAGCAACACAACCACATTCACATTTACATACACAAAATTGCAAACAAGTGTCTTGGGGCCTTTCTCTGAACCAGCTAATGATATGGAAGCTATGACCTTATATGGCAGTCTACTTCCCCCTTAAAGGGGTCTCAGATGATTCCAAAGGCCTTTCTTATAATAAACTGAGGCCAGTTCTCTATAATTTTCATAACTTTCATCTATAATTCCTGATTCCTCTTCTGAAACACTACAAGGTTTACTTTTCCACATGTGAGCCCTTTAAATCCAGGAAATATGTTACAATATCCCCCTAAACATTCAAAATAATGTTCACTCCAAAAATGTAAACCAGAAAATCTGATTTTATGTGCAATTTATTATGAACTGAATGTCCGTATCCCCCCAGAAGTCACATGTTGAAGTCCTGCCCCTTGATGCAATGGTATTTGGAGGTGAGGCCTCTGGGAAATAAGTAGGTTTAGATGAGGTCATATCATTGAGGTCCTCATGATGAGATCAGCGCCCTTACAAAAAGAGATCAGAGCTTCTTCTTTCTCTCTCTCTCTGTCTCTCTCTCTGTCTGTCTCTCTCTGTCTCTCTCTCTCTGTCTCTCTCTCTCTGTCTCTCTCTCTGTCTCTCTCTCTGTCTCTCTCTCTCTCTCTGTCTCTCTCTCTGTCTCTCTCTGTCTCTCTCTCTCTCTGTCTCTCTCTCTCTCTCTCTCTCTCTCTCTGTCTGCCTCTCTCTCTCTCTCTCTCTCCCCCCCTCATCCTCCTACCATGTGAGAATACAGTGAGATGACAGCATCTGTAAGCCAGGAAGAGGATCCTCACCAGAGCCTGACCATACTGGTACCTTGGTACAGGGAGGGAAAGAATTTGTGGCCATTTTTCCAATGTACCAGGATGGGTTTTTCTCCACATCAGACTGCCCAGCCTCCAGAACTGTGAGGAACAAATTCCTGTTGTTTAAGCTATCTAGTCTGTGCCATTTTGTTATAAAGTGATCCAACACTACACGGCACCTTTATATCTTGCCATAGTCCATAGTATATCCTATACTCTATCACATTTTCAAGTGAGTTAACTGGATGTCCTTATTCTATATCTGAGATACTGGAGCCAAAATATGTATATTCTCCACAAAGGCAAACACCACAAGTTTCTGCCACAACTGTTATTAGAAAAAACTCCTCATCAACTACTGACTTGGCATCTCAACTGAACTCAAAATCCTCATTTTCAGGGCTTCTCTGTTAATCCAACACATTCATAACACCTGATTTCTCAGAAACCAACATTTTCAACAGTAGCCTGGGAGGTTTTTCTGCTAGTGGCCCGTACACAAGGTGAAAAATGAATGCACCAAAAAAGATTACAAACTCATCATGGTACATTGGAAAAATGGCCACAAATTCTTTTCCCCCTTGTATCTATACCTTAGCAATATGCCATTATAGCTCCTTCCATCAAGAAGGAGTGCCTTTTTCTCCACTTCTGGCCCTGAGATTTCCTTTGACAGAAGCGTTATTGTGCGAGGTCAGAACCTTTGCCTCAAGAGGCCTTCCAGGACTCTGCTTTTGCTCTTGGAACCCTGAGATGCTGAGTGAATGAGCCCAACTAGCATGCTGAAGCACAAGCGATCACATGAAGAAAGGTCTCAGTCAGCTGACCCATCCAAGCCGAACCCATTATAAGCCGTTCAACCCATCCAGGCCGCGGCTGACCAGAGATACCCAAGATCAGCCACGCCCAGCCTAGACCAGCCCAAACTGAAGACTGACCTCCAGAACCATGAACTAAAAGCTATGATGCTATGTGACTCTGTGACAACTCCTACAGTGCACTGTAGCCATAAATAATTAACTTGGATCTAAACAAGTCTTTAGATCTGATTTCCAGTTTATAGGAAATATCTGGGACACAGGAACAAGCTAACTTCTGGTTTTGAATGAGGTGGGTATACATATATAAACACACATATGCACATTCTACACCCACATCGATTTACACTCTTTAGTGAATGCCATGAGAACTTTTGGCAGTCATATTCCCAGCACTCCTTACCTGTGCCTAAAACCTAAGTTAGTCTAAAAAAAAAAAAAATCAAGCCCCTATCCCAGCACTGTTAACAACATTCTGCAAACAGAAAATGTGAAGTTGCTTTTCAGGGATCCCGAAGAATCCAGCTGCTTTAGAATCTGTAATGAAGATTTATTTATATGCTGTCTCTAAATTGATCACTTCTCAGTTAAATCTTTTTTAGGACCATTTTAATAGTCAGTTTATGAAGCCCAGCTATACAATGTCTATGACTCACACAGAGTCAGGGAAAAGCACCAGACTGACCATTTTTCATCTCAAAATTTTTATTCTCATGGACATAAGAAAGGATTTATTATCAACTTCTGCAAGATGCAGGCAATAAATCAGCCTTAGGGGTTTGAAATAGAAATAGATAAACATGACAGGAGTTTGGGTTCATCCTGTATCAGGAATGGTTTGGAGTTTTGAAATTCTTTTTAACTAATATTATACATTTTTAAAACCCAAAACCTATTTTCTTAAGGGTTTTCCTTTTCATTTCTAAACTCAAGTGTATGATCAATGAAAAAGGAACCCATGTGTTGTTGAATGTATTTGGACTCTGTTCATTACAATGTATTACACTATACAACACTGACATTCTCTTTGTAGGAGTTATTTCAAGGCTCAAATGATTTTGAGGCTAAAATTTTAGAGAATTTCTTCTCCCAGTCCCTCATAGAGTCACAGAATTTGCAAACCATACTCTTGATGGGAACATCAGGTTCTTAAAAGTTTTTGTCCAAATTTAATATTCACATGTTGGAAAGATTTCCAGATTAGTGACATAAGTCCTTCCCCTCTCTTCTTTGTCCTTGATTCTACCACTTTGGACAAAGAGAATGAAATGGCTTCTTTATGAAGCAGCAGTCAGTACAGTCTTGCAACCCTCACCGCAACAGAATGGAACATGATGACACAGGAGAATTCCATCGTAAGGAAAGAGAAGGCACAGTATGAGTGCAAGGTGCTACCAGGCGCTCCACAAAGCCTTTTTCAAACATTATTTCCCATTATCACAGCATCCCCAGGTGGGGAATTGTTAATTAGCTCGAAAAATCTGCTAATGCGAGAGCTCAGGCAGGTGACTTCAAATCCCTGCATTTCATTGCCTCCTCTGAGAAGTGACAGGTAACCTTCTCGCATTTCCTCAATGCTGCTAGGTTCCCAGATAAGTGTTCCAATTACTAACATTGCATAACAAACTACCCCACATTTAAAAGGGTACAACACCAATCTTTGTATCTTGCTCACCAATTCTGTGAGTCAGGAATTCAGGCAGAGCTCGACTGAACAGTTCTCACTGGGGGGCACTCAAAAAGTCGCAGTCAGATGTTCACTGAGGCTGCAGATATCTGAAGATCCAACTGAATTAGACATCAAGATAGTTCACTCACATGGCTGGTGGCTGACACTAGCCATTGGTTGGGAGCTCGGCTGGGGCTGTTGACACATGGAAGTCTCAGGGTAGATGGACTTCTTACAAAGCAGATCAAAGCTCCAAATGCAAGTGTCCCAACAGCCAAGGTGGAAATGGCATGGCTCTTTATAATTTACCTTTGGAAGTCACATAGATCACGTTTATCATATTCTACTGGTCAAAGCAGTCACAAGCCTGCCTAGATTCAAGGAGGAAAAAACCACAAGCTCCTACCTCTTAATGGGAATGTGTCAAGAATTTGCAGATGAGACTTTAAAATCACCACAGTAACCATGGATACTCACACAGATGTCTGTTATGCAACTGGCAGTTACCCACTAAGGCAGACACTCTTGCCGCCCTGACCCATGTCTGAGCTCACCTAAGACTGCACGGGACAGTTCCTTTGATTGCTGACAGCTTCTCACCTCAGGAGCCCACGTCTTACTGTCTCTCAGCCTGAGGGCTTTCCCTGTTATTTGGGAAGTCACTTGACCCTCAGGAGCAACCTCAACCCATAAGAGACAGAATTGGTAGATAAATATG
The DNA here is from genome assembly GCA_028627145.1 of Eidolon dupreanum. Classification (NCBI taxonomy): domain Eukaryota; kingdom Metazoa; phylum Chordata; class Mammalia; order Chiroptera; family Pteropodidae; genus Eidolon; species Eidolon dupreanum. Next base: position 133,806,231 of record CM053507.1, on the reverse strand, counting down.
CTAACTTCCAAGCCCCTTGGTGGAACATTTCTGAGGTTTATTCAGGTGGTCCCCAACATGACTGAACCCCAGTTGGCCTGAGTGGCTGCCAGATCATTATCACACCTTGCACTAGCTTTCCTCCCTGCCCTCTATAGCACTCCCTCCCTCACTTCTGCTTCCTGCCTTCACTTCCCAGGACCCAACTCCTCGTGCCCAAGTCTGCTTTTGGGAGGACCCAAACTAAAACACCAATTGCATGTGTCCTGGTGAGAGAAAAGTCCAAGGCCCTTCCCCAGTCAAAATCCCTGTTACTGCTGTCATCCAGTTCATACACGTGGGTAACTGAGATGGTCTGAGACTGCCCTAAGTTCTCAAAGAAATCACAGGGTAAAGCCAAAATTGCCCCAAAGCCAGGGGGGATGACCAACACTTCATTAGTAGACCCCACTTTCTAAATGGAATAAAGCACTTCTTAAACCAAAAATGTGTGTGGGGGAGGGGTCCTTGCTCCTTTAAAGCAGCCATAAAAATCAGCAGTGAATGATGGTCTAAAGTCTGAAAATAAAAAATCGAGACTGAAAATAAATATATCTCAGTAAAATCTAAACTGTCATAGCCAGCAAACTTCAGGCAATTGTAATTTCTGCAGCTAAAGATGAGTTTTATTTCATTGATGGGTTGTTTTATTCTTTAACTTCTCACCTGTGCTTCCTGCGAGTATAATGCAATTCAGGCTCAAGGTATGTTCTGAAAATTAGCTTATTATATCAATCAGCCTTTCCTTGGCCCTCAAGAACTTTTATAATTAGCTTTGTAACATAATGCATTCAGTGGCTATGGGCAAAGCTCAGAGGAGTGAGAAAATCCATTTAGTGCAGTTGCCAGAAGTTCCAGTGTTTTCTCAAGCATAGCTGGCTAATTCAATTTCTTGGCATAACCAAGAATGGGTCCCCAGATCTGCCAGGCCTTTCTGGCTCCCCTTAAGTTGGAAATGTCTCAAGAACCAGCCCTCTGGTTCTCTGGCATCTTCTGATGTCCCACCTGAATGAAAGAAATATGGTCACAGAAACAACAGAAGTTTATCACTTGTCAAACCCTGGGTATCAGAAGGAGTTTGACTATATATATACCAACCATCCCCGAAGCCTCTTAAGTCCCACAGCATGTTACCAACAAAGGTAACGAAATTGCATGGGGTACAGCAACATGGTTGTTTTCTTGAAAGAACTCCAGAGACCAAATTATACCATGTCTAACACTGGCCTATTCAGAGCCTGGTAAACACAGAAACCACAAGAGGGGAGGAAAGGAAAAACAAGCAGGAGCAGGATGTCTGCTCTAATTCTGCATTCACTTTGCTCTGCTGTTTTTTAATGATGTCAGCGCTATAGAATAAAACCAAATGTGGTTTCTGTGTCTTTAAGGGCGAGGCAGCTGGGCAATGGACAGGTTGCCATGGCAACTTGTAATTCTACTGTCTACTAAATTGAAAAGCAATAATAGGAAATTCCTAGCAAATAAAGTGTGATACCTCTCAGTGACAATTATCTGTTTCTTACAGTTTGGCCTTAAGTGTTTAAAAACACAAACACCTAGAATGCTCTATTATGTTTGAATGAAGCAGGACTATTTTTTTTTT
>CM053507.1:133698883-133804110 GCA_028627145.1 Eidolon dupreanum | reverse complement strand
ATCAAGGCAGACTTACTAAAAATCACTCTGCCAAAGAGACTCCAAGCCCAGTGCTCCTCTATTATTCACAAGAGTTGAACAGACTCTGGGACCCAAACGTCTAGGTTTTGTAGTGCAACCCTCCACTCAGTAGCTGTTATGTGACCTTGAGTAAGTTACTTAAACTCTGAGCCTTGGATTCCTTTATCTAGAAAACAGAATTACCTCTTAGAGTTAAGTAACAGTGGTGTGCTCGTAAACATTTAACAACAAGCTCTCTGGGGAGGGAAAAGGTATGTAGGTATGTGTGTATGTATTTATTACTTTTAATATAGCACACAACTTATAAAATATAAATACTCTTTACTGTAAAGTCCATATAACCAATTAATTCTCACAGAATGCATTCCTTTATTTTTGTCAAAGTTGAGCTGACAAGTATAGTTCTGACATGAATGTTGATTGACATTTTAAGCACGTTAAAAAACAAAAATGAAACAATAAAAACTATGTAGGCACTTGACTTGTTTATCATTGATGTGAGCAACTTTTTTACCAAGTCAGGTAATAGTTTTCAAACACTAGACAGTTTCTTCAATTTTCTGTGCTATTTGCAATGTTTAACAGCTAGAGACATGAAACGCGTTTAATCTGTATTAACATTTTCTCCATCACTTTAAGTCTAGACAATCAACAAAACAATGAATTAAGCCCTGATTCACAGCATTCATAGTTTTCCTTGCTATAAATAATCCCACCATGGCCAATTTTGAGCTACCAATGTGCCATCTCTTATCAATGAATTGGAAACAGAGATGCAGGAACACACCATTATAAAGTATTTCCACCCTAAACATAAAAATTAGACCTCGTGAGCCCTTACAAGGTACCTCCAGCACACCATGACTAGGAGAGCAGCTGCTGGCAATTACTAGTCAAGACGCTGTAGTTGGTGGCCATTTGCTCCATATGCAACTTCATCAATTGTCTGGATCACTGCCTTGGATTTTCCTGGAACCTCATTTTGCATTTTGGGTTTTTTTTAAAAAAATCCCAAGACATAGATGTTTAATAAATGTGTGTAAGTAATGAATAACTACACCATCAGTCTATTCCTCAAAAATCTTGTGAGATAAAACAGCTTAGAGCAGCCACTGTAAGGTGCAAAAAGATGATTAAGAGAGAATGAAAGTATAGGTGCTTTCCACTTAGGAAACTACCGTACGTGCTTTTAACTGAACAGGAAATGGAACAGCTATTGCAGGGGGAAAATAGATGAAAACTTACAAGCAAAGCAACAAATAGGAAAATAAATCAATGGGAAAGAAAAAAATAGAAGAGAGAAAAAGGTAACTTACAGACTTTGGAAGACCATATGCAATTCTACAGACACCAGTAAGAAAATGAAGGGAAAAAAAATTTAGGGGAAAAAACACAGTATTTGCCTCAGGTATTTTTGTGTGTTTTTAAAGAACAGAAAACACTGAGCTTATCCTCTTTAGTAATTTATATTAAAATTTAAGAGAAATACTAATTTTGGGAGCATAGGCAAAAAGGAAAAAAGTATACACTGAAAAAAAGATCCTCTCAAAATAATAAAAAAAAATCAAACCATTACTATAAAAGACTACACCTAGAACCGTATTTCCCCATCCCATTTGCCAGAAGTCAACAAGAGCATCTAGCACTGTTTACACAAACATCAGATCACAGCATCCTAACATAACCCTCACCCCTTCCAATCGTAGCAGAACAGTAACTCTTAAGAGCTCAAATTTGAAAAAGAAAATGGCAATTGAAAGAGGTGATGGTGGCAAAAATCTTGTGAATGGGTTTTTGAGTTCTCTCCTTCTCAGGGAGAATGCTCTCTAGGATTTGTAATTAGAGGCTGACCATGGGAGCCCCTCACAGATTTATGTGGGGAATAGAAACCATTCTGGAGAGATTCTGGGCTTCCTCAAAGACTACCCTTTATGGCTCCCAAACCCATTCGATCCAAAGTGTTGTTCTAAGTAGATTTGATATTCTGGTGTCTGAAAGTCACCCCAGAGCAATCAACTTCAATCGTGAAGGGAAACTCTGACATGGCTACTAGGACACAGGCCATAGTTCCACAACTTTTAGACAATTAAGAGCAATGTAATAAACTTTAATAGGCCCACCTATTAAAAAAAAAAAAAAAAAACAAATCCATGAATTGGTTGTTTACTCACATGCAACAGCTCAAAAATTCAGAAGGAATTGAATCTATTTTGTTTTCCATCACTCACACATTTAGAGCTCAATGTTTCCTATTATACAGTGTAAAAACAAGGCAAAGTACAATGTAGATTTTTATAATCATCCACAGAATATGATCAACATCTTGACCAACACCCAAAGTGGATTACTTTTTTCCAGCAAGTACCCTGTCCAAGGAGCCCCAGGAAGTGCTCAGCACAGAAAAAAAGATGGGGTTACTGGTGGAGGAAGTTTGGGAGAAAATGCACCCCACTAAACCCTTCCTTAAAAGATTCACGACTCACATTCATTCATTCGAGAACAGGACTAACAGACATCTCGGTGACCTTATTTTTCCCAGCATTTCCAAATTTACTTAAGCAAGAAGTCCATTTCTGCCACCTAACATCAATATTCAGAGAAGTGGTGAATTTCACTGGCCTAGGAAACCACAGCAAATGCTGATGTAAGTAGCTCCCTTAACCTTGCCAGCATGGCGCAACTCCTCAGAAAGGGAAAAGGAGGGGGAATGTCTTGCAGAAAGACACTTTACCTCATTTGTGGCCAAATGATTTTTCACTAGATCAAGTACCTCCCCCTCCTATCTCCTTCCTAGAAAGATTACCTTATCAGATGCCAGGAAGCACCAGCGGCTGGCATTGTAGATAAAGGCAATAATCCTTGCTGGAATCGCTAAACAAACTTCAAAATCTTCTTTCAATAAAAGCTCTGCCTATAGACATTTCCCTATGCTGAACTGGAGATTTACATAAGAGATCCTGCTATGCTCAAGGGAAAGTAGTACGTTAAATTATAAATGGTCTTACAAAAATGTCGAGATAAAAAGATACCAAAAACCATACTTGGTTAGAAATATTTATTACCCCTCCCCCCCATGTACAGATTACTTTTCAGAAACATGAAGGTATTATCCATGTCCTCATCAATAGCAATTGGTAGAAAATAAACTTAATTCATATCTTGTCAACAATATATTTGTAATTTTTTTTCAACAATAGCCATTTTATTTTTCCATGTTAGTTCAAGAATAAGCTTCGAATTTTATTTTGGACCAAATCAAGACAATCTTTGTTTTTAGGTCATTTCCTGACAGAGCCCCTCCCCCCAAACCCCTAAAAAAAATTTCATATCCTAAGCGATAAACTCTTCTTGTACATTCAGCAAACTTTATATTGGAAAAGAAAAAGAATAATTAAGATAGGTACTTACTCTCGTGCACAGTAATAAACCTAGCTGAGTTTCTACACCTTGCTTTGCAATGTTTACATGAAATAAATCATATCTTATCAAGTTACAATGGTAATTTCTTGAAATGTAGATATGAGTTATATTTAATCCACTGAAATTTCCTTCTAATTTTTTAATCTGTAATTAAACCATCACCATTAAGAAAAGATTCATCCCAGAATGTTTCCTCCTTTCCCTCAGCTATTTCTCTCTAAAAGTTTGATCCTCTCAGATCGTGTAGAGATACATTAAAAGCACAGGAAAAAAAAGTTTTAGCTTGTTGACATAATGCCCTTAAGTTTGCTGACATAATGCCCATATTTTAACTTTAAAATGTAAAATCAGAGTTAAAGCATCACTTAATACAGTACATTATTAATCAATCAACAGTGTCCCACCCACTTGGAAGTTTCCTAAACTGGTTGTCTTCTCTGCATTTAGTAAGTTTATGACTCAATCAAAGAATGTGCTTGTAATAGGCTGCTGGTTTAATTTGAGAATTATAAGTTTCAATATTGGGCTATTTTCAAATGTAGAAATGCTATGAGTGGCAGATGAACTATTAATTCTGTTTCCCATTACCTAAAGGAAGAATTCATTCAAATAAAATTTTACAAGACAAAATGCAAATCTATATACCTATACATAGATGTATACGTGTATATATCGAACCTAACTAAGGTTTTATAAGCAATGCTAACATAGTTCTGGTTACACATTCCTAAAGACTTAGTAATTATTTTAAAGATACATGTTATAAAGAGGCTTATGCAAAAGGCAAAAATTAAGAATCGACATGATCTTTGAGGTTTTCAGTATTACTTCAAAAAGCTGTTTCTATCCCCCACAGAAGAAAACTATGCATTTATCTTAGGAAAAAAAAATTATAAAAAGATAATGCTATCATGTAAAGAATTCACAAAAACTATACTGTATATCCCATAAAAGTCATACCTATTTAAGGTAAATCACAATTATGGTTTATATTGTATTACAGACATCACCATCACCTTCCCTCTTTAATAATGAGAGGGTTTAACTTTTTTTTAAACTTACTTAACTAGTGCCACAGAAATTCAAGTCCCTGTAGCAACAAGTTAAACAAGATTACAAAATAAGGCATTCTGCTCACATATCATTAAAGGAACAGGCTGAGTATAGTAAAGTGGGCTCTTTTCATTTTCACAATTTTATATAATCCAAAAAAATTATATAGAAGGCAATCTTTACCAAAAAATCCCAATTAATTGCTATTTTCTAGGTAAACAGAAAGACATACATAAAATCCTCAACTTTGGCTATTTCTCCTACTGCCATAAACAGAGGTTAATCTTATCTATTCAATAAAGCCCAAGTTAGAAATGTGAATGAAATGTCTTAGACTATCCCATTTCTAAACCTGTAGGTCATGCACTAAATGAGTTTCCAAATTATAGACTAATTTTAATTTCACAAAATCCCTGTAGTGTTATTTAGGGGAAAAAAAGTGGACTCAGAACACATTTTCGTTCTCCTTCGCTCTCTTACACTCACACACATACATGCATGCACACACACACCAACATACTAAATGGTTTTCTTAAACACTGACTGGTTCTCCAAAAGAATAAAAATATTTATCATCAAGCTGCAGCACGTGTATAAGGGGCAGCAATGCAACCTTTTTTAGGTAAGAATCTAAATAAATTTTTCAACAACTAGTACCTTGAACCAAAGATTTTACTAAAGATGAATGCTAAAATATATATTTTTTGAAATTTGGACTCGATTGCCTGTTGCACTTTTATATTAAAGTGTTGCTTAAACAAAAATAGAACATAAATTCAATATTCTACTGTCTAAACATTTAATGCAATGGTTGTCATCAACAGGTAAAATGCACCTAATTTGGGTCTTTTGACACCTCTTAAGTTTATTGTATGATAAACTTCTTCACAGTTTAAAATATTGTGAAGAAATATATTTATGTATAGCTATATTCACATACATATTATGTACACATACTATGTATTTGATGTACCCATAAACTTTGAATATGTGTGTGCCAGGACAACACCGCACACATATGCAGGAACCCTGAATAATAGATTGGTGTGGACTGGGAAATAATTTCTCAGAAAGGCTTACAAATAAGATTATTATAATGAATAATTATAATAACAAAAAATTTACTTTATTTACATAGTGCCTATCTCCCAAGAGGTAAATATGCTTTATAAACATTTTTTTAGTATCTCTGTGAGGTGGGGCATTGGGAACACTATCAATTCTCATTTTTCACAACCAACTAACCCGCCCAGGATCACTCTTTAATGGCGGCAGAGTAAAACAGAGACATGGAAACCTCCTAATAATCTCCAATTACTAGGTCGAATAGTCTTGCAATGAGATCAAATTTCCATCACACAATAGAACTTCCACCACAAAAGATTAATTTTTTATGTCCTCATATACTTGTGATTGTGCGTTGTAGTTATACCACAGGGAGATCGAAATGGTTTTTGGTTTTGGCAGATGAAATAAAGTCTAACATTCAGTGTAACTATAATTCAGTGTAACTTCTCCAGTTTAAGTGCGACACAGCTGATTGGTCTATCATGGAAATGCGGTCAACGTCTAATCACGGCTGAAGAAATCTCCACCCAAACAGCTACTGCATGATCACAGAGATGGCCTACAACCTCGCATTGTCTTAAAGGTCTTTTCTATGTCCACGTATGATATACACATATAAATAAGCATTTTAGCACGAAATGTACAGTTAGCATGAATCAGTTTGTGTTTAAATAAACAAAGGCCTTAGGGGTGAACTTTAAAGGCCAAGAGCTCTTCAGAGTGCATGTTGTTTAAAGATCGAAGATCTGGCAACTTTAGAAGAAGTTTTGTAAAAATAGAGGCCTCGTTTGGATGGTTTTTCATTATTAAGGTCCTTAGTGCACGGATGAGGGTTTCCTGCAAAGCCTCCACAGAGTTGACGTTTTCGATTCCAGATCGATCTAATGGAGAGTAAGGAATAGAGAGATATGAAGGAGAGGATATATTATTAAATATAAATATAATTCTTATTCATAAATTTCAGTAAATTCAAAACAAGGTTTTATACATTGGAACAAAGGCAAAATATAACTGGTAAAGTTTCAAAAATCCTAGTGGCAAATTTCTGTAGCTATTTATTACTCCAGAAAGATATTTTTATAAATATATCACAGTACACTTGATAAACGAAAATTCTTTAGTGCTTAGGTATTTTTGTTCACAAAAAATCTAGAGGTTCTGATTTTTTAAATTAGATGTCATCTGCTACTTCCAACTGCTTCTAATTGGAAAAATAAAATGAAAAATGTAGTTTAGAAATATATTTTTACCTCATGTGGAATATATCCACAATTGTACGTTATCGTGTGTGGCAGACGGCCTCTCAAATAGCCTCCAACGATCCCTACATCCTGGTATTCTTGTCCGTGTGTATCTATCTTTCTCCCCCTGAATGGGCTAGACTTACTGACTCACTACCAATAAATAAAATGTTAGGTTACCAAAAAAACTGTAGCTTCCATCTGAGGCACTCACTCACTCACAGAGCCAGATGCCATGTTGTGAGCTGCCCTATGGAGCTGTCCAAATGCTAAAGGAACTGAGGCTGGTCTCCAGCCAACAGCCAGCAAGGAACTGAAGCACATAGTCCAGCAACTTGCAAGGAACCGAATCCTGCCAACAACTGCATGTATAAGCCTGGAAGCAGATCCTTCCCTAGTAGAGCCTTCATATGAGACAGTCCAGCCCATAGCTTGACTACAACCTCTTAAGAAACCTACAGCCAGAGGCACGCATCTAAGCCACACTCACAATCCTAACCCTCAGAAATTGAGAAATGTATGCATTTTTAAGTTATTAAGATACAGTGTAATTTGTTATGCAGTAATATAGCTAATATACTATACTACTTTAATACCTAGTTATAAGTAACCTGCATTCACTTTCATTTAGCATACTGTATTCATTAAGCTCAAATGTCAATAAATTAGTAATTTAGTATAAACCAGCAATAAAAGAAAGCTTCTTAAAAGTAGCCAAACCGATGTTTGCCCACTGACTTTTTTCATCAACAATGGTTATTTCTTCCCTTCACAACGGGAGGCAGAAGTATGCAAGAAATATTCAATAACTTCCAGTATAGGGAGCTGTAGTTAAGAAAAAGACTTCTCCAAGGAAGCAAAATTCTCTGGCCATTTACCCCTTTTCTCATTTTTACAAGACTGAAAAAGTCTTCCATTTTAACTGGTAGCTAAAAAAGGCCATCTGTAGTGCAAATACTTAGAATAAGGACTAAAATTTAATAGTAAAGTGGAAAAAGTCTGATTAACTCTAAATGCAGAAAAAAATGATGAAAATATTTATCTTACATTTAGTAAATTTGGATTATCCTTACAACTATGTAATAGGGAGGGGAGGGGTCATAATTTTTCAGACGAAATTGTTAAGATGGGCAGAAGACCTCTTCTCTTGACGTTTGACCTCATCCATACAGCCAGAAGGGTCCTCTTTGCAAAATTAAAGCCTTCAATAATGCTTCTAATCTCCCCTGCCTTTAATATTCAAGTAATTGTTTTAAACATCCTTGCAATTTACTAATTCATTTACTGAACACTAATTGAATGTAGGTGGTTACTGTGATATGTGCTAAGGAATTAACAGTGAGCATAACAAACCAAAATTCTTTCCTTTAGAGAGCTCGTATTTTGGCAGAAGAAAACTGGTTTCCATTTTATCATCCGTAATGCACAATACAAACAACTGAGAAAGAATGACAGTGATTCCCACAAACAAAATAATCTAGGTGGGCAAAGAAATAAAAAGTTAGGAAGGATATTTGAGTTAGAAACAGTATTACAACAGATGGTTGGTCTTCTGGTGAATATTTTGTGTTTGAATAAGCTACGCTTCTCTATACAACTCAGAACTTCAAGGAAATGGAACTTCTACACCTGAAAATGTTAACGTTATTAAATTTTTCTAAAACCTCAATATTTAAATCCAGGATTTCATGATTTCAAGTCCAAACAACCTAACTACAAATCCAGCTAGACTAGACCATAAAACAACAATCCTCTTGAAATTGCAACAATACAATACAGGTACTGAAATGGAAATTCATCTTCTAAATGATGCACTAAATGTTACACTATACAGTTTAAGTCATGCTACATCTATTTTCTACTTTCTTAGCTGGCTCTTCATCCCTCCTCTCTCCAAGCCCGTACTCCTCACCAAATCTCTTTATGCATACTCATTTCCTATAGGAAGGAAGTTAAACTCCTTCAACAAAAACTTCACAAGAACAACTAAATCTCCACCTAGATGGGCCTTGGTCTCACACCTATATGCCAGTCCCTAATCTCCCACTGGAAATGACTATTAACATTTGACACAACTTGAAAAATTTACTTTCCAGGTATAATTCTCCTACTCTTCTCCATAGTATCAAGATTTTTCCAGTCTCACGGAAAAACATTATGTTTGAGATTTCTCCCTCCCTTAGCAGACAGAGTTATTCTGTTAACAATCAGTATAATGGAAAGTCTTTGGAGCTAGCCTAAAAGAATTCAAATGCCTGCTCAGCCAATTATTAAAACTTCGACTCTGGGCAAATTATTTAATCCTTCTGTTCCTCAAATTCCTTGCCTGTGTAACTGAAGACAGCTTGTCCTAGCTCACATCAGAGGTCTATTGTGGGGATAAAACTACATAATGAGATCTAGAAATTAGCTAGCATTTCTTCTGACAACAACCAAAACAAAAACCAGAAGGCAGCTGTAGATTCCAAGAAAAATGAAAAGCTATTTTAAATATGATGCAAACTATAATTGTGAGCAATTAACAGAAAATATAAATGAATAACCCATTTGTTGTCTGATACTTGGAACGTTCCTCCTGAAGGTGGCACAAATTTAGGGCAGAGATTTATATTTCCCTGTCTACCATTTCAGCCCCACTGTGGGCGCTATTTACATAATCATAACACTGTAAACACTAATTTTTTATTTTTCAATTTTTAGAATCAACCATTAAATAAAACATGGAAAATAATCACAGCCATAGAAAGGAATGTAAATATTTTAATTCTTGACGATATAAAAGAAATGGTATAGCAAAAGAAGCCAGGATATGAAGAAAGGAAGCTACTATCTCCCTGTATAATGAGAAGATTCTATCTAAACTGAGATTATGTAAAAGTGAAGGATCAGAGAATGTGAGCATATTAAAATTATAAATAAAACCAATAAAGTAACTGAAAAAATAAAACGAAAATTGAGAGGGGAAAGTGAGAGGATACTTTTATTCATGAGTTCTACCTACTAAATAAAGAGGTATAAGCATAGTATTTATAGCTGGATGGGCAACCATCAGAATAATCAAAAAGAAAGATGCTTAGAAACCTAGTTCTCTGAAGAACAGGCTGGGAGTAGGAAAAGAAAAAAAAAGAAATTTTTCATTTAATGTTCTTCTGTAGTTTTTGAATTTTGTTTTCCTGACTAGATTCTGCTTTAAAAATAACAGTTCTTTTTAAGTGGTAAAGATTTAAATTTGACATGAACACTATCATACATTTAAGTGAAAATATATTATTTTAAAATGCAACGAATTGTGCCTGCATGTATTGCTTGTATATCTTCATATATAGACATTATAAAAATAAGAATGCATATATTCTCTTATAATCTGTTTTCCACTTAGTATGTCAAACATTTCTTACATACCATATCTCAATAAGCAGGCAAGTGGATAAATGGATGGAGAGGTGAATAGATAGAGAGAAACCCCTAATGTTAACAGTGACGTTTTTTGGTAGTGATATTATTATCTTTATTTTCATCTTAATATGTTCTAATTTTTCAAAGAACCCATATTATTCTTATGGTCATAAAACGAAACAAGTCTTTTTCAAAAGGAGGTTAAAACAAAACAAAAGTAACATTCCTAGTGGAAAATACAAATGAAGTAAGTAGCACAGTTCCTAGCACAGAGCTCCCCTTCGACCCTCTGCCTTCATTTCTTCCTCTAAACCACCTCTGGGACAGTGTCCCACCTCCCCAAGCTCCTCTGCCACAATCTATTTCAAAAGAGTTCATTCCACTACCTTATTCCTGAAGTTATTTCAGCAGCCTCTCAACTTGACTCTTCAGCTCTCATGACTTTATCTGTCAAATCTACCCAGGATAAAAATGCGGACCTGATATTAAAGCATCCCTGTGTTAATGCCTGATCATTCCTCCACTGAAGAAGTTACACTGACTTTCCAGTGCCCCACATTTCAATTAAAACTCTGCTTAGTTCTTAGAGCTATCATTCCATAACCTGGTACTCCCCTAACTTGCAAACCTTCTGTACCCCTCCTCTTCAATGTACACATCAGGCTGTGGCCTCTTCCCTTGCCTTATCTCATGTTCTCCCACATCGCTACATCATTTTTTTGCTGGGAAAACCTAATAATCCATCCTTCAAATTCCAGCTCCACTTCTATCTTCCCCACAAAGCCTTCTCAGATGATTTCATCTTCCTTCCTTTCCTTCCTTCCTCTTTACCTCAGTCTGAATCACAGTTTAGTACATAAAGCTTTGTTAGTTCTGTCTCTAAAATTGAACATAAATGCCTTGAGAGCAAGCTTATGTCTTAACACTTGTTCTCCGCCCCCCCCACCCCCGCCCCGAGCACCTAGCACATAAAGCATATTTATCATATAAAGCAATTAACAAGTATGGATTACCTTTAGTTGCACAATAATAGATTTATTTAATCTGATGTTAACTCGAACCATTACTAATTACTTATCAAAAGACTCTGTGAAATGGTAGAGGCATTACAAGGTTCCTGAGAGAATAGGAAGTTACTGTCCCCTTACTGACACAGTCCTTCCACGCGACTGCCACATAAGTGCACCTTTAGCTATCCAGGTAGAGCTGATCAGAAAAGGTAGCCAAATTATGCTTCCAAATGGCATAAGTCTTTATTTATACCACCGATACACAGGCCCTTTATGATAAAGAACTTACTCTCCTTAGAGTTACTGATTTATAGTTTAGCCACATAAGCAGGGGTCAGAACTCATACTTTCATAGTGCCTAACACTTTTACACAGTAGGAAGCAAATGGAAAGCTTAAAGTATATCATACCAAAATACTGTAAAATTCTCAAAAAATGTTTAAACTAAAATTAGAGATGCTTAAAAGAGCCTGACACTTATTTACATGCCTCCAGGAAAGTCACTGTGTCTCAATTTCAAATTTGTTATTGGTAGTAATTTTTGCCTTAATAGTCTGAATTTAAATACTTTGGTCAGAAATAACTGCAATATAATGCAAGGTGGTAAGGAAATTACGAAACATCATCAATTACCCTTATAAATGAACATTAAATATTAGGACTCAAAAATGTTGGTGACTCATTCAAGGGACAATCCCTAGCTTTCAAAGGATGGGAAAAGTAAGACCCAAAAGAATAAAATTACTGACATCCAAGTCACACATAAAACTCAATGGTGAAGCTGGGCGAACCTCCTACAACTCATAATTCACCAATTGTAATGAATCACACTAATACATTTTGATACTTTCATCATTTTCAAGTAATTCACATAATATTTTAATTAAAATTTAGATTCATATTGGAACCACCTACCTGGAGATATACAGTGTTCTAAAAATTAAATCCAAGTAATAACGATTTAGACACATAAAAAATTATTAAAAAGAACTAAAGACTAAGAGTGGTAAAAACGAGGCCCAGATTTAAACATCATTTATTTTTATATAGCACTTTTGATTTTTACTGTCATGATAACAAAAATTAATTGTTCAAAAACAGATTAACATAGTTTACCATTTTCCTTAATGCTTTCTTCCCTCCATAGAGCTTGCTGGAATCTAGTTACCTGACACCTTCTTCACGGTTGGTCACTACATTCTAGGTGTGGCACAATTTTGAACCAGCTGGCTTACCTGCAGATACCAGGACAACTGCTGTAAACAAACTCATCTCTTCATCACTAAGTTGGAGGGCATTCAGCTTCTCACTAAACTCAAACATCGAGTTTAGCAGATCGCCAGCTCCCATTGAGTGTAAATCATCCACACTATACTTCTTTCCACTTAAAAAGGTGACAGTACGCTCTTTTGCATCAAATAATGATGCAAACCGTACCATTAAAACCTGGAAAAAGAAAAAGATTTCAATGTATTTGAAATTCAATAGTAATGCTAAAAAATGACAGCATTAGAGTCAGTAAAAAGCATTCTACACATAAAAGAAAGCTATAAAGGAAAAACTGAGTTTATTTTCACCCAGAATCATTTCCTTAAAGAAAATCCTCTACCAAAGCGATAAATATTCCAAGAACATCAAAAAAATTCTAGCCACCAGTGGCAGAATGCTTAAGTCCTGATACTCTGAAACTCTATTAATAAAGATTCTGAAATGCAAACACAAAATTAAAGCAGGCAATAATGCCAAGGAATTTGAAACTGGGCCTTAGCAAAAACACTAAAGAAACTAAGCTACCAAGTATATCACATGGTCTCCAAGCCCCAAGTAAAAAGAACAATATTTCAATGCAGTAACACTTGGAAACATCAAAACACCAAATGCAGCGAAAGCAAATGCAGGGGATGAATTCTAATGAGACTACTTCAAGAACCATAACCCCAAGAGATAATACACAAACTATCACAGTAAAAGTGTTTTAGATACCAAGTTATAATCAAAATCCAAACCAAACTGGTCAACACTGCTTACCTACAGCCTCCCTCCACTATCTCAAATGGTGACATCTGTCACATATCTCTTATAATCAGTGGAACTGACCAAACAGCTTCCCTGTGCAATGCTCCCAAGAATAGATTTGTTTTACCCACAACAATTCAAAAGAAGGTGAACTTTCTATGCAGATGGTGCTAAGTCTAGAACAAAGCAATCCCAAGACAAAGCACAAGGTAGAAGTACCCAAGTTTCTGGAGTCTGGGATTTGTGTTCTGGTCCTATGTTATGAATTTACTAATAATTCAAGAAAACTCTCTTCACATCTCTGGGCCATGGTTACCCAACCTCAAAAATGGGTGAACTGAACTTAATTACTGACATGGCTTTAAATTTTAAGTCTAATATTTTTCTTCAAACTGAAGATCTCAACCTATAGGTGTTACTTTTGAATTACACCACCATAGCTATTTCATTTATTAGTAAATATGGCTTCTCTGTTCTAATCCAAGTACCCTAGAAAAGAGCCTATGGCAAAAGTTTGTGTGGGATGTGCACTGGCACATGCAAAAACAGAAATGAGGAAAAAGGAATGAGACAGGGAAGGAAAGAAAGCCCATATTAGCAGTTTTTATTGAGTTTATCATCAAGAACAACTCAAGTTTTTGTACTGCAAAGGAAACCATCAACAAATCAAAAAGACAACCAACTGACTGGGAGAAGATATTTGCTAATGATACCTCTAATGAGAGGTTAATATCAAAAATATATAAAGAACTCACACAATTCAACAACAAAAAAACAAACAATCCAATTAAAAAATAGGCAGACGACCTGAACAGATACCTCTCTATATGAAAAGATGCTCAAGGTCACTAATCACCAGAGAAAAAGAAATTAAAACCACAGTGAGAAATCACCTGACACCTGTCAGAATGGCTGTCGTCAATAAATCAAAGAACAAGTATTGGTGAGGATGTGGAGAAAAGGGAACCCTCATGCATTGTTGGTGGGATTGCAAATTGGTACAGCCACTATGGAAAACAGTATGGAAGTTTCTCAAAAAATTTAAAATGGATATACCTTTTGACCCAGCAATTGCATTTCTGGGTATTTATCCAAAGAAAACCAAAGCAATAATTTGCAAAGATCTACATACCCCAATATTCATGGCAGCACAATTTACAATAGCCAAGATATGGAAGCAAACTAAATGCCCATCAACAGACGATTGGATAAAGAAGTCATGGTTCATATATACAACAGAATGTTACTCAGCCACTAAAAACTGAAATCCTACCATTAGCAATGACATGGATGGACCTAGAGGTTATTATGCTGAGAGAAATAATTCAGAGAAAGATAAATACTGTATGATTTCACTTATATGTGGAATCTGAGGAACAAAAAGAACAAACTAATCAAAAACAGACTCAAATATAGAGGACAATCTGGTGACGGACAGAGGGGAGGGAGGGTTGGGGGACTGAGAGAATGGGGTGAAGGGTTAAATAAACACAAATTAGTGGCTGATAGATGGTCACGGGAATGGGGAGCATGGCATAGGGAATGCAGTTAGCATTAATGTATTGGCTAGGAGGAGAGAAAGAACAATTAGAGGGATCATTTTATAAACTATATAAATATCTAAACAATGTACTATATACTTAAAACTAATAATATTTTTTAAAATAAAAAAAAAAACTGAGAACTAGATCTTGTGGGACCATACAGGGAGACGTTAAAAGATATCCCCTGGCTCCCTTTCTCCACTGATCAAACATCAACTTCCCACCTACCACCCTGTATTTCAGAATAATGCCTAAGTGAGCTCCTATCAAGTCCTGGGGCTTCTCACACCTCAGCAGCAGGGAAGCCCTGGAGGAGACAGGTGAGAGACACTTAACTAAGCACAAGGAGAGGAACTGTCTGGACCAGCAGACAACAATGGCTGCCCCAAGCCCAGAGAGAATGCATCATGGCAAGAGAAGCTGGAGTAGAAAAAGTAGCCATGGATTCTAGAATGAGGTGAGGCCAAGAAAATCTGAGGTAGCAAATAAGAGATATCTGATACACCCTCCAAATGTTCTACATTCTCCTAAAAGACAAAAACCATATTCTATTTACCCTTTGTATTCTGTGCTGAACAGAGTAAACTCCAGACTAGGCTTTCAGTAGGTGTCTGCATTTCTGGAGAACCCACCGAGACCACATCTGAAAGCAGTACTAGAACCGGGAATTCACATGTTGGGAATGCAGAACACTGATATATTTTTTTAAATTTATTACGGTGACATTAAAAAAATTATATAGGTTCCAAGTGTATAATTCAATAATACATCATCCATATATTGCATTGTATTCACCACCCAAAGTTAAATTTACTTCTGTTATCATATATTTGACCCCCCTTTAGCTTTATCTACTCCTCCCTCCCGCTTTCCCTCTGGTAACCACTGAACTGTTGTCTATGAGTTTTTGTCTTGTTCATTTGTTGTTTTCAGTTCTATATCCCGCATATGAGTGAAATCATATGGTTTTCAACTTTCTCCGTCTGACTTATTTCTCTTAGCATGAAAATCTCAAGATCCATCCATGTCACAAATGGCAGTATTTCATCTTCCCTTATGGCTGAGTAATATTCCAGTGCATATATGTACCACATCTTCTTCACCCAGTCATCTATTGAAGGACACTTTGCTTGTTTCCATGTCTTGGCCACCGTGAATAATGCTATGAACATCAGCATAAACATTTTCAAATTTTGGGGGTAGATACCCAGAAGAGGGATTGCTGGGTCATATGGTAATTCTATTCTTAGTTTTTTGAGGAACCTCCATACTGTTTTTCATAGTGGCTGCACCAATTTACATTCCCACCAGCAGTGTATGAGGGGTTCCTTTTTCCCACAACCTAACACTTATTGTCTTGTTGATAATAGCCATTCTAACAGGTGTGAGGTAGTATCACATTGTGGTTTTGATCTGTTATTACTCTAACAGCATCTTTTCATATGATTTCACTCTGTTGGCCATTTGTATGTCTTCTTGGGAGAAGTGCAAGGAAAGTAAAAGCAAAAATAAATGAATGGGACTATCAAACTAAAAAGCTTCTGCACAGCAAAAGAAACCATCAGTAAAACAAAGAGGCAGCCTTTTGAACGGGAGAAGACGTTTGCAAACAACACCTCAGATAAAGGACTAATATCCAAAATATATAAAGAACTCATACAACTCAACAACAAAAAAACAAACAATCCAATTAAAAAAAATAGGCGGAGGATCTGAACAGACACTTCTCCCAAGAAGACATATAAGCATTTATATTTCAGGTCCTAAATAACTCTGGACTCAACTAGTCTTTTCCCAAAATCCTGAGATGGTCATTCTTTTGTTCATAGTTTCAGCCCCTGGACTATAAACACTTATTTAGAAAAGAATGAAGATAAAACACTATATGTCCTATATCCATATTCAAGGTAAACAAAACCTACCTCAAAAGTTCCAGCCTTTAAAAGGTTGACCTGGTCATGCTGAGAGAGATCTCTGAATCCAGGAATACGCTTTGCAAATTCCACCACTTCTTTCACTGCTGGGGTGAAGCTCATTGAAAATTCTTCCCAGATTTCATGCCCCGATTTATGAGGATCCACATATGGAGACATACTCATTGGACAAACCTAGCATGCACAAAACAGAAAAGCTCTTAAAATGGGAGAGGTGGTAAAAAAATTTCAAAAGTGGCATCTCAATCATAGGAAAAGCCAATATGAAAATAATCCTCAGATGCCACTGATTATAGCACTTTCTCTTTTGCTAATGGCCTTTTGTTAGCCTCATAGAAGCCTAATTTAAATAGCAATTAACTTGTTATCATGAAAAAGGTAGCCTAAACAAAAATGAGGTCCATAAGGAGGTATTCAAATACCTGTTGCACAGGTTTATTTTGTAACACTGCTGCCATTCTATGCTGGCTTTATGATTTCCAAACAAACTCATACATATTTACTTGACTGCCAACCCTGTTAGTTACTTACAGTAGATATTAAAATTACCATTTCTTAGGTGCAAATATTTGACTCTAAGAGGTTTAGTGACTTATCCAAATATCGGTAGAAGTCACAGGCCTAGAACCCAAGCCCACATTCAGTTAAAATTTCAAAACTCACTTTTCTTTAAATGGGCACAATTACAATACTATAATTTCGAAGAGGAATTTAAAAAAAAGTGATGCCTCACTTTTTAAAAAAGGTCCTAACCATTTAATTTCATAAACACTGACTTCCACTTGTTTAATTAGGGAACAATGACTGGAGATGATACGAGGTGGACCTTCTACATGGGGATGGGGGAGGAAAAAAATAGGATGCCAAGAAGGTATAAAATGCTAAAAAGATTATGAAATATGCACTATAAACTCTATTAGTAAAATAAGCCTTTAAATTTTCACTAGATCCATAGGAGATCCAGGAATTCTGGAATGATTCTAAAACCATGAGGAGTATCACAAAATTAGAACCTAAATTCTTACAGATTCTTCCCTCCTTAAGGCAGCCACGAAGTCTAATAAAATATAAGATCACCTTTCAGATCCATGGGATCAAATACTTGCAAGTGACCAAAAAATCTAATATAAGGACTGGGTTAGAGTTAACTATTTTGAAAACAAAAAAAAAAGAAGAAGAAGAAGAAGGCTTTAATTACCTGGCTGTAGAAAATACCAAGCACTATCAAAGGACCTCATGATTTAAACTGGATATGGTGTGGTACTGATGTTTTTGATGAAATTTTGGCTGAATATAAACACTGTACTTTCATGTAGATGGTTGTATTTGATGATAAAAAAACTTGAATGATATAACATTAACTCATCTCATAGGATGAAGTCTGAGAAAATCCTTAGAAGCTAGCCTATTAAATTAAAATATTCTTAAATTCTCATGCAATAAAACATCCATGTTCTATATCCAAAGACCTTCTGGCATTATAATAGTTAAAGAAAACTCTTTCCATATAAATCACTGAATTACTGGCTGTGACAGTCTAAAAGATCAGCCCTAAGAGAAAATCTCAAAGCTAGTAGTAATTAATCAGAATGCTTAAATTTTGAAAGGGTTTTCTAAAAATTAAAGGACCAATTCTGAATGATCCATATTTCACATAAAATCCTAATCCCAATCATAGTTTCAATCAAATCACATGCTTGTACCTAAATCTGTGTGAAATTAGGTCATTCGACAAATAATGTTTGTTAAGTATTTGACCTAAAATACTGCATTAAACTGATTCTGTAAATCTCTTAGGTTTTCTGACACTCCCCTCCCACCCTCGAAGCTGGTATATCCCCGCATAAAAGAAAACCTTCAAAGCTTTCCTTGATTCAAGGTGAGCAAAAAAAAAAAAATGATTTCACTATACCAGATGCATTTTCCCTCCATTGTTGCACAGGTAACTATTCTTGTTCTCATTCTGAGAAAATCCATCTATCGAAACTCTATCACATACTCTTTGAGTATAAGCATTGGAGAAGTTCATACAATGTCCATTTGCAATACAAATGGCATGCCCATTTGGGTAATGCATTATATTCCTCCCTTTATACTGTCCATTGAGATTCTGTGGGCTCTCACTACAAGGAAAATGGCTGCTAAGCCCACTGCCACAATGATCATGATTTAAATTATATTGCTCCGTGTTCTTGGCAATCCGTTCTCTCTGGGGCTGCAAGGTCTCTGCAGAGTTTTCTCGCTGCTCTTGATTATACATAAAGGTATCCTTGTGGGCTCTGGTCACCATGCCAATCACTTCCTCCTTTGCAAAATCAGAAGGAGGAGAAGAGCTTTTGACGTTTTCTTGCTCCAGCTGAGGCTTGGGTCGTAGCTGTTCCTGGGCTGGTAAGGCTGTCTGTTCATGATGTTCTACTAATGTGTCATTCTGTAAATGACCATTAAACTGGCTGTTCATCATGGTCTTCATCGCACTTTGCATTTCAATTAGCATCCTCTGTTTTTCACGCTTAGGAATACGACCAAACCGAACAGCTATTGAAGAAAAAGATATTTAACATCTATATTCTAAATAAGACCTGTTATACAAAGGATAACACAAAATTATCTCTAATAGCTATGGCCTCTATTCATACAAGTTAAAGAATTTCTATATGCCTCTGCCCCAAATTATTCTAAACTTACAGGTTGTTTTTGATGTACTAAAGGAAGTGAATATCTGATCTCTATCAATTTATTTTCATAACCTTATTCTCAAGACCCAACAATACCCAACATTAAATGATCTGTTCCTTACTGGCTTCCTCAAAAAAAAAAATCTTAGAAAAAAAAAATACCAAGGTCAATAGAAATGCAGTTATCAAAAAATAAACTTGCTACATTTTAATTAAAATCAATGAAATAAATAAAAATGAAATTGTTCATCCTCCATTATTTGAGGCTAGTCTTAGAATTTGTCTGTCTCCAACATTCCCTGCGGAAATAAAAAAACAAAAATCTTTCTAGTCTTTTATACAGATAAAAATTCAATATATCCGCCCAGCAAGAAAGCCTTACTAATCTAATTGTATCTCTGACGTTATCAGACAATTTCATCATGTTTCATACTCTACCTCTACTTCCTCTCCTTCACAAACAATTGCCATTTTTATTCTTTTGGGACAATCACAATATCCATCAACTTTAGATTACTATTTCTAGTTCTATAAAAAAATTTTCAGCAATTAAAAGTCCAAAACATTACTTGCTGAAATCTTTTTTTTTAAAAGCTCCTTATTGCAATACTTTATTTCTACATAAGATATTAAAGTTAGAGTAACCTAAGGGGCTGTTTAAATGACCCTTCCCTAGATAAATGAGGTTCATTCTTAGCAATTCTTAATTAGCCCTATTTAATCCCTCTGAAAACCTCTTACTCCTGTTATGTTACTTAAAATAGAATGAGACTATCCAAAGATGATTTCCCTAAACACAATACAATCCAGTGATGTCATCCACAGATAATACTAACAGTACCGTAAATTACAACTTTTATTTCCCATGGGAATGGATCACACCAGAATTGAGCAATCTTCTCCATTCCAGACCTTAATATTTCTTTCAATTTCACACATTCTTTTAGTGTACTCAGAATCTGTGCCCTAAAAACACATTATCATCTCAGGGCTGAGAAAGCAATAGAGATAATCCACATAGGGAGAAAAAGGTTCATCAGAAATGCTAAGGAATTAGGGAGAAAGAGTCATGGATTCTTACATCAAGAAAAACTAAATCCTTTTTATGGGGAAAAAAAAAAAGAGTATTCAAATCGTATAGGGAAAAAATGGGTCTTTTTACAAGAAGCAACAACAAAAAAAGTAAGCCAAAAGCTGTTTCTGGGGTGATGTCACTAAAACTTGACTGTAATCAATTTGGCATCCTACAAGACATCAAAATGTGTTTTCGAAAATCTGCTTCACCCTAAGCACGAGAGGGCCATTGATAACTGGTTTACAGCTCTGGTTTATGCTGAAGAATAAAAGCCAAGCTCCATATGCTTTAAGAAAGAATGTTCTTTAAACTGGGAACATACCATCTCTCGACATTCCGACAGACAGACACTTTTTGAAGCGACACTGCTGACATCTGTTCCTATTCATTCTCATTATAGAACAGTTTTCATTCTTCAAGCACTTCTTGTACTGGATGTTTTGCTGAATGCTTCTCCGAAAGAAACCCTAAGAACAAAGGAAGATGTACCCATTCACTTAAAAACATGCTTGTAAACATCCACTTCCCACATCTATCTAATATGTTACTAGCTACACCTAGGAAATAATTTTAGCCTAGAACAAAGAGAAATATAATCTTGACACACAAATTTAACTGGATTCTTACCAGCATTAAGCACCTACACATACTAGCCAAACAAAACTTTTTCTTCCCTTTGAAGAATCTTGGTGCTTGCCAAAGCACCCCTTATCCTACACTTTACCCCTGTCACCAGCCCCTGCTTGCAGCCACATTTTCCAGCTCGTACTTTAATTACATACAAATTCCAAAACTCTTGAAATATGACTGATGTTTAAAGAGTAGACAGAAAAAAATGTGTTCCAAAACTATAATTCCCTCACTAGAACTAGGGATTACGCTAGAAGAGCTTGGTCTTTCCTGGATCATTACCTGCTGACATCAGCAAGGCCTACTTACATGTGCCAGATGTTCCTGGCTGCTTGTCAACAACACGTAAGTGTCACACCACACACCCACAGATCAATTAATGATCCAAAGACAGTTCCCAGCTAGGTGGCTACAAATAACTAACTGCCTTTACTGCACAAATAATTTAAGTACATGCTCTATGATAGGTATTCAAAGATCTCCAGCTTAATAGTTCCAAGGAGAACAGGAAAGTCAAGAACACAATTACCAAAATTATTTTAAACTCCAGTTGTCTTGAATATCATAAGTAACCACACATTTCATGAATCTATATTAGTAATTGTGGGATGCAACAATTAAATATTACTGCACTACTATAATTGGACACTACACTATCTGAGCTAGACACACTATTAAGAGAGTATAGAACAATTATGCGTATTGATCAAGAATACACAATTCAGCACATTTGCTTATGCTTTTGTTTCTCTAGCTATAAAATAAGAATGATGCCTGCTTTAAAAAAAAGTGTTTAAAAAAAGTGTTTATAAAATTTTTTAAATGCTGGGGAAAATGCTACATCTATATAAAACACTAACTAGTGTTGTTAAGTGACCCAGCCATTAAGAGCTACCAAAATCAGAATTCATTCAAAGCTACCCTAGAAAACATTTCTTCTTTCATTATGTACATTCATTATCTTGGCTCACCCACCATATCTAGCCAAATGGGATTCCTGCTTCTGGCCATCAGTCAGAGACAGCAAGAGCTCATGTCTTGGCCATGGTAAATTTGAAAGGAATGTGCCAGATTTAAAGAGAGGGAGATTCTCTGGAATAAGTAGGAGGTACAGATCATCTCACTTGGAATTGTCTGACAGACACTCTAAGAAATAGTCAACTAAACTTACAATGAGCTTTCCCAAGCTTTAAATTTGCATTCAAGTTTCTTTTATTCAGCTAGTATTACTTCCAAAGATACCCCATTTTTAATAAATATCTAAGAATTACTCCCAACTCCTAGCACCTGACATGTCAGAATATTATGTCAGAAACCTATTCAAAGTTTGGTTTAAACTAAGTTCCAACATGGCAGAAGTGCCTTGTCTGTTTTGCTCCCTGCTGTTTCCCACCACCTAGAACAGAGCCTGAAACATAATAATTAGCATCTGTGCACTTGATTTCATACCATAATTAAGTTTGAGTCAGAGAGCAAATTTATTTTCATCAAAATCTTTAAAAAAATACTTTCACTGAATTAAAAATATATTTTTCAAAACAGGTTATGTTTATACACTACATAAAATGCTTTAGACTTTAAGAGGAGGAGGTGACTTCTCTCCTCCTCCCAGATTATCAACTGCAGAAACGGGCAAACCTAACTCCAATTTCTTTAATCCCAGAATCAATATCTTAAAGAAAACAAAAGCATGCTTTACCTTACAGCCTTCACAAGCATGAACTCCATAGTGGAATCCTGATGCCACATCCCCACAGACTTTACACAGCAGAACCATGCCACTAAATTCTAAGGCATGAACAGACAGAAAAGTGAAGAGAGAGAAGAAAAATGTCAGCTGTTTGTTTTCTTACCAACTGAATATTTTATTTTGTTCTATTTGTTAAGTTCTTTAAAAGACACAAATCTATTTTCATCATGTAAAAGAAAAATCTGTACATCAAATTAACGAATCAAAAGACATCATAGTTTCCTTTTAAAACAGTTTATGGGACTGTTGAAAATATCGCAGAAAGCTAGTTTTGCCCTTTCCTGATGATTTTAAACATACCCAAAATTTTGTAAATCCAGAGTTACCTTATACCAGATATGCAACCAGAACTAAGAAAGCAATTCGTTCAGATAAGCAGCAGCCAGGCAGAGAAGTCAGTCATCTCTGCCTTCACGGGCTGTACAGATATTCAGTTCAATTAACCTACAAATAGGTCCTATGCACAGATAGGTCCTATTCCTTCCTGATCCTCCTCTATACCAGCCAGTCTTACCTCCACACTCACTCAGGGGTCCAAATTCCACTACTCATTTGGTTATCCCAATCCCAAATGTTCCTAGCTCCAACTTCATGAAGGCAAACCCCTTCCTTCTGTTCTAGAAACCAGGTTCAGTACTAGGAGTCCAGAAGAAAGATAATTGTGAAAATGTGGCAAAAGGGGTTACTCTAGAGCAGCAGTCCCCAACCTTTTTGGCAACAGGGATCGGTGCTCCCATGAGACTGTAATACCTGATGATATGAGGTGGAGCTAAATTGGTGATGCTAGTGCTGGGGAGCAACCACAAATACAGATGAAGCTTCGCTAGCTTGCCCACCCATCACTCATCTCCTGCTGTGTGGCCCAGTTCCTAACAGGCCATGGACCAGTACCGGTCTGCATCCCAGGGGTTGGGGACTCCTGCCCTAGAGGAAACACAGTAAGGTGCAGTGCATAACCACATATCTTGTTCTGTGGTAAGAATCAGTTATGACAGCCCCCAGAAACCCATAACTTTTAGAATCATCACTGATTTTCTTACCCAACTACTAAACTATTATTACCCAGAAAGAAGTGAAAATTATACCCAAAAATATAATGGTTCCCCAAATGAAAAATTAATAAAGTAAGCCCCTCCTGCAATTAATGAATCAACCTTTAGAAAACTAAAGTAACTTACTTGTCACTCCACTATGACTCTTTGTCATCCCAGGTGCACTGGATTTGCTTGTTTTCATAGAACAATCTATTCGATCATTCTTCAGGATGCCTTCAATATTGGCGAGATCACCACTTTTGGGATTACTATTGTTATCAGAATTAGAGCTGTTTGGAGAAGAAGGAACAGAAGAGAAGGACGACTGGAAACTATTCTCAGAACCCTCACTGTGACAAGAGGCAGGGCTAGAGGCTGAGCTGGAAGAACTGATATAGGCAATCACACCTCCTAAAAAAGAGGGGAGAAAATCAGATAATTAGGTACAATATACATTTTCTATTTTTGCAAATCTGAACAGTAAAGTCATTAACTTTAGAAACTGGTTAGTTACTGGTTAAATGTCTGCTTATCTCAAAAGGAAAAATAACTTATTTTCCTTATTTCCTACTATTCTTCTTGCCTCCACAAAGTTCGAAGCTCCGATTTAAAAAGTTAGAAGGCTCTCACTGCCTTGGTTATTTTGAGTACGTACAGATCCAAACCTAAAGCTTTTCATTTTCCAGTCTTTTCTTAAAAGGAATGAAAAACTTTCCTAAGTGACTATATACCTTAGAGTAAACAAACTGTTGTGGCCACGAAGAAATCTGGTTCTGGTCCTCTCTTTGCCTCCTTAATTATACCTTCCTATGACACAATCCGAAAAACAATGAGTTCATCATCTGCCTCTCCCATCACTTGGCTAAAACACAGGTTAATCAAGAACACATGTAACATTTGGAACTCCAGACAAAGTAATTTATGTAATTCAAAATGGGGAACTTTCCACAGCTGTTGCTCCCAGAGCCTTTCTGTTTTGATGCTCCCCAAAGACCTCTATGACTATGCACTAAACCGCAGTTCCACACCCTCCCTTCTCCACCTACTTCTGCCACTGGACTTACAGACACACTTATCCCTAAGTAGCTCTTAAGGAATCCAGACTCACTACTTGTTCTTCTGACTCACTATTTACAGTACATGTTAAAGAGGCTGGAAGGAAGAATGCAGGCTATCTAAGAATAACTTTAAGGCTGAAGTTAATGCCCGCTTCACAGAGCTACTCTCAAAACACTATTCACAACTTTATCAATATAGCCACAACCCCTCTCTGAAAACTGATCTTGACCTCTTAGAGACTGTAAACCTTCCAGGTTAAGAAACAACATTTAAAATTATTCTTAAGGTATAATTACCAACTTCTTCCCTCAAAGAGATAAAATGTTGCAAGAGTCACCTCATGGCCAAATATATTATTGTGGTTTCTTTTTCTCTTCCCTCCATCATTAACCAACACTGTCTTTTTCAATGTATATTAGATGAAAAGTTAATTATCGCTCTTCCAATACTCTCCTGAGCTCTTATTTAAACCTACTGTTTACCTGTTTCCACCTATTTCTCAACTACACCATAAGCACCTAGGTGCTCAGAGAGTGTCTCTTAATTCTCTATACATGCTTTACAGGTAATAAGCCTACCATAAATATTTTTAAGACCTACTTCTCATCCTTTGTGAAGCCTGTATCTAATAACATGGACAGATCCCAAATAGTATAAAACATCACTAAGAAGCCGCAAGTACAATGGCATTTCTGACAACAATCTGGACGACTACACTGAGTAGTAAGTGGAGCATTTTGTACATTCTCAAAGTAATAACTGCAATTTAAGCATTCGCTCTGAAATAAAACTTTCTCTGCTAAAGGGAAAGGCCCTCCCAATCTCTTTTTGGATAAGAGCCATACTTCATAAGTCATTTAAAATATACACACACACTCAGCAAAATTTGAGACCAAAACAATTCCAAAGAACAGAAAGACATTTCCATGTAAAGAAAAAAATAAAAATAAAAGCAGAGGAATTTTAGTCTTTTAGTCACTTTTAGCCTGTCACGTTGAAATTAGGTACCAGATAAGCATTTAAGTACCAGTTACATATATCCAGTCTGGGAAGCCCCTGAGAAGGCACAATCACAACTCTCAGGGAGTTTAATTACCGTCCAGAAGAGAAGTTAAAACAGGTGCCTACTATGCCAAGAAAAACAAAACAGTGTTCATCATACACAGAATTAATATGTGTAAGTGCAATGACATGCACTTGAGTTTTAAACAATGTGGACAAGTCCATCCACTTTTCCATTCATTAAACATATGCCTAGCATTAATCTTGCAGGTGTGAATCTGCTTTCTATAGTCTGACACATTTTCCAAATGCTCCCTTAGCATGTGCTTATCACCTGCCCAGAATAATGCCAGGTCTTTATATATTTGTCCTGCAATGTGGTCCTTACCTATAAACCAGTCACTCTCAAAATGTGGTCTCTGGACCAGGGGCTTCAGCATCACTTGGAAATCTGTTAGAAACACAAGCTCTCAGGCCCCACTCCAGGTCTACTCAATCAGAAACTTTAATCACCCTCTTGGTAATTCTGATGCACAGTAAAATTTGAGAACCACTGCCATGAAGCCAGCTACTTCACCTGTGCTCAATGAAGAAAAAGTGAACAAGGGTAATTTTAATAATAGAAATTTCATCTACCACTGATTTAAAAACGTAAAACCTTTTAAGACTCTAAACACAAGGAGAAAAAGCTTCCTCACTTTGAGTTTATTCTCATCATCCAAGAAGATTACCGAAGTCCATCAAATGTTATGTTACCAGATAAAAACCATGGTGCCATCTATTTCAATAAAACTTTAGGGATCTGAAGTTCACATTCGAAATTCTGGATATTAACAATCTGCTACTTTTTTCACATGTCTCCACTCAGAATAGGATACAAGAAAAATATTATCCTTAGTGCTGAATAAACTCCCAAAGAAAGGTCTCACAGATACTTGTCTTTTCTAAAATATTAGGTTAGGTAGTAAATTTACTTCCTAAAATCTCAAGAGGATAAAAGATGAGATGGTGATGGCTTTCCTTAGCAGACTTTCCAAGGGCCAGCATCTGAGTCAGCCATTTACGTTGACAAGGTCTTTGGACTACCTCACCTTAGAAAAACCCTTTTAAAATGAGAGCTATCTCAATGGCTTAAGAACTAGTTTAAAGCACTGACTGGACAATAGAAGGTATTATTATTACCTGTAACACACCTTCCTTCACAAAGGCTCCAAAATCAAACCTAAGAAAAATTGTTGAGCTATTATCAATCCATTTAAGACCCTATTCCTTCTTTAGGGAGTTCAACAATCATTCACAACAAGAATTTATGCCAGGCACCATGGAATCAAAAATAACCCATTTAGAAGCAGCTATGGTATCCTAGCAAGACCTTCTATACTGATTTGGCTGTCTTAGCTTCTACTCTTGCTACCAGACACCAATCTAATGACCTAATGACTAACAAACCAAATGGGTTAAATTTTAATTTCCTAGAAGGTACAGGGTACATCTACTAGTTCCTCAACCCAATGAAAAAAAAAGTGAAAACTAAAAGCCACCTAGTCCTTAATGAATGTCAAAAATAAAATAACACATTCACATCACATTTCATCCTCAATAAGAACTCTGTGAATTAATTTCCAGTATCCCATTATACTGATGAGGGACTTGGAGCTCAGAGAGGTTAAGTAATACAGCTTGCTAAGCGGCAGTAATACAGTTCACCAGAGGGCAGACTATTATTTCTTACTGAGAAAACCTGAGCAAGCAAGTCACTTTCAATTTCTCTAAACCTGAGTCATCTTCTACAAAATGGTATTCAGAAATGGAGATTATTAAAGTGCTTTTTACACACATAATTTTTTATGATAAATCAAGAAAGGTAAAATCTCTGAACCAGCAAGTCCCAGCACTTCCAGAAACAGGCAGAATGTACTTCTCAGATGCCTCAAGCTAAAATTAGCTGAGGCAGTCTTCTCTATTTTTAGTTGAAAAGGACCCTGGAGTTGGGCCAGGTTCCTAGGCTAGGGCTTACCCAGTGGTCAATTTCAGACAAGCTAGAAGTCAATATCCAATTCTGTCCAACTGAAAAGCACTTATGTCCCTGCATATATGGGGTTTTTTTTTTTACCCCAATTCTAGGCTTGCCCATCATCGAAATCCTCCCACTCCCACTGGAAAGCATGCTTGAGTTCAAGTCATGACTGTACTCTTTTGCTTTATGACTTACAGGAAAACATTTTTACCTCCAAGAAGTTTTAGTTTTCTCATATTAACAGGTTGTTAATAATTTCTACTCACAGGTTGGGAAAGTACATCTAATTGAAACACTAAACTTCCAACTGTGTCCTGAGTGCCAGGGCTCCAGAGAACAGTATGGTCTCTTCCCCAAAAGTCTTATAGGCCAACTGGAGAAACAGCTATATTAACCATTAATTCCAGTGCAACGTGAGCAACTCCACATAAATTGCTGAGGAATGGGGGCAAGTGTAATCTAGTGTCTGGGGGAAAAAAAACAGATTGACTAGCAACAAGATTTAAACGGTAGAATGATGAAATTGGGAGGCTCTGCTGACACCTGCCCTTTTCCGCCAGCTATGGCCCTATATCACTGCAAATGGAGTAGGATCTCTTTCATTCCCAAGAAAACAGGACCACCAAGTTGTGCATACACCTTTGAATGCCATGCAGGCTTAAACCTATAACAGCGGTTAGCTTGTGCTCAAGTAAACTGTGGATTCAAAATCTGGCTCTACCACTTGCCTGCGTAAGTTATTTAACTTCAATTTACTTGGCCCCACATCTTCAAATAGTGACAACAGTACATTCCTTCACAAAATTAATGTGGGGTATCAAAGTAGCAACACATGTAAAGGCCCTCGCACACAGTAAATATTCTACAGGTATTGGTGACTATTATTTTACCATCATTATACTGGAAGAGTTCAATCAAAATAGTTGAAACAAAACTAACCTTCCCTATTTCCTCTTTCATTCAATTTTGAAAGTATCATATTGACCCCGTCATTTCTGTGTATTATTTCCACACTAATTTCTGAATCCCTTAACTCCAGCAGCTTTATACTTTCACTTCTGACTCCTCCCATTATTGTGCTGTTTCTCTCTCCCAGCAAATATTTCTTTACCCTTACCTCCTTCTAACGTTTTCTTTCCAAGTTTGGAGAAACATAGTAGAATATGGCTTTGTAAATATATGAATGAACTACATGGGAATGTTTTCCTAATTTTTAAAATATGAGTTACAGCCACGGTTAGTTAATGCAATGAGTTTTTTAAAGAACATGGTATAGTCAATAAAAACCTGTGATAAAATTGTATGAGTCAATTTCTACCACTTCTATTTCATATCTGAATTAGTCATGTAGGGCAGAGACACAGTATGTCATGAATTATAGGGCAATTAGATGAAATGGTCACTGGTTGAATGTGTACTTACTAATACAATGATATCAACCCAAAATTAAGGGTCAGAGGTGTGCCACGCATCACTGAATTTGGCCCCACCCTACTCAATATTTACAACAATTTGAAGAAAGTTAAAGGGAATGTTTATCAAAGCTCTGACAGGTAAATGGCAGAAATTGTTAATATACTAACAGCTTGTGACAGCTTGAACTTGGAGCCAAAAGGAACAAGAAAAAATTTTAAGAAAGCCAACTGCAAATTCCTACACTTCAGGTCAAACAATTATCTGCACAATGGATGAAACCTAGCTTCAAAACAGTTCACATGAAAAGGTCCTAATTGATTGCAAGGTTACTATGAGTCAGCAAAGCAATATGCCACAAAAGAGCCTGCCAGAGAATTCATTTGCACCAAATTCAAAAACTTGGAACTTGATAACTGTCCAACCGTTTCCGCAGAAGCCTGCTCACTTCTGGGTGCTAAGCCCCAAGGGCAACAAGGATGATGATCAAAACAAACAAACCCATATCAACAATGAGTAAGAACCTAGGGATGAGAACTGGAAGTAGAAGAACTGGAGGGATGGGGGTAACAGTCCTCCATAGGAAGTTTTATAATTTGTAGCTCCAAAAGTCAGGAACAATATTAGTGATATTGTTCCACAAAAGTTGAAACCAGAGAAAAACTTTCTAATCACTTGAGCCTGTCCATATTTGAGGTTTCAAAGTTAGAAAAATTTATCAATGCTAAAAGCTAAATTAGAAGAGATTAAACTTGATAATCTCCATATCCTGTCAAGTAAAAAGTTGAATTCTATGATAAAGTTATCCATTTTTTAAAAATATCCTCAAAGGCCAAGGAGGCCCATAGATAATTAAGTTAGAGAATAACTTTTACTGTTGGTAGAAAATTCATAACACATTTGTTATCAAGGCATGGTTTCAGCATATTAACAAAAAAATAAAAACTAGCTTATTCTGTAGCCTCATTGGCTTCAGGTATAAAGGCCATCATTTGTTTGTGGGCAGACACAATGGGAGAAAAAAGCAAGGTATTGTTTCGGGGCAACATAACAGGAAATGTAACAAGAAAAAAAACTTATAAAGCCAAATTCTGTTGATTAGGTCCAGGAAAGGTCATCCACAGATGGGTCTTTAAAAAATTAACTGGTCTACGGCTATGCCACCCTGAACAAGCCCAATCCTGTCTGATCTGGGAAGCTAAGCAGGGTCGGGCCTGGTTAGTATTTGGATGGGAGACCACCTAGGGAAGACCAGGCGCTCTAGGCGTCAAAAAAAAAAAAAAAAAAAAAAAAAAATTAACTGAAAAATTAACTGACATGAACAATGCCCACTATTACATAAGGGCTTGGAGTCACTTAGGATCACTCGAGTCATCCGGACCACACGTGAGCTGAATGATTAACTATGGGTGTGACCCGTTTACAGTAAGGCTCCCAGCCCAAAGGGACTTTCAGCCAGTTCTTATGACTCAAGTAATGTAAGACAGGTCGTGTCCTAGAAGAAACCTTTTTTTTTTTTTTTTTTCCTAAAACAGTGAAGAAGCATAACAAGAGTGGATTTAGTCCCAACTGCCTGACGCTGCTCGGAATCTAAGCACATCATAGTCCTTGGAGGGTCTTGCGTCGGGGAAGCCCCACGCCTGCCCCCAGCACTTCCTTCGGCCCGTAGTATGACCTGGCCCCGCAATTCTTCCCCACTATCCGCAAGATCTGCGGTCAGTCCTTCCGCATGGCCCCAGCTCCGCGCACCGGGATCATTCCCAGCCGTGCGGGCTTCGGCCGGTGCACTGCGGCATCCGCACGCGCCCCAGGGCCGCCGGGCCGCGGGATTCACGGCCCGCGCACGCGCGGCCTCCTCCGCAGTGTGCAACCCCGCGGAGGAGGAGGGAATCGCGGCCACGTCACGGCCCGGAGGGTTCCAAGGGGGCGGAGCCTCCCGAGGCTGCGGCGCTTCCAGCCGGCGCGCGCGCGCGCACCCGCCCCCACGTGTCCCTGCGGCCCCGGGGAATGTGGGTCACGGAGCCGAGCGGCCTCACGTGTCCCCGCCCGCCGCCACCGCCTCAGCGCCCATTATGTAATGCCGCGTCACGCGGCCGTCCAGCCAACCCGCGCCCGCGCGCCGCCGAACGTAAACACAGCGCGCACGTGGCTCGCGCGGCCGGGCCATGTGAGGGGGGGGCCGGGCCGGCGCCGCCGGGCCGCGCTGCGGCGATGCAGGGAACCGGGAGGGCGACCGCGGGGCGGCCCGGGGAGCGACAAGGACCGAGCCCGTGGCAGATACGAAGCGCGCAGCAACCCACCCCGCCGGCTCTAGGAACACTCCCGGCCGCCGTCCCCACCCC
Source organism: Eidolon dupreanum (assembly GCA_028627145.1). Classification (NCBI taxonomy): domain Eukaryota; kingdom Metazoa; phylum Chordata; class Mammalia; order Chiroptera; family Pteropodidae; genus Eidolon; species Eidolon dupreanum. The sequence continues at coordinate 133,772,410 of CM053507.1, read as the reverse complement.
GTGTCCCGGCGGCTCAGAGCGCCCCCTCCGCCGTCCCCAGCCCGCCGCAGTCTGGCTCTTACCCGCATTCACCTCCATGGTGCCCTCGGGGAGGGGGCCGAGGCCGTTCGCTTCCCACGCAGGGGGCAGCGCCGCCACCGCCTCAACGCCGCGCTGCCCTGGGCTGGAGGCAGCGGTGGTCGCGGGGCCCCCTCATGGGCAGGGCGGGGCGCCCGGGACCCGTGGCCGGACAGCGGGCTGCAATGAGAGACAGCGGTGGCCGGCGAGCGGCGCTCCTCGCGGGGTCCCTGACAACAAAAGCGGCGGCGCGGCGGCTTCCTGCAGCCAGCGCACCGCGGCAGCGAGGGCGGCTGACGGGGAGGGCAGCCGCGACCATGTGACCCGCGCACACACACCCCCCCCTCCCTCCGCCCCTCGGCCGGCCGCTGCAGCGACTCCGCCCCCTCTCCGCGCCTGGTCTCCCCTCCCCTGCACCCCTCCTTTTCCTCCGCTTCTCCTTTCCTTCAACCCCTTCCCCCTCCTATCCCCCATTTTCCTTCTTCCCATGTCTCCTTTTCCCTCCTCCCTTTTCCCCTGGCTGACCTTCCCATCTCAGGCTGAGAGCCTTCTCCACGCCCCCCTTGCACCTAGTGACACCTCAAGTCATCTGGGATGGTTACCAAGGACCGCCCGGTGGCACTGAACAGAGCGGCGCTTCAGGACCCCGGGCTGAACTAGCTTGGCTCGAGCTGGTCCAACCCCTGACCTCTAAACGGTGGACTCTTGGACAGCCCATTTCTTTTCTCTCTGCATCCCTGGGTGATTTCACACAATCCTATAGCTTAAATAGGCCTGTGTTTTGAAGATGGCCAAATTTACATTTCAAACCGAGACCTCTCTTCTGAGCTCCAGATTCCTACATCTAGCAAACCTTTTGATTATGCCCCCTTGATGTCCCTTAGGCATCTCAAGTTTAAGATGTAGACAGATGTATGCATGTGTCAAAACTCAGTGAATGCACACTTAAGATTTGTGCATTTCACCTTTTATGTAAATTTTATTTGAAAAAAAACCTGGAAGCAAATGGTGTGTGCTGAGTTTTGCAGAGGAAAGTGCACTGATGTCTGCAATTTAAATGCATTACAAAAGCAAGATGGGCTGATGGATGGAGGCATGGGTAAATGGATTAAAGGATACTAAGATGTTAGATGTAGATGTTGTACATAGATATTCACTGTAAAATTCTTTCCAATTTGATCTTTGAAAATGTTCAGTATAAAATGGGGGAAATGTGATATGTAAGGCATTTTTACATGTACAACACTCCTTCCCCATGTCAATCTTTACTATTTCGGTAAATCTGCCAGTTCTTGAAGCCAGCAAATTAGGTGTACAACACTCCTTCCCCATGTCAATCTTTACTATTTCTGTTAAATCTGCCAGTTCCTGAAGCCAGTAAATTAGGTGTTCTCTCTCTCCCCGTCTTCTTTCCCTCCCGTTTATTCCATTCAATCCATTAACAAATCTCAACTACTCTACCTTCATAATATGTCTTTAACCTCTATGCTTCTCACCACCATCATTTCTTGTCTGGGCTATTGTAGTAGTTCCGGGGGGAACTGCTCTTTGTATCCACCTACAGTCACTACTCCCCGAAATCATATTTTTTAATGCAAATGAGATCTCATTATTCTGCTCAAATCTTCCAATAGCTTCTTATTGCACTGTGAAATAATCAAATGCTTTATTCTAACCTGCAAAGCCCTGCTCAAACCGTAGGCCCTACTTCTCTTTCCCAGGCTCTCTTGCCATCTTCTAATGGTACTCTAACAGCAGTGGACCTCTTTTCTTCCCTACCTCAGGACTTTATCACTCCGTGTGATGCTGATGCAAGAATTCCCCAGGCTACACTTTGTTGCTTGCTTTTTCCACTTTATGTATCAACCACCATCTGCTTCTGCATGGGTAAAATGAGGTCAACATGAACAGTCTAGAAAGCAGGGGAAAAAAATCATTAAAAGGATGCCACTCTAAAACTGCATGGTTCTGACTGTATGACATGCTGGAAAAAGCAAAACTATGGAGACAAAAAATATTGCCAGGGGCTAGGGAAAGGGAGAGATGTAAAGACAGAACAGAGGCATTTTAGGGCAATGAAACTGTTCTGTACACTACTGAAGTAGAAATGTGTCAAATGTACAACACCAAACGTGAACCCTAATAGAAACTATGGACTTTTGATAATTACAATATGTCAATACAGGTTAATCTGTAGTAACAAATGTACCACTGTGGTGAGGAATATTGATAGTGGGGGAGGCTGTGTGTGTTTATGGGGGCCGAAGGTATATGAGAACTCTCTGTAATGTCTGTTCAATTTTGCTGTAAAACTGCTCTAAAAAATAAAGTCTTTTTTAAAAAGTGGCAGAGAAAGAAGATACTAACATTTACATTTGAAAAGGAGAAGAGTGGAAGTGAAAATAAGCCACTGAAAAGGAATTAAGATCCACTTTTCCATCATAATGCCTATGAAATAAAATCTGTGTCTATAAATATGACGTACTTTAAAGGCCACTTCCTACCAGTGAGGCTTGTGGGGAACTATCAGAGGCTGTAAAGCTATAACCGAGGTCAGTCCCCAGCCACACCACAACGTGCTCCTGTAAGCACGTTGAGCACATCAGTGTCAGAGGAGGATGCTGAGCGGCACCTGGTTAGACAGTCCCCGAGTGCTGTAGCTGCAGTGGAAATTGCCTTTTGCTGTTGTCATTCCCAAGAGCCTCGTTTATTAACCCTGTGGAGTCTATGGCTCAGTCTGTAAAAATTCTCAGACTACTCATAGAGGATTTCTACCTACTCCACCTTCCTCTTTCCTCTGAACAAAATAATAACTGTTGAATGAAGTGACTGTGTCTTCAAAAGTCATCTGTTAAAAAATGCAAATTATTTCCTGGGAAAACTACCTTAATAACCTTTATATTCCACTAACACTAAGACCCTGGGAAACTGAACACAGGATAGGTCAATCTGAATGGGATAAAGCAGGAAAGAGCCTAAATGTTAAGAGTCCTCTCATCTCAAGATCAGGTAAAATAGGCTGAGGCGCTCCAGAGTGAGGACCTGGATGAAAGATAGGTATTGGAGAAAAAGAGAAAGGAAAAAATAGGGAGTTTCCTTAAGGTCAATTAAAAGCACGTAAGGTCACTCATCTAAAAATGTTCTAATGAATGTTGCTAGTTCCCAATACCACAATGACATTCCACTTTAACTTTACCACAAAGTACTTTTTTGTGGTCTCTATCTATTGATACTTACCTATTAGAAATGAAAACAGAAATGTTTAAAACGCAAGGATACACTGCATAAAAACAAAAGAAAAAAACTAAATCGAAGAAAGAAAAACTAAAGAATGCACAGCATATACATCACATCTCAGTGACATCATCACATGTCAACAAAAACAGCTTTGTCAGTTTCCTCTGCCACAGCAAATCACAATTGCTATTCATCATGGTATTTGTTTTATCTTCTTTCAGTCTCTTTTTTTCTTTACTCTTTTGGCCATAGTGCCAGCTTCTACATCATCTTCCAATTCTGCATCAAAATTTGCCCCTGTCGTAAGTTCAAAATTTTGTCTATGCTTATTTTTTAACTGGAAAAATATTCTAATTACATTATAAGTAAAAAGTAAATATATTGCCTTAATTACCAATTATGACTTACATAGGTATCACTAGGTAAATCATGTCTTCTCATTTTGTTTTCATAAAATATTCAAATATAATATTATCTGCACATAGAAATAAATCATTCAAGCTCAATCAAACCATCAATACCAACAAGATCAGTGATGTGTTTATCTGCAGTATTAGAAATGATGCACACATCCAACATACACTAAAATGCAATAACTACAAGAGGCAGTGTTGAGAGCGAAATATATAGTCCTACCAAGAGTCAAGTTGTGTTTAACAGGAAAACATTTTATACTGTTCCAGTCTTTACACTTAAATTTAAGTTAATTAAAATTAAATAAAATTTAAAGTGTAGTCCCTCAGTTGAACTAGCCATGTTTCAAGTGTCAAAAGTCACATTTGACTAGTGGTAACCATATTGGTCATTAAAGATTTAGAGCCTTTCTTACTCTTCCTGAATAGGCATCATAATTATTCTAGATTTTCCACGTTGTATAAGTTTTCAAATTTATTGAAATAAAGTTGTTTACATTATCTCTTTAATCTCCACGGGTTCTATAGCTCCTCATTCTTAATTTTGTTTATTTGTGCTTTTTTTCCCCCTTAATCAGTTCTACTAGAGATGTATCTATTAGCGTTTCAAAGGCTGAATTTTTGGCTTTATCAACTCACTGTATTTGTTTTCAATTTCACTGATTCTGCTCTTTATCTTGATCTCCCTCCTCCCATTCTCTTTTACTCTGATTTTTCCAATTTCTTAATTTGGACATCAATCCTACCAATTTTGCTTCAGTTATCCAGACTCAGTTTTTCCTATAATTAAGGAAATCTCACTGATACAACTGTTTTAACTCCTTACCTATCATAGAGAATATTCCAGTTAGTACTGCTGTGTAACAAATCACCCCATAACTCAGAGGTTTAAAACAGCAGTAATCATTTTACTATCTCTGGGTCAGGAATTTGTGGAGCTCCTAACTGGGCATTTCTAGCTCAGCGTTTCTTCTCATCTGTGGCAATCAGAAAGGTGGAGCCAGAAAACATCAGGGGGCTGGAGCAGCTAGAGGCTAGCGTAGCCTTTTTCTCTCTTCAGGTAGTTAGTTGCAAGGCTTCTCCACATAGTCTCTACAAATGGGCTGCTTGGGGCTCCCTGCAAGCATGAGGACCTGAGGGAAGTCAGATTGCTTACAGGGCAGGTCAGGGCTCCAGAACAAGGCAGAAGTTGCATCACCTTTTTTGAGCAAGCCTCGAAAGTCCTGCAACATCAATTTTGCTGCATTATTGGTTGCAAAGGAGTTAGAAGCACACTCAGATTGGAGAGTGGGTATGTAGACCTCATCTCTTCATAAGAAGAGCATCAGGGTCATATTCTGAGTAGCATATGAGATGGAATATATTATTGCAGCTACCGTTGTTCAAACAGGGAACAAATTTAAAAAATAACACATGTGCACAGTCCACCTTGACTTGAGGACCATCTTACATCAAAGCTTTAAGATTTTTATCCCCTTTACATGGCAGCATTTTCTAAGTGTTGATATAAGGAGAAAAGAGACCCAGAGAAAGAAGTCAGTCAGATAACAAGTGGAGTAAGAAAGTCCCCACACCACATGATGGTTCCACTCCATTTTTTGGTTTATTCTCTATGCAGTTGAAGGTCAACAGAATGATATTCAAATACATACCCAGTCTGTTGTCTATTCCGAGTCCTTTATTGTCCAACATCAATAATACTTTATGTCATTGGACTGTGGCAGCTTTTTCAGAGAAGAATCTAGTAGGAAAAAGTAATGAGTGCAATCTACATGTTACATAAAAATCCAGGACAATCCACAACAGAAACTATCTGGCCAAGATGCAAAGTGGGAATATAGCTAATGCAATTTGGAAACCCTAGTTGAACTTTTTAAAGTGTTCCATTGATTTAATAACATACTAAACAAAAATTAGAAAAAAATGAGAATAGAAATGAAAGAGTTGTGTGGCAGTCCAGTCAATAAAATGCTGTAAGAAATGCCTGATTATCTTTAATACTATTGCAGCTTGAAAAAAAAATCTACAATACTGCTTCCAGGAGTGAAGTTGGCAGGGAGAGAGAAGACAAAAACATCAAACACAAAAAAAAGCCAGTTCTAACAACAGGGTATGCCACCAAAAGAACAATACATTTTGCTGATTCTCTAATTTTCCCATCGAATCTTCCTATTTATTCTTTTGAAAACTCATCTAGTTGAGAATCCCTCCTAGCAGTGAAATCTGTCCTAGTGTGACCTCCATTAACTAACCATTCTCCTAAGTTCTCTATCTCAAATTATCACCAACACTCAGAGAGTACTTAGAGACTCAGATGTCTCCCTTTTCAGCAATCAATTCCTCTCTCCTCAGCTGGTTAATTCTTCAAGCTTTATTCCTTCATTGGGATGGTAACCCAGGCTAGTAGTTCTCAAAGTGTGGTCACTGGATCAGTAGCATCAGCATCACCTGGGGACTTGATAAAAGTACAGTTTCTGGGGTTCCACCTCAGACCTAATGAATCAGAAACTTCGCACGTGGTACCAGCAACGTGCGTTTTAACAATCCCTCCAGGGGATTCGGATGTGCTCAAGTTTGAGAACACAGGCTTAGAAAGCCAGTAGCACCTACCACCAGAGAATTGATCAGCCCTGTATTCCAGGGCTATAGGCCCATGTGACTAAGTATATAAGGGTAATGGCTGACTCTTTCCAGATTTTCTGCTCCATGCCTCAAAGTGAGTAGGATTTGTGCCCTGCAATATATATGTAATGTGATAGGATGTAATGTGACAGAATAGAATTCTAAATGCAAAAACAAAGAAAAAGAAAAAGGAAATATAGTAATGAATTCTTTGCATAAATGCAAAGCCCAGATTGCCTGGGCTTCTAATTTCACTTCTTCCTCTAGGCCTGGATTTATTTCTGCCCATAAACTCTAGAAGAAACTTACTATTCTTAGTAATTGGTTATGCTTATCACCAATAAGTCTTTACTAATTATCTATCTATAGATTTATTTATAAACATTCTTAAAAAATGTATTTGTAAGGCTTAGACCCTTCTCCTTTCTGACTATAGAGGAAAAACAAAATGTTTTAATAGTGGTAACAATAGGATGGTCATTTAAGTCTCAATCAATATCCAGGATCATCTTTTAGCATCTACATTCACATAAAACTCATTTCTCCTCCTCTTCATGATGCGTTTCTATAACAAAAAATTGGAGAAGAAATTCATTGCCACTTATAACCAACAGACTGCATACATAATTTTCATATGTCTGGATTCCATTGTTTCAAGGCAATGCATTGGGAGGTCCAAAGACTTTACAATTTGTGATTAACATATTTGGCTTTGGGAACAGGAATGATCTTTTATGTATGGGTCTTATCTCAATCTTAGAAGAGAGGCCAAATGTAATTTCTGCAGATCAAGCCAAGAGGCACATTAGTCTTCTACTCTACTATCTCGCTATGCAAAGTATGGTCCTGGACTAGCAGCATTGGCATCACCTGGGAGCTAGTAAGAACTGCAGAATCTCAAGCCCCACCCTAGATTTACTGAATTAGAATCTGCATGCTCACAAGGGCTCCAGGTAATTTGTATACAAAGTGAAGTTTGAGAAGCCCGTTTCACTATACTTAGGATACAGGCTTTACTGCATGAGTGTCTCCTGAGGGATGTGGTAGGTAGCTTTCTACGATGTCCCCCAATGACCCCCACCTCCTGGGATTCGCTCCCTTGTGTAATCTACTTTCCTTGAATGTGAACTGGACCTGTGAACTGCTTCTAAAAATAGAATATGGCAAGAGTAATGAATGTCACTTCTGAGATTACGTTAGAAAAGACTGAGAAATCTTGCTCATACTCTCTCTTGACTCTTTTCACCTGCTCACCCTACAAACTGCAATGTTGGTAGCTGTCCTGCTGGATCCTACCAACTTGGAAGCTCTTGGAAATGGATTTTTCCCTAGTTGAGCTCTGAGATAACTTCAGTCACACCCAACACCTTGATTTCGACCTGTAAAAGACTCTGAAGCAGAGAACCCAGTTAAGCTGCGTGCAGATTTTTGCCCCACGGAACTGAGAGAATGAATGTTGTTTTAAGCCATTAAGCTTTTGAGTAATCTGTTACTCACGGTAGATGACTAATACAGGGAGCAGTCAGCAGATCGAGGACATTATAAGTTCAGCTATCGTCCAGACTCCGCTGAAGTCATAGGAAACACCGTCTAGGTAGAATTGATACCTGGGAAAAAGATTTTTGAGTCCAAGGTGAGTAGTGAGACTGAAAACAGTGAGATTGGTTGAAAGTTTGTGTAAATGGAGCAGCAGTTTCTACCCAGCACTTTATAGTGAAGCTTTACAGTCAAGGGGGCTCCCCAGAGCTGCCCAACACCTGCACGTGCGCACATACACGCTGAGTGTCCTATCAGCTTTATAAAGCTTTGCTCAAATATAAACAGATAACAATGGAGCACTAGACTTTTGAAAGATTCTACTGTAATAGAAAGAAAATAGAAACTAAGAAACAATACAAGAAGCAAGAAAAACATTCTCTGTTATTGGAGAGATAAGGGAAGATAGAGCATCCATGAAAACCAGATGCTACAAAAAAAGGAAAAAAGAACAAGTTAAGAGTTCTTGAAAATCAGAGACATCATACAAAATAAAAAATGTATTAGAAAAGTTAGAAGTTGAGGAAATTATCAATAAGCAGAACAAGAAGATATTAGGTGCATTTTTTTAACTTAAAGATTAATCCAGGAGATGTAGTACAAGTTCCAGAAAGAAAAATATTGAAAAGTAATAATTCAAGAGTTTTCCTGGAATTAAATAAAAGAGTTTCCAGACTAGAATACTGACAGACTATCCTGCAGAAACAATGAAAAAAAATATCTTCAAGCCATGTCATGGTGAAATTTAAAAACATCAGGGATAAAGGAAAAATCATAAAAACATCGAAAAAGAAAGAGCAGATCACATACAAAGCAATAAAAATCAGAATATTATCAGACTTCTCAAGAGCAGCACTGAACACCTAAAGAATGCCTCCAAAATTCTGAGGTAGAAATGCTTTACCCTAAACCTCAAAACTCAGCCAAATCATCAATTAAGTGCAAGGGGAGGATAAAGATATTTTCAGACAGTTAAGTTTTCAAAAAAACTCCATATATACCTTTTCTTAGAAAGTTACTAAGGTGATTTAACATAGGTTAGGCAGATAGAAGGAAGTGTGTGTGTGTAATATGTATGTATGTATGTGTATATATGTGTGTGTGACAAGAATGTGGCTGTGCCAATATAACCACACATGTGAAAGGTATGAGAGGAAGGGATGTGTGACAGGGAAGTGTTATTTAAATTCTTATCTTTCATGATAGGAAGTCAATAGATAATGCCTAAAATTTATGAATAAAAGAAATAACATTTTAAGGATATCATTTAGAAGCAAGAAGGAAATGATAAAAAAATTAAAGCTGAGGACAATGTGAATTTATTAGTTTGATGAAAATAAAAATTACTTTTAACACAAAAACTGTCCAACTCTCCTTAAATACCACTATCTTCCAAAATAACAAGCAGAGAAAACGTGCAGCTGAGCTACAGCTGTTATTAGGTGTCTCAGTTGTTTTTTCATCGGTCTCGTTTCTGGTTAGACTATTACTGATGAAAATCAGTCTCTTTCTTCCAAATTAAAAGAAAAAGAATTCTTTCACCCTATAATTCCATTTCTGGGAATCTATCCTAACAAAATAATCATAAATACAGAAAAATCTTTATGTGAAACTATATATAGCACTGTTTACATATTACTACAAAATCGGCAAATCCTTAACTGCCAACCAAAGCAAACATAAGTAAATTGCTCTCAACTTTTAAAAAGAATATTTATGAAGATGAAGTAATCATGTAAAAGTGTTGATAATCTAATGTTAAGTGAAAAATGAGTATGTAAATTATTACAACTGTTTTTTTTTTAATTTTATGCATTAAAAAAGGAAAGACACCAAAAGATTTACAAAAGTTTTGTTTCAATAGCGGTATTATGGATGATATTTTTCTTTTTTACTTAGTGCATTTTCTTAAACACTTTAAAAATTTATATGAATAGTATAATAAAAATACTTGAAATATTAATTAAAATTCATTTATGTTAAAAACTTTTTTGAGGCTTACCATTTTAATTCTACTAATTTGGTCTTAATGTTTTCACTCAGTGGAATTTTTAATGTAATTTCAAACCCATAGATAATTGACTCTTTGACAAGTTTATGAATATAAACTTTCTAATCATAATTATCCTAACATTGATAAATTTTCAGCAAAGTATTAACTAGAGAAATCCATTAGGCTTATTTGATTTGAATAATTTATTGCTGAACAAATCAATAAATGATCAATTTTGTATATGGTGAAGTTACACTGTTTCAAGTAGTTTCCATTTTCATTTTGGTTTCCTGGAATTATTTTTATAAAAATCAGGTTTCTCTCTCAAAATTTTAGAAAAAACAGTTGAATCATTGAGCAATTTTATTTTTTAATTAAAAAAAATTTTGGGCCATTTAGAGCTTCAACCATTAAGCTTTCTTTCAAAGACTTATTTCTTCCAAGTCCATCTGCCTTATCATATTTTTCAGATTTTCAATTTGCCAAGATTTAATCTATTATTTTTGAATAAGCAACAAATTTTATCATGTTTAGTTTTAGCTATTGTTGGTTTTATTTTTACTGTAATATTATTATAAATTTGATTTTTTTTAAAAAGCCTGTTAGTTTCTGCTCTTTTATTTAATTTGTGAAAAAATGTGATAACATCCCCTCAGATATCTCAAGATTAGTACAAAGTTTATGACTGGGCTATTGCACTGGTTTTTTTCCCCACTTTGTACCAAGTACCCAAGCTGCTGATGGAGCAAAAAGGTAAAGGCCAGGTCAAAAAGTCCTACTTCATAAAAGTCAAATAACTTGAGATGAAAAGTTTATATATGCCATTCAGAATTTTTAGATACCAGGCACCATAGTAAGCCCTGGAGATGAAAAGATGCCAGTCTCTATCCTCGTGGAACTCCAGGGTTTCTACTGAGGAAGAAGGGCTATTATATAGTCATCATAATATGTTTGTTAATGGCTAAATTGTATACATTTAATCATTTGTCATAGTAGGTATTTAAGATTTTGCCAGTAAGCAGATAATTACAATGCCCCATCGCCTCTAACTGCTTCCCTGGTCCACCTTGTGATTTTCTCCATCCTGACATCCAGCCTCCTCCAATCTTGTCCCCCAACAATCCATTCTAAGTGATCTTTTTAAAATCTAATCAAATGATGGTACCTTGCTCCTTAAAAACCCTCCAATCTCTCTTCATTTCACGTAGAATAAAATTCAAAGTCTTTCCCATATCTTAGAGGGTCCCACATGACCTGGTCTCTGCCTCTATCTCAAACCTCATCTCCTTCCCCTCTCCCTGGTTGTCCTTCCACTCCAGGTTCATTGGCCTCCTTTCCTTTCCTCTAACCTCTCAAGCTCAGTCCCAGCTCAGGGCCTTCACATTTGCTATCTCTTCTGCCTGGAATGCTTTTCCTTCAGGTTATCACGTGGCCTCCATCTTACCCTCCACATTTTATCTCTATATCCTTCTGGAGACTTCCTGCTTCCTATTTAATGTCGATCCACCCTTGCTCCAGAATCCCAGTCATTATCTAAAACTATTTTATTCATTTACTTATTTATTGTCTCCTCTATTAAAATATGGGAAACATGAGGGCAGGGCCCCTATCCATCTCATTTGCTAGTGTATTTTAAACCCCTGACACATAGTTATTCCTCAATAAATATTTGTGGAATGGATAGACAAATAAATGATGTGTAGAAAGAGCCATAATAGAGCTGTACCAAATGTCACAAAAGAGTCAGAAATACCATCACTAAAAAGGTGGCTATTGAATAAATGATGAGTAGCAATTCAAATGATGGGTCAGGCAGTTGAGAAGGGGGCCAAGTAGGAGAATAGAGATGAGATGAAAAGTAGGTACAAGAGATCCTGGAAGATGGAGTCTGTTCAAAGATAAGATGCCTAAATGAGAAAGAAGGAACAGGTTTACTGGTTGAAATCTAAGTTGTTTCATTACTGTCTGACAGTCAAAGACACTGTGATAATCAGAATAATACCCCTCAAAGATGTCCACATCCTGAGATGTGATTCCCCAGAACCTGTGATAACCTTGTGTTACAGGGCAAGAGGAAATTAAGGTTGCAGATGGAATTGAGGTTGTTAATTATGTGACCTTAAAATAAAGAAATTATCTTGGATTACCCATGGGCCCAATGTAATCACCAGGGTCCTTTACATATAGAAAAAGTCAGTGTCAGCATGATGCAGGCTGAGAAAGACTACACCAGCCATTGCTGGCTTTGAAGGTGGAAGGGGGCCACAAGAAAAGGAATGTGGGCAATCTCTAGGAACTGGAAAATGCAAGAAACAGATTTTCCCCTAGATGCTCCAGAAAGGAATGCAGCACTACCGAGATTTTAGCCCAGCAAGACCATTTTTGGACTTCAGACCTCCAGAACTGTAAGAGAATAAATTCATATTGCATTAGGATACTGAATGTGTGGTAACTCGTTACAGAAACAATAGAGCACAAATAAAAACACCAAAAAAACACTTAAGTAAAATTAGGAAAGAAAAAGCAAAGCTCAAAACTAGTTTGAGTGTATGGATGGACTGGTGGACGGAAAAGGTTTGGTAAGCAGTAGAGAAGCGGACCTCCAGTCTTAGAATGCTGACTTTACACAATTCATCTTTGTTTGCATAACATGTGAGAACAACCTGAAGAACTGAGAACTCTTTAAGATCACCTTCAGTACATAAAGGAGAAAAAGTGAGTGAATTAGGATGGAGTGGGACCAGCAATCGCCACTGTTTTACCCTGCTTTTTTTTCAAGATTTAGAAATCATTATTACATGGATCCCTTAAGCCATTATTTACAAATTTATTTTAAAAATCTATTAGAAAATAAGTCTAATGATATTATCTGATTTTTTTTTTTTTTACAAGAGAGCAAGAATGGATGCTTTCGTTTAAAGGAGAGGGGGAAAAAATCTCTGAAGAATGTTTTATTTTCTGAGGAAGATGGGTGAGCTGTGAATAATCACCATTGTGGTTAGCATTAATTCTTGCAGAGTTGGTCCTTATAAGTCAACCAGATCCCTTTCTGTTGCTTTATAAATTGAGCTGAAACAGTTCCTGCTGACCCGAGAGTGCTGGCTGCCTGCCCAGAAGTGCCACCCCTGCAGGCACTGTATAATGAGGCAATCCACGGGGCTGATCTCAGCATAAATAAAAGTTCAAGCTGGGACTTAAATTTTTAACACATTTGCTGTATGAAAGCAAAATAACTAGAGGAAGTGTAGCAGAATGACATCATTCAAATAACTGAATAACCATTTAATCATTCAAAGAACCAGTATCACAAGAGACATGTCATTATGACAGCATGGCCCACAGCTGCCTAAGATGCATGCTTCCTTCTTACTTTATACCCATGACAAAACATAAGGATTCGATTACATTTGGTGATGTTTGGTTTTGGTTTATTGAAGTACTTTGCTGGGGGGTGAGGAATGGTGAGAAGATGTTTGGTTTTTCTATGTGGAAAAAAATAGTTTCTGTACATAAATTATGGAAAGAAGGAGCAAATAATAAAAACACACATACATAAATGCTCCCCATTTTGGATTAAAATAAAGTTCAGATCATTACTTTGCCATTCTTTGAGCTAAATTTAGAAACCTCTCTTAAGCACTGTTAATATTTATAATAAAAATATATAAATTTTAAAAGGCCAAAAGATTACATTCTTATAGAAATATTAGGCTGCTAGTATATACCATGCAAATCATTTTGAAGTAGTGCTTAACAGAAAACAAAATTCTGTGGTATGCAACTAAAAATACTCTGTTTTAGAATTTCTAGTACCTGTGGTTATATATTCGTGACCATGGCATACTAGATTTTGCAAAATCTTAACCCAGGGTGTAAAGGGTTTATCAGGTGGACCTAGATCCCTGTTTTTATCCTGTTAGCTCATCAGCTTGTTGAAGTGTTGCTCAGCCTCTCTGAGTCTTAGCTACCCCTTTCAGAATCAGCAAACACCCCACGGTTTAAGCAGCCCTGAATGCTACACCCTCTCTGGATTCCCCATGTTCTCCTGGATCTGGGTCTGTAATTCTTCACTGCTTGCCTTGAAATAAACAGATAGATAGAAGATTATTGATAGATGAATTAGATAGATGATAGATAGATGATAAACTTTTATATTATATATATGTAAATTATCTTGCCTTTCTTGTTGTGTTTGGAGGGAAAGCTTGCCCAAATTAGCTATTCTACCACTTATCAATTCTACCATTATAAAAAGTAAAAATTCTGTAATTATTTTTAAGTTAAAAAAAAGAAACTAGAAGAAAAGAAACCCAAACGTTAACATTGTTCTCTCTGGGTGGTGTAACTCAGGTAATTTTTTATGTCCTGCATTTATTTGTTAGCAGTATGCTTAAGAAGTTTGAGAGTCTCACAAATTATAAGCACAGATATAATTTTATAATCTAAAATACATTTTTAGAGTTAATTTTAATTTTTATTTTAAATATTCCCTTAAGTAGTGTGAAAAATTTAAAGCAACTCACTATTCCTTGGAATACTCTTGATTAGCCACTTGATTAGCTACTAAGTCAAACATGTGTTTATTATTCAAAATTAAAAGTGATTTAGGGTAAGCTTCTTATTCCCAAACCAAACAAAATCATTACAAAAAGAAAAAGAAAATTATAGGCCCATATTCCTGATAAACATGGAAGCAAAAATCTTTGACAAAATATTAGCAAACTGAATTTGGCAATATATTAAAAGATCATACTCCATGATCAAGTATATCCCAGGGATTTATTCCTGGGATGCAAGTTTGGTTCAATAACTGCAAATCAATTAATGTGATATACCACATTAAGAAATTGAAAGATAAAAATCATACAATGATATCAATAGATGCAGAAAATCCAGCATCCATTTATGATAAAAACTCTCAGCAAAGTGAGACTAGAGGGAACATACCTCAACATAATAAAAGCCATATATGACAAACCCACAGCTGACATCATACTCAATGGGGAAAAACTAAAAGCATTTTCTTTAAGATCAGGAACAAGACAGGGATGTCCACTTTCACCACTTTTACTCAACATAGCATTGAAAGTTCTAGCCACAGCAATCAGACTAGAAAAAGAAATAAAAGGCATCCAGATTGGAAAGGAAGAAGTAAAACTGTTATTCTTGGCAGATGACATGATACTATGTACAGAGAACTCTAAAGATTCCACCAAAAACCTGTTAGAACTGATCAATGAATTCAGGAAAATAGCAGGATATAAAATTAATATTCAGAAATAGGTTCTATTTTTATAGATCAATAAACTATCAGAAAGAGAAATTAAGAAGACAATCCTACTTACGATTGCATCAAAAAACAATAAAATAACTAGGAATAAATTTAACCAAGGAGGTAAAAGACCGGTACTCAGAGAATTATAAGTCTTTGAAGAAACTGAAGAAGATAGAAATAAATGGAAACACATACCGTGCTCATGAATAGATAGGATTAACATCATTAAAATGGCATACGACTCAAAGCAATCTACAGATTCAGTGTAATCTCTATCAAAATGCCAATAACTAGAACAAATAATCTGAAAATTTATATGGAATCATGAAAGACCTCAAATAACCATGGCAAACTTGAGAAAGAAGAACAAAGTTGGAGGTACCACTCTACCTGGTATCAAACTATACCACAGGCCATAATAAAAAATAAAAAAAAATAGCATGGTATTGGCATAAAAACCATGTTCAATGGAACAGAATACAGAGCCCAGAAATAAATCCACGCCTATGTAGTCACTTAATTTATGACAAAGGAGGCATGAATACACAATGGAGTAAAGATAGTCTCTTCAATAAATGGTGTTGGGAAAACCGGACAGATACATGCAATAAAAAGCTAGACCACTTTCTTATACTATATACAAGAATAAACTTGAAATGGGTTAAAACTTAAATATAAGACCCAAAACCATAAAACTCTTAGAAAAAAACATAGGCAGTAAACTTTCCGACATTAGCAATATTTTTTTCTGATATATCTTCTGGGGGAAGGGAAACAAAAGAAAAAAATAAACAAATGGGAAGACACCAAACTAAAAAGCTTTTTCACAGAAAAAAAAAAAAAAAAAAAACAATGAACAAAACAAAAAGACAACCTGCTAAATGGGAGAGGATATTTGCCAATGATACATCAGATAAGGGGTTAATATCCAAAATTTATAAAGAACTCATATAACTCAACATCAAAAAAATGAACAATCTAATTTAAAAGTGGGCAGAGAACTTGAATAGGCATTTTTCCAAAATGGACATACAGATGGCCAATAGGCATCTGAAAAAATGCTCATCACTATTCATCAGAGAAATGCAAATTAAAACCACAATGAGATATGACCTCATACCTGTAAGAAGGGCTCTCAATAAATCAAAAATCTACAGGTGTTGTGAGGATGTGTAGAAAAGGGAACGCTCATGCACTATTGGTGGGACTGCAAATTGGTATAACGACTATGAAAAAAATATGGAGTTTCCTCAAAAAATTAAAAATTAAACTACCTTATGACCTAGCAATTGCACTTCTGGTTATTTATCCAAAGAAGACCAAAATACTAATTCTAAAGATCTATGCACCCCTATATTCACGGCAGTGCTATTTACAATAGCCAAGATATGGAAGCAACCTAAGTATTCATCAATAGACAGTTGGATAAAGAAGAGGTGGTACATATGTACAATGGAATAATCCTCAGCCATAAAAAAAAAAAAAATGAAATCTTACCATTTGCAACAACTTGGATGGACCTAGAGGGTATTATGCTAAGTGGAATAAGTCAGACAGAGAAAGACAAATACCATACAACATGGGTCCCCAGCCCATGGCCACAGATCACTACTGAGCAGCACAGCAAGAGATGAGCGGCGGGTGAGTGAGGGAAGCTTCATCTCTATTTGCAGCTGTTCCCCAGCAGCATCACCGCCTCAGCTCCACCTCAGATCATCAGGCATTAGATTTTCATAGGAGCACCAGTCCCTGGTGCCAGAAAGGTTGGGGACCTCTGCCATACAATTTTACTTATATGTGGAATCTAAAGAACAAAATAAACAAACAAACAAAATGAAGACAGACTCATAAACACAGAGAACAAATTGGTGATTGCCAGATGGGAGGGGTTTAGGGACTGGGTGAAAAAGATGAAGGGATTGAAAGTACAAATTGGTAGTTAGAAAATAGTCACAGAGTTGTGAAGTATAGCATAGGGAATATAGTCAAGAATATTGTAATAACCATGTATAATGCCAGGTGGGTACTAATTGGGGGATCACTTTGTAAATTATGTAAATGTCTCCCACTATGCTGTGTACACTTGGAACTAATATAAAATAATATTGAATGTCAACACTATTTGAAAAATAAAATAAACTGATTTAGAGTAAGCTTGTTAAGAACACTTTCATTTATTTTATGATATGTAAAAATTTTGGAACATCCTTGACCTAGAAATTATGATATTTAGATGACTATTAGAAAATCACTGTATATAGGAGAGACTGCATGTAATTAAATAATTATGCCCCCTCTAGAGGCACAAACATATTTTGAAACACTACATTTAAATATTTACCTAAAACTGGTTCAGTTTTATGAACAGTTCCAAAACATCCAAGGCCCGGTAATTCACATAAAATTGTTCCTGATTTTATTGTACTTGAAATGTTGGTCAAAGAAATTATTGATACTGAAAATACTTTCATAATAAAACCCCACCTAAAGAAAAGATAATGAAATAGCTGCGATTTTGTGAGACAGAGGCTGTTGATGCTTAAGTCAAATTCCTTTGAATTCTTTACTACTTCTATGTTGCCCTTCTCAGCTTCTGTGTGCTTTTGTTTCTCCACCTGTGATTCTCATGCAAGCCTGCCCTTGACCTCCAGGTGCCACTTGTCCTGCTGGCTTACGTTCCAGTGCCTGGGAGTTTACATTCTCTTATGGGTGGCCCTGAACCCATTGCTGATTGGTACAAGCCCAGTTTCTTTGCCATGAGTTGGGACAAATTTGGAGGCATAATTTACACTCCTGAATTTACCTGAAGGATCAGACAGAAATAACCCCCGTAAGACTAAAATCACACTGACTTGGCTTCTTTTGCCTTGTCATTTCTCCTGAGGTTAAACCACTAACACAGGAATTCCTGATTTGAAGTCGGCTTTTGTATATGGCATTATCTTAAATTACCACTACTCAAGGGAAAATATTATTTTATTTAAAAGAGCACCTGGTAACATTCATGAAGAGTAATGAGTAATTTTGAAAGAATGATGATGCTGTTGCCCAAAGCTTTTTGAGAACTTCAGAACTATTTTACAAATCACATAAAAAACAATGACATTGTGGCCTTACACATATTAATTTTTACCATTACATTGTAGGATGGGTTACATAAGGAAAACTTTTCAGTTAACAGCTAACATCTTCAGTGGAGGGTTCTGTCTTTGGGCTTGGCACTTCTTGGTCATGTCCCTAGGTTTTGTTATTCACCTTATTTTGGGGATCTGCAATTTTCTCCTCATTATATCAACATATGTTATATAAAAACTAAGTAAGAATGAACAGATTAGAGAACTACTAAGTTGGGAGGTGGCAGAGCATTAAAAAGTTTTTTCATTCTAATCGAAGTACTAATGCTGGATGTGTTGACAACAATGGATTCTAACACACTCTACCCGCAGAATCCAACTGGGGGCCAACAGACAGAATTCTGAAATGTGAATGGCATTTTTGAATTTTCTTGTCTGATAAATGAAACATCTTAGCATAGCTAATAATCAACCTTTGGAACCTAGATAATATGTTTACAGTCTCATAGAAAGTAGTTTAGTGATTAAATGATTGATAATTATATTACCCATAAATTACTATTTCTAAACTAACTAGGACTGCCAAATAATCAACCTCTTTTTAAGTGACAATGAGAATTGCGAGCAAACAAGTTCAGATGTTTGTAGCATGCTAATTAAATGATTTATTTAATTTTGGCAGGAATGGTGAGTTGCCCTTAACCAGGATTTGAGAGTGAGTTGTGAAGTATTCCAGCTGCTTTATTAAATTTGAATGCTTTGATTATGAGTTTTAAAGGTACAGAACAACTATGCCACCTTTGCAGCAGATTTTTAAAGGAGACTTGATCAATGTTTCCTACTAAGAGCCTCTATTTTGTCTATTTCTCCTATATAAAAATAGGTTGAAAATTATACGTTTAGTGATCATGTTCACTGCATTAGTAACAACAGCTAAAATCTATGAATAAGCTAAATGTCCTGCCAACATTCCCAAGGCTGAACTGGAGGGTGATGATGGGGCTGTGCGGAGAGGATTGTTAGGTAAACACTATCAAGATGTAGCTTTCAGCTGAATGTCACCTCACTACTGGTATCACAGCCAGCTTGATCCTTTCTGGACAAATGCAATGAATTGTTTTTCCTCCAAATGATGAATATCTATAAAACTTACTTTGAGAGTCCAGCACTTTGGCAGCAGACACAGTCTAAATTGAAACCAGTGGAAAACAAAAGGTCTAAAACGTGTTATAGCACTTCATTCTTTTACAGTTAGTACAATTGGGATAAAACTTTTGTCAAAACTTCTAAAAACCTACTAATTACCCAACAAAGGAAGTGATAATTATACACCATAAAAATCTGTAGCAACAAATACTATTCTGATATGAAATCTACACATCAAACACATTTTGTGTGGAAAACCAGACTTCAGATGCTTCATCTTTATCTACTGGGAAATATCACACACACATACACACACGATAAAAGAAGGTCAGGTATAAAGCTGCATTGTCAACAGAACTTTCTGACGGTCAAATGTTTTCTATGCTGTCCAGTATGGTAGACAATGTGGCCAATGAACACTTGAAATGTGGCTAGTGTGACTGAAGGAACTAATTTTTAAATTATGTTTAAATTTAGTCACAGGAGACTAGTGGCTACCATATTGGATAGTGTAATTCTAAAGTATTTTTCAGTAAATATTTGTGTGGTTTCCAGGAAAGAAGCTATGTCACACAATAAAGTGGCAAGAAAATTGGTTGTATAGCTGTGTGTGAATAACCCTATTTTGCTAAATGAATCAACTCAATAGGGGGTTACGTTGGCTGTAGCGAATTTTAAAACAGCAAAAGCTGACTAAAAGTCTGTTTTTATCATCATATGTTGACAATTCTAAGCAACATTCACTACTAAAGTACTCCTGGTCTGCCCGTGTGGACTGCATCAGTTCCTGCTTTCCCCTTGGCATTCCAACTGTTCTCTACACTTCCACAAGTGTGTACAAGGACAAAGGAAAATCAAATGGATTACTGTATGTGGTAGAGCTCTTCACAAATAATTGGTTCTCCCTCTTCTTCTAGGCACATGGTAAGATTTCATTTCCCTACCCTTGAACTCAAGTATAGCCATGGGACTTGCTTCAAACAACCGTCTGAGCATAAGATCTAAAATCCAGGGCGTGCTACACCATGTTCTCTTTGCCCTTTGCCAGGAGCTGTGTTCCAGATAGTGGTTACTCCAATAGCCTAGTTTCTGGAATGAGGACCATCATCATCCCTCAGTGAACAAGGAGTATGTGCAAGAAACAGACCTTTATTGTTTTAAGCCGCTGAGATTTGGGGGTTGTTACTCTAGGAGCTAGTCTGCCTGACTGGTAACAATATACCTCCTAATTTCTCTTAGGAATTTCAGAACTTAAGAGATGGAGTCAGAGCTTAGACTTGAATGGATAAAATGAACAGTTGGAATTTCAAGAACTTATCCTATATAAAGTCACCGATGAGAATCTTGAGAGCAGAGAAATGATGAAGCATAGCAGTAATGAGCTAACAGCCACCCTACAATTCATTTAACATAGCATGGTGCTTAAGAGTATATGGATTCTGATAGAAAAATGGACAAAGGAATATAATGGGAGGTCACTGTAAAGCAAACATGACTCTTAAATATATAAATGCTCAGTTTTAATTATTGAATTAGGGTCAAGCTAGGCTATGCTGCCATAAGAATGAACACAACAGAGCTGAACACAATAAAGTTTATTGCTCACTTCTGCAGAGACTGTGCAGCTTTCTTCCATCTTGTAGCTATGCTATCTGGAGCATTGGTCTCCATTGACATTTCGACTCTTGACTGCCTTGTGGGGTAGTAACATATCACTCTGCTCTCATTCTATTGGCAAAAATAAGTCATAAGATCTATACCTAAATGTGTAAGGTACATAGTTTAGCTGTCATGTCCAGGAAAAAAAGAGAAAGCTATGCTGTATACACATGGCTTTGCCTCTGCCATACTCAGAAGTGCACAAAACTAGATAATAGTATCATTTTCCCCATCAGACTGGCAGAGCAGAATCCCTGTCAATAAATATAATTTTTAACTGACATTCTACTTCTAGGAATGTATCCTACAGATACGCTAAGAAATGTGCAAATTTTTATAAAGCAATGGATTGGAAAAAATATTCATCAGCAGGAGTCATGTTAAGCAAATTGCGATACATCCGTGTAATACCATGCAATCATAAAGAATAAATAAACTCTTTGTGAACTGATAGAGATATACAACTAAGTGAAAAAAAAAAATCAACAATATCTAGGCTATCCTATACCATTTGGGTAAAAAGTTTGTATACTTATGCAAGTATTTTATGAAAATTTTAAAAATCATATTGCCTGTAGAACTAGGAGATAGGAAGACTTACTACAGACCCTATGTGTCTTGAATTTTTAGTTATGTCAATGTATTACTTAATTCAAAATTTAGTTTTTAAGGATATGGAGACTGCCACTGTGTATCTTTGAGAAAATTGCTTAATCTCTCATTGACAAGAGTTGAAATAAGTACCTACATCTTGTGGAGTTTTAAGAAACCAATAGCTCCATTTCTAAAGAAAATTCTATAATCAATTTGGGTATGTTTGAATCACATGGCAATCCAGAAATATTAACAGCTTGTGGGGCAGTCAGGGAAAGCCTCTCAGGTGACATTTAATACCTGGGGAGTTTTCTCATCACAAAATTAGGAAAAGTGCTTGATGTATCTGAGGCACAGCAAGGCTGGGATGAGATGGAATGAGGACAGTAGGACATGAGGTCACTCGGTGAAAATAAGGACTTTATAGTATTAAACACAGGAGTGACACATTGACCTAACAGGATTCCTCTATCTGCTGTATGGAGACAAAACTGTAAGATCACTAACAGGAGAAAGCTCTCCCTGGAAACCGACTGGTAAGACCGACTTTTGGTCTGAACCCTCGGACCAACTCTTTCCAAAATTATCATTTGGAATAGTTTGAAAAAGACAAGTTTTTCTAATTCATGCAAGGACTAAAGAACCAACAAAGAAAACTCTAAAAACTAACTACTACACATTTTCTCTTAAATTGTTGACTTTCTGCATCACCTTCTGATACCTATAGGTTAGGGTATTTGGTTTGTTTTAAGCATATTAGTGTTAGGTAACAAAAGATAACAGGTCCATTTTAGTTTAACAGACATTTATTCTTTTAAACAACCTCTACACACAAAATAGATGGTTTAAGATTTTTGAATGGAATTTTGGTCTCAAGAGGTTTTGAGTCTGCTACATGTTCTCTGGAAATCATTTAACTGAGCTTGTTAAGACCCCTGAAGAAAATAGGGAAATTGGTTCAAGGAAATACACAGCAATTAGATTTTGGAATCAAACTACCTATTCTGAAGTCAGCAAACCCAGAATTTGAAATTGGAGCAATTCCTCTTCTGCATTCCCTACACTGTAATTCACCCTGGAAAACAGAAGCCTAGTCTACTGCAAAACACAAGGCAAACAGAATGTTGTAGTATGCTTTATCATTAAGGTGGACGCAACTGAAAGCCTGAAAAGTTTATGGAATAAGAATTTTGAAGGTAGTTTCAGCAAGGGAGAGAAAAACAAACTTACATCAGAAACCATGAATCTGTACTGATACCGACTTACATGACTTTTCTCAGTAGCCCTATGGGATAATGTGGGTTGGCTCAAGATGACTTGCTTCTAAGACTGGACTAAGTAATGAAGTACTTTTAAACAAAGCCAACCATATTTTTATCCTAAGGTAGTTAATGTTCATAATGGTCACAAATTAACACTACAACCAACCCTAAAGCTAATAATTCCTTTCTCTATCTTATGTTCAATTTCCATCAGTTTCAGTATATACCAGTTTACCAACTTTGCATGAAATTCAGTATTCTATAGATCACATGGAGTCATGAGAGTGAACAAGGAGCTGTTTCTCCTTTTGTGAATTTCAACAGTACTGTGGAAGCCAAGCCAATTGTTTAGGTTAACCAAGATTTCTTCCATTTGTAATAGTACCAACTCTCTCACAACAGGATTGTTCCAATTTCCTAGTAATGGTGGCCTTCTTTTAAACTTTTCTTCCAGAAGCATAAGTTTTGTAAATAATTAGGTTACATTTGAATATGTGGGCCCCCCTAGCCAACTTTCACTTTTCTGCATATGATTAGAATGGATTAGGATACACTTCATATTTCCAAGCAAAATTCAATTTAAATGTTTGTCCTTGCCCAACTCCAAAAAAAGTAGCCACTTGAGAATAAACCAGCAGAGTACTGCATTACCAAATGCTGTAGGTTTCATCACATGCACCAACAAATCTACATTGCTAGTTCTGTACTCCTTTTTCACAGAACTTATTTTACACCTATTATACCAAACAGTATTTTAAACACTGACATATAAACTCCCTAATAAGATAAAGCAAAGACAAGTGTTTGACAAACAGGATACACCAATCACTTAAGTTTTCAAACATTATTGCACTTTTAACTTTCATAATTTGACAATGCATTCATGAAACAATCTGCAGACTAGTTTTAACAAAGAACACTTTTAAGCAGACATGACTGTCCTAAATTGTTTATTAGGAAAGAATTTTACAAACATATTAGCGGTAACGATGTAGCTGGAGAGTATTGCGCCTTCTCCAAGCTGCACGACGAGAACCACCAATAGTGTGGTGGAACTTGTGGCCCTTTCCAAGGCCACGGCTCTTGCGGCCTGCAGACGTCAGCCCTCGCATCTCCCTGTGCTTGTGGACTGGTTTGGTGATCCACTGGGTGTCAGGATTCCGCCTGATAGCTTTATGGAATGGATCAATGAGAATAACCTCAAAGAATTTGTATGTGGAATCTTCACCAACCCAGTAAGAATTCAGGACTCTCAGAGCCCCACAGTGGCGTCCAGCTCGCTCCTAGAAGAGGAAAAAAGGCCTAAGGTCAACCTCCCACATTTCCCAGATAGCAACTTAGGAAGGAAGAGTTCTCTTTAGTTCACTACTAGACAAGAGACTGAGGTGTGACCACTACGTATAAAGTAAACTTATTATTCTCTATTATACCCACTCCTTAAGTAAGGAATGAATGTTAAAGACTAGCTGGCTAACAAAATTTCAAATTCTGGAACCTTGTCTTTTTCTAATAGAGGGGTCAGCAAACTCTCATAGAAAACTTTAATTATCATATTTTAGGCTTTGCAGGCCTAAAATATGATCTTTTTTTTTTTGCAGTCTTCACCTTTTAATAACAAAAACATCTTTAGACCATAGAAGGCAACAGTCCCTTGTTCACAAACCTCTACAATAGAGCAAAGCTTAATTTACTAACCCAGAAAGACAACTTACACCTGACCACAGAAAATTAGCAATACAGGAAAATGCGGCTTCTATACAGAAGGACGTTTACTGCCGTTCAACAGCTTAGGTTCCAGAAGTTCACACTAATGATAGAACAAAATTCCAATATCTATGATCAAAGATAGATTAATAGCAAAGATGGACAAAGTCTCTTGACAGCAACTTTTTACCAAGAGTAGTATCACAACCCCCATTTCGAACACAACAGGGCTCACCTAGGCAAATTAACCATCAGAAAAGTTGCTCAAATTCTTCATCTCCAGGTGGCAACCAAAATAACTGCTTCTCAAAAACCACTTACCTCGGCAACAGACTGAAGGCTTCGAGCAAACTTTAGCTGGTTAACACCGTGATGGACAGGCTTGCCATAGGTCGCACCCTTAGGAACTGGGCGTTTGCGGCCACCACGGTGGACACGAATCCGATATATGACATAACCTATGAACAAAAAATATGGTGGTCTTAGAGAAGATTCAGTGACTTGCCACTATTGCTCCCACTTCAAATCAATTTCAGACCGTAAGTAAAATGCTGTATAACCGATGGAGGTAAAACTAATACCAGTTTGAGGCTTACAGGGAGATTGATCAAATTTTCATTTCCACTCTTATCAACAATCGTGTGCAGTTAATGCTAGCTTAATGCAGTTTCTGCCAAAGCCCTATCGAGGCGATAGTTGCTCTTCTTTATCAATGGTTTCCAACTTTTCCCGGGAAATATAATTTTATCCAGGCACCCACGCAGAGACTACTCACCTTGCTTGGCCTTGTATCCCAGCCTGCGCGCTTTATCGGGCCGGGTGGGGCGGGGGGCCCTGTGGAGTGCAGAGAGCTGGCGATACTGCCAGCAGCGCACCCTAAGAAGAAAGCGCATGACATCGGACTGCTTCTTCCTCCATAGCTCCTGGATGTACTTGTAAGCGCCCATCTTGGCTTACCTTTGAGAAAAAACTGGGTATTAAATTATAGCATCCATTTAAGGTATAAGACTCCGTCCGTCCATCTTAGTTCCCTACCAACCACAAAGAAGCCAATGAAAATGGCTCTGCACGAACTGCTGGGGGATAGTCTGCCCAACCTCCATCTTTGCACCTATGGATAGCAGCGCCCAGTCACCTCTGCCACCCCAGCGCAAAGCACCGTAGGGAGGCACTTGGGACATTTTTTTGCTGGACGAATGAATGCAGCTAGATTTAGACCCTGACTGCGGCAGGTGGAGTCCCCGAGGGCTGGGCCCGGCCTGTAAAGATATCTCGCCGACACCACGGGGGAAAACGCCGCGGCCGATGGTTTACTCTCCAAGAAAAAACACTCCACCCAACCCGCCCGACTCACTTTAGGAAGTCCTAGGCCCAACCTATCCTTCAACCCCACGCCTCCTTTTCCTTCACGCTCTGGGCCCAGCTCGATTTCCCGCCGCCATCACATTATCCCCCACCCCGGGGCCCTCTCCACGACCGCGCTGTTCCGCATCCTGACCAAACTCGCGCCGCGTAGGAGGAAGGAGAAGCTCCGGGGACGCAGGGTCCCTGAGCCTGGATGGCCCAGGCGAACGGAGATGAACGGCGGATGGAGTAGCGAAAATCCCCTACAAAGCCTACCTGATGGCTGCTGCCAGACGGAAAGGAAGAGACTTTCTCCCACAATCCCTTTTGGGCTCCTCCCCCAATTCAGAAAAACTCCTTCCGGTAGAAAGCGGCGGCCGCCCAGAGCCTCACGGGACATGTAGTTCCGGCAGAGAGCCTTGTAGGCGGAATTCCGCCGGGATTGGGCTCAGCTTTCCCTATTGTCCCGCCCCCTGGAGCTCCTGGCGGCAGTCGGTGGCGAGGCCTCAGCGGGCTACTGTCCAAGACGGTCCTGCAGCCGGGGGAGGGAAGTTGGGGGCGGTGCTCCAGGGGCTGAAACCCGCCGGGGAGCTAGCTGCGCAGCCAGCGCGCCGCTGTCTTCTGCCGAGTTAACAGGTCTGTGTAATGAGGTTCACGGGTCGGCTTCACGCACTCAGGCTCCTCACTTGAGGTGTCGCTGCGGGGAACGCTGTCCTCTTTCTCCCCCGGGATGGATGCAGTAATCTGGGGACCCGAGGCGGTTCTGACAAACCCCTGCGACGCTGCCAGTGCTGCCAAATAAGGCGTTAGTGGTGCAGGGGCTT
Organism: Eidolon dupreanum; assembly: GCA_028627145.1. Lineage (NCBI taxonomy): Eukaryota > Metazoa > Chordata > Mammalia > Chiroptera > Pteropodidae > Eidolon > Eidolon dupreanum. The sequence goes on along the minus strand of CM053507.1, from coordinate 133,745,670 downwards.
CGGGAGTCGGGGCCTTCGCACAGCACCTCCCTCTCCCTCCCCCGGGCCCCCGGATCAATCTGGTTTTAGCCCTCGTGGGCCCAGCTTCAAGGGGTTTTTCCCTCAAAAGCATCCGAGGGTAAGGGTAGCGTGGGAGGCTCCGTGCCATTCCTGCGCACGGATTTGGTTCAAGTATTGCTACGTTAGAACCACAGTTTTTTAGGAAAGCGAAATATTTATTTGCCAAGACCTGGTTGGCAGTTGCGAGTGTTTGGGAAGAAATACCGAGAAAATGCTGGCATTTTGTGTTGTGTTTTTTATTGAAAAATGGTTTACTAGCTTCTTTGGGTCTCCAGAATATTTTCATTTTCGGTAGTCGTGTGGTTTAATTCTACACATTCTAAGTTTAAGTGTGGCCAAAGTTTAAGAAAACCATACTGACCTTCTAAATCATTAGCGGTCTTGGTTATTCCCCGTTCTCCCCCTCCCCCCCCCCCCGCTTTTTAATGAAGTGCCTAATATGTGCCCCGCAGTGTCCCAGTTGCTAGGGATGCAGCAGAACAAGCTTTCTTGGAAACAGGCAGTCAACATAAATTAAGGTGTGTATTATGTAGGGACAAACGTTAAAGAGGAGGGAATTGATGGGCAGTGTTGGGGTCAGGGTGGAAATTTTGGATGGAATTAAGGTTAAGTCTTGAAAAGTAGCATTTGAGAAAAGACCTGAAGGATGTGAGCGGTGGAGATGTGGAGACTGATTTCAGTCAGAGGGATAAATGGCAAGGCTGGAGTATGCCTAGATTAACACAGGAACAGGCGGCAGTGTGGCTGGAATCAACCATAGGGCAAACTAGCAGATGACATGATAGCATTTCAAACTCTTGAAACCTAGATTTACTAAGAGACTTGGCCACCCCCAGAATCTATTCGTGTGAATCAGTGCCTATTCAGTGTACTGCAGATGACTTCCTTTTTTTTTTTTTTTTGGAAGGAAATGGTGCATATTTATTGTGTTTGGGAATTATGAGATATTACAATCTTATAGAACTGAGCTTTTAGTAGTCTTTGTAAATCTAAGTGTAACAATCACTTTTTATGTAATGTGAGTTGCCAACATCATTATATACAGAAAATAAAGTATTTTTTGTGTATACTAATGTTAGTCACTCAATATCTTACATTAGATATTGTTTTTAAAGAATTTATATTTTTCGTTGATAGTAGCAAGTCACTAATCTTCAGCTTTATGTAGTATTGTTTTCCAGTTGAAGATAACAAAGCACCTAGAATGTTTCAGCTGTGCTGTGATTAATCACTTATCCTTTTATCTTTGTTTTCTTTTTCATGTTGTAAAATATTTAACATGGTCTATTCTGTCTTATATCTTTCCTTGTCTTTCTTTCCTAAAAATCCTTAAAGTCCTTACCTGTGTTTGAGTTACCTCTATTCAGTTATTTTTACTATTTGCTCTTGATGTCGAGATTTCTCTGATATATTGAGGAAACCCTCCCTCAATTTATTCATTTATACATACCCAAAAAATAATACATATTTTTAACAAACTTTCTCCACTAATCCTAATATCCGTGAGTGATCAAAGTACAATTTAAAGCAGATATATCAAGACCATTTCCAAAGACACTTTGAAGTATTTGATTTCTGAATTTCTCAGGATTCTGTTGGTTTCAGCAATTTCCCAGTTTGCTGCCCTCCCCAACACTCATATTTGCCTCCCTTTAACAAAGGGTCAGTTGCTGTAATTAATGCATTTTTCTTATAAATGCCTGCTTCACTCAACTACAGTATATACCTGCTCTTTTAAAGCACTTGAGGTTTTTTGAAGATTGGTATTATGTATGGTAAAGGGACTTTTTTATATTATTATTAAACAAGGAAAGAGGAGGTAAGGATTGGTATTTAGAAATTCTGCTGGGGCCAAGACATTTTCAGAGGATGGGAAATATTAGAAAATAACAATAGAAAAATCAGAATTTATATCCCAGTAGCAACCTTTTCTGACAACAGAATCGTTCTATGCTGCCATCATTTTTTCTTATTCTCTGGAAGATTTCTTTAGGTGGCAACTTCCTTTAAATTTTAACTATTATCATGAAAAACTCTTTGAAAGAAAGATTTAGTGTTATCATAACTTATAGGAGACCCACAATATGCAGAAGAGAGTGGAATCCTATGATAAATGAGATGACATTAAATCAATCATAAATTCAGAGGTATGTATAGAAAACCTTTTAAAATGGGCCACAGCTGCTGACGTAAGAGATAGCACACCATAGGTGGTCAATGTTACACAAAGCTCTACCGTTGTAAATACTGAGAATTTTCCCACTGCAGTTATGTTGAAAGTGTAAAGAAAATAAAGTGATTATTTCTCTGCTGATAAAATGTGTACTGCTCTGTAAATGAGTGCTATATTATTACTGTTACTGTCAGCAGATTAGTGTCCTGGATGATTTGGTTCATAAAAAATTGTAGACTTTGAGAAAATAAAGTACGGAAGTCATTGGCTACTTAATGTTTTTTGTGTTAAAAAAAATCAATAGGATGTACAACACACATGCATACACGGAAAGACTCCCAGCATCCTTTTAATCTGAATGCTTATTTGAACTTCCTTATAGTTGTGTTTTGACTTCAAGTTGTTCTAGTATCCCTTTTACACAGTTATTTCATATTCTACCCTTCTAGGTAAGGAGAGAATTGGGAAATAAAAAGGTGGTGGGAGATGGCAAAGGCAATGTGGGCATTTAAATTCTCTTCCAAATTATTCTATTTGTGAGCCTTTTTCCCTTTCTGCCTTGGCTTTTGGTAACTGCCTTCTGGAAAATAAAAGCTTTGAGGATAATAGAAGAAAATGTTATCTGATCTTGCTCTTCCTCAGATATGTTAGGAAGCTAGGAGAGATGAGTTTACTTTTTCTTTCTGAAGTGCCTGAGCAGTTTTTCTAGCATTAAGAAGGATGACTCAAAAAGAACTGTTTCTCAAGATTTTGGTAACCCATATGGCTACCAAAATCCTGAGAAGAGACTGACAGTAGCATTAATAGCATTAATGTTTCTTTAAAAAAAATCAGGTTCATTCTCCATCTAAAATTTTTATCTTCAGGCTTTCTTAAATTTTTACTTAAATGTTATTTTTCCAGGTAAGTGTTGATGAGCTGGCAGCCTCTTTTTTTTTTTTTTCTGAATTTTTATAAAAATTTATTTGAGCCAAACAGAAGATATGCCTGGAAGCAAGATCTCAACAGACAGAAAAATACTTCTGGTAGTCTCTTTCAAGAGTTGGTTTTACATAGGATTCAGTTCAAATTCCTATAGGTTTAATTGATACTGAAATAGTCTTCGTATAAAATGTTTATTTTTGAAAACAAACAAATGTATATTCATATCAATTCATGTATTCTTATGTTTATCTACATTACCTTGCAAAAATGTATAAGAAACCAGTAACACTGATTGCTCTAAGGGAGCAAATGGGGTTTGGAAGGTATACCTTATTCTGTATATCCTTTTTTATACTTGATGTTCCCCCCGTGTTTGTACTTATTAAATTTAAATGTAGAAAGGAAAAGGAAAGGTTGATTTTAACAGTTTTAAAGATCTCCTATTCTCTTTACAGTGATATCCTGAGAGAAGATGGGAAAGGGCTGCAAAGTTGTGGTTTGTGGCTTCTTATCTGTGGGGAAAACAGCAATTTTGGAGCAGCTTCTTTATGGGAATCATACTGTTGGTAAGATGACTTTTCTCTAGTTTCTCTTTAGGTTCTGGGAACTGTTAGGGGCCTTTTCTTGGTCATGCTAACCTAAAGATGGGTGACGGTACACCAAAGTGAAGTGTAATCCAGAGACACAAAAAGGATCATAGAAGTCAACAGAATGGGAGAGGAAAAAATAGAAAAAAAATCTTTTATGATATTGAAGTTCAAGAGTGTTTGCTGTAAGTTATCGGAAAGAAAACTCTGTGTGTGTGTGTGTGTGTGTGTGTGTATCCTTTCTACATGTGTGTTTTCCTGTGATTTACATAATGAAGAGTGGTCTTGGAGTCATAGAATCACTGACTTAAAAGTAACACTGGGGGTGGTTCCATAGAGTAGTAGTGAGCACATCTGCTTTACATGTAGAAGGTCCTGGGTTTGGGCCCCAGTGGAGCCATGGCCCATACCCTGGGTGTACAAAGGCCCCAGGTGCACCAGGCCAAATAAAAAAATTTTTTTAAAAATTTCATTAAAAAAAAGAAGAGTAACACTGAATGATCTTTCATTCTTATTTCAAACATGACTTCCCAATATTGCTGTGTAGGTTTGCTTTAAAAATGGGAGATACAGCTCTTTGCTACAGTACGACTCAATTTTGTGAATTGGATTATCTCATTCATTTAGTCATTCATTGAGTTAAATAATTACTAAATACTTGCTATATGAATCCAGGCTGTGATGAGGCATCGTGAGAATTCAGAAGTGAAGAAGACACGTTTGGCTTTAAGGAGTTCATGGTTTAGTAAGGAAGACAGACATTACAAGTTAGAATACAATGATGTTTTTGTTAGAGAAGAAGGTAGAGTCATAGATCTTCCTTCCAAGTGTTTGTCTCTGGCAAGTAGCTTAGAGCACATTTCTATTTTACTTTTATTAACTGCTTTGATGAGCTCTGCTTCTCTTCTACCTTCACAAAATAATATTTAACAATTTTGGTTAAATCCGTATTTAGTTTTTATTATGGTGCTCGTGCCAGCAGTTTTCAAACTTTTTGGTTTCTGAATACCTCCTGTCATAAAATGTTGCACTATTGGTTCTTAAATTGTTACCTCCAGATTATAATTTATGCCTATGCAAAAAAAAAAAAAAAAAAAAAAAAAATCGTGCCCAGTGGAGAATCCCTTTATCCTCTTAAAAAGCCACAAAAAGCTTTTGTTTATATAATAAAGGCTATATCTTTTGATATTTTTCCTGTATTAGAAATTAAAACTGAAAAATTCAAAAAATACTTAGTAAAATAATAACAATAAACACATGCTAAGATAACGTATTTTATGAAAAAAATTACATTTTCAAAAAAATTAGGAGAGCATTGATTTACGTTTTTGAAAATCTAATGTCTAGGTTAACAGAAGGCAGCTGGAATACCATATTTACCATATTATGTTGTTTAACTTGAAATAAGTGAAGAAAATCTGACCTTATGCAGATATGTAGTTGGAAAAGGTGGGAGTATTCAAGGCTTTCTAGATAATTGTGGATATTCTTTGGTATTTCACAAAAAGCCAACATGTGATGATTATTTAAAGGTTATTGCAGTGTGCAATCTGAAACCACATAAGTGAACTTTTCCTATTCTATTACGTTAAATTCTCATTGATCTGTCTTGCACTTTAAATGGAATTTTTACCCAACCATGGCTTTTTCACATCATTAACTGGTCATTTGGAAAATACTGGTTCCCTGAGATTAGCAGATCTTCCAAATAACATCACCAATCTCATCAGTATGGGGAAGCTATCAAATTCATGGTGATGGATACAATTCTAATTTCTGCTTGAGAGCTCAAATTTTATCATTGACAACAAACACTACTAGTTATTTTCCTTGAAATGATAGTCTTTCTTTATTCATTTTTGAGAAAATGTCTGTCAAATATCCTGACTAACCATGATTTTTCTATCATTTCTTCTTTTTTTAAAAAGTGGCTAGTTCAGCTTGCAACTCAAACACAAGAGCTTTTCCTCTAGACAATTACCATAATTCATTTTACAGAAATACTTTATGCATACTTCCCATTAATCACATGGAGTATTAAAAAATACAAAGGAATATACTCAAGATTGAGATTTAATAAAATTAGTAATTTTTACTGCTTCATGAAGGACATTCTTAAGTGAATAGCCTTAAACTGGAAACAGCCCAAGTTTTTGTCAAAATAGAAGAGATAAATACATTGAGGTATATTCGTACAATAGAATACTGTAAAGCAATGATGAGGAAGTGAAAGTGGCTTTTTATTTTTTTAACTGCAAGTAAGAGGTGGTGTAGAATACAACTGCTAATACAATTGATGCCACTGCCTTGATTTGTCCTAAGGCACCAGTAGTTATACCCACCATTGCTTTTGCACTGTCAGTGCAAGTGTCAACATAGTGGAAAAGACAGATGTCTTTGTGTTATTATGAAAATAGTTTTGCTCACATGGATTCCCTGAAAGGAGACCTCAAGGGATCTGTAGACGACACTTTGAGAGCTACTGGTGCATGTAAATATTCTCAGCTGAGCAGCGGTGTGCAGTATGACTGTTTCTTTTCTTTCTTTTTGTTTTTATGGAGGCTAATATTTGCTTTATTTGTCATTTCTTTAGCATTGTTTATACTTTTTGTTAATTCTTCCAGCATGTCCAGATGTTTCGCACTTTTCCTGGTCAACTCTATCAGGTAATCCTTTTTTTTCCCTTGGAGATAGCCTTCCAGGCGCTAACAACCTAGGCCTATTGCACAGCTATCACCATGGAACTTCCCTTTACCTTTCTTTCCTCCTGGATTTGATTTCCTGTTTCCCAGATCTCTTGTCATCTTCTTTTGGTTTACACCCTTCTTTTGGCGGAGCACATCTCTAGTAATTTTTTTATGTTGAAAAAGTTGTACGGTAGAATGGGGCGTTGGGTGATGACAGACCTCAAAATGCTTTCTGTGCCTGGCACATAGTAGTAATCTTGGGGCTTCTGAATAGAGATATTTACTGTTGCTCCTGTGATTCTCTTTACTCCTGTGTTGGGTGCTGTTTTCGGGATTTGGAACCTTCCTCTTTCTATGATTACATGCTAATTTTGGAGAGTCCCCTCAAATAGGTTCCTGAGAAAATGTATGTGATACATTTTTTGAGGCTTCACATGCTTGAAAATGCCTTTATTTTACACTTACAATTGAATTATAATTTTGATGGGTAGAGAATTCCAGGTCAAAAATAATTTCCTTTCAGAATTGTGAAGGCATTCTCCATTTTTATCTATTCTCCTTTTATTATAAAATGCATCATACATATAGCAAAGTACATAAAACACATATGTGGTTTAATGAATAATTATAAAACCAACCTTTGCATAATCTCCACGCAGGTGAAAAAGTAGAACATCGAAGGCACCCTAGTAGCTTCCCGTGTTTCCCTCTCCAGTGACAACCTAGCTCTTCCCTTGGCTTTTGGTTAGTCATTCTCTTGATAGTTTTGCCACATTGCTAAATAATATAGTTTATTTTTGCCTGTTATTGACTTATATAAATGAACTCATGTTATATAAATTCTTCAGTTTCTGGCTTCTTTTACTTACTCTATCTGTGAGATTCTTTCATATTGTTCTAGTTAGCTGTGATTTAATTTTCATTGCCTTTTCATGTGAATATACCTCAATTTATTGATCTCTTCTAACTTGATGAACATTGGGGCTGTTTCCAGTTTGGAGCTATTAGGAATAATGTTGCTACGAACAGTCTTGTACTTGTATCCCAGCTATTATACGGACAAATTCTGGCGTATATACCTAGAAGTGAAATTGCTGGTTCATAGAGGATGTATATCTTAAATTTTACCAGATTCTATTATCCTCTTGCTTCTACTTTTGCTTTTGAGAAACGGAGAGCCATTAATACTTTTGATGCTTTGGTTGTAAAACCTTTTGTAGCTTCTCTTTCTTGTCCCCAGTGTTCTGAAATTTCAGTGATGTATCATGGAATTAGTCTGTTTTCATATACGGTACTGGGCACTTGGTTGGCCCTTTCAATGTGGAAATGCATGTTCTTCAGTTCTGAATTATTTTGTTGATGCTTTCCCTCCTCTGTATTCTGTTCTCTCTTTCTGGATGCTGGACCTTCTGGGCTAGTTATCTAAATTTTTTTCCTCCTGTTTTTAATTTTTCAATATTTTGTTCCCACTTTCTGAGAGTTTTCCTCATCTTTACTTTCCAGCCCTTCTATTGAGGTTTTATTTCTTAGTATACTACTCTCATTTCATGGATTCATTATCCGATATCTTTGAGTATAATACTGGGTGGTTTTTTTTTTGTTTCTTTTTCTTTTCCCTTAGGTACTCTTTTCTGATTTTTGGTCTCAGATATTTTTCCTCAGATATTTGGTAATCCTGGATTTTCTTGTTCCTACTTAAGAATGGAGAACTAAAAAGTTAATTGAAAGCTGTAAGCATGTGATTAAGATTTATGACTTTGAGCTTCGCGATATGGTGATCTGGTTGGGGCATTTGTTGGGGAACCCTAGAAGTCATCATATTTAGGACTTTACCTTTTTCACTGGCCAGATTCCCTAGATTCTTTTGCCTAGATAAAGACCTGGCTGCCAAAGTTTTGGGAGCAAAGGGAGCATGTCACTTAATTGCCCCTTATTTTCACTGTGGAATTCATACCCTTTACCTTCTAGTCTAAGCATCCTGTTTGCCCTCTCCAAAAATTATACCCTTAGTCTTCTGCTGGTACAGGGTAGGGATAGTTGTCCAGCATCATGGAGTGGGAGAGATCTAGAGAGCTAACGGAAGAGTCATGACATAAGTTGATTTATACAGTAACAAATATGAAAAGGTCTAGCTTAATGGGGGGAGGAGGACAACTAGACTGGCTTTTGATAAAATATCTACCAAAAGTCTTGGTAGCTTTTTGTAAATATTTTTGTAATCAAAGGCCAGATAAGTTTGTGTCTTAGTAGAATAATCTTTAATTTCTTAATGGTAGCTTAATTTATCACAGGATGATACACATACTCAAACTTATGAATAATTGTCCCTTTCTAAACATTTAACACATTCCTTAATGTAAAGAATTATGCTGATGAAAGTAAATTTTTGGTCTCATGATCCAGTCTGTTTATTGTTACATGATTATTCCTTTTAATCTAATACTTCATGAAATTTTTTTTTAATGCTTGCAGACATTTCTTGTAAGGTATCTGTAACATTCTATAGTATTTTGGTTGTTTAAGAAAACTATAGCAAGAGTTTTCAAAAACCTATAACATGGTATATTTTATTAGTATAGGATGTTATCTATATGATTCAGTACCTCTGGATGTAGCTCATTTAAATATGAATGTGATTACTGGGACAGCACCATATCTGTCTTAAATGCCTTTCCCAATATGCATTAAAATTCAAAGTGTTCATCTCCCCTTAATTCCCTTATTAACAAATGATTATTGAATACTTGCGTGTACACAGAATGTTTCCTTTCTCTCAAAGAAGTTATAGACTAGTTGAAGAGACAAACCTGTTCAAATGAAGCAAAATAACATACATCTTAAAACGATCACTCAGGCAAGAAAGGGGCTGAAATTGGGACAGTTATCCATTCATTCATTCATTCAGCAAACATTTACTAAAGACTTTCTATGTCTGTAAGTCAATTCATTAGTCCTCAGAGCTCTCAAGGAGTTTAAACTCCAGCTTTAGAGGAGACTGATATGAAGGTTTAAGTATAAAATGGTATTATCTGTACAAAGCAGAGTAGGAGCAGAAAGGAGGGAAGGGGATAATCAGAAGATCCACAGTGTTGACATTTGAGCAGAGCCTGGAAAGGTTCAAAGGTTTTTACCAGGTGTAAACTGAACAATTGCAGTGGTTCAGGTGAAGATGACACACCGGTGAGAATGGAAAGAGGCAATGTATATTAGGCACATTTCTTCAGTAGAGTGGTTTATTTATGGTAACCTTCGCCCACACTTTCCATGTTGAAATAGAACTCTAAAGACTGCCTAGGTGGATGGGGATCAAAAGAAGTCAAGGAGGAGGAACAGGTGTAGGAGGAAAAATAATAAGTTTTGTTAGTTTGAAGAACTTGCAGGACACATAAAAGTGCTCAGTAGGCACTTATGAATTAAAGCCTGGTGCTCGGGCCCACACTGGACATAGAAATTTTTGAGTCCCTTAAACAGATCCTGGAAATAGTGGAAGTTGTACAGGAAAAAAGCAGCAAATTTACCCTAGGTCCTGCCCTTGGGTCTGATGGGCCGCTTTGTTGTTGAAGCTACTTTTAAAATCAGCTTTTACTTCTCCAGTTTAGGTATTAAGTTCTTTGACTATTACAGTTACTTTTTAAAAATAATAGTAGATCTCATTGCTAAATTTGTATTTCTACTTTTGTTTCTATACAGAAGAAATATTTTTAAAAAGCACTTTGTTCATTTACTACAATTACCTTTCATTTTAAAGAAGTTAGTAAATGGAAATATGATCCTTATATGTAGTAAATAGGGAAGCTAGAAAGCCAACTTCTAAAGGATGAAAAAATACTCAACAATTGGTACCGAGTTAACCAAAAAGAGTAATTTTTTAAATTGAGGTATAATTAGCAGACTAGTTTCAGTGTAGAACCTAATGATTCTGCATATGTATATATAAGAATTGTTTTTTAATCCCAGGAATGGAAGATTGTGAAACAATGGAAGATGTATATATGGCTTCAGTGGAAACTGATCGGGGAGTGAAGGAACAGTTACATCTTTATGATACCAGAGGCCTACAGGAAGGGGTGGAACTGCCAAAGCATTATTTTTCATTTGCCGATGGCTTTGTTCTTGTATACAGTGTGAATAATCTTGAATCCTTTCAAAGAGTGGAGCTGCTGAAGAAAGAAATTGATAAGTTCAAAGACAAAAAAGAGGTAAGTATGTATATTAAAAATGTCAACTACGAATTATAATACTATTTAAATTGTAGCATGGACTTTGGAGCAGTTAAAATGTTTTTAAAGCATCAACATGTATTCATGGTATCTTTAATCTTCATTTTTCTCTTAGCCCAGGAAATAAAGGATGAGGATGAGTTCTAGAGGACACCTATGGGTGGAAGATGGTAGGTTGTAGATGTATGATGGAAGCATGTGAAAGTTCTCTAATTGCTTGAGTTTTCTTCCTGAAATAGTATGGACATCACTTGAGATTAAGGTGGGAGAAGGAAGAGATGTTAGAGGTTGGAGAAGAAGACCAAGGTAACGTCTAGTTGCAGAGTAAATGGAGGAAATGTAATATATTTGCTGGAGAAAACCACCTTACTTGAGGCCAGACACATGTTCAGACCAGCCAAGTTTTTCTCTAGCCACGTTCAGTAAGTGATGTAGGCACAGAGTCTAGTTAAATTTAACCAAGGTTGGGGGTTTACCAGGTGAATACAATGGTATAATGACAGCAAGGGAGTAAATTAAAATAATCTAAGCTGGGTGAGGAACTGAGGACATGAGGGGTTGAAGGAGAGTGATAAAGGCAGTAGGTCCTTGTGGTATTTACAATTGTAGTTGGTTATTAGGTGTGAACTAGGTAGGTAGAGGCCAGAGTGGGATCCCTAGAATTGAGTTTACAGAGGGGAGCAGCTACAATGCCAAGAGCGAGGACATGTTCATGGGTGTGAATGGCTGAGGTAAGGAGGAGGATCAGATCTGTGGAGAAGTCAAAGAACTGAGACAAGGTTACTCGAAGGGTCATTCACATAGCTAGTGAAATCACTAGGAATTATGACAAAAGTAGTGTTGGGGTGACCAGGAGCCAGGTCTGTAATGAACAGCAAGATCAGGTGGAAAAGTGGGTAGTAGGTAGTAGCAGAGATTAAAAGCAACATCCTCCAGATTTAGGGTTTTTAGGGAAGGACATTGTTGAAAGCAGTATTGAGGGACAAGGACACCTTACATTCTCCTACTACCTGCCCTCGTTCCAAGAGTACTGCAGGGCTGAGCCAGGTTTCAGCTAGGCAAGGTGACATTACATTTAAAGCAGTGATGGGGATATAGGGACATTCTGTTGAAATCTAGGGGCAAAGTAGAAGTTTCTGCAGTTGAGGAGAGGGAGATGGAGGTCAGTACTAAGGGATATATGTGAAAATGGAAACCAGGGTGATGAAAAATGACGATAGGGCCTGAAGGGAGTTCGTGCTAAGAAATGGAGGAGGATGAGATTCACCAGGAACACCAGAGCTCCGGGGCCTGCTCTTCCATCCTGCCAGGAAGGCATGGCTTTAACTGGAGCACAGGGAGCTCAACTTAGAGAGGTTGTAGGGGTGCAGAACTCACAGCTCTGGGAGTCCTCTAGTATTCTGAAGTACATATAGCAAAACAGCAAACAGCAGGTACAGTAAAACTGAAATGCAGACCCATTTACGTCAAAATATCTGTATCCTAGATATTTTCTCCAAGGCTAGCTTCCACACATACCTGAATTAACTTCACCCGTTGTTCATTTTAAATGTTCCATAGCAGCCTGTAGAGCATCTGCATTTTTAACAAAAATGCATTAAGGAGTCTCCTATACTATTTTATCATTCAGGTCACATCTAGGAATCAGTTTTGTTGAAGCATTTAAATGGGGACAACTTCCTTTATTTCTCCATTTTGCCCAGGAACTGATGTTGGCAAAGTGTGATCTTTTTATCCATTTTTCTTTCAGGTAGCAATTGTCGTATTAGGAAACAAAATCGACCTTTCAGAACAGAGACAAGTGGACGCTGAAGTGGCACAGCAATGGGCAAAAAGTGAGAAAGTGCGACTGTGGGAGGTAACAGTTACAGATCGGAAAACTCTGATTGAACCATTCACTCTATTAGCCAGCAAACTTTCCCAGCCCCAGAGTAAATCCAGCTTTCCTTTGCCTGGGAGGAAAAACAAAGGGAACGCTAGCTCTGAGAACTAAAACTCAGTGCCACACTTGTTTGTTGAATAGTGATTGCCTTTAACTGTCTGAACATATTTAAAATAGGTCATTTGTAGCTACTTTTGGTCCTTTGAAAATCCCTAAGGAAGTAATTTAATGCACTTTAGGATTTAATTAAATTATTTGGGCTGTATTACTACTGCCTGATATAAAATATTTGCATTCTGGATGCTTGAAACTTGTCCCTGATATTTGTATGTTATTTATATTTGTGCCTATGAGTAGTGACCCACCCCCTTAACCTGTTTCAGAAGCTGTCATTCTGTATAACTTTATCCACTGTTAGCTACAACATAACTGTGTTTTTAAAAAATTCACCAGCCAACTAAATGCCTAGGATTATAAAATGACATTTTTTTGCATGTCCAAACTGGATCACAGGCAATTTGGGTACTAAATTTTATCTGGTGGAGATCCTGCTAAATAGAACAAAACCTATGATACCGCTTTGTTCACATTATATGTGTAGCATGACTTGAGGTAGTAGGTGGTATAAATATGTTCAGACTGTTTCCCTCTTCTTTAAGAAAACTGGTAGGTGTGTAAGGACAGGAAAGTTTCCATTTTCCATTTAGATACTATACCTTTTGGAAAACTTTCTTGGATATAGAAATGTGGAATAAAATGTATCATAAAACTGTTGAACTACAGGTAGTTTTCAAGTTAGATATCCGAGTTTGTGCTAAGGTTCTCTGAAGATTTTGGCAAAATCTGAGCAATGGGGCTTATTATATTTAGCAAATTGATAATATTGTATCTAATTTTAAAAGGAGGAAGCAAGCTTCTTAGTGGTTTCAATGTGAAAGCAATTAACTGATTTAAATGTAAAATAAAGAATAAGCTGTTCAGCAAAGAAATGTGAAAACATCTGGTAAATTTTAACATCTTAAATGGAATACTTTTAAGGCTACGTTCAGTGAATTTAAAGCTCAGTCCAAGAACTGGCATGTAAGAGATGTAACTTGTAAATCAGTGCCGCTATCATATAATTCTTTAAAATTTCTCATCATTTTTTAGGTCAAAAATGATCACTCAGATATGACTGTCACTCCCTGCCTTCTCTCCCAGTTACTTTTGGTCTTCCAGCTTTCTTCCTATGTATTTTATATAGATGGATAAATACTTTTACAATTATTAAGTAACATACTAGATCATCCTACAGTTTGCTTTCTTTCCCTACTAAACTTAAATCTATCTTAGCATGCGTATAGTTACCATGTTCCATTTAAATGCTTAATGAATGTATATGTACCTTGTCCTGTGCATCAGGGTGTTTCTCTGGCATAGATACAAAGAAATAGAATTGCTGCATTCTATAGATACAACATTTAGGTACTGCTCTAATGTGGCTGTACTAATTTATCCACAAGAGAACCCATTTCTCATATACTTGTCACCATAGCATCTGCAACTTAGAAATGCTTTTAAAAAGATGAGGTAGGGTTCATCTGTGAAAGACCTTTTCCAAGACACCTCAAAAGCTATCCTGCAAGACTGCTGTAAATTAGAGTAACATACCACCAATCCTACTAGGTGCTTGACAAATGATACCAGTTCATTCAGTCTACAGTTACTTCGTTGCTTTTAGGAGTAAAGATCTATCAAGTTTAAAAGAACCAGCAAATTACAAAAGCAAAAGAAAGTAAATGAATACAGCAGCATTAGGTGGTTGTTTTAATATTGTTTATTAGCACAGTAACAAATGCAGACTTTAAGTAGTCCACAACATAGAACCAATCCACTGATCAACTCCTATTCCACGCTTTACAGTTAACAGCTTAAGGTATTTTACTACAGGTTTTCTCAAGTCCTGATTCAAATTTCTAATCTCTTCACAATAAAGTAGACTGACATATAAAATAAAACACATAACTATTCATTTCCTGATGTGTGTCCACTGACATGAGATGACAGTCTCTAAAAACTTAAATATCCATGTTCTCTTCCAAGAAGGGCAAACAAGTTCCAATTTTTTATAAACAAAACTGTATGTACTCTTGAAGGACTTCACATAAATGGCCATGTGTGTAACCTGTACAAAATTAAGCTGTTTTAAATTTACAGACTATAAGCAACTGAACCCAGATGTCTATTCTTCACTGTACTACATTTCAGCTAATGTTGCAGAACTAATGACAATTTTAAATGTTGCTATTACCAATTCTGTCTACTGTAGCAAGATACCTTAAGTTACAACAAAATCTTTAGAAATAAGACTGAATAATATCTGTTATAGAAATACCCTACTCTTTACCAACTCCCACCCTCCCCCACCCCTTCAAAATCATAAGCAGCTCTCTATGTGACAAATAAGGTAAGAATTGTGAAAACCCAATTTATGTAGCGTATCTCTTGGTCCACTGTCTGGCCATTCTGTCATGTTCTGCTCTGTTGGTCATATATTGAGTGGCAATACTTCCCACCAAGGGGTCGGCTGGAAGAAAAGAATGTAGATTACTTTGGAGAAAGGAAAAGGACATTTTAAGTTTTAGCAAATTAGTAACAGCTTATAGCTTAGGAAGAATTGTACCAAGTATTTGTGATCAAATCCATCTCTGATACACCACTCCACCATTCCAAGTATTTTAAAAAACAGCAATGCAGGCGAAAATTCTTATCAGAATAGAATACTTAGGCTTTTACTACTGGTCTGGCTTTATCTCCTTAGTTCATTCCATTCCTCGCCCAAACACCGCCCAGAGTTTTTTTGTCGTTGTTTATTAGGGTAAATTCAATAAACTAGAATGTTCAAGGCTCCAGACTACAATGCACATCCAGCTGTGTTCACGTGACCTGTCACTCACTCAGTGGCAGCAATGACGACACTGAACACCGGAAGTCCTGCAGGCTGTTGCAGTGTAACACCGTTTACCTCTACACTGTTTACCTAGAAAGAGCCTGGACTCCAATTAAGTACAGCGTTTCTCTGAATCCTAAATAGAATCTTTTATATTTAGTTTATTTAGCGAAAAAAATTTTAATTAAGGCAATTGAACACTGCCTCAGTAACCAGCTAGAGGGCAAGTGCTCAATGAATCTACAGACCCAGGTGAGGTTAAAAAGGCAAATGACTCAACATTCAGAAGTATGTGGTTTAAGAGAAACATATGAGAAATATGCGAGAGAGAGAATAATGGAAAATGTGAAAAACTATGGCAAACTGTAGTCTTCTGTTTAAAACTTGTTCCTAGAACATATCAATGGTGAAGTTGCATTTTCCAGCTAGTAGATCAAACTTGATTAAAAATTTATTTGAAAAGCAGTTACATTTGTCCTTTGAAAGCTGTTAGAAAAATGAAATCTGTACCTGAGGTTTATGTGGAAAACAAGTATTATTTGGATGAGAAAGAATAAAAGTGAGAAATCATTAACCTTACCAGGATTACAGTCTGTAAGAAGTGAGCAGATAGAAAGGAGGACCTTCGAAATGGTTAGTGCTGGGCTCCAATTATCTTTCAATATGTCCAAACAAATAACTCCTTGACTGTTAATATTACAGTGATAGATTCTTGTCCGAAATGTAACCTAAAAAATAAGTGTTAAACAAAAAACATCAAACAATAAAGCTTTGTACTATAAAAACTTTTAAAGAAATAGTTTCAAAAAATGTAAATAAAGTAACAGTTTAAAGATGGTAAGAGACAGTTTAAGAGAATAAATTTGAGATTGAAAGATTAAAAAGTGTATGTTGATACAATCTCAAGGACTGTCAATTTTATTTAAAAAGTAATATCCCTCAACATATAGCAAAGTAACTTCAATATTTCTTGAATTCATCTTTAACAATTTTAATGTTTTAAATATTTTGCTAACATTTCCAAGTTTGAATAGCTAATTGTTTGCTGACCTCTTGTGTTAGCTGGTAGTACTACATGGCCTCAAAGTATGCTTTAGAAACAAAATCAGAGGTGCAATAGTGTGGGTACTTAAAACACAATTAAACAAAATGCTTAGCAAACAATGATTACACACACAAAAAGCTGTAAAAAAAGTTGAAGATGAGATTTGTTTCTGTGCTGACCTTTAATTTACATCAGATCCCGCAGATATCCTGTCTACGTAAATCACAGAAATTCACTATAATGGAGTCTCCACAGGAGAGGAGCCAAAGATGGGTAAGGACCACAGCAATGGACAATAATAAACATAGGTCACAGGAGCTTGGGTGATTCTGTTTGGTCTAATTTTTGTTTGTGAAATACTCTGAATCATTCCAAAGTAAAAATAACCTACAACTTTACCACTTTTTTCTTTAAATATAGACTTTCAGTCACTTCTTGCTGTCGTAATTGTACATGTATCTAATAAGTTATCTACTCCCAATCCCAAGAAGAGGCTTTCCTTCTGACACTGTGAATGAGAATCATAGACTGATGACTGTTACAGGAGATAAGTGATTTCCCAAAGCCTAGAGGTGAGAATTTGAACAAGACCAAAAGATGACAAGGAACAGAATCCAAGGCTTTGGTAGGAGACTCTGATTCTCTTACTGTCTTAGTGCATGGTTATTTTGACACCACTTTTTAACTGTTCAGAAATGTTTTGCTGAGTGGAAAGTAGGGGATTAATTCTGGGCTGCTATTGCTACTGGACTGCTGTAGAGGGGTCCCCCCCCCATCCACGGTTTCTTGATTTCAGTTACCTGTAGTCAACTACAGTCCAAAAATATTAAAGAATTCCAAAATAAAGAATTCATGTTTTAAATCATGTGCTGTTCTGATTAGCATGATGAAATCTCACACAGTACCACTTGGGATATGAATCATCCCTTTGTCTAGCATATCCACACTGTATCTACCGCCCTCTATCTGGGTTATATAGACTATCGAGGTATTGTACTACTTGTGTTCATCATAACCTGTATTTTACTCAATGATGCCACATTTATATAACTTATTACAGCATATTGTTATAGTCGTTCTGTTTCATTATTCTTGTTAATCTCTTATTATGCCTAATTTATAAACTTTATCATAAGTTACATATATGTATAGAAAAAAACAGCACAGTTGACTCTTGAACACAAATTTGTTTGAACTGCATGGATCCACTTACAAATGTTTTTTTTTTTTTTTTCCAGTAAATATTTTCTCTTACCATTTTAATAACATTTTCTTTTCTTTAGCTTACTTTATTGTAAGAACATAGTATATAATACATGTAACATACAAAATATGTGTTAACTATGTTATCAGTAAGGGTTCCAGTGAGCCATTAGTAAAGTTTGTGTGAGCCAAAAAAATTATATTTGTATTTTCAAGTGCACAGGGGTGTTTGGCACCCCAACCTCCACATTATTCAAGGGTCAACTGTGTATATAGGCTTCAGTGCTATCTGTGGTTTTAGGCATCCACTGGGGGTCCTGGAACACATCTCCTGTGAGTAAGTGGAGACCACTGTAGCAGGATCAAACCAAGCACTTACTTCTAGAAAAGTTCTCTGCCAAATGAGGGAAAGTAAACCCAATAAAGTGTTGAATGTACATTCCAATGTACTTAAGAGGTTCATTAAGGTATAATACAAATCTACTGTGAATAAAAACTCATTTTTAAAAGCTTCAGTACTCTCTCATGGGAATATGTAAATTTTAGTATAAATCTGGGTAATTTCTTACCTTTGGAGGCTTGAAGGGATATTCTGGTGTAAAAGTGATATCAAGGAAGAATACACCACCCTCATATACAGATCCTGGTGGGCCTAGAATGGTGGATCTCCATTCATAGATGTTATCACCTTTAGGACCAGCACTGTGAAATAATATATCAAAAGATAAGTAGATTGTTCAATTTTTACAAAGTATCAAAAAAAAGAGGAAAGCTCCCCTCTCTTCTCCCTTTTTGTTTAATGTGTGGATTCTCGCCACAAAACAGAAGTATCTTTGAGACATGATTCAGGACTGCAACAAACCCACCAGCCTTAGATCAAGTAAACTGGTAAAAGATTGTTAAGCCAGCCCATTCTTAGCCTACCTAGCTGTGAATAAGCAAGAAATTCCTCAATTCTCCTTGACACATCTTAAGAAAATATAAATAATACTTCAAAAAAGGACAAACACTTCTCAGCACACAGAACTGCATTAAATTAGCAACTAATTATGGCAGTTTTTTTGCTCACAGCTATATCACTTCTAATGACCATTAAAGCACAAGAGTTTCACTTCTGACCTGACTGGGGCTCTTCTTCCTTGCACTTGCATCTCTATAATCTTACCCTAAAAGGAATACAATAGATTGCAGTACTTTTTACATTATAAACCATGTTTAGTGGGAGGAGGAGAATGCCTCCAATTACAAGTTATTCAATTTTTATTTCAATATATATTAAATTCTATAATCAGGTTCTCTAAATATTATGGTTGGGAAGTTAATCTATCCCTTGCCTATTATATCACTGTTACTTAACATTTAGTTACACCATAATCTGGCCATATTAACCTTCCAGAGCACTGTGTTGCCTTAAGAGTGTTCTGTATTCAAAAATATAATCATTGATAACAAAAATATAAAAATATTTGCCCTCTAAGACCTACGAAGAGCTTAAAATATCCACCCAAACAAGTAAGTGTAGTACTCTGGTATTGAAAAGAGAGGAAAGGACAAAGTTTGGGGAATGTTCTTGGTTATTAATTTAAAAGACCTTCTCATGAATGTCAACATAGGTAATGGTATACAGTGGTTAACTTCACATATTTTCATCTCAGATTCTCAAACCTAACTAGTAACAGCTGCTTCAAGGATCATATATATGTCAGCCAAACAACAAGAAGAATATAAAAGAAAACCAGAAAGAATCAAAAGTTGGGGCCATCAAAAATATGGCAAAAAGTAAGGTAGAAAATATAGACAAAAGAATGGTGGCTAATGACCCCTTTTCACCATCTGAGGTTACAATGAGAAGGCAGCCATGTGTCAACCAGGAAGCAGGCCCTCACCAGACACCAAATCTGCAGATGCCTTGATTGTGGCCTGAAGGGAGATAATTACCAAAGAGTAGATGTTGGCTGATAGACACTGATGTCAGGGAGAGCAATAAAAATAAGGAGCCAGCGTCAAGATCCTAATGCCTTTCCTGCCATCACTTCCGAAGTAGCCTTTTCTTATGCATCCAGAAAGAAATTTAAGAGAATAACCATGGCATGATGCCAGCTGAACTCTGGCTACAGATGGGAATTCCCAAGAAAATGGGCTATTACTACAAAAACTACAGACAAACCATGTCTAGAAATTTAAAGAGAATCTTAGGTAAAGAATTTAGAGTTTGAAATAATTTCATAGTGAACAAAGTTTACAATGAGCAGTCAGAAATAGTCCTGGTGAATGAAGCTGTAGGCATTCAGAAATGCGATTAAGAGAAGAAAAAAAAATGAGAAAATAATTACTTTGGTAAATAGAAAAAGAAAAAAAAAATAGAAAAGTAGGGCCCAAACTGGCCAAGAGGCACTGCCTACCCCAACAGGAATGTTTTGAGAATTAAGATTAGGAAGAGGGGAAAGAACATCTCTATAGAGAGCAACGGGCCTCCAGTAGTCTCATTAAATGGCAGTGATCATCATTGTTACTAATTATCCCCACTGGCTCAAATAGTATGGTTCTTTAAAATCAACTTGTGAGAGGTAATCCCAAGAACTATTAAAAACTTGTTTTAGACTGTACATATATGGAAAAAGGTCATTTAACACTGTCTCTAATATAAGGGCCATGTGCAGAGATCATCTTTGAGTTTAAAAAGGTGGCTTCCTACTTTTACATGACATCCGACCATAGTTTTCTCAAGGTGGGATATAGGGAGAGCTCTTCATCAGCCCTCTCCCTCTAGTAACCTCACTACTGAAAGAATACTACCCTGATTACTGCTTCATATCCTAATGTTAGAACCGGTCCTCGGTTACCTGAAGTCTCCTCCCTGTTTGTATACAGCATATGTACTTGGGCAGAAAATCTACAGACACTGGCTGATATAGCTGTGACAGCTGTTTACCAAACTAGAGTTAAAGGACAAGCAGACTAAGTAAAAAGAGACATTAACAGACATTGCAGATAAAAAGATGAACTATCCTCTTTTATCTAGATCATGTATCTAAGACTTAAAGGCAAAAGGCTACTCTAAACTCCTCTTTTTAGGGAACGAAGGCTAAGCCATCTAATAGTACTGTAGGCAGCAGTACAAGCTGCCTCCTAGTGATCAGAACCATACACTTTTCCTCATAGCTTGGTGATACTAAGAGACCTAGAAAAAAACTAATGGTATAAAGTCAGTCTAACCCTAGAGATGACATGTCGGCATGGGCCCAATTCTGCTGGCCCCTTAATATAGAAAAGAAGAATTAAGGTTTAACAATATGCCACTGCAAGCAGATCATATGAACTTTAAAAATTAAGGATTTATGACCCCTTATCCCAGGCCTACCGAGTTAAGACTATCCAGAGGGGAACCCAAGAATCTATACTTCAAAAGCTCCACAGGTGATCTCTAAGCAGGGGGAATTTGGGAACCACTGGTACAAATTACTGGAAGTAGGACAACTAATTCAGAGAATAAGCTTTAATGTTTGACAGCTTGTTACCTGTAATATAACTAGAAATCCAAATCACTTTGTAATTAGCTTTCAGTTTCAAGTTCAGAAAAAGTATAGAGAAGGGAGTTAAGGAATCAAGTACCCAACATAAACATAATTATGTAGCAACGATCAAAAAAAATGTACCACGCTTCTATTAGCCAAAAATGGAGAATAAAAGTGGGTTATAAGAAAAATAATACTAAGTAATTTCAAATATAGCTGAAATCATAAAGCATGAAATAGGAGCTCTGGAGAAGACTCCATAGTGTGGATCCCTAATCTGCGGATCCTCACCCAGGGAACTGAGAATTACTATGATGGGTCTGAGAACCCACTAGAAAGACCACTGCTTCCTGAATAAAAACTTCAGACTCCTTAAAGCTGTTTTTAGATGAATTAATGTAGCTTTCAGTCATATGCTTTTTCTTAAACGATAAGACAAAAATTATGATATAGGGGCCTGAAAAACTTGCTTTTTCCCCCTCCAAGTTAGGATCCACTGGTCTAGAAGGTAAAAGTAGACAGACCCATGGCAGGGCCAGAAGTTTACAACTCTCAGAAGGTTACTGCCTAGGTGAACTGGGAAAGGAGATTCTTTACGTGAGGCTGTTCAGGAAAAGGTCCCTTCAAGCACCCCACCCATTTCTCTATAAAATGACTAAGTTTACCCTCAGGTCAGTGTGTCCACCTTCCTTTAACAGAAGATACTGCTGGTTCCACAATAAGAAATATGACTTCAATTTCAATCACTGGTTGATATAACTTTAAAATGGCATGTATTTAGTTATGTTATTAATCTATATGATTAGAAAGTTCTAAATTGGGAGATGGGGGGTTGAAATTAAGATATTAAGGAACAAAGGTACCAAAATATATATATCCTTCTTGGAAGTTGTTGAAACTTAACTGTGATTAGAATCTTTGCATGAGGCTGAGACTGAGAAGGCAAAACCAGACCAGGCCTTTCTCCTTCAGATTTTGCTCATGACTTAATATTTTTAACAAAAACACTTTTCAAAATAAAAGTATAGTCTATGGCCATGCCACCCTAAACAAGACCAATCCCGTCTGATCTTGGAAGCTAAGCAGTGTCGGGCCTGGTTAGTACTTGGATGGGAGACCACCTAGGAGGACCAGGTGCTGTAGGCGTAAAAAATAAAAAATAAGAGTCTACAGCCATGCTACCCTGAAGAAGCCTGATCCCATCTGTGCTAAGCAGGGTCGGGGCTGTTTAGTACTTGGATGGGAGACTACCTAGGAAGACCAGGTGCTATAGGCATAAAAAAATCTAAAAAAAAAGAAGGCACTGTAAACTGACAAGGTCATTGTAATCTGTGAGGTCAACCAAGGGTTGCCTTGCCAAATTAATTAATTAGTTAATTTTAAAAAGTATAATAAAAAGAACTCATACAAGGCAAAAAAGAATTGTGCCCTTAATTCAGTTTTTCTTCTAGTCAAAATAAATACAGCAATGGCAAATATTTTAAGAAAAATAAGTCATTTCTAATTTTGGCACAATATTTTCTTATTTCTATAATGGATTTTGACTTCATACAAATACATTAACGTAAAGAGGAGTTGTCATGAACCACACACAGTTCTGCTGACTGATAAGCACCGTCTCCACTGAGTAAACTCAATGACAAGGACCGCTCACCCCTAACAGTCTTTCCTACCATTCTAGAGAGACCCGTCCTCTCTCCAGTGACCAGCAGACAGGACGGCTACAGGTCATATAGTTCTTACGCTTCATTAATACTATATTGCTAATTATACAAAGCAAAGGACTCTCAAGTGGTTGTAACTTGCTCAACAAATGGTTTTAAACAAGTTGAACAGCATAAAATGTAATCAATAAAGTCATTTAAGGTCTAATGCTAAGAACTTAATAAAACCAATTTTAAAAATGGTTATTAGAACAGTCTTACTAGAATTTATTGTGCTCTCTGGGTTGCCTTAAAAATTTCCAAGATAATGACAGCTAACGTTTAAGTTTCATTTTGTTTTGTTTTAAAATTATATTTTTGTGAGAACTCCCTCATTCCCATTCTCAACACTAACTTATTACAGACTACTTGTTCTTCCATTTTAACAAACCAAAACTGCATTTTAATTTTCAAATGATATCACTGCTTTCTTACAAAGAACATTTCTTACAAAGAAGCAAGGTGAAAATTATAATCAAAATTTTTAAATTTCTATTTCTATCCATTTTTAAATTCTACTGGGAGGGATGACCATTGCTTACAAAAAGCAAACTATCATCATCCACAAAACCAGTCGTGGCAAAAAGACTACTGCTTATTAGCTAGTCCATGTCTATTTTCTTTGTAGAAGCTTCATGATAAAGCAATACCAGTTGCTTTACTTACATCACAAAATCCCCCAAACTTCCACATTTCAACAGGAGCCGTAGATTGACAATCGGGTGATTCTGCCCCTAAGGAGACACTTAGCAAGGTCTGGAGACATTTTAGATGTCACATCTAGGAAGGAGTATGCTACTGGCGCCTAGTGAGTAGAGGTCAGAGATCCTGCTAAACATCCTACAACACACAACATCCCCACAACAAAGAATTGTCTCAGCCCAAAATGTCAATCAGTAGTGCCAGAGCTGAGAATCATGCCTTAGAGAAAATTTACTCAAGGTTAAGCTGGTAAAGGGAAAAGCTTCACTGTGAATCCATGTAGTCAGACTCTAGTGCCTATTCTCTCACATCTTTGTTTTAATGCTCAGTGCCTAGTACAGAAAAAAAAAAATTCAATACATGGTGGTTGTTATTAAAAGTTAGATTTCATATGTCCTAAATTCCTATAGACCCCAGCTACTCAAAATGTGGTCCCTGGACAAAGCAACACCAGCATCCCCTGGAAGTATGTTAGAAATGCAGACACTCAGATTCCACCCCAGACCTAATGCATCATCAAAATGTGCAAGACTCCCAAATAATTCCTATGAACATTTAAAGTTTGAGAAGCCACCTACATATGACATTAAGTGACAGTGAATACCAACTCCACTTTCTAATCTTCTAGATTTAAATTACCATGTGTATTATCTAGCTCCCTCCTTCACTGTTTATAATTCTTTACAGTAAGAAAAGTTATCAACCCTGGTAATGCTTAGCTCTGTGAAATCAATACCATACAGAGAGATTAGAAGGAAATGCTTATAGGAAGAGACCCACAATCAGATCTATATTCCCTACAACAAATATACTACTGAAGATCTATTCTTAATTTACTCTACCTTTGCTAAGAAATTCAAAGAGAATAAGGTAAAATAATATCTGCAACCTACCAAAGGGAATCCTCATCTCCCACAAGGATCTCTCAATAGACATACTCTCAAGGGAATGAAAGCTGCCTTCTCCATGAGAGCTATTTAGCACATCCATAGGAATTTTGTAAAAAGTAAAAACAAAACATTTCTTGTCCTTAGCATCCCTTCACAAAACAGTAGCCATTTGTAACCTAGACAAGAGTGGCAGAAGGAACCTGAAAAATCAGGAAACCTTACTAAGGTGACTAACCAGGGTAGTGACATGGCTTATTGGTGTGTGCTTAAAAAGTGGAACAATCACTTAGTTATCAGTCCTAACAACTAAGTTAGGCCTCCCCATACAAGGTGGTACTGCTAGGGATACACTATTCAGGTTACTGTTCCTTGGAAAGAACTTTTAGACCAAGGGATAACCTAAAGTACTCCCCAGAAAAGCTGGTGCCTACTTATGAATTCACATCAGCAGTACCCAGTGTGTCTAAGCAGTTACGCTGGAACAGAGCAGAGGCAAATGCAGAGTACATTTTCCTACATATGGGAGGGAAACTAACTCGGACACTCAAGCTCTAAGACAACATGATCTGTGTCCATAGAATGGCCTTCCTACAATCCTGTTATACCAAATTGAGGAGCCAGTGCCCACTGTCTTCCTCCAGCAGAAAGTAGATAAACTTTCATGTAGCACAAAGCTGATCTGAGGCCCAGAGCTATTATGAAATTTGTTACAAAGAAGAGAACAGATTTGTCTACAGATATTTACATGATGTTATAGCCATATGCACAATCTCTTACATCATATTTTAAGTTTCTAGGGTATAGAATTTTCCCACCCATATTACATAAGTTGGAATAATGGTAATTAACTATTTAATGAGCTGATCAAAATATTTACCCACTGTTTAGAATTACATGGCAATGTTTCCAAATGAGGTGAAAAAACACCACAAAAAGCTTAATCTTGCCCAGCTACCCATTCAATTGTGATTTCACTTTATATGCTGCTGCTTTAGAAAAAAGCAATAATCTAACTCTACTGGAAATTTACATTCAAATATTGAGAAAAAAAAAAAAAAAACAGTTGCACATAGAGTAAGGACACATTTTTTTTTTTTAAAAAAGGAAACATTTCAAGATAATCTGAAAAAGACTCCAGTAGCGATGGTAAAGGAAGAGCCGACCTAAAAAAACCATGGCCATTAGGGAGGGAGTCCTTACTGTCGACCAGGGGTGGCTGGGTGAGTGGTTAATGAACTGAACTAAGAATCATGCTTTAGTTTCTAGACTATTGGTATAGAAATGAGGGCAAGTAGCAAACAAGCAAAATGACCAACTAGTCCCATGTTAAGGGCCTAAAAGAAACTGGGGCGGGGGAGAGGTAGAAGAAGAGGACACTCAGGAACCATTACAGAGAATGAAATAAAATATCAACATCCTGTGTGTCTCAAAAACTGTTTTCCTATGCAAGGCTAAACAGGTGTTCACGATAAAGGTGGATTAGACAACAGCTCTTTTCTAAACAAGCCTGACTTAGAACAATTCTAATTTGCTCCTTCCACAGAGAATTTAAAAAAAAAAAAATTAAGGTCAGAACCCAGTAAAATTCTAAGGCTGTGGTGACTACTGCACTCCCACTAAAGTAACCCAGAGCCAGGATATCTGCCTTAGAATCATCAAGTGGTTGAGTCTGGATGTTTTAGTTATTTTTTAGTTGCAACTGCTACCCAAGTAAATAGAAATTACTCGGTCTCTGGTTCCTACGGTAAGTTCACAGGGCCTACTAAACACAACCAACTCTTCTATTGGGACAACTGTATTGTTGGTGAGAGGCAGTTGGAAAATAGAACTGCCTCTCACTCAAAATACAGTTAGACTTTTTTAAGGGGTTAAGGTGCAGTTGTTAACACTTGTACCCTCCATACAGTGCTGATCCTCAAAAGCAAAAGTGTCTGTCACAAGGAAAGCTATTTAAAGGATACCAAAATTCTGAAAAAGGGACTTCCCAGGTTTTACTCAATTCTAAGAAAAGATTTTAGAACACCTCTTTGACTATGAAATTATCAATAATTAAAGGTTTTCCATTCACTCACACCTCCTGTGCACCCTCCACACTCAGTCTGCAGGTGGGGCAGTCGGGGGGAGGCATGGTCATTGGGCAATGTGGGGAGTGAATGTAAATGCACCAGAAACAGATTTATTTAGGAATAGAGTATTTAGTAATAACTTCACATTTTAATGCTCCTTTTTGCTCTTAAAAGTGTTCCAATTTGGATTATATATGGTTAAACTATTTATGTGGGGCTCTTCTTGCACTGCCTAAATCGGTCTGAAACTCCTCCTGCTAGTCTCTTAATTCTAGCAATCTCGCTGGTTCTTGGTCCTCAACCTACATCTTCCTCCAAAGGCTTTGAGTAAGTACTCCAAGCAGGTGTGTGTCTCATCCTAGGTCCAGCTCCCTACAATGGGAGGATAAAGACACCTTCAGCTAAAGCAGGCATTCACATACATCATCAGGGAAAGGGCTACATCAGCAGTTCTCCCAAGACTTTCAGCAAGCCCACAGGTCAAAACTATTTTCATAATTGTAAAACATTATTTGTCTTTTTTACTCATTCTCTCACATTTGTACTGTGTAGTTTTCCTGAGACTACATGAGGTGTGATATAGCAACAGACAATGCAGATATGAAAATCTAGCTGCCTTAAGTCAGACATTAAGGGAATTTGCAAATATGTAAAATAGTGCTAGTCATCTTGGTTATTTTTCGTTAAAAATATTCTTAAATGTTTCAGCCTCAATTTTGAATACAGTAAACATTTATATCAACCACAAAAGCTGTTTGGGGTCCATACATAATTTTTAAGAGTGTAATGGGGTCCTGAAACTTAGAGAACTGCTGGGTAGTTTATGTTAAAATAGTATCAGCACAACTGGCTAACTATTAAAATAAGTGTTTGACTCTTAATCCCATCAGATATTTAAAAAAACAAAGTTTTAAACAGGAACTAGAAGAAAATATTAGTGAATAGTTTCATATTCGGGGGAGTGGGGAGACATTTGTATCTTGACCACTAAGAGCAGAGGCTGTCAATGCCTCGTCCACATCCCTCATGCCTCAAGGTTCTAGCAAGCTCCTGTCAACGCTCAGCTGCCCCTAACAACATCTCTGCCCGAAAGCTGCTTTGTCCACGGAGATAGGCAGGAAATACAGGTAAATTAACTCCTGGTTATTTTACAACACAAACCATAGATTCTCTGATACTCTTCAGAGAGGTAGAGTCTAATTCCCCTCCGTCTGCATATGAGTTGGTCATAATGATATCTAAGTGATGCAGTGTGACTTCCCAAGCTAGGCCCTTTTTTTTTTTTTTTTTTTCTAAATGAAGTGGCTTTCTCCTGGCTCATATGCAGCTGTCTGTCTCTCTGTGCCTTGGAAACTGTAAACATAAAGTAAGAAGTCTGACTACTCTGAAACGTACATGCTGGAGAGAAACCATGTGGGAAACCACATGGAGAGTGAGGGATGCCTGAGAAGCCCCAGATGTTACACCCTCAGCCATTTTGGCTTTTCCCAGCCCAGGTACCAGACATGTGCATGAGGAAGCCTTCAGCTGACTCCAGCCTCCGCCTCTGTTAACTGCATGAGCCCAGCCCCAGTCAGCTTCCCAGTATATGAGTGATTATAATAAATGGTGGTGACTGCTTTACCACTTAGTTTAGGGTGTTGTGTAAGGCAGCAATAAATAACTAGAACACTCCCCAGGAGCAACTCTCAACCAATAGCTTATTGTTGGGTGGGACAACTCTGAGGCAAATGCTTTACCCCAGGAGTCCCCAACCCCTGAGCCACATCAGTACTGTGGCCTGTCAGGAACCGGGCTGCACAGCAGGAGGTGAGCGGCCAGCGAGGCTTCATCTGTATTTGCGGCAGCTCCCCAGTGCTAGCATCACCGCAGATCATCAGGCATTAGATTCCCTGGTGCCAAAAGTATTGGGGACTGCTGCTTTACCCAACTCCCCAGAGTTTCCCCTTAAGCAACTTGCACTATGGGAGCTGGCTAATAAGGCATCCTCTATTGATAGCCTTGCTTCCCACCTCTACCTTTGTTCCTTATACCACTAAAGAAACTTGAACCCTTGAACAACACCACGGTTAGGGGTGCCAACACTCCTTGTACCCCACACAGTTAAAAACTTGCATATAACTTTTGACTCTCTAAAAATGTAACTACTAACAGCCTACTGTGACTGGAAGCCTTACCAATTACAAAGTCAACTAACACATATTTTGTATGTTACATGTATTATATACTGTATTCTTACGATAAAGTAAGCTAGAGAAAAGAAAATGTTAAGAAAATCATAAGGAAAACACATTTACAGTACTTTATGTGTTTACTGAAAATAATACACATATAAGTGGACACAAGGGTCAACTGTACATGTATGTGAATTCTCATCTCAAGAATCTCCTTCTGGGGGAACTAAAGCTGAGATATCAAATTAAACACACACACACACACACACACACACACACACACACAGAAGATGAACAGATGTGACTATATAAAAATAGAAAATCCTTAAGAGAAAGACATCATGAATAGTTTATAAAAAGGTAGAGGGAAGATACTTGTAGTACAGGTATACCTCGGAGATATTGTGTGTTCAGTCCTAGACCACCAACCACAATAAAGCGAGAAGTAATCTTTTTGCCGGTGGAGGGTCTTGCCCTCAATTTATAAAAAAAACACATCTGTGAGGAGCAATAAAACAAAAGTAATAAAATGAGTTCTGCCTATACATGATTAAGGATTAATACCTTGACTATGAAAAAACTTTAAACATACTAATAACAATGGATAACGCATGGAGGCATTTCTCAAAAGAAACCCATATGGCCAATAAGCAAATTCTCAATCTTATAAATTGCGGTATAATCATATGATCGTATACTATGAGGCTCTTAAATGAGATGAGGTATATATCCTGAACAGGGTGTAGAGAAATCCATAATGTACCATTAATTGAAAAAAGCAGCTTCCATAACAGTATGTAAAACAACCTCATTTCTTTAAGACATAAACTCTTAATAGTCATTATAGCTATAGGATCAAATGCAGGGAGGAGATTTATGTTCTCCTTTAAACAGATCTAAATTACTAGGATTTTTTAAAATAATTATCATGTTTAACTTTTATAATAGCTAAGTATTTTCATTCTGAAAAATACAACAAAGTATGAAATAAATGGAATCTAATCCACCTAATAACAGAAAGTAAGAGCAAAAGCAAAAAAAAGTAACTGATTATCTTGGGGTAAGAAGGGTTTCTGACTAGAAAGCCAGAGATTTAAGGACTTGGGAGACACGGAGTACTCCATCAGGGCTATTTAGGCCCAGTTTTCCTGGACTGTGGCTTAGAACTGGGTTGCTAAGTATAGGGAGACTTTTGCGAAGTTCATTCCTGCTTTGTTAGAGCCCAAATACGTTTTCAATAGTGACCCACTGATTTACTGCATATTCAGGTGGTCTAAAGGAGTCATTCATAGGCAATGAATATGATGGCTCCCACTCCCAATTTATAGCCCTATGAGAGCCATCAGTGATTAGAGGATAAGGTCTGCTCCTGTGGTCACATTAAAGGACAGATCTGACCCTATGATAAAAGCTTCCACTGACATTTAATTTGAAAACTATCTCCCTGTCTTGCTTCCTCCTCCCTCCTCTCTTCAGTTCAGGCGCTTTTTCCTAACCTGTCTTTCTACCATGCTCCCAGACATGAAGCTGACAACCTACATCCAGAGAGAGACTACAAACCCTACAAGAGTGTAAATCAAAGGGGCTCAAGTTTACTCCAAAAGGAGAATGCAAATATTTTTTTCAAAACGAGGGCGTCTGACAGCCTACTCAGCAAACACATCCACCAAATACCAACTGTTAGATAAGATGATCTGTTCAATTCATCTAAATAATCTAGTCAGTTTATCTAAGCAGTCAAAACATGACAAAGTGGGTGAATTTAATTGTTTGTAAATTATATTTAGGTAAAGTAGATTAAAATTTACCTAAGTGTAAGAAAATAAAGCTTGCTTGAATTTAATTCTCTAGAATTTATTAAGTAGCAGTTTGTTCTGGCCTAATATATGTATATTTAAAATATCATTCCAAGAATAAATGTAAATAAAAAGCAGAAAAATACTCTAACATTTGCAGAGAAACATACCACTTTCAAAGTTCTTTTATAAACTCTCTTTTGATCCTTACTCAAATCCTTTGTATCAAGAAAGGTAACATACCCATTTTAAAGATGGGGAAACAGACTCAGTAGGTTAAGTGATGTGTTTGTACGAAGTCCCAAAGCTAGGAAGTCACAGTTCTGCCCAATCCAATCCAGGCATTCCTATGGTGATATTCTTTCCACTACATTCGGGGAGCTTCCAATGGAATCTCTGCCTTTGGACTCCCCATCAATTTTGTTTAACCACATTTACTAGCCTACCTTTCCTACTTTATTTCATTCCTCTTTCACATTTGGATGGACACTGGAATTAAATAGGAACAAGAAAATCCTATGATGTGCTAAGAGGTATCAAAATTTCTTAAAACAAAATTGATTCACTTTATTTGTAGAAATGAATTAACTGAAAATACATACCACACAGAGTACTTACTGTGGAGGAGAGAGGATTTCAATAATAATGTGACAACTGACAACTACAAAAATGATAAGAATCTCCTGCTTAATGAAAACCAAACATGGTTTTGGGAAACAAGCATCAGTTCGATTGAACCACAGTCTAACGTTATACTACTAAATTACAAAGAGAACAAGAAATAAACACCATTACATTTTTTTATGAGGGTAAAAAAAAAAAGCTAAACAGTAGGTATAGAACATGACACCTACTTCCCTGGCTCAGAAGTTAGTTTGGTCCCAGACAGTCCAGGACTTCAAATCCACTCCACTCCATTCCATTCTAGTTCACAGTGGCACTGGGAGGTCCAGCAATCATTGGAATGACCTGCACTGAAATGGAGGTTAACCTCTGCCAGAGAATACAATATCACCCACTGCTCAGTGCTCTGTGAAGCTGAGGCCTCTACAACCTCTTTGTTCCCTCCCCCTCCATTGCAGGATCTACAACTCAGAACCACCAGGAAATCACAGGGTCAGGAGGTGAGGAGAGCTATTTACTGCACTTGGAGAGTCACTGGCTTCTTTCTTGGTCCCAGCTGGCCAGGAGAGAAAGGGGAAGGCTGCTTATATTTGCAAAGGGCTGAGAGACTGAATGAGTGAGGCTATGCCCTGTATGTCAAATACAGGGCTGGGCTTGGAGGGGAGTTTCTGGCTTCTTTCTCACTGCTAAATCTCATCAGTAAATCTCTGTCCTACTGTCTATACACACACTTCTAGCTGAGCAGTAGACAACAGCTTTAACAAAGCTAGGCATTGTAGTAGCTGCTAAAGAGGCCCAACTGGAGCACTTGCATGTGACATTCCATAGCTGCCCAAGTCTAACTTAGAGTCTGCTACTGGGACTGGTAAGCAGATACACAAGACTCTGGCCAGTGGCCACTGGCCAGCCACCATTCTGGCTTACAAATTAACACATGCAGTAGAGAAGCTACTTCATGTTACTATCAGGTGCTTCCTTAAACAATTCTAGTGTCATTTAATAGCAAAGAGAGTGCAAAGCATTATCTCTAAACAGAAAAGCATCCTGAGTTACAAAAATGTAGGCTAGTAATTTCCAATTTTATATGAAACAAATTCTCAGAAAACTGTTAAGGTAATATGCCTATTCAGGATAAGTTTTATGGAAAAGGCCAAGAAGCAAGAAAAGTTCTGATTAAGAGAGGAGGCAGTTGCTCCAAGCCTAAGGTCTTGAAGAGTTTGGCACAGAAGTACAAAATGTGGCTCAGACCTACATACATGACTGGAAAATACGGATAAAGAATGGAAGGATATGCAAAATGAATTAAGTGGGAAATTTTTAATCTTATCTTTTCCTTTCCTAAAAGGAAAAAAAAAACAACCTAATTTAAGTATTGGACCAGAGGACGGAAAAGCTATATCAGAACACATGCACAAAGATGGTTAGACTGAATACGTGTACCAACTTTTACTCTTTCTCCAAACTCCACCAACACGACAGTAAAAAAGAGATTTTTCAAAAAGGCATAAACCTACAAAGATGGGATGACCAGGCAAGGAGACAGCATCAATACAAGTTTGGAAGCTAGAAAGCAAATGTACAAGTGGTAAAAGGATTGACATATGCAAGGAAACTGAAACCGTAACTGGCTGTGAAGAAAGCCCAGGTATACCACAGAATCCCCCTAAATACTTTGAAATCTGTGGCGGCTCTGCAGGTTGAGAATGAGGCAGCATAGGTTCTAAAATAAGGACTGATTAAAAATGTATATAAGCAGCAGTCAAATTCCAAGACCCTCTGTGACAGGCAGCATGATCTCCAGTCCCCCTAATGTTATACCCTGTATGATCTCCCCGTCACATGGGTTGGCAGAAGCTGTAAGTTCCTTCTCACCAGGAGAGTAAGACAACACTGATGGGATACCACTCACAGATCAGGTTATGCTTCTATAAAGCTTATGTTATGTAAGACTCAGTTTTTATTGACTGGAGAAAAAAGCTCTTCTGTTAGCCTTGAAGGAGCAAACTGCTATGATGTAAATAAACTGCTACGATGAAAACTGCAGGTGGCTTCTAGGAGCTGTGGACTTCAGCCCTATATCTGCAAGGAACTGAAAACTGTGTCACAACTACCTGGGCCTGGAAGAGAACACTAAGTGACAGATGAGCACATAGGCCAGCTGATTCCTTGACTGCAGCCTTGAGAGACTCTGAGTGGAGGACTGTGTCCTGACTCCTGACTAGTGTTAACTGTAGATACTAAACACATTGCGTACTGTTTGAGCTGCTAAAGTTGC
The DNA here is from genome assembly GCA_028627145.1 of Eidolon dupreanum. NCBI lineage: Eukaryota > Metazoa > Chordata > Mammalia > Chiroptera > Pteropodidae > Eidolon > Eidolon dupreanum. Next base: position 133,712,215 of record CM053507.1, on the reverse strand, counting down.
AGTAATTTGTTATACAGCAATAGAAATCCTGCCAGACTGAGGTTTATTTTCTGGAAAGGTTAGAGCTGAGGGTCTCTGAACCAGGGAACATTAATATGGATGAGGGCAGAGATGCTATAGTGAAAATGAGCTTATGTATGCCAGACAATAAAATCCCAGTTTTTGTCCTCAGCTCCCGGAACAGAGCCTGGCCTTCACCCTCCAGGCAGTCTCCTTTGGGGAATATGAACAGCCCAGAGGAATGACCTCAACGTGCTGACATTAAAGGCACCCTAACAGATATCCAAGGAACAAGGTTTCTCTCTAACACAGTGAACAAAAATCAAAACAAAGTAGAAGATGGCCAGCCAATTAGGAAAAATAAATTACAAAGAAAATTTCAAAGTAAACATCAATAACAGCTATAGAGACAGAATATATTGACTGATGAAACAAGAATATGGCTAAAACAAAACATTCAGAAAAGAAAAACGAGGTGGGAGTGGGGATACTGGGTGATAATGTCAAAAGGTACAAACTTTCAATTTTAAGATAAGTTTGTGGATGTAATGAACAGTATGGTGACTACAGTTAACACTGTATTGTACATATGAAAACTGCTGAGAGTAGATCTTAAAAGTTCTCAATATAAGAAAAAAACTGTAACCATGTGAGGTTGATAGATGTAAACTTATTATGGCCAGCATTATACATTATATACATCTCTCAAATCATTATATTGTACAAGTTAAACTAATAGAATGTTATGTGTCAATTATATCTCAATAAAATGTGAGGGGGTGGAAGAAGAAGGAGCTTCTGGAAATTAAAAATGAAAGCAAACAAAAAATTTTTCAAGAAGTCAATGAAGGGTAAAATTGAAATCTCCCAAAAAGGCAGGAAGAAGGGTAAAAAATAGGAGAGAAAATACAAAACTTAAAGGACCATAAGAAAGTCCAAGATGTGAACAGTAATAGTTATCCAAAAGGGGTAAACAGAGAAGAGGTCAAAAAGTAATTTAAGAAAACTTCCCAGGACATAAACTTCCAGATTCAAAGGACACACAGGAAAACAGACACATCAAGTTTCCAGGGAGAAAGAAAGAGATAATGTAAAAGAAATCAAGCTGCTTGGCTTTGGATTTCAACAGCAACACTGGGAGTGAGCTGGCACTGGAGCAATGTCTTCAAAATTATGTCCAACACAAACCCCATACCCAGACAGACACAATCAAATATGAAGAGAGAAGGAATATCTTTTCAGACATTTAAAGTCTCTAAAAATTCATCTTCCCAGAATTCTTTTTCAGGAATTTACCGAGGGATGCACTCTATAAAACAAGGGGATAAATAAAGAGAAATAAAGATAAAGGAACCAAGATTCAAAGGAGAGTGGAGAAAATTAGAAAACAGAGAGAATCTCCAAAAGGAAGAGTGTGAAGAGAGCCTAGCATGACAGCTGTGTATAAATTCAGTGGTAGTCTGTTCACACTGGAACAGGTCGGGCTCCAGGAGAGATTTCTTCAAACATATGAAATTCATATAATACACTCAATGCATTTGGATGTCTTTTGAGAAGGTTTAGACAACTGTGAGAGCCATCTCAGGTTGAATTAGTGACAAGTCTGGAAAACTATTGGGTGGGAAGAGGGGAAAGCAACAGAGAGAGGAAGAAAAGAAGAGAGAAAAATTAACTCCAGAGGAGGAAAGAGAAGTTATGCAGGAAAAGTAATCACAGCTGGCTACTGCATACACAGTACCATAGTACTCTGTACAGCTGTGAATAATGTTCATGTAACATAAACAATGACATAACAAACAGCAATATAAACAAAAGGGGGGGAGTAGTGAAGAAATAACTAAATCTTCACTATTCATTGTTGCAAATCAAGTATTATTGTCAAAAATTAAAACAGCAAGTAGTGTGGATATAATGCCTATAAACAGGAAGATAAAGAGCAAAATAATCTAAAGAGGTTTGTAAGTGGTTGCCTCTTAAGAGCTAAAAGTGGGGAAGGCTGCTGGGAACAACAGTTGTTTCTTTGTGACAAACCTTAAAGAAACACTGGATTATTTAAACTATGTTGGTGATTACTTTTCATAAAACTAAATACTAAAAGAGAAAAGTTGGAAAGGAAAAACAAAGATAACATCTTAAAACCATGTGACACAGCTTCTTTTACCAATTCAAGTTCCTCCAAGTACAACAGTATGTGTGCTAGCTATTTATCCAAATGATCATCTACTTGGTTCTCAGAAATCAAGTATAAAATACTAGCCTAACATTATGGATTCACTACATATAGCTTAATGCCCACAGCACTATACATAGTATAATGCAAACTGAAATGTTAATGAAAATATAAACCAGGAAGGGATATGGTACAGAAATTTATTCTAAGGAGAACTGGGAAGGTTTCATAGTGTAATAGTATCTAAGTTATGCTTCGGGAACTGAACAGGCTTTTTTGGGGGTAGAAGTGACCAAAATGGAAAATAACTTCTGGTACTGAGATGTGTGTCTCCTGCATGAATGTTGAAAATGGACTTGTAAAGACTAAATGAGAACAGATCACAAAGGGCCTTAAATGCCTACCAAGCAATTTAGATTTTAATCGCACTGCCTATAGAAACAAAGTGAAAAAACAGTTTTAAAAAATGGAAAACTCCAAACACTGAAAACATCAACCTATTCAGAAATAGGAAGCTGCACATTCAACCTTCAAAGAATAAAGCAGAGAGCCTAATTAAGAGGCTATGGAGATCTATGGAGAGCAGTGACTGTGAGGACCAAATTGTCTCTGGGGAAATCCTAAGTACTTCATGGTAACAATCCTTAAGAGTTAAGTTATCAATAAACAAACTACAGACCCTCTGAATACATCCACACATGCATAAATATCTACACTTAATCCTCAGTGAGCAGAAAGGAACCCGAACGGTCTCACCTGGCCTGCCCAGTTTCCCCGCAGTGCTGTTAACCAGGCATCGATCGCAAGCACCACTGTGTAGCACTTAGTCAAGCCATTGCTAAATAAACGAAATTTGAACTTATGTATATAACCTTGTATGTTTAATAAATTAAGATTTCAGAAAACTATCAAACCATGTACCCTGATTTTAGTTCATAAAATACAAATCATTAATTATAAGCTTAGTTGATCTGTTTGCTGTCACTTTCAAATAGTTTAAAAACATAGTATACATGCTATTTTAGGTACTGTCTAGATTTATTTCAAAAAGTTTGAAAATATCAGGTTTGATCTCTAAAAAGCACCATTTAAATGAGTTTACAGCTTTATTTAAATGGGTTTATGACAGCAAATAAAAGTATGAAGTACATTGGAAGGAAACACTTAAGCAAAATGAATACTTTTAATCAGTTAATCTGGCAGCTTGGTTGCGTGGTGCTTCTTTTAGGAACAGAGCTTATAAGTTTAAACACTCACAGACAGGCACATTCGACACCACATAAGCATGAGGTAAAATGAATACCAACATAAATCTTGGATAGTCACTAAAATCCAGTGTCCTTTTGACCACTAATTATTACCTCGAGAACACTGTTAACCAAAGGCATTGTCAATATTTGGCCATTTTAGTGTTTTGTTAATGTGCACTTAATGGTATTAACAATGAGCACCTGCAAAGCCACGAGGAGCCACCCCAACTAAATAAGACTCACTAAGAAGTTAAAACCAAATCAGAGCAGTCAAGCTTTGTTTAGCAAAACAAGTGAGGTGCAGTCAACAGCACCAGAGGAGCAGCAGCTGCAGCAGCAGTAGTCCTAACCCCACAGAAACCCGATCGGGGGACGGAACGTCCGCCTGTACTCAGCCAAGGTGCAAGTGCCCAGAAGTCAAGGAGCAGACAGCTGCTGGGGCAGGCTGGCCGGTGAAGGAATGAGCCTCTGAGTTTCAGTCTGGCTAAGCAAAACGCCTTTCTCTTTCAGCAACAATGTTACTGGGGCCATCCTTCACTTAGACCCTTACACATCTGCTCTGTGCAAAACCTAAACGCAGGACATGGTTCTGGAGAACTGCCTCAAAAGGAAGGAAAGGAAAATTCCAGTGGCTCTGGCAGCCGGGGCTACAAGACATTGAACAATGAGAGTATAAAATAAATCCTAATGTGTTTTACTATCTTCAGTGCTCAATAAACCAATAAAAATACCTATTGAGATCTTAATATTTGTTCAATATCATTTTAGGTACAAGAGTCACAAAAATGGTAAAAGCTAGTGTCCACTCTCATAAAACTCCCAGCTAAGAGGCGGGCCAACAAGCAATGATTAAAATACATGGTAAATTGTTAGACAATGGGTAAAAGTGGAAAGGACAGGTAAGCTCACGTGAGGGGAGTTTAGAAATGGGACCAGCATAAACATGTGATATGGTAACTCTCCCTCCCATTCACACACACACGCCAACATGCCAGCTTTCCACACGAAGAGCTCCCTTTCTTTCACTTGTGAGATGAAGTGGGGAAAAGGAGGACAAGCATTTAAAACAAGTTCCCCAAAATGAAGAGCCTCATCGATATAGGTCAATGGTTCTTATACACAAGTCCAGGACAAAGTTTAGAATAAGGGAAAGGTAAAGAAAAAGGAAATGGTAAAGAATAAGAGAAAAAGGATTTATAATATCTTTCATAAATTTTAATTTATTCAATATAAAAGTTTGTCCTTCATTCTAATACCAAAGTCTTTATATTTTGTAATAAAAAAATTACCCTCTCTTTTGTGAAATGGTGTTGATAATAGATGGTGACTTTGTTTTCAATGTCCTTTGCAAGACAAAATTAGCAGCCCTATATCAGCCCCTGGGTGTGTTGAAATTCCAAATTTATGACTGTAGTAAACAGCTTCTGTAGCCCTGGGTAGTAACTGCCATAGCAGTTTCCATAGAGGAAGGGACTGGTCCCAAGTCCGGGGCTCAACTGGCCCAGCACCCCTCAACTGTACTCAGGTTTCCAGCCTCTCCAGGGAGCCCAAGTAGGTAGGTAAGGCCACGGCCCCTCCTTGCAGCCCACTGAGACTCATTCCTGAAAGGAACACATGCTGGAAGCAGTTTCCATGTACACAGAAAGTTCGAAGAGCTTCCCAACCAGAAGCGAGTCCTGTCTCTTGCACCAGGCTGACATGATGAGATAAGTCCCCCACAAGTGGCAGGTCAAGTGAAGTTTGTTTGTGCCAAACTATTTCCTAAATAAATTCAGTGTAATTTGTGTTGGCTGGTATACATCTCCAGTCTGATAGTTAACACAAAGTCATAGTGTTGGGAAAGAACATCTTTTCTTTTTTTTTTTTAGAGTCAAAAGAAAAGTTTATTAGAAAAGGGGTAACACTCCAGAGTATGTTCCTCTCAGAGGCAGAGAGTGAGAGGGACAGTAGAGAGACAGTAGAGAATACCAAGAGAAAGACAGTGAGGGGGAGGGAAAGAACATCTTAAAGTATTAAATGTGTTATTTATAAGGACTTCTTCTCACTTATCTTGGTCTCTCGCTCCCCTAAGCTTCAATTCTCCCACAGGAAAAATTTTATCTTCCTTCCTTTTCTTCTTTTTTCCTTTCATTTCAGAAGTATTGTGATTCTTTCCAGGACAAAATGTGGTCTTTATCAAATTCCTCTTTATTATTTTATCAGTGAATCTAACACTTGGTTACAAGTTCAAATTTTGCCATGTGAAAAGAAACACAACTAAACAAACCCTTAAATACTCCTGAATGCAGCCTACTCCTTTCGAGCTACTAGTCCACCATTTTCCTGCCCTTCAGTTCCAACTTTCTACTTCTACCTTCCAAAATTCAATCCTGCTTCACCTCGATATTCTACGGTAAATTGTTTATTCTCTTAAAGGTTACCAGTAACCTTCTGGTCTCAAAATGAAATGGTATTTCCCACTTTCATTTATTAGCTTTTTTGTCAAGAGCCGATGAGCCCTGCCTTCTCAAACCTTTCTTGCCAATCATGACATTGATTTTCTGATTCTCCTCTTACCTCCGAATTCCTCTCTGCCTTTACAAAGCCCTTTCCCTGCTCATCTGTCAAGGCATAGGGAAACAAAGCCAATAAGAGCGCTGCCTGCAATGGTATAAAGAGAAAGATGCATTTCAGGGAAGAGTTTGGACATATGTGAAGTCCAGAGTGGCTCAAACAGGCATTAAAGGAAGTTGAGAGAGAGAGAGGGCAAAATCAAAATCTTATACATATTTGGTAGGAAACATTAGCTTGCTGTCTTAACAGTTTTGGGGCCTTGGCAAAACACTAGAAAAATGTCTATTACAAAGCATGACTTTCAAACTGTATTCCAAATGGAGAGCAAAGGCTTTAATGTTGTAAATGCCTCATTTCTGTTTTCAGAAAACCTTTAAAAGCACACTAAATAGTATAATACCAAGGCACCTGAAAATCAGAACAGTGTGCAATCCCAGTTCAACTCCCCATTTCCTGGAAAGCGTGGGTAATGGTATCCTACATACCACACCTCACTGAACTGAACCCTGAGAAGTAAAGAAAGTACTACATAAAGTGGCTCTGAATCATAAAGCACTCTTAAACCTTCACAATTATTTTTAAAGCAACAAGTGCTATAATTTTCACAGAAATAATGACTGCATACTTGAGTATCAATAACAGTTGTCACAAAAATCTAAAGCTACATTTTGGCTTTCCAATAATCAAGTTAATCTTTTCATGCTAAAGGTCAAAATTAATATAGTAAAATTCCACAGAATGAATGAAGACATTATACTGAAATCAAATAGCACAAAAATTAACTTACATGATATCAATTAAGATATGTACTAATTTAATTAAAATTTAAAAACATATCACTGCAAATGGTGGAAATGCTTTCTATAGAAGATTCCCTATTTGTATCCCTTAGTTAACAAAATAAGGAAAAAGAGACACTTTGGAGATCTACTGTAAGCCTAAAAATTGATTTAAGGATGCTTTAATTTTACCACTTCACAATAACTCCCTATTTTTACATTAGATACATACCTGAAATAACTGCTCTGTGAATCTTTGTTGAAAAATATTCCTCATTTTAATTTCAAATCTATAGTCTCACAAAATAATTACTCTAAAGTAATAAAAATTACACTTGAAAGTCCGAACCTGTTCAGGGAATAACCTGCCTTCATAAACCTGAAGCCCCTCTTATGCATTTAGTACTCCCATAAAATACCATCCAGAAGTTGGTCAAATAAATAGTCAATCCATATATTCATATACCTCTCTGTTAATTCTCATTTAACCATAGGACTTAAATTCAGTTTTCCACATTACAACTGATGCCTCAGAAATACAAAGGATCCTAAGAGACTACTATAAACAGTTATATGTCAACAAATCAGACAACCTAGTAGACATGAATACATTGTTAGAAACACACAATCTAACAATGCATTGTTCGAAACATACATGAATACATTGTTAGAAACACAGAGACTGAATCATGAATAGAAAATATGAGTAGACCAATTACTAACAGGGATATTGACTCATTTTATAAGGCCAGCATTAACCTAACACCAAATTCAGCCAAGAACACCACAAAAAAAACTTACAGGCAAATATGCCTGGTAACCATAGATGTAAAAATCCTCAAACTACTAGCAAGCTAAATGCAGTAATACATTTAAAAGTTCACACACCATGATCAAGCGGCATTTATTACAGGGATGCAAAGATGGTTCAACATCTGCAAACCAATAAATGTAATACACAACATTAACAAAATGAAGGATAAGAATCATGATCATCTCAAATAATTTGACAAAATTCAACATTCGTTTATGATAAAAACTCTCAACAAAGTGGGTAGAGAGGAAACAAACCTCAAAGGCCATATATGACAAACCCACAACTAACACCGAATGGTGAAAAGCTGAAAGCTTTTCCTCTAAGAACAGGAACAAGACAAGGATGCCCACTTTTGCCACATCTATTTAACATACTATTAGAACTCCTAGCCATACACAGCAAACAGGTAAGAAAAAGAAAAATGGCATCGAAATTGGAAAAGAAGTAGTAAAACTCAGTACTTGCAGAGGACAATGATATTAGACATAACCCCCCCCCCCAAAGATACCATCAAAAAACTGTTAGAATTAATAAATGAATTCAATTAGGTTTCAGGTTATAAAATCAATAAACAGAAATCTGTTGTATTTCTATATGCCATATACTATAATGAACTATCAGAGAGAAATTAAGAAAACAATTTCATTTACAACTGTATCAAAAAGAATACCTAGGAATAAATTTAACCGAAAAGGTGAAAGGTCTGTACACTGAAAACTGCAAGATGCCGATAAAAGAAATTGAAGACACATAAATGGAAAGATATCTATACCCACAGACTGGAAGACTTAACGGTTAAAATTTCCATACTACCCAAAGCAATCTACACATTCACTGAAATCCTATCAAAATCCCAATGGAATTTTTTAAAGAACTAGAACAAAAAAAATTCTAAAATTTGTGTGGAATTACCAAAGACCTTGAATAGACAAAAAGATCTTGAGAAAGAACAAAGCTGTAGTTCTCATGCTCCCTGATTTCAAACTATACTACAAAGCTATAGTATTCAAAACAGTATGGTACTGGCATTAAGAGATGTACTGATCAATGGAATAGAGAACTCAGAAATAAACCCACACAGATATGGTCAATTAATTTACAACAAAGGAGCCAAGAATACACAAGCCAGAAAGAGCAGTCTCTTCAATAAACAGTGCTGGGAAAACTGGACAGCTACACGCAAAAGAATGAAATTAGACAACTATCTTAGACTACATACAAAAATTAACTTGAAATGAATTAAAGACTTTATTGTAAAATCTGAAACCATAAAATTCCTCAAAGAAAACTGAGGCTGTAAGCAATCTGACACTGGTCTCAGTGATGGTTTTTGGATCTGATGCCAAAGGCAAGGGAAACAAAAGCAGAAACAAACAAATGGGACTACATGAAACTAAAAAGCTTCTGCACAGCAAAGGAAAACATCAACAAAACAAAAAGGCAACCTACTGAACGGAAGATTATTTGCATATCATATATAAATTTCAAATCCAATAAGGAGTTACTAAAATATATAAAGAACTCAAACTCATACAATTCAACAACAACAACAAAAGACCATCCAATTAAAAAATGGGCAGAGAATCTGCAGATATCTTTTTTCCCCTCTTTAATCCCACCCCCGCCGCCCGCCCACTTCCACCCCTGACCTATGGATGTTGCTGTTTCCCCTTAAAAACTGTATCTCTGAAGGCAGGGTGTTGCTCGCGGTGTGCACCTGGGGCCTGGCGCCCCCAAGGTGTGAACTCAGGACCTTCAGTCCGTAAAGCTGACGTACTAACCACTACACTATGGAGCCACCCCTGCATATATTTAAAAAAAAAAAAAAAATACAATGACCAACAGGCACACGAAAAGATGTTCAACATCACTAATTATGACAGAAATGCAAATCAAAACTACAATGAAATACTGTCTCATACCTGTCAGAATAGCTATTATCAGAAAGACAAGGAAAAGTCCTAAAAAGGATGTGAATAAAAGTGAAACCTCATACACTGTTGGTGGGAATTCAAATTGGTGCAATAAAAATACAGAAAAAAGTATGCACATTCCTTAAAAAATTAAGAATAGAACTAGCACTCAAGCCAACTATTCCGCTTCTGGATATTTAACCAAAGAACACGAAAACACCAATTCGAAATGAAATATGCACCCCTATGTTCACTGAAATATTACTTATAACAGTCAAGATACAGAAACAACCTAAGTGTTCACCAATAGATAAATGGATAAAGATGTCATACACACACACACACACACTACTTAACCATAAAAAAAGGAAATCTTGCCATTTGCAACAACATAGACCTTGCGATATTATGCTATGGTGAAACAAGTCAGACAAAGGCAAATACCATATGATTTCACTTATATGTGAAATCTAAAAAACAAAAGAACAAACGAAACAAAAATAAACTCATAGATACAAAGACTGGTGGTTACCAGAGGGGAAGGCGGTTGTGTGAAATGGGTGAAGGGGCTCAACTGTATGATGATGGACGGTAACGAGACTTACGGTGGTGATCGCTTTGTCATGTATACAAATATCAAATTAAAATGCTGGACACTTGTAACTTACACAATGTTACATACCAATTTTACCTCAGTTTTTTAAAAATTCACTTTTCCAGAAAAGTAGTATCATGATCCTGGCATTTAACAGAATTTCTTAGCTTCTGTAAAAGCCACAAGGAACTGCTTCTTCCCACAGCATACAGAGAAGTTACTCTTCCTTTACTATTAATAAAATAGATTCTAATTTATTTGAAATTCCTACATATTAGACCTTTACTTAAGAAGATTAATATCTTATTAGTTAGGACTTTTTGTTACAACAAAGACACCTCACTTAAATGAGCCTGAGCCAAAAGAAGAATTACTGGCCCACATCATTGAAAGGGCCAAGGGAGGGCTTCAGGCAAGGATGGACATGAATGGATAAATAGTCATTAAGAGCTAGCTCCTCACCTCAACTTTGGGTTGACTTCATTTTGAGACAGGCTTTCCACACATGATGGCTTAAAAAAGATAGAATCAGAAGCTTAAGACTCACATCCAACTAACAGCTACCTCAGGAAAAGGGACAATAACCTTTTAAAACAGCCTTCCCCAATACTTTAGCCATAGCTCCAATCATTTCCAATTAGGTCAAATACCCTGCACTGAAATGATCACTGTTGCTAAGAGGATGCTGAGCTCTCATGGGCTGGGCCTGAGTCACGCACCACTCCCGGGAGTAAGGCAAGATGCTTAATAGAACGGAAAGGGTTATTATGAGGGGTGTTGGTACGCTAACAGGTTATTAGGTGAACAAATAACATGACCATCAGAGACGGTCATGGAGTAGTAGCCCTCAAAAACCACCACCAGGATTTTTCAAGGGGCACTGGCAGACTATTAAATGCAGAAATTCTACAAACCAGGGCTACAGGTTTATATGTAGTTATTCTCACCAATTTATTTATTACCAAGAAATAACTAATTAGTGACAAGTGCCTCTTTCCCCTTGCCAACTATCCTATATGCATTTAAATCTTTAAAAAATTGAATTATGAACAGAAATGAATAATAGATCTAAAATTTACAAGTTAAAACATAACACATCCAGAAGAAATCATAGGAGAAAATCTTTGTAATCCAGGGGTAGGCAAAGAAGTTCTCCGACACAAAAAGTGTAAACCATACAACAAAAACAAACCAATCAGACTTCATCAGAATTAAAAAGTTGGCTCTTAAAAAGACATTATTCAAAATCCCACAGCTAACATCACACAAATGGTGAAAGACCGGCTTTCCCTCTAAGAGCAGGAACAATATAAACATGTCCACTGTCACTAATTCTACTCAATACTGTATGGAAGTTCTAGCTAGGGCAGTGAGGCAAAAAAAAAAAAAAAAAAAGAAAAGAAAAAAGAAAAAAGAAAAGACATCCAGATAAGAAAAAAAGTAAACCTATCTCTATAGATGACATCTCGTACAAAGAAAATCCCAAGGACTACACTAAAAACCTATCAGAACTAATAAACTGAGCAAGGCTGTAGAGTACAAAGTCAATATACAAAAATCAACAATCTATATATACTACCAATAAATAGAAAGCAAACTCCACTTATAATAGCATTAAAAAGAATACTTATGAATGTATTTAATAAAAGAAGTACAAAATGTATAAACTGGAAACTACAAAACGTTACTAAAAGAAATTAAACAAGAGCTAAATAAATGGAAAATATATCTCATATTCATGGATTAAAATTTAACAGTAAGATGGAAATATTTCCTAACTTGTTCTACAGATTCAGTGTAATCCCTATAAAAATTCTAGCTGGATTTTTTTTTTTACATGAATTGACAAGCTGATCCTAAAATCCATATGAAAATAAAAGGTGCCCAGAAATGCCAAAATAATCTTGGAGGGGGGGAAAAAAAAGGCTGAAGACTCTCACTTCTCAATTTCGAAAGTTAACACAAAGCTACAGAAATTAAGGCAGTGTAGTACCAGCCTAAGGACATAGATCAATGGAACAGCATTGAGAGTCCAGAAACAAACTCTTAAATTTATTTATGGTCAATTGATTTTCAACAAGAATACCAAGGCTACTCAATGGGAAAAGAACAGTCTTTTTACCAAATGGTGCTGGGACAATGGGATAGCCACATGCCAAAGAATGAAGTTGGATCCCTACCTCATACCATACACAAAAATTAACTCAAAATAGTTCAATAGTATAAGCAACACTTCCCCCTGCAATTCCTTTCTCTAGGACTGACTTAGCAGCTGTTCATGGATATGTCTCCACATATAAGTTTAGAGGAGGTTTACATAGTTGCCTCAAAAAAATATCCAATTAGAATTTAGACTGGGATTGAATTAAATTTATAGCAGGGAGAATTAACATCTTTACTCTATAGAGTTAACAGTGGTCAGAGTGGGAGAAGATATTTGCAAAATCTAGAACAAAGGTTTAATATGTAACGTATCCAAACAGAACTTCAACAGAAAAGTGGGCAAATGACATGATTAGACAATATACAGAACAGGATAGTATAGTAAAAGGAATTACATAGTAGCACTATATTTACATATGCTGAGAAATATTTCATATATTGTATATATTATGCTAGTACATGGCATACTTTATGGTAGTTATACCATAACTATACTACAACAGTAAAGGGTTTTTAATTTAAATAAAATAAGCTGCTGCTCTCCTTAGAGTTCACGAATGTCAACTATGGAAAAATTGAGCTTTTGAGCATCTATTCCAGAAGGGTTAAACTTTTATAAATGTCCATTCCATCTAGTCCTCTACAATGAGGAACCTCCATTCCATCAAAAAGTAAAAAATCTTATGACTTCAAGGATCAAATTTTTTAAAAATCTAAAAGCACACTTGTAACTTATGGTAAATAAGATTTTATGATTTATTTCCTTAAACTCTCAATTGTTTATATAACAAAAGGAGGCTTAAAACATCTATTGCCTCACTATCTCACTTAAGATGACACAGTTCAGTGATATTTAAAGCAGATGTGAAATACTGAAATGAAGAGGTTTATTCTAAAACACACCCCAGACCCAAAAACCTTAATGGGCCATGAAATAGTTCAAATCTACCTTCCTGCCTGATCCTAACATAAAGCTTATTAAATCTGAGATTTACCATCCATTACAGTCAAACTAGAAGTTATACCATATTTACTTTTATCTAGGTACAATAAATGTTTTAAGGTAAATGAATTTTCTGATCCAATATGTAA
>CM053507.1:133595827-133698383 GCA_028627145.1 Eidolon dupreanum | reverse complement strand
ATGAGAGAGAAACAATAGTTTCTAGATACTGGGCATAAGCTCAGGGCAGTGATTCCTGAGAAAGAAAAAAAAAACACAGGGAGACCTCCACTTGCCCCTGTGGGACAGGGAGGGAGAACCCAGGTGGCTAGTGCTCACAAGCACCAGAAGAGAGCTGCACAGGGAGAGGATGGCGCCAGGGCTCTGCACGCGCATGAGAGGACACAATGCTACCCAACGCGAGAACATCCAGAAGGAACAGTGGAAACAACCCCCTGGGCTATGGGTTAAGAACGGTTTGTGTTCCCACTAGTTTAGAAAAATCTTATTAATTCCCAGGATAATGTGTAAAATACTCAAAACAGTACAGTCTCAGCAGAGGGGAAAACTTAGTAACTGTTCTGATGACTCTCAACAAAGCTTAAAAACGGGTCTCGAAAGGATCAGGCTATTTCCATGTAACTTTAACTGCATGTCAACTACAAAGCTCAAGAGTATTTAAGAATTCAAAAATATCCAGTTCCCAAAAAGGTAAAATTTGCAAAGTCTGGTATTCATTAAAAAATTACCAGACATGGAAAACAAGTTTGAAAATGGGAGAAAATCCAATTAACAGAAATTGATCAAGAAGTGACAGAGATAATAAAATTAATGGCCAAAGATGGTAAACTATTGCTATAACTATTCTGTAAGTTCAAAATGATAGACAATACCTGAGTATGTTAGGTAGGGTCATGGAAATCAAATCAAACTTTTAGACATTAAAAAATGTAACATCTGAGATAAAAATACATCAGATAAAATTAGCAGCATGTTAGAAACTGCAAAAGAAAAGATGAATACCCTTGAAAACACAGCAATAGAAATTATTCAAAATGAAACAGCGAAAAAAGAAAAGAAAAAAGAAAAAAAAGACTTTGAATAGATCAGTGAAGATGAAGAAAACAACCCCAAGACAAATCATGATCAAACTGCAGAAAACCAGTGATAAAGATTAAATCTCAGAAGCAGCAAAAATGAAAAAAGACATTTAGGATTAAGATAAGAATGGCGGAATTCTCATAAACAATGCAAGCCAGAAGACAATATTGAAAGAGAAAAAGTGTCACCCTAGTATTCTATACTCAACAAAAATGTTTTAAAAACAAAGGCAAAGTAAAGATTTTTTCAGACATACAAAAATTAAAAGAATTCATCACCAACACACCTGATTCTAAGAAATATTAAAGGCAGTCTTCTCTCAGGTGGAAGGAAATTATAACAGGTGAGTATACCTGGAACTACACAAAGGAATAAAGAACACCAGAAATGGTAAATAAATTTGTAGACACTATCATCTTTTGTTCCTTAAATCTCTTTAAAAGATATTAAGTATCTAAAGCTAAAGTAGGACAAAGTACTGCGAGGTTTATAACATGTAGAAAAGGAATTTATGACAATAGCACACCAGCTGGGAGGAAGAAATGCTGAAGGATCCTCTACCATAAGGAAGGGGCATAATATCACTTGAAGGTAGATGATAATGATGTTTTCTACAAACTCTAACTTTGCAACCACTAAAAAACAAAACAAAAAGTTACAGCTGGTACTCCAACAAAGCATAGATGATCATTTTAAAAAAAATAAAAAATTAGCCCAAAAGAAAGCATGAAAAAAGGAAACAGATGGGATAAATAGTAAGATTTAAACCTGGTCACATCAACAGTAACATTAAACGTAAATGGTCTAAATATTCTAATTTGAAGGCAAAGACTGTTAGTCCTGGAAAGAAGCAAGTCCCAACTATATGCTGCTTAAAAGAAACCCATAATAAATATTAAGGCATATCTCGTTTTACTGTGCCTCACTTTACAGCACTTCACAGACGGTGCAGTTTTTACAAATTGAAGGCAAGACGCCCCGACCAGCAAAAAGATTACGACCACTTTACTGTGGTGGTCTGGAACCAACCGAACCCACAATATCTCTGAGGCATGCTCTGTATTTAAAAAGTCACACAACAAGTATAACTTATTAGACACTTACTAATTAACATGAAAAGCTTCTGCTGCAGGGACTTAAAAGTTGCAACCTGAAGTATAAAGCAACACAGACTAATAGACAAGTAGAAAGACGAATTTTCAAAAAAATGATAAAGATTTATAATTTTCAATTCTCCATATTACCAGTCTGTCTTCTATTGAAAGTATATACCATATATCATTTAATTCTTTGTGTCAAAAGTTCCTCAAAAGATTGAGGTTGGTAAAAATGCTGCTTGCCATTCTCACTTAAATCAGATGTAGGCTACTTCCCTAATTAAAAAGCAAAACAAAAGCCAAAATCAAAACCAACCAACCAAACACTATGTCCAATGCTTTATAAAATGCAACAAGGCACTTGTGATTTTTAACATATCACAAATCCTTTGAATTTCAACTTGAGAACAGCTGATGGCTGAAAATAAAATACATGGCAAGTTGGACTTGGATAAAGCGGACAATATCCCTAAACTTCACTCTCTCCGCTCTTCAGAAGAAAGCAAATGTCATCAGTAAATATTTCGCAGTTAACACATTACTAATACCCTGGGATGCTTAAAATTTTGAGAGCTTTTCTAGTGCTGGTAGTAGGTTTGGAACATTCTCTGGCTCAGCCCCCAAAATCTAATCAGAGTACTTGGTCAGACTCCCTGTTTGGCTCTCAAACTTTCCAGTGGCTTGATCATGGTAAATTACTTAATTTCTTCATGTTTCGACATAGACATCTGTAAAATGGGGGGGGGGGGGGAATAGTATAACCTTTTTAAAAAATGCTTTTTATGGTGATAACTATTATGTATTGAATTCCAAGTGCTTTACATACAATATATTGTTAAATCCTAAAAACCTATGAGGTAAGCATTCTTATCACCCCACTTTATAGGTAAGGAAACTGGGGTACAGAGATTTATGTTCCTCTCAAGTTTACATGCTTATTAAGCGAGGAGCTAGTAATTTAATTCCAACTGATTCCAGTACCAGTCACTTTAAACAAGATGGTAAACGAGTAACTCTTTTAGTGTTTTTGTTGTTGTTGTTGTTTTCAAAATTGCCCATCTTTAGCTCTAGGCTGTGAGCTACTTAAGGATAAGAGCTTTCTCTTCCTCATTCTGAGTAATCTCAGCATCTCCCACAAAGACAGCACACAAAGGAGATCAGTGAAAGTTTGCTGAATGAACAGATTCTGGGCATGATCCTGTTTGTCATATTACTCCTACGTGGGTGGGAATCAGAAGACGGGTGTTTCACCTTGCAGTTTTCAAGAGTAACATTTAGAGCCCTTCCATTTCTTACTGAACATCCCTTGCTCCCCCAGAATAAGAGCTCCAGCAGGGCCTGGAACTAATCTTTCTTGTTCACATGTATTCCCCCAAAACAGTACCTGACATGTGAATGACAACTAATGTTTAATGTGTGAATGAATGCATTATTGGTAAAAACTTGTGAATAGTAAGTGAAATGAGCAATTTTGTATGTAGCACTCTAAATCAGTTGTTTCCAAATTGTACTAACTGGATTTTAGATATTTCTATTAACTTTAGTTACAAAAATTGTGCTTTAAAGGCTTCACAAGACTTGACTTTAGTTCTTGTTGTTTTGTTGTATTTCACCCATATCCTAAACAGCCTTTGTTCTCAAAGACCCATGTAAGATAACAAGTAATCTTAACATCAGGAGTAAAAGCTCAAAACTTCTTTCTGAAATGTGACAGCTGAAAAAAGGTTATTAGAAATAGCTTTAAACTCACAGGAAACCGATGCTAAACCCTTTCCTCTTTTCCCCAGTGCCATGTTTGAAATAAATCTGTTATTTTGAAGGTTATTTCTGTTGATTATACAAAGAACACACTAAAATTTAAGGCAGTCTCAATTCACCAGGATTCTTCAAACAATAACATATGAATTGATAAAGATATATACTAATCTTTACCTTAAGATTTTCCTTCTAAGAGTCTGGAAAACAAAAATAGTTCCTAAAATTGAATAATTATTTTTTAATTTTGTTTTATTTAATAATTTATGATTATGTCATGGAAATAAAGATCAAGAAATAACACAAAATATACATAATTTCCTGGTTCTTACTCTCTGGCTTCTGCATTTTGTTTTAATGCTGATGCCTGAGCCTCCCCCTGGAGATGGTTATTCAGTGGGGTGCTCTGGTGTCTGTATTTTTTAATAATACATATAACTGAGACAGTAGCTAGGGTTGAGAACCACTCACTAAACATACAACACTTAATGCTAGATCGCTTGAAGTACTTCAAGTAAACAATTAGCTCAATATGCAAAACCTAAAAATGTTAAAATACTGTACAACTAGTCCAGTATCTTTTTCTATGTTCATTTTCTAAATTTTAAGTATTATCAGTTGGAGCAATGATTGCTTTCACTGATCTGTGAGTATTCCAGGGAATACCACAAGTCTTAAAACAAAATTCAATATAAAGTCACTTTAATTTTAAAAAGAAATTCCTTAAGAGAAGGAGATTCTGTGTCACCTTTCTAAAGGTTCAAAGAGAGTGAGCAGGAGCCTAAGGTTTTAGAAAATCCAAAGCCAATTTTACAACTGGCCACAGTTATTTACATACCAAAACTGAATTTTTGCTATATGTCTTCCTCATACATTGCAAAGTTAGGAAAGAAAAAGGTACAGTCCCTCATCTGTCTTTCCGCTTACATATTAGGTAAAGACATATTGACTGATAACTAAAAAGCTACAGGCATTGTATTTAGTAAGCATCCAGATATAATCATATTTAAAGAAATATTCTTCAAAGTGAATTTTCCCATTGTATAAATATTTTAAGTTAAAACATTTATAAAACTATGAAAAAAATTATCCAATTTCTAATCTCAAAGGGAACAGGAGACTGAAGGGAGGTTAGTGGTGAACACAGAAGAGCTACTGGGTGATGACACATGCTACACAGGTTCCTGATGTGGGCCAGAAGGATAGTCAGTGAGTAAGTAAAATAATCTGACATGTTTTAGTAAAACTGCCTTAAATGGTGGCAAATATTCATCCCATGAAGTAGAAATTTGTTAGGAGTTTTTATTCCCAATTTGCATCTGAGAAAATAAAATTGGGAGAGGTTAAGTGATCTGCCCAAGATTACAGCGCTAGTAAGCAGCAGAATTAAGATCTGAATTCACATCTGTGAGACTCAAAACCAAACTTTTCTTATAGCAAAGATAACTGCATGACTGTAGGCTAATGAAGCTGTGTGGGACTCATACATGAGCTGTAAAGGCCTTGCCCAGACACATTCCAAAAAAATGTCTGCACACGAACTAAGAATTAACCTGTTAAGGCATTAATCAAAAGGTAAAGTTTTCTGATATAAAACTTTTGACATTTTAAATCAGCCTCTTCAGTCATGCCTTTAATTTTATTTACATAGACAACAAGATTCAAGAAATTACCCTCCAACTTTGCTAATATTGCTGTTTCCAACATCCTTCTTTACTGCATCAGATGTACTTTACAGCTTCAGGCTGGCTTTCAGACCTCATGCGGCTTTCTGAATCACTATTTATAACTTCCAACCTGACATATTAATATTCTAAAAATGGGGGGAAACTATTTATTATCTAAAATAATAAACCAAATTAAATTCATTAATGTAGCTGCTCCAAAGGTGTCTAGGAAACAAATCTTCTCCAGTGGAATTGTCTATTGAATTCTTACTTTTTAATATATGATTATCAAATGGTTCACTTTCAAGAGAGGCTCATATCATATACCACTCATTTTTTAGATTAGAAACAAGCAGCACAAAACTTGTATTTAAAATATACATAATAAAAAGTAAATGTCACCAATTTATACTCTGCTGAAAGAAATGAAGGATTTATTCAGAAAAAAAGGAAATGCTGAGAGACAAACACAGACATTTGAGGAAAAAGGCGACAAAAAGAAAACGGTCACAGAGACAAAAGGAGATGTGGTGCTATATAGTTAAAATAAATGTTAATTTCTTTTTCTCCTTCATATGTCTCCCTATCCCAGAAAAAATACAGTTCCTTTTCCCTTACTTAAAATGTATGTTCTGTTCCAGTACACTATTTGTATCTATGCCATTCCCTGGACAATGATCAGAAAACTGAATTCTTTTATGTGCTCCTTTTTCAGGAAGATTAGTCATTTATTCCTTCATTCATTCAGTTAACATTTCAAGCACTGTGCTGGGTGGCTAGCATGGTCTCCATTCTCACAGAACATAGAATACTGAAGAAACTCAAACCACCAGTTTATTAAAAGCTAAATGAATAAAGTCTCTTCCTTTAGAAACCAGTTTCCATTTGTTAAATGTACACTAATCATTTGTGTTGTTTGACCTCTTTCACCTTAACTACCAAACAAGCTGGTTTACAAATCAATCGAGCAACACTAACTGGCCCCTCACCCAGAAGTTTTGGCAAAAAAAAAAAAAAAATCAGTTTCTCTGTGGGTGTCTGTGGTCATGGTCCTCCAGGCAGGCTGTGGGGCAAGCAGCAAAGGTCTGCAGTGTGAGAAAAAATAAAGCACATTTTCAGAGAGAAGCAGAGGTAAAGAGATGGAAAGAATCCTTGGCTTCGGGTAGCCAGAGAATTTCAGTTTTTGAGTTATCGATCATGTTCTATATCCTTATAATCATCTCATCTTTTATTTAAATGAGTTAAAATCAGTTTCTGTTACTTGCAACATGAAGAGTCTTAACTAATAACAAAAGGGGTATCAGACTGAAATCCCTAACTCTACCCACAGGAAACTGTTGAGAGAACAACATAGGGCTCCTTCCACTCACTAGCTATATATATAAAACCTATGCCTTGATTTCATCACCTGTAAAATGAGTAACAATATCCACCATTAGGGATGGTTGAAATTTTAAATGAGTTTCTATACTTAAAGGCCTTAGAACAAAGCCTGACTCACAGTAACCACCTAACAGGAGTTAGATATTAGTGCTTTCGTTGTTCCATCACCAACCCCTCCATGGGGGTGATTTGCTGATGCTCTGTGACCAGTCATCTGGGGCCACACATTCCCTATAGCATGACACAAGGAGAGAGCAACTGACAAGGCCACTCAGGCTGGGACAGGTTCCACATTTAGGTGTGAATGGAGGGCAGTGATAAAGTTAAGGGAAAGGCAGTGCCTGTAACCCATAGCTTCAGGCATCACATATGTTCTCCTGTAAGAAGCTTCCACACAACCAAACCCCAAACCTGCCTCCTCTCTAGTATTTAGTCAGCAGAGAGGAGGAACTGCTCTTCCTTCTGTTCTACTGGTTTTCTACATCTGAGGATTTTTACATATTTTTAGATTCAACAGATGATTTCAGCTTGCCCCACCCCCCAAAAAATTTACTCCTGACTAGTATAAACCTTACAATTTTTCATTATTTGTGATTTTCATTATTGTGAGCATTGGGAATTGGACAAGGCGGCTATTGACATGTGTGAACCCTAAATCTATTTATAATATGTAACAACCAAGACTCACTCTACCCACACTTAATGGTCCTGTCGAGGGAATATTACAAGATTTCATGTAAAGGGTTTAGAACCACTCTGAACACCATCTGAAAGGTTCACTGAAGTAGGACTAATAATGGCACAGAGATCAAGCACTTGAATTTAAATAATCAAATGTTGCTTAATTACAGGGATACATTCTGAAAAATGTGTCGTTAGGTGATTTCAACATTACACGAACATCATAAAATACACTGACATAATCCTAGATGGCATAGCCTACTACACACCCAGGATGTATGGTATAGCTTTGCTCCTAGGCTGTAAGCCTGTACAGCATCTTACTGTACAAAACACAAGATTAAATCAAGCACAAGAGAAAATGATGTAATCAGGAGACACAGTAGAGCCGGTATACCGTTTCGCTTTTATAAGTACAAAGAGTACACTCTAAAATAACGATTAAAAAGTATAGTAAGTACATTAAATAGTAACAGAGTTATTATCAAGTACTATGTGCTGTACATAGTTGTATGTGCTATACTTTTATATGACTGGCAATGTGGTAGCTTTGTTTATACTACAAACATTAAAACGGCTGTGACATCACTAGGCGGTAGGAATTATTGCTCCATTATAATCTTACGGGAACACCGTTGTACATGCAGTCCATCATTGACTGAAATGTCATTTCGTGGTGCGTGACTGCAGAGGGTTCTATATGGCCAGGAAATAGTTTTTAAAAATGATTTTTTCCAAATATATTTTCTTGACAAAAGTATCTTTTAAACTATCTTAGAGCCAAAATCTCAGGTGTGTAGCTAGGTGGAGAGGAGGAAGAAGATAAACAGAATATGTACATGTCCATATTTTTACAATGCCAGGGCTTCTCTACAGAAATTCTAAAATAATGGCAAAGTCTCCTCTTCCTAGGAACACAGGTCCAGCAGAGCCAATCAATCCATGCTAATGGTCTCAAACTTTCTGGAGAGGTTTCTCCTTTTCTTTTTTTTCTGCTTCTCTTTCAGATGTTTATTTGTACCAAGTAGCAAATTAAGCCTGTAGGGAAAAACAAGACCCCATTTCTAACCTCAAGAAATATGTCATTTCTTCTAGATCCCTTCCCCTTCTCAGTTTTTTCCTTCACCTTCTCTCATTAGCTCAGTTCAGATCATTCAAAAGCCTCTCTACCTTTTCCCCACTACTCCCTAAATCTGTAAACACTCCCACTTCACAGTCTTCCCCACATTTCACAAGAAAAGAGGGAGGGGCCGCCCCTCAGGTTATTACCACCTCTATTTATTTACAGCTAGTGACAACAGCTGGAGGGCTTTTATCCCCCACCTCAAGGCAAATTTGCTAATCTTTCTATCCATCCACCTCCATCGCTGAAAGTAAGCCTGGTTACAGGTATGCTTTTCTCCCTCAGGTGTGTGGAGACAGGGACAGGATTGGAAATCACTGCTTTCACACAACACAGGTTTAGATGAAAGGGAATTATGGTAAAAATTATAAACAAATTTATAACTTAAGTCATGATGAATCTAAATATAATGTCTTGTTCACTAGCTGTTTTGTTCATTTGATGTTGAGAGCAACTATCTCACTTTTATGTCCCTACGCAATATAATTCAGTGCTATGCATACACAGACACATAAACGCTCAGCTTTAACTGCAGTCAAATAAAATATTTCAAGTCTTTCTTTCTGATGGTGGCTGTTACTCTAATAGTTTATTGAAAAAGTAACTCATATTTGTCTATAATGCAGCAACTCCAATGCTTTTACCAGGAAATGCTTCAACCAAGCATTGGGAAATATCCAAATACTGACCCCACATTGATCCCATTTTCTCATATTGTAAAAGTGATTTAAAATTTTAATCACTAGGTATACTGTACATCTTCCATATTGAAAATCTTAAGGATAAATATTACATTTACATAAAATTACAATTTTTTTTAACCAATGAAAGATTGAAACTGACTTTGTGGTTTAATCACTTCAACTTGACAGTAATTTCTATGTGACTTACATTAACCTCTAAAGAAATACACTGGTAACATTTATACAACTACTAATTAAATACTGTAATTTGTTTCAGTAATCATTAAAACTTTTTAGGCATCTCTTTATGTTAGGCACAAGAATAAAAATAAAACAATCAGATTTTAAAGAACTTAGTCTGTTGAAGTGACAAACACAAAAGACTATAACTGAATGTGATAAATGTTGTAAAGAGGTTTGTGTAAAGTACCATGAGACATAGATGACAGGGCTGGTGGGGTGAATCATTTTTATCTGTGCTTTGAAAAAATAATAATAGAAATTGGGAGAGGGAAGATTCTAGGAAGTAGATTGATTATAGTAAATTATAGGGAGGAGACACAGTGAGATGTGAACATAGTAAGACTGCAGTAAGGTTGTAGGGGATTTACATATCACATGAAGAACTTTGGACACTTAAGTCTAAGGGCCATTGGAGGCCTTAAATTTTTAAAAGAGTGCCATGATGATCAAATCCATGTTAGAGAACATATAGAGGTAGATGGCCAGTCTGATGAAACAATATCAATAGCTAAATTGTGAAATAAGCCTTCCTTTTAAATTTTAAATACAGTTTGGCTGAGTAAAATTTAACAGGCAGTAACTTGTAACTTGAAGCGAGGGCTAAAATTCTTAGAGCTACTACAAGAGGCAGTAAGCTTTGAAGGCTAGGGCCTAAATATCAGCTTCTCCATTTAAGAGCCAAATGACCTTGGGCGAGCTACTTAAAGCAGCAAAGATTCATAGGGTAAGTCTAACGAGTTGTTCAGAATAACATAAATTAGGCTTTCTACTGTTGCTTCACTATTTTGTATTAAGTGAACAACCAGAATATGGACCCATTCATATCATTTTACCATATAATTACTAAAATTCATTTCAAAGTCAAATATAAATTACTTGAAGTCTTGTTCATTGATCATTTTGCATTACTGGTGTTGATGCCCTTTGAGCAAATACCCATGTTATGTTTACACTGAAATTCTGTCCTCTTAAGAATTCTGAACACTTTATCATTTTTTCTATAATGCAGTGGTCCCCAACCTTTTTGGCACCAGGGACCAGTGTTCCTATGAGAATCTAACACCTGGTTGGTGATCTGAGGTGGAGTTGAGGAGGTGATGCTAATGCTGGGGAGCAGCTGCAAATACAGATGACGCTTTGCTCGCTCACCTCCTGCTGTGCCACCTGGTTCCTAACAAGCCACAGACAGGGTTCGAAGCCCTGGTTCACAGCCCGGGAGTTGGGTATCCCTGTGATAATGGATAAGTGGCGAAAAAAAAATTCCCAAAGGGCCTTTTTAAGCTGTTTATTATCAGCTCAGGGAGAAAAACATCATGAGAAACTGGTCCTTCAGTAAGAAAAATTACCCATGAGAAATGTAATTTCTTATCAATGCAACCCCAAACTTCCTGTAATGGTTTGCTAAGACATGTGAACATTTCATTTCATTTTATGTCATTTCTATAACATAAGAAACAAATCAAAAAAGTTTTAGTAACTGAAATATCTAATACACACCTAAGAATGATTATATCACTACTCCAATCTGTTTATTAGCCTTATCACCTGTATTTGGCCTACATGTTATGCTCTCTTTAGTCCAAATATTTCAGCTATCAAAATAAAAAATTATGGCACAATTATTACTCCACCAAAACAGCTACCAAATCAAGGAAATTGGAAAACATCCTCTCTATATAGTCATAGCACATAGATTTGGGGCTTCACACTGTATTAATAAATATTTTAAATTTCACAGGTATGCCAGTAGAGTCTGGGAGGAGACTGGCAAGCTGCCTCCCGGCCTCCCTTGAGCTCTCATTTGCTGTCCCTGCTCTGAAGAGGGAGAAGGCCAAACTCTTAATGTCTCCATCCTGACAGACAGGGGCCATCTTCGCTGCAGGTGGACAGTCTGGAAGCCAAGCAAGCAGACCACAAAGACATCGAAGAAGTCGTTTCTCTCTGCTCTGAAGGCCCCACGTGCATTACAAAGCACTCATACTTCTACCCACCCATCGTGTCAAGGCCAACCGAGGTTTGTTACACTTTGATAATATCCAGATATGACAGAAATGCCATATAAAAGAAATGTCAGTGAATCTGTAAGGGGGGCGGAGGCAGGTGTTTACAAAGAGTATCTCCATAATCTTGTTTTTAAAAGTTGGAAATTTTGTGAGATACCCAAGTATTGGCCAACCGTGGTGGTACATCACTCCTCTGCTTGAAACTCTTCAATGGCTTTCTACTGATATGAATAAAATCTGACCTCTGCCTATCTCATCGCCATCCACATGCACAATGTCCAGTCATGCTGGCCCTTCCTCACACAGTGCCTTTTGGCCTCAAGGCAGGGTCCTTCCATTATTTATGGTTGTCTCCCCAGAATGGCACCTACCTATGCCCCAATCTGCCCAGTCACTCGCTATACCATTTTGCCATTTCTTAGTATTGTTATCTGAAATTACTTTTGTACTTTTTTTTTTATTGTCCCTCCCTCCATGTGAGTAGAGATATTGCCTTTCCCTGCCCTGTCTACAGTACCAGGCACAACAGGAAATGCCCAATAAATGTTAGAATGAGCAACTGCATATTGTAAGGAGCAACTGGTTACATTTTTATCTTAAGCCAAAGGGCCACACAATGGAATAAGCCAGGGCAGGCCCAGACCAAAGTATTGGCAGCATTGTCAATGATTTGGATTGCTCAGCCTGGGTCACAGGGAAACAGGCAGAGAACACAGGTGGAGCAGGTAAAGAGACTGCCCCGCCCACTCCAGCTGAGTCACCAATAACCCTGCCAGGCCTTAATAAATGCACTTGCAAAACTAGTAATAAGACTGAACTAGAACAAACAAAAATCTATTATTAATACAGACAATTCTCATGATGCAAACGATGTGTGTTCAGTATGTTACATATTTTAAAAACTCATTCAAAGAACATAATTACTAACCTACTGGACTTGGTAAATACCTGTTGAGGAATGAATCACACTTTAAAAATTGAAGCCATATCAATTCACATATGTAGTCAGGGTATGCACAATCATCTCTCTTCTAGAAATGTCAAGTGTCATAAACTGTCTTATGGCTCTAGTAAACATGTCCAGGAGAAATTTCTGAGAAAACTTCACCCAACTGGCTAACCTATTTTTTTCCTGAAGAAACAGGATGGAGGAGCACACCAGGGTGGGAGAAAGCCAGAAATGCAAGAATGAACAGAGATTTCAACCAGAAAGGAAAATGCAAATTAAGCCTGCAGAAACGTGATTAGTTATCCTAAAATTTGACTTATTCACCCATTAAAAAAGCTCACATGACAATTGGTAAATGTTACTCTCCTCAAAGCTTGCACCACATTAGGGGCTTGTCGGGTTTCAGAGAATCTTTGAACTGGAAGATGACTGCTCTGGAGGGGATTACTACCAGGTTGGGATTACATCTTTGGATTTTACATGAGAGTTGGACTCTAACAAACTAAATGTAGAAAGGTTTCAGAAGAGAATCTGGAGAAAGAAAAAGAGAAACACAGCACCAGTCATCTGTCGACAGAATGGAGACAACTGATAAAAAATCACTTGTCAAGATACATGTCATAATAAACAGGACACAGAGACTGAGAAGGGAGCATCCAGCTCTTCCTAGCTACAAAATTTCCATCATAAAAATTAATTTTGGCTTCAAGATCTTAACAGCTTTTTACTTCTTTTCACAATCATCTGTTTTAACTTGCAGGTACAATATAGAATTTCTTCTCAATATATGTAAGTAGTTATAGTAAAAAGTAGTAGAAATCTCTGCATCTACATAGAATCCAGTAGTAGAGTCAGAGAGCAGGGAAACCAATTTCAAATTTCAGTTCTAATTGTGTCCTCAACATTTGATTTATTTTAGGACTAGTCCATAACACTTGACAATGTTTATTATGTAATAAACACACTTTGGATATGAAAACATCTCAGGATATTAAGCTACAAAGAAGAAACACTGGGGCAGGGGGGAGCTACCAGTCTAGCTGAATAAAGAAGTTATGCATTCTGAGGACTTTCACAGATAGAGTTACTCAGAAAAAAGACCAAGGCCAAAGCAGTATCATATACTATTAAGTAATACAGGATACTGCTATCTTCACTGTCAGTCTCTGCTCACAGATTATAATATAATCACTTAACATACTTTTGTTTTGAAATATTTACTTAGGTTAGAGAAAAGTTATCCCATCATGTTTATAAAAAATCCTCCTGGGTGTTTGTTATAAAACACATGTTTTCTTCTGGAACTTTTGACATATACCAATTCAACGATCTCAGCTTGTTTTTAGGTAAATGTGTTCTAGCAGTCTGCTATGAAATAAATTACAAAGCCAATTTCAACAAATTACCTTTAAAAACTGAGATGTATTCCTATATAAGAGGAAGGGTTTTAAGTGGTGGTAGGAGAAATTTAAGTCATTTGGGAAGAAAAGTTCCTTTGTAGCCAAAACACTGTGGTTCCACATGTTATCATTTGATTCACTCTAGCAATACCTAACACTTTTGTGATTCCAACTAATACTCTGAACTCTAAGAATGTCTCCCTATCTTGAAAATTTCTTAATTCTACCCTCGATGCTGCCAGAACTCTTCCATCCCTTTACCAGTCTGAGTCACTGACTTGCTCAAGTGACACAATCTACTGACTACCTCCATCTCCCCGTGACTTCCAGCACCAGGAGTCAAGTCTGAAACTTCAGGTTATACAAATAAAGATGACTTCTCTATGTCATCGATTTTAATTTAGAAATTTGTCGGTTATTTGAATAAGAGATATAAATAATTTCTCCTCCAAATATTTATTTGCTGTAAAAGCATACTGGAAGATAACCTCTAGTTGTTTGAAAATGTCAAAAATATCAATTATAACCCTAAGAATACACCTTTAAGGAAAGTCAATGTTGATAAAACATACATATTTTGGAAACTAAAAATATGGTTTCTTGACTGATAACTTTTGTGATATGAATAAAAAGATACCAGCTAGATTTACTTAGGATGTTTGTGCAACACTTCCCTCAAGCTCCCCACACTCTGAATTTGAATGGGTATCTGGTGTTTGAATTTTTATACACAAGCTGCTAAGTATACATAGTGCTCTGATGGGAAATACTAAAATAAACATTTACATCATGGGACATTTTCTTATATGAAACTCTTAACCATATTCAGTAATGATTCCAGGTACCTTATGGCCCCCAGGTTACTGTGTATAATTTACAAGTCTGTCTTGACACAAAGACCAGTCTCAAAAAAAGGGACAACCTGAATTATAAAATTAAACAAATTAATAAAACATGATTGGTAGATTGGAAAGATGCTTATATGATGCTTTAAGAGTTCCAGGTACTCAATGCAAAACATTAACATAATAGCCTATCTTGAAAGGATGAAAAAAACTGAATATGATGAATAACTTATGCTGTGTTTAAAGTAAACATGTGTACCCACTAATTTTAGTACACTCAAGATGAAGTACAAAAGTTCAATGCAAACCAAAGCATGTAAAAAAACTTTAAGGATGACAGCAGCAAATTACTGATTTTCCAATTTACCCACTCCCTAGTATTTTTAAACTAAGCCCTGCAAAAAAGGCTCAAAATGTACTATAGGAAAACTGGCACTATTTCTTTAGGCTACCCACACTACAATGTTAGCCATAAGATCACAAAGGGCTTGAATCTATAAAGAAGTTAACTTTTTTTGGTAGAGGAGAGGAAACCATTTAAAAAAAAATTGAGAATTCATCAAAAATAACAGACCCTCTTCCAAGAAAAATTTTATACACAATGTTAAGAAATCCTGTCCTAAAGTATAAAAATCAGATAAGGAAATCTTCTAATTGGGAAGAGTAACACAAACTTATTGTCTTTTTTGAGAATCATTCCCTCCCGTGCATCATCTCCTCTACACTGGATCTGTCTTGTTATGGTCAGTAACAAATTTGAAGTTGTAAAATTTAATGGCCACTTACTGGTCTTCATCTTTTTCCACCTCACAGCATTATTTCAGATTGATGATCAGTCAACTCATAACACTTTCCATTCGCTGCTGCCTGACACCAACTCTCTTGATTTTCCTTCTTTCAAGTCTCCTCTCCTGGCATCTCCTTTAGAATGCACGACCTCTAACTGCAGACTTTCAAGTCTCACCCTGGACCCTCTTCTCACAACACCTTTCCTCTCTAGGTAAGCTACAGGCATTCACCACTCAAAAGCCTCTCCCAAATGTATATGTATCTCAAGTTCAAAATATTCCTCTGAACTCCAACTAACTGTATCTGACTTTTATTTGACACCTTCACCTGCATGCCTCATTAGCATGTCTCAAACCTACCATATCCCAAAGGACTAATTTTCTACACTGCTCTCATCTCAACCCACAGACACACACACACAGAGGCCCTATTCCAGTCTTGTTCCTATCAGTAAAATGTCACCACTGTCTACGTAATGGCTAAAACCACAGAAACTTGGAGCAATTCTGGGTTCTTTCTCTCATCTCCCATATGCAATTCCTAACAGGTCCAGGTGTTCTAACCAATTCTCCAGCCACTACCTTAATCCTAGCTACCGTCACCAGTTACCTGGAACTAAGCAATACCCTTTGTTCTGGCCTCCCTTTTTCTGTTGTGCCTTCCTCCCAGCTATTTTCCATGTAAAGACTTTTAAATCATTTCTGAAATAACATCACTTCCTTGCTTCAAAACCTTGAATGGTTTCCCACTGCTCTTAGAATAAAATCCAAATTCTCTGCCATGGTTTATATGATCCCAGATCACATGGCTCTCCACACCTCAGGGCCTATTTGTGCTTCCCTGTCTGGGATGTTCTTTCTGTGCTTTTCACAAAGCTATCTCCTTTCTCTTCATGTTTCAGGTCTTTGCCTAAATGTCTTATTAAGCCTTCTCTAAGTAACATTCCCCCATCCCCAATTATTCTCCATCACTACACTGTTAAGTTCTCTCCTGCTGGCCAACCCAACTGGTAGTTACTGATTCTTTTTTATTTGATTGCTGTCTGTACTACCAACTAAAATTCAAGCTCCACAAGCCAGAGGCCAGTCTGTTTTAGTAACCCACAGAGCAAGGCCTAGCACACAGCAGACACACTAATATTTTTTTTTTAAATATGACCTGGTTACTCATGCTGCTGTCAATCTTATACAACATTGCTTTCTGATTATAATCTTATCTTTTTGAGCTGTATCCTAACTAAAACTTTTGTCTAAGAACATTCCAAGTTGAGTTCTATCTATTGCTATTTGAAAATGTGCTTGAAATCTTTTCCTATAGAATTTACTAGGGTCCATCACACATCAATTTTCCATCTATCAATTTAAATAGATACAAACACCCAATGTCCTGGTATTACACATAATGATCACCATTTCAATGATGATAGACCCTACAGGACCTATCTATTGATTATGACTACTTAAAATTTAATACCGAAGACAAGTCACTACAGACAAGTCAGACCTGACACCTGTGGCAAATGCACTGCTGAATGCTATGTTAGGGGCTGGATAATACCAATGCCAGTCCCTTTATTTTGCCCTGGCATTTCACTGTCTCATTCAAGTTCTTTAAAAAGCAGAGAGAATTCAGTTTTTGACTACTTAGTGAACAGTATGCTGCCCCAGGTAGCATAATCCAGTGACAACTTTCAATTATGTTCTGCCTATGAAAACGCTGGCTTTGCAGGACTTTCCTGACTCGGGTGAGACATCATCTTGGCCTTTTATAGGTTTATTATTATGAAGTGTGGCATGGACTCTACAAAGCATATATGTTTCAAGAAAAGAGCCACTAGTATACAGCAGCTCCTGATTACAGATCTCAAAGCAAGGAGCTTTGATGAGCTTCTTAGCCTACAGAGTAGGAAGTTTCCCAGAGGATTAGATGCATATTCTGACACCAGTTACTAGGTCTTTTGTTTTACTTCAGAGCATGGCTGCATACGAGGCTGAAAAAGAATGGGCTTATTATGAAACCCTGTTTCACTCCACTGATGATGGGGAATGTGTCAGATGTCTCAGGCGGGTGCCAGCATCTCTAACATAACCAACTATCTAGAATAGCTTTGGGATTTTAGGGAACGTCTCTAGGAAGCTCAATTTACTTAGCACCTCTAAACCCACACTTGCTTGTTGGCCAACAGTAACCTTATAAAGTCAAAACATGCGAATCAAAGGTATTGATATTTTCTTTATGCATCTTCTCAATCTAGCCTGCAGTATGTTCACATCTTTTGTATCACACTACAGTCCAGAGCTGCTCTGTGATTCAGGAAGGTGAAAACTGCCAAAACTACTTGGATGCCAACTCAGAAACACTGCCAGCAATGGACAGCTGTAAAATGTGACAGCAGTTTCCCCATTATCCTCTGAAGAGGGTAATGAAGACATTCCATTAAGCCATCAGACCCGAATTAGGTTTTTCCACTGGTGTCTTAATTTAACAAATATGTAATGTTTATCTATTCTTTTCTGGACACTGTAGGGATGTGAAGACATAATCCTTGCTCTCAAGGAACTTGAAGTCTACTGGGAAAGAACAAACCAAATAAAACTGGGGACAGATGGGGCTGCTTTTCAGTTCTATACAAGTAGCTGGAGTGTTATTCAAGGACCAAATGCTTCTAATCCTCTAGAAAATTGTCAAAGTTCCAAGCTACCAGCCTTTCTAAATATATGCTCTCCACTTATGACCTCAGTTCCATATTCCATCACTTTCTCTACAATTGTGTTTAAAAAACATTATATCTCCCTCTCTCATTTCCACTCTTTTCCTATTTCTTCCTCTCAGCCTACAAAGCATACTCTTAATTTTAAACTTCAAAACCCAAAGAAAAAATCCCCTCAAATATTTTTTTAAACAACCTAGCAGCTCTCTCCTACTTTGCTTCTTTTTTCTCCAGTTCCTCTTTATTTTCTCATCCTTCATTTGTAGACTTCCCTCAGAACACAACTCTCAATCTTCTGCTTCCCCTGGCAATCAGGTGTCCTTTATCATCCAAACTTTCAAATCTAATGTGGACTCCCAAAGCCAGTTTGAATCTCAGCGCCCCTGCCAGTCCACCTGATTCCATATAAACCTAAACACACGGAAGTGTCATGATGTCTGCAGCCACTTTCAAATGGTTCGGCAAAATATAGATAGGAGAAAGCAAACATGGTGAGATTTTAAGAGCTGATAAATCAGGGTGAAAGGATGGGTGCTCCCTGTGTTCTTTCAACTCTTTGGTAGCTTTAAATTTTACTAACTATAAAAGTTGGGGAAAAAACATGAAGATCAGAATCAAAGACAGGAATCACGGTCCCTGCCTTAAGGGGAGTTCATAATCTACTTAAGTCATCTAATCTAATTGAAAAGTAGGTCAGGCCTGAGAGTTCAATGGCTGATTACTAATAAACTTAAATATATAATCAAATTGCAAATATTTACTAAGGACCTACTAAGTGGCAACAGTATGCTAAGCATTATACCTGTATATGTTCAAAAAGCAAATGATTAAACCCAGGAGCAAGATCTAATCTTGTTTCCTTCAAGCCAGTTCACGTTCTGCCTTATTCCTTTTGTTAAGGGCACCACCATCTTCCCCAATACCTAAAGAATCTCTGACTCTGTTCAAGTGCTCCATATCTAAATCAGTGGCCAAATTTTCTGGATTCCACTGCTTTCTAGATCTCTTTCCTCTCCACACTGATGCAGCCCTCTTAGCTTCCCACTTGGATTACTACGGCAATCTCCAAATCTCCTGGCTCCCATCAAACTGCAGTCGACCCTTTTGCTTTGTCTCTATCCAGATACTCAGGTCTAATTGGATTACATTTCCAGCTCAGAAGGATTTCAACGATTCTCCAGTATCTATAAAATGAACTTCAAAGCCTTAGCCTGACACTGAGAAACACCACAAATTCGATCTCT
The DNA here is from genome assembly GCA_028627145.1 of Eidolon dupreanum. NCBI lineage: Eukaryota > Metazoa > Chordata > Mammalia > Chiroptera > Pteropodidae > Eidolon > Eidolon dupreanum. The sequence goes on along the minus strand of CM053507.1, from coordinate 133,678,911 downwards.
TATTTTTATTCTCCCACTCTTTCTTACTCTCCAGCCATAGGTTTACTGCCCAGGGAGGTCTGCCTTTCCTCTGTGTCTCTTGCTTACACTGTTTCCTCCAACACCAATATCCCTTTCTCCTACCCCACCCCGCTTCTCATTTCCTCCATGAAGCTTCCCAGATCACTAAGTGCTCCAGCCACTACCCCTTGCACCTAGGTCAAAGTAATTTCTCACTCCTCTGAACCCTTATAACATGTTATATGCAATACTCTGCAAATAATATTCCAAGTATGATTCCAAGTATCCAAGCACTATTCAAAATCAGTACATACATTTCTTACCGCCCTTACCAGATCATGAACTCCTTGCTGGTAGTGACTTTTCATGTGTAACAGGCACTGGTGGTTTGTGACAGGAGTTTAACATTAGTATCCTTTATAAGAATCCCTAAAAACTGTGAAGTGTTGCTTCCTAAGCTAAAGCATTTTCCCTCAATATATTGTTAACATTTTAACAGTGGTATCTTTTTTTTAACTTTTTCTTTTACTGTGGTAAAATGTATAACAAAGTTTGCCATTCTAACCATTTTTAAGTGTAGAATTCAGTGCTATTAACTACACTCACATTGTTGTGCTACCATCACCACTGTTTCCACATTTTTCATCACCTCAAACTCTGTACCCATTAAGAAATAACTCTCCATTCTCCCCTTCCTCCCGGCCCCTAGAAACCTCTAATTTTTCTGTTTCTATGGATTTGACTATTCTAGATATTTTGTGTAAGTGGAATCCTCCAATATCTATCATTTTGTGTCTGGATTATTTCACTTAGTACAACATTTCCAAGGTTCATCCATATTGTAGCATATAGCAGAACTTCATTACTTTTTATGGCTGAATAATATTTCAATGTGTGTATATACTACATTTTGCTTATCCACTCATCCATTGATAAATACTTGGGTTGTTTCCTCTTTCTGGCTATTATGAATAATGCTGCTGTAAACTCTGACAAGGATATGTTTGAGTCCCTGTTTTCAATCCTTTCAGGTATATACCTTGGAGTAGAATTGTTGAGTCTTACGGTAATTCAGTTTTTGAGGAACAACACTAGTATAGTTTTATAATACAGAAACATGGTCTTTTAGTAAACATAACAACCACAAGAGTTCCCGCTCATTTAGTAAGGATTTCACTCCTGGATAGATTTCCTTCCTTCCTTCCTTCCTACCCACTGAGGCCCCAGGTGATGATCTAATTTCCAGCAACCTGACCCTGGTTTGGGTGCTATTTTGATTGTGCTGACACTCCAGTCTCCCAGTTCTATTTTCAATACTGCCTTTGTGCACCACATAAAGGCAAACACACCTCAGTGGTAGCTCTCCAAGTGAAAATTATACTCTCCAAGTGAAACTGAACATGCAGTGTGAAGTCACACTCATATCCTCAATACATTTAGTAACATCTGATAAATTAAAGATACAGCAAAGGATATTCTTCTGCAAGTGAGATGACACAGGATTTTGTAAAGGATGACTTCTGCGGAACGCATTTCTTATACCCTCCAAAAAAAAATAAAATTTTAAAACATGCTAAACTGGGACGAGACACCACTACTGTTACAAGGAAAGGATCTTTTTTCATTCCAAGGTTAGTAGCCTGGGACTTCTAAACTGACATCTCAGTACTATTACCACTCATTCAAGGATTTGTAAAACCAAAAAATACAATAGAAGTTCACAGAAACCATCTGCAAGGATACACGCAGAGTGCTAAACCTGGAGCATTTCTGTGCAAGGGCAGGATCAGAAGAGGTCATGGGGGGATCTTTCACGTTTTACTCCACAACTTCTGCATTTCAACTTTTGGAAAATGCATTCTCAGTTACTGTGTAATGCCTTAAAATTACATTTAAAATACAAGTAATAAAAAGCAATGTTAAAGAAAAAGATGAGCTATTAAAAGGAGCTAAATGGGCAATTCTGTTATCACCAATGTAACACGTACAGAAAACCCAAATCTTATTTGAACTTTACAACACTATGAGATAGGCAAACCAGGTATTCAGCCTTTTCAGTATATGAGGAAAAGAGGTTGAGAAAATTTAACTTCTTAGACAAATGCATTACATTTTTTTTAAATGCTCTTCCCTTTAGCCTTTAAAGCACCTTCCAGAAAGTATGATTTAGTTGTAAAAATTTAAAGCCAACTGTATTTAATTTCATAATAGTTCTCCCAGAAAAATAAAAAATATTGACTTAGGTTTACATATTTAGGAAACAAAAATAGTCAAAATATAATAAAGTCGTATAAAAGGAAAAGTTATTTTTATTATTCTCTACCAAGCTCGAAATGTTTCATGACTTCTGAAAAATGTTTTATCCTAAAACAGCAGCCCCAAAAATCAGAATTTTTAGGTTTCGTGTCGCTGTACTAGTTCATTCAATACAAATATAACCATTAAGTAAAATCTGAAGTTTACAGGATTTGAGCAAAATAGATCATTTATTATGTGCAGACATACTGTCTAGAGACATTTATGTCTGCAGATTAGTTATACAGCTATAACTAGTCAATTTAGCAAAGCTTGAGCCCTAAGCTATAAATAATAGCTGCAAAACTGACTCTAATGGCCCAGAGTTCACCAGCTATCTAAAAGGCATAATTTTACAATCCTAGATAAGGCACGCTTTAGGAAATCATTATAGTTAAGAAAACGTTTTTCCTAAATGAACAGAACAGAGCCAAAATAAGGGGGCGAGGGCTAACCAAATGAACAGTACGTGAGTTGGGAGACTTATCTTACATATAACCAAAGAGTTCAGAGATACCAAAGCATTTGATTTCTATGGCAATATTAATTTTAAAATAGTCACATAAAATCTACTCAATATATTAACACTGAGGCTTTAACTTTATGTGCTCCTACATTATAACATATTTAGCAACTGCATTTCACACAAGTTTTGAAGTTCAGTAACTTGGAAGCCAAATATTTTTGCCAAGTAAAGTGCTAAAATCAGTGAACATAAAATGTGCACCTTCAAGAGAAAATTCTCACGCTGATTGGCAACAGTCAACTGTTTTGAGAGGTTACTATGCGCCAACTACTCTACTTTAATGAAGAAATGTGTTTACTTAAAACTACACACTGAATATAGAAAAAATGCAATCCTACAAAGGGTTAATACATAAGATACTCTAATTGAAAACCAATTATTTAACAAATTCAAAATATAATTTACAATTTCATAGAAACCAAACTATCAAGCTCTCATGCTGAGTAACATTAAAAAAAAAAACTATAAAAAATAAACATGCATGCATCCAATGTATCATTTAATTCCTATATTTTAATTGGAAGCTAACTTCAAAAACTATTTCCACACTAAATAATCCACTTCTGTGGACAATAGTGTACATTTAAATATTAAATAATTTAATCTCAAAAGGTACCAACACAAAACATAAAACCAAACTCATTTGAGTAAGCTGAATATTAAGACTATTGTTTCACGTTAAGTCAGTAACACAAGTAAGCCAACCAAAAGTAGAAACTGTAATTCACATTACTTAGATAGCCCCACTAGAAAATGTCTTCAGAAAATAGAGCAGTCTTTATTTTTAAAAGTCAACATAACATCCCTGGTGTTTTCAATTAAAAAATAAAGATGTCTAGTGTTTTCCCAAAATGTTTAAATATGTTAAAAGTTTTTCTCCCCACCACCAAACTACTCAATAACCATCCAGTTTGGTGCTCCACCTGACCACAGGTAATGCTGAAAAGTTTCACCTTGAAGAGGTAATTAGGAGTGTTTTCCAAGGACAAAAAGTTCTGTATATGCAGCGGCACAAACATCTCACAGGTGAACTCAGTTAAAATGGTATGAAACTAAAGTGTTCTTAACCTATTCTTTAACTTATCCTATTCTTTAAAAGTAATTAATCTCATGAAAACCTTCAAATTATTTACAATTTTTAAATTTCACTGCACTTATTTGCAAGAAAGCCATTATGTGTTTTGGTAAATGTTATCAGTTCTGAAACCATGCTTTAAAAACTTTATAATAATCAGCTAAAGCTGCCTGAACTCACAAGAGACACGTGGAAGAGCAGTAACTACAGGACACAGATCTAGCATGGGGAATGCCCATGCCCCACAGCGTGACCAACCAAGGGAAGCGCCAGGCTTCCAATGAACGACTCCACCAAGATTAAAAAAACAAACAAACCATCACAGCCCAAAGCCTTACCCATTTCTCCACTTTCTCAAAAGTCTGAAAGATTCGTAACAGCCAGGAAAGGAACCCTCAAAAATGACTGAGTGGTTCAGTCACAAACTACAGTTTGAGAGCACTTCATACTCAAAATGACTTTCCTTACGAAGCAGGAGAAAATTTTACCAAAGAACATCTCACACCTGACCAACATTAAGAATATATGTAACTCTATGGCAAAATTACTTTCCATTTAATCCATTAACCATAGTTCAGAAAGTCAGTGTTAATAAGCAAAATATTTCATTTAGCCTTCAACCTTCATATTTCCATAATGCTTGTTTTAAATTCTGTATGTGGCCACTTGAGTATTTTCTTGTCAGTAACTTCTACCTCTATCTCTAAGTTTAGCACACTTCTGAAATGTCACTTTCCATTCCAATGCCAATTCTGAGAACTGAGAAGTTAAATGTTATACTTAATTTTAAACAATGGGAGTAAAAGAATTGTACAATCAATCTCTCTTAAATAAATGGCTCTAAGTCCTTCTTCACTCCACTGTTGATTTAGTAAAGTCATCAAGTTTTCCACCATTACTTAACAGTAGCCAAATGACTATTCTAAATAAAATCAAGTGATTAATAACCCTTTGAACACTGGTATCACACTGTTTTTGAAACTGAAACACATATTTACTATATACAGTCTGAATAAAGCAATTTCAAGGAAAAACATCCCAATGGAAAAGTTCAAATGTATAAAATAACTTAAAATCTTTTTATCAAAACCACAAATTATTTCCTAAATTGGTTTGCCAAAAGCCCAACACAAAACTTAAATATTACGGAAAAGTTTGAGGATCCACTGTTTAACTCTATGCTCTCCTAGTAGAGGGCTTGAATAACGGATCATAGCAAAGAAACCTTCAAAGCCACAATGTACCTGATCATCTAAACGGTTTTACATCATCCTTATGACATATCAAAGATCCAGGATTAGGCAAACGTACATCTTTAAATTCACTTGACAGTTTTGTTTTATATGTAAAAGCATCCACTCCAAACAAACTATTACTTCTCTTCATTATAGTACTGAAATTGTCAGAAGCGCATCGAAACATCATACTCAGGTTAATATCAACTTTACCTGACGTTAGCACCAAAACGAGTGTTATTAAACAAAAGAATAAAAGCAAAAGTTCATAATAAAAAGAAAAAAACCCAAGATGAAAGAAGAATTTTTAAAAGAAATAAATTTGAAAGAACGCTCACCTGCAGTTAGGTGGAGGGTCTAAAGTGATATCTGCCAGTTCCTTCTGAATCCTGGAGTCAGGGAAGTTAAGAGAGAAAAACACAAACATTTAGGCGTTGGTAACCTCCCATCTGTAATGCACAGCTCTGGCAGATAAACCTAACCTCCTGCCGTGATAACTGGATTCTACTAAGGGAGAAAACCACACACCTAAAGCTTCAGAGATCGTCATTTAGGAAAAAACTTTTCACGCAGGCAGAGAGTTGGCGGGCCAGGGTCTCGTTATCATCTACAACGTTTGGGTGCGAATCTGGCCTCGGACGCTAAAGCAGTTCTATTTCTTGGTGTTTTCCACTTAGGGAATAATTTAAAAGCTTCTCACTTGCAGACTAGTTTTCTGAATGGTACTAGAATGTGTCAGCACGCATTGATCCTTCCCTGTACCTCCGGGCCCTGGACCTCCGGAGAAATCAGAGCCATCGCGAGGGTGCAAGGACACGCCCCACAGTCTCCGCCCCCGCCCCTCAGGGCCCGCCCGAGTCACCCCTTGCACCTGGGACGTCCTCACGCCCAACCCCGCAGGGCGCCCCCCCAGGCCGCCCCGCGTCCTCAGTGACGATGCCAAAATGGCCGCTCCCCGCGGGGCCCCTCGGGCCCTAAGTGACCTGCCGGCCGTCGCGGGGTCCCGGGAGCGCACAGGCCGCAAAGCAGACCCCTCCGGCTAGCCGCCCCCAGCCGCCCGGGGTCCCCGCCCCCACCCGCGTGCACCACACGGCTCGGGCGGCGCATGCCGGCCGCGCGGGTGAAGTTGCGTGTCGGGGGTGGGGAGAGCCGCGCTGAGACGCCGGGCGACTTCCCAGCTCGCCTCCACCGCGCCCCGTAGCCTCCAGCCCCGACGCCGCGCGCGGGGCCCAGACGCGAACACGGCCTCCAGTAGCAGGCCCGCAGCCCGCACAGGTGCACTCGGGCCCGCCCCGGGTCCCGCACGCTCGCTCGCACTCTCGGCCCACCTTTCCGGACCTGCCTTTTCCCGGACATTCTCTAACTTCCCTTAAGTCTGCCCCCTTCCTTCTCCATCCAGTTTTCTGTCTCTGCAACAACTCACGACTTCACAAAGAGCTCCATCCCCCACTCCTAGGCCGACGCCACCAGGCCGTTCACACCAAGCCCTTGCCTTTGTCGTCTGCTTACCTAGGCGCTTAGAGCATCAATTAAGACGACAAAGTTTGAGGCCTTCGAAACAGTGCCTTCAATTTTTATAACCTTTTCTGCTCCTCTCATTTAAAGCTCTAACGGGCTAGGTTTTAACTTAATCTTACTGAGGCAGCACGGTAGTAAAAAAACTAATACACGTTCTAATGGCAATCTGAATCACAATGGATGCTTTTCTCTTTTAAAAGGTTTTGAGGGCAGAAAGACAAGGCTGGCTGGATCCTTTGGAGAGCAGGTTTTAGAAGGCACTGTTTTTTCCAGGTATAAGAGAATTCAAGGGTGGTGATTGGGGACGTGCTTTAAGTCTCCAACTGGAGAACATTTCCTGTCCCCTACAAATCTGACCAACTTTAGGGGTTTTGCTCACAACCCCTACTGATATCTATGTGTCCTGCTAAATTCTACTGCTAGCAATAACCATTTCAGTTCTGAGATACATCCCTGCTATATGACTCATTATTGCATGTCAGAGTAAAAGTTTGGAACCCTGGTTTCCTGATTCTTGACCTGCATGCATATTAGAATGACTGTATGTTAAGACCTAAATGCATAGGCAAAAAATATCCTTCACCTGAGGATGTCGCATAAAAATATTCAATGACTTCACTTCTCCTTGCCAACCCAACCTCTACTACTAAATAGCCAAGAAAGTAGTCGCTTCTTTAATACCTAAAAAGTGTAACATCAGACAGCTTTATCCACTTCGTTTCTACAGCAAACATTTGCACCATTTCCAGAACACTGGCAAAAGATTTACAAGAGTAACTCACATATGTTCCATAGACTAATTCCTGTCCAGACCACTCTCAATGGGGGCTTTCCTCTTCCAGTGGGCTAGAAGCCACTTTCCAGTATGCAGTTAAGTAACCTTCTGTCAGCCAATTCAGGCTTCTTTTTCATTCTGTCTCCTGTTATACAAGCACCTTCCAATTCTATGAGCAACACCTGCTTTCCAAATCAATATATTTCAGAGTCACTTCTGTTGGGTCCTGCTAAGATCAATTTCCCCTTATTCTTTCCTGGATACACCGTCCATCTCCATTTTTTACTTTTACTAGTAACCTCAGCCCTGCTTTAACACTAACAGCCATTCTTTCAGCAAGATATCCACGAAGCTAAAACTGATATTAACTTTATAGGTAAAATTATATTTGTAGCTTCCATCTCTCATTTTTTACACCATCTTTCCCAGGCATTTCCAAAAGTTTTTAACTTCCTTGGCATAAAGAGACATATTGTTTTGTGACAAATCCTCTTAATTTACTGACACAAAGCAGACTGTTTGATATCTGAAACTTGCGCCTTTACCCTCAAATATATACATGTACACCAGGAATATCCAACAAAATACAAAAACACTAATAACCTAAAGCAAATATCTTGCTTTAGTCAGGTCAGGCCAAAAGTTGTCCCAGTGCAGACCAACGATTCCTGACCCTGAGAGGGGAGCGGTGACCAAGGAAGGCCCCATCCTGAGTGGGCAGCACAGATGCCAGGTTCCACTACTCAATGAGGGCCAGTAAGGACTCCTGGGAGGCTGAGATGCAGTCACACCAATTCTCTGAAAATGAGCACAACCTTGCCAAGGCATCTTGGCACTTAATAGTCTAGACTATTTAAAATAAGCTAAAGTTACTCCTTCATCTACTCACGGTTAGATCACCAAAGCACGTTAACAACTTTTCAAATTTCAAGTCAAAGAGAATGACAGAACGAACTTTCAAACTCCAAGTTTCAGGTTCACTAGTCAGTGGAGAGATCTAAAGCCTCATGTTCCATTTTATTTTACATTCTTTTAAGAAAGATGTCCCTATCTGGTTAGATTTAGATTCCTTACTATCTTTCTGGTTTGTCACTTTAAAGTTTAATGACTGTCCACCTGAGAGGAGGAGTTAATGAAAGTTAAGGGGGTTTCCAGGAATCTGCTATAGATTCTTTGAAGAGTCATGGGGATCAGAGGGAATTACTGAAGGATGATGGAGGTAAAAAGTAATTTCTTCTCTTCTAAAAGGAAAAGAGTAAAGAAAAAGAACCACCACTTGAATACAACTTGTGCCATTAAAAAAAAAAAATTTTACAGCACAAGAGGAAATAGCACCAAAATTTTTGAATCTTCCTGAAATTCGGTAAATTCAGTTGCTTATACTGAACAAGAGAATTACTGTTTTCATCACATATCGATTCCTTCATTTGCCTCAACTCCAAATCAGAAAAATTTCTTTAAACTCCATTGGAAAACTTCTCTCTCCACCTATTACATTTCTTACCCTGCTAGTATAGTTATTTACTCCTTATGCAGTCTGTGGAGGAAAGCTCCATTCAAAAAGATCGTATGTGCAACAGGTGAAGAGGATGTAAGGTGGTAACAGAATTTTCATTCTGAGAGTTGCCTGAGCAGGAATTAGTAATTAAGTGCGATGACTGCCTTGGGGAGGGTCACAGATTCGTGATTAATAAGACAAGTAATCTGAAATCATATTTGGGGGCGGGGGTCAGTAATGGAGGAAGTAATGAGGATTCTTACAAACTTCAGCAAGAAATGGAAAAGGCAAGCCACAACAGAGGCAGGTGGACAATGATTAAAAGAAAGAGAAAAAGAACCAAGCAGCAAGAGAAAAAATAATGAGGGCGTCCAAGGCCCTTCTTTCATTTTTAAGAACACAAATCATGAGGCGCATTTATGCTACCCTCATTGGGAGACAGACCAAATGCCGCAAGAGGCAGTTCGGGAAATAGGAAGCCTGAAGAAAAAAAAAAAAGTACGGTACCTCTTGGCGCTGGTGGAGAGGAGTTTGGAGTTTTTGCTCATGCTGACTTTACTCTCCTTCTTCTTGGGGGTGTTTGTTTCTTTCTCGGTTTGCTGGTTGGAGGACGAAGATGAGGAGGAGCTGGTGCTGGCCCTCGAATCGTCATCCGACATAGCGAACCCCCCACCCCACCCCGCAAACAGCCCCTGTAGGAGGTGGGAAACAAAACAGAAACACAACCCTGCAGCCAGTGTAAATAAGGAACTCGGGTGCTGTCAGTAGGACTTGAGTCAGGGGTGCACCCGACCGCCCACCGCCCTCCACTCGCTTTTCAAAGTCTTCAGGCCCATTAAGGCTTCTGCAAATTGGACGCAGCTTGTTTATTTTGGGCCCCAAGCGGGGGACGCGGTGGGAAAACCGTCAGGAGCAAAGCGAGCTGCCCCTCCCTCGCCCCCCGGGGCTCCCATCGGGGCTGGGAGGGGAGAAGCCTGGCGGGCGGAGGGCGGCTGGGTGGGGGTGCGGGCTCCTCGGCGGGGCAAGGAGGGAAGGTCCCGGCGGTCGGCCGGCCTCGGGGGTGTTTTCATCGGCTTTCCGGGGGTCGCGGGAGGCGAGTGGCCAGGGCGAGACTGCTGGGGCCAGGAGCAGAGTTTGGCAAGGTCGGGAAGAGAGGAGGGGCGGAGAGGAGTAAGAGAGGAAGCCGAAACAGGGGGACGGAGGCGGGGAGCGGGTGCCCGAGAGGGGGAAGGGAGAGGCCGGCACGGGGTGGGGGGGGTGCAGGGACGACGAGGCCCGAAGTCCCCCCCCCCACGCCGCGCCCCGACGCCCCTCCCCGCCGGCCTGCCGCTCCGCCGCCCCGCTCGGGGCTGCGTGACCGCGGCGGGGGTCCTGAGCACACGCCCGATTGGCACCCCAGGTGGGGGTGGGGGTGCGAGGGGGACAGGCCTCCTCAGTGAGGGAATAACAATGAGCCCGTCCGCCCCGGAGGGGTTAATCCCCGTGGGCCCCCACCCCGGGGGAAAACGGGGCTCCCCCTCCCCCGCTCCCGGCCCCCTGGGCGGCCAGTGGGGGGCTCCCCGAGCAGCGCTGACAGTTCGAGCCACGATGCCCCCCCGCGTCCCCGACGCGGGCGGTCTCCGCACCCCACGCGGCCCGGGGTCCTTGCCCATCCCCCGCGGGCGGGCCCCGGACCCCTGGGACTCCCCGGCCCCTCTCCGGCCCCCCCAGCCCAGTGCCCAGCGGCCCGGGCGCAGCGGGTCGGGGGAGGCGGCGAGGGGTGTCCCTGAGGCCCGGCGACGCGGCCGGGGGGCGGCGGGCGGCGGGGGGGATCCCCGTACCTCTCTTTGTGTCTGGCTCCTCCGTGCCGCCGCGGCGGCTGCTGCTGCGGCTGCGGCTGGGCCTGGCCACTCGTGTCTCTCTAGCTGGGAGAGAAGCGGAAGTGCAGCAACAGCAACTATTAAACAGGCAATGGCTTCCCCCAGCCACACACGCTCGCACACACACTCCTCCTCCCCCTCCTCCCCCTCCTCCTCGCTCTCACCCCTCCCCCACCCGGGCCGGGTCCCACCCACCCGCGCTCCCCTCCCCCTGCACACCTCGGTGCGGGTGGGGGCGCGAGGCGGACCCTGGGGTCCCCGGGAAACCCTGCCCCCTCCCCACCCACATCCCCACCGAGCGCTTCCTCGGACGCCAGGGAAGGGGTCGAGGGGTGTGAATTTTCTCTCAAGTGGTTTGGGGGCCTGGATCCTGGGCTGGAGAGGGAAAGCTGTTCCGAGAAGGGGGACTCTGGGAGCGATTGGAACTGTATGGAATAAGGGGGTCACGAGAGGAAGTTCTTTCCAATAAGGGCTTTTGGAAGGAGGGGGCGGTGGCACATTGGTGAAAAAGATGGTAATCTGGTGGCAAGGACTTTGGACTAGAAAATTCAGCGGGAACTCCTAAAAGTGATCAGTTTATAGGGGAAAAAGAAATCCCAAAACAGGGGTTTCCTTTGGGCTTCCCCCTCTGGCAGTTTACCTGCGAGGAGCAGAGGGCGGTTGGTTTAGGCACTCCTGGGGGAAAAAAACCCCAAACTAGAAATTTTCTGCTCAGGCACGTGCAATTTTACAATTTTAGTCACTTTTATAGAAAGTGGTGGAGTTTTACAAAAGTGATACAAAGGATTTCATGAGAGGTAAAACCAACGTGTAACAGGTTTACAAATGTGAGAAAACACGGGGAATAGACCCTATGCTACTGAATTAGACTGGATTTAGACGGACAGTCTGATGTTTGGAAATTGGATTAAAAGTTTTGGGGACTCCTGTACCTTCTTCAGCTACAATATAAATGCTATTCAAGTAATCGTTTTAAAATAATCCCTCGGAAATTCTAAATTGTTCCTTATTTAGTATTTTTACCAAGATTAATTTTTTAAGGTTAAACCATCAAATAACGATTTAGTTTCTTATTTGTCATTTCAGTTGAAGGTATTTAAAGAGATACGCAATGCCACACATACAAGGTCTGGTACTCTAAGGAGACCGCCCAGTCAGATTTCCGCGGGCCACTCTAAATTATCTCATTCAAATTGCCATCCTTTCCCATGGCAACAGTGGCTTCAGTTACCACAAGACAACACAAGATATAACGCCCCACGATATATTCACTAACCAAGAAAACAAGCATTCTTACCACTCCTCTAAACCCTTTCCAACCCTCGACATGAAACTCCCAACTTTATCAAGACTCAAAAAGTAATTGTGCATTTTGCTTGTTCAATACTTACCAGGAAACCTGTATACAAGGAATTGTCATAGAATCAAGGAGTCCAATTGCTGGAAAAAACTATAGGTCATCATTTCAGCCTCCAGCTTTGTATCTGCAGACAGAGCTATCTCTCAGTCACTCAAATACATAAAAATGTTGAAAAGATTCCCAGACATAAGTGTTTGGTTTCAAGAGTCCTGGTAGAGCGTATAAAAATAATGACATTCCCTGCTGTATGCTATTTGAAAACAAAACAAAATCCATAAAACCAGGTTGTATACTTTTTGTATTTTTGATGAAAAAATATATAAATTCAAGAGAAAACAAGAAACATGAAATAAACTCATTTGGAGTAAAGGAAATCTAAAAACAGTTATTAAAATTGGGACTTCCTCTTAAAATCTGGTTTTCTGATACTTTAAAATATGAGTCTACATTATGAGTACAACCAGTAAAAAGTCATATACAGGATGAGAGTTGGCTGAACACAGGAAAATAAACGATTTGATTTGCTGATGTGACTAGGACAACGGGTGAATTTTTTTCTTTCATTTTGGCTTACATAAATTGTAAACTTGGGTACCAACTACAGTATTTTTTTAAAAAAATGGAATATGCTATTTTGTGTGTCATTGTTGATGCTTGGGTTGGACTCATCCCTGGGGAAATAAATCATATAATTGAAGGTCTCCTTTATAGGGAAGTACTTTTCTAACCACTCACCAGTCTGGAAGGACACTAGCTCTATTTTGTGCACTAGCTTTCGTTATCTCTAACCCTGGTTAGTGCTTTATGGTTTGGGAATGACCCCTGAGGGAGAATAAACACATCAAAATGTTTAGGAAAGAATCCACTACTCTCAAAAGACTAATCTTTATGTTAGATTATTTTAAATATACTGTTGTCTCAGTCATAAAAAAATAAAAATTCATTCACAAACTTCCAGTTCTTCTACCTATTAAGTATGAGGCCTAAGAAGCTAAAATGACCTCTCCGAGCCTCAGACCCTCATCTAGAAAGGGCAAGAATACCTGCACTGTACTGGCTGGCAGAATTGTTAGACAAATCAAATGTGTATCTATAATAAAGATGGTTTATTAACTGTTATACAAAGTAAATTATTAATAATCCCACCCCGATCCTACTTCTCAGAAATTTTGTTAGGACACAGGGTCTTTGTGACTTAGAATGGATGACAGGTATCAGAAACCTCCCAGGAGAAAGAGAATCAAGGAATCATAGGATTTTATTTACTAGAAGGTATCTAAGATATCTTTGAGTTCAAACTCCTCATGTTATGAATAAAGAAATTAAAGCAAAGAAAGCCCATATATCTTGTCCTAGGTCATTCAGTAAATAAGTGGCAAAATTGTGGCTATGGCCCATGCTGCCTACAGATGATTTTGTCAGTTCTGTCAATATTGAGGGAAATGAGGAGGATCCTCAATTATATTATAAAAAGATATATTAAATAGTAAAAACCTGATTTATAAAAACATACTAACAATCAAAACAGGAAAATAGAAAAATGGAAACAAGGGAATCACTGATTTAATAATATTTACTTGTACCAATTAATTACCCCGATTGAAGTTTTCTACTCTCCATTCTGAGAATAACCATCATTTATTTACATTATTTAAGAGCATATTTTAAATATGTAACACATTCCCATGCTGTATTCTCCTAATGATATCAAAGGATATGCCATGAAAATATGCTTCTGCTTCTCCCCCAGCTCCGTGGCAGTCTATGTATTTGGAAGCAAATGCATACAGATAGGTGGGGATGCTTTGATAGGAATGCTCAATTTACATTTAAAAGATGCATCCGGTCACAGAAGCCCAAATGGTGCAACACTGTGATAGCTGTGGGCTTTGAGAAAGTGGGCTTCAATTTTTACTAATATTTATTCCTGATTCTTTGAATAATCCCACTTTCTTCTTCAAGCCATCTTAGAGTATCGAGCACTTTTAAGTAGAAGCACTTGAAAACCAAGGTGCTAACTGATCCCTGGGAGGTGAAATGATACAGTTGATTCAAAAGAAAGAGACCCAGTTCCACTTTTGAGCACTGGTATTTTAGGCTTGTTGCTTACACTGAACTCCAAATATTTCATAAAGGCGACCATTCTCATTGGCCAATTTCACACCCAAAGAATGTCAAGCAAATTAACATTTCTTAACATGGGTTTTAAAACTTACCTTATAGCTGGACAGAAAAGATTTCCTTTATCTCTCAAAAGAAAAAAAAATCTTATGTTTGGAATTGTAAAAGAATTTCTGTAAAGCTTTTCTGAAAAGATGGACTCACTGTGGATCTCAGTCCACTTGTATTTTATGATGCTCCTTTGCCTAAAAAATATGTTTTCCAAAGAAGGCTCAATTCCACAAAGCCTAATGAGATCTGGATCTTTTATCATCAGGTCGCTTTTCCCTAGGCTTAAAAAAAAAAAAAAAAAAAAAAAAAACAACCAAATAACAGAAAACACCAATCTCTTTGAAGGACCCTAAGCATTGTCAGACTTTATTGGTCCTGAATTTTGCTATCACAGGAAGCTAGGACAAGAGCTAAATTATTTTTTCTACCACATGGAGGCATTGAACAACCATGAGATTTTCAAAATTTACCAAGACTTAATAAGAGTCTAAAGCTTTCTCAGGCATGGGCAAAAAAGTTTGATGTCGACAAATGAATTGTGCTTAATATGAAAGCATTCTTCTCAGTTTATAATTTAGGATCTCCTCCTAAGGCCTACTCTCTAAACAAACTAGCCTTCTTCAACCTCCTATACATGGATAACACAAGGACAGACTATATTGGAACATACTGGGTTGCAGCGTGAGCAGTTTGGTTCATTAGTCTTTGAAACCTTTCTTGAACTTAACACTTTTTCAGTTTACTGGAATTTGGAGGAATGAAATAGTAGGGAAAAATTAATTTCACACTTAATTCTCAATTGTGAAACATTTTTTAAAACGTTAGCTTCCTCATAGGTCCATGGTGTGGCAAATCTATAGTTAAGGATCCAGTTTTGAACCCAAATTTTATCTTAATAATTGCAAACCCCAGAAGCATTTAACAGCAAAGATACCAATCTTGGCTTGTGAAGCCTACCTAACAAGTTTTGTCTTTGCAGCAGACAGTACTCATGTCTCAGCCCCAAATCAGTTCATCAACAAATATTTATTAATTGCCATATGTGTACTAAGCACAGTGCTAGGTGTTGTGGCAGATTTAAAGAAGTCTAAGAGATTCTCTCTGCCCTGTAGCATGGGCTAGGGGAGAAAGGATTATAATCTAGAAGGGCAAGTAGGATTTGGGAGGATGAAGAGGCATGCCCAGGTATTGATATGGCATTTAAAAAGATACGGGGAAACATCGGACTCAAAATATTTTGTTACTCAAATATAAATATATATAATATAAAATATTTTACATTAAAAACTGAAAGAAACTGGTCTTTATTCTTCAAAAATGTCACTGGCATGAAAGACAAAGAAAAATTGAAATTCCAGATTAGAGGAAACTAAAAGCCTGAGAACTGAAGGGTAATATATGATCCTGGACCACATCCTATACTGGATGGGAAAAAAATTATAAAGACTATAATTAGATCAAGTGAAAATATAAGAGCATGGAAGTTAGATTAGATAAAAGTATTACATCAATGTTCAAATTTCCTGAAGTTATAACCGTACTAAGGATATTCTTATTTTTAGGAAATACACACTGAAACATTACAGAATAAAGATTCACGATGTCTGAAAATGATTTAAATAGCTCAGAAACATAAACAACAATATATGTTTGGGGGCAGGGGAGGGAGAGAAAAACAAAATTGCCAAAATGTTACAAATTGGTAAATTTGGATAAATGGTATACCTATGTTCTCTGTTATTCTTGTGACTTTCCCGTGAATTTGGAGGGAAAAAAAATGTAGTTTACCTCAGAGGAAATGAAATGGAATGAAGGAGAGATTGCTAACTCATTACACATCTCTCTATTGTTTCGCTTCTTAAAGTTGTACATTACTTTAGTTCCTTTAAAAAGTCTAACCACTAAATCTTTAAAGAACAAAAATATATATGGAAGCCGAAAAACTCAGGAAGTGATTGGGGAGACCATGAATACACTAATTTGGCTGAAGGATGAATCAGAAAAGCGAGTGGGTGGGTAGAAGGATGAAAGTGAGTACCTGGAGTTTGCAGGGGGGCTTCCACAGTAAACTAAGAATCCTGGATTTCATTAGAGGATGAAAGGTACAAGGGAAAGACATTAGAGGCATTTTAGCCCGAGGGTATTTTAAGAAGATTAGTTTGATAGAAAAGCCAGAAAGGAAAGAAAGAAGTCAAGGAAACCAGGAGGAAGCCATTGAGGGGTCTAGGCTTAGGGAAGCAGCTCCTAATTCCTAATTCTCCGCGCTTATTTTAATTAATCACTGTTTAATCCTGAAGCTCTGGGAATTTAAGTCCCATGGTAGCACAGAGTCTATCTGCTTAGAACTATTTTAGAACAGTGCCTGGCACTTAGTAGGCATGCAATTAAAAAATTAACAAAGGTAGAGAATGAAAACCGTCCTTGTCTGTAATTGTCCTGCTTTCCTTTTCCCACCTCTTCTGATAGTTCATCAATCACAGATGCATGATTACACCATCAAGCCATTGACAAGGGATGCGTGGGGCCTGTGTTGCTGTTTCCAGAGAAGCGTGAGTGATCCCAGGATGAGGCCTGAAGGGACATTCCACCCCCCAGTGTGGAAAGGGATCCCCGCCTTAACATCAGAGTTATAGAATGCCATGCTGGAAGAGCTCTAGAGAGCATCAAACGTACCCTGTTCTATTGACAGGTATGAAAGCTGAGTTCCAGAGAAGCAAGATGAGTTTTGTGAGGTTAGGAAAAATCAGCGTGGACACTAGGAACTTAAGGAATCCACCTCTTCACATCTCAAACATGGAGCAGCAGCCAGGGACTACAGAAGCCAGAGGGAACCTCTGTGGAGGCAAGCATGCTCTTCTTCTATCTACCCAGCACTGCTTTCCATGGAGCTGGACTCTATCGTAATCTTTGATCTCCCCTGGGCAGGGGTCATTAATTTGGGCGCAGATTCACTACACATGCGTGCGTGTGCACACACACACGCGCACACACACACACACACACACACACACACACACACACAGACACACACACACACCTTGCTTCCTGAGTTACATCTACTAAATTGAAATCAATCCTAAACCTCAGAGTAAGGTGAAGTATTTGCCCAATGTGGCTGTGAGAATAGAAACAAAGATTCCTATATTCCCTTCTTCATTCCTGACCTCTGTCACCTTGAGAAGTCTTTTTAGATCTCGGTGAAATAGGAAAATAGAAAAATACAGTAGAGAAACAGGTGGGGCACTTTGACAAGTCCTTCAACCCGCTGAGTCTTTATTGTTGCATGTGTAAAATTTCACTTTATAAGATTTTTGAAGGTTAAATGAGAAACATCTATAAAATGCTTAGTCCAGTGCCTGGCATGGACTAAGTGCCCAATAAATGGTAGCTATCATCAGCTGAGCTTAACATGTTATTCTGGTTTAATGTATTTTTCAAGATTTAATTCAGTGACCTCAGACTTTCTTTGGCTGTTCCAGAGTTAATAAATTAGAAGCGTGCATGCAGCCATACCTCACATATACTATTTTGTGTTGTTTCCTGTTAGTTGTGAAATTGTAAGAAAAAGCAGAGGACCCCTGCTATATCCCAGCTTTAGCCCAATGCCAAATTATAGAACTGAGTAACCACCTGTTGACTGATTGCTACAGTGACAAGAGCCTCTGAAAGAGCATGAACAAACAGGTAAGTCAGAAAACATTGGGTTTCACCCAGAAATGTTCCTCTCTTAGTAAGTCAGAAGGGCCCAAGTACATGATGCTTCCACTTAAATTGTCTGGAAAACTGTCAGGTGAAGTTTCGTTTCAGAGGATTTGTGTCTCGTACACGGAATTCTCTTTCTCTCTAGATGGAATGTTAGTCCAGATTCTTAAAAGTGTTAAATCAAGAGATCCTAAAGAAAACTGGCTGTGGGCAAGTTGGGATTTTCAAAGAAGTTTAAAACACAAGGACTTTTTCTGGACAATTTGTCAATCACAACACGGGTGAGCATGAAAAATGTTGGTGAGAATGTTTAGGCTCCTTAACATGATTATTTTCCCCATAAGATTTGCACATTGGAATCCCAGAAACAATAAGACTATTATAATCAGCACTTTTTGTTTGAAAAAGTCATGTTCTACAGCATCTGCTCGGGTTCTTATGGCCAGTCTAGGGGAAAGATTTAAAACTGTATAATTTGAGGAAATATTTGTCCTCTTCTTAGATTTCAATATATTAATTATATTTAGGGGTTGAGAGTCAACTTTTCTTTGAAAACAGATTTTTAAAATATAATTATATAAAGATTTATATCAGAAACACTCAAATAGTGAAAAATGCACTTATCCACAGCTCTGGGTCACTCCTTGGCACTACTGTGTCCTTGAGTGATATAAGTAGGGAGATTAGAAGGATCCTTCTAATGCTGAGTTTTACATTCCAATATTTAGAGTTTACTTAGTTCCAGTTGTGTCTTAAAATAAGTTTTTTTGGGGGATGGTGAGTTGGCCTAAGAGGTATATATTTAAGATGTTATTTTTGGAAACTGCTAGAGAATGAAATGAAAACTTGCGATTTTCCTTGAACTTGGCATGAATAAAATATTTTATGAACTTGGAGGTGAATACATTTACTCTTCTCAAACTTTCTCACTTGGAAATGAGTGGTATAGAGCAGAGGCCAAAACAAGGAATTCAAATTGTATAGATTTGCCTTAGCTCTGTCCCTGCTTATGAATCAAACTATCAAAATTATCAACCATCCGCTTCTTAAAAACAAAAACAAACAAACAAAAAACTCCTAACTTGCTTTGATCTCTAATGTGTTCATATTATAAACACATATTATTATTGATACCATGCCATCATTTATTTATTGCACATTTAGAAAATTTAGATTTAGCCCTCTTTATAGGAGAGGCTAAAGAGGTTTTCCTTAGAAGTATAAGATGTTTTGTTTTGTTTTTAATATAGGATTTTGCTATCCTCTTTTTATGAAATATATATGAAACTCCCACTTGTGTAAGATGTAGAAGGCAATGCTGTGCTGTGTCACCATCATTGACTTGAACATAGTATTGTGCTATCTCTGGAACGACTTTAAAACACAGCTTATGCTTCTTTAAAAAGCCCCTTTTTGTTTGTTTATATTTTACTGTGAAAAATTTCAAACATTCAGAAAAGGAGAAAGAATAGTACAAGATCCTCATATATCCACCCTATCACAGATATTCAAGAATTGAATTGATCATATTTGTCATATTTGCTTTATCTATTGTTTTGCTAATTCATTTAAAATTACAGACATCAAGACAATTTACCCCTAATTCTTTAACATTCTTCTTCAAAATACATACCATTATCACACCTGACAAAACTAGCAGTAGATTCTTAGTATTGTTTAAATATTCCATACATATTCAATTCTCTAATTTTCTTTGAGGTTCAAGTCACTATTCTATTCAAGATCTTTTCTCACCTTTTTTTTTTTTTTTTTTTTTTATGTCCCTGGCTTATTGAAGAGATATGCCAATTTGTATTGCAGAATGTCCCATCTTCTGGATTTGCTTGATTGTTTTTCCTTATTGTACCATTTAACATGACACCTCTATCCTTTCTAGGTCCTGTAAATTTGAGGTTTCATAGAAAGGTGTTATTCATTCCAGTTAAACATTTTGGGCAAGATGGTCAAGTCATAGGTATACTTTGTACTTCCCCTTGCATTACAACAGGAGGCAATGACTTCTTGTTCCTTAAAAGGTATCTTTTGAGAAGCAGAAACATTTGCCATTTCTCATTTCTCTTAAAAGACACCACCGGACCTGAAGCCAGAAATGTGAATGTCATTTAACCTCTCTGATCCTCAGTTTTCTTGTGAGAGACAAAACCAATACTTACCTCTCCAACTTCATAGGATTGTGGTAAGGACCATACGAGAACATAACAGTAACACAACTAATAACTACCACTTATTGGGCAATCACTATGTCAAGCCCTATGCAGAGCTTTCCATTCACTATTTCCATTAATCCTCGCACTAACCATGAGAGACAGGTACCACTATTATCATCTCCATTGCACAGATGAAGAAACTGAGACACAGAGAGTTTAAGCAATTTGGTCCAAGTCAAACACCTGGTTAAGAGGGAGGAGGTGGGATTTAAACACAACCAGCCTGACTGCAGAGCCTGTGCAGGAAATCATGTAATACCATACAAAAGAGAGGTATCGACACAAAAATACCAGTTGTTGTGTTAGGGGATCGAGAGGATGGTGTTTTGTTTTTGTTTTTTCCTTTCTATTTTTTAGACTTTCACTGATGTTATTCTATTACTTTAATAACCACAAAATGAATAGGCATTTACAAGGGAAGACATGCATTATGGATATAAAATAACAATCAGAATCATTTATTACTTACCTGCTCTAGTGGTACTGACAACAGAATAAAAGAAATCACATCAACAATAATAAAAAACTTTGCCTAGGGGGAAATAGACATGTGAAGTGACACCATAAACAGATATTTGGTATTTTCTTCTCCACAATTCTACTCCTTTTGTCCTATTTATTTGACATATAGCTCACTTCATAAAAAAATGTTTAAATATTGATTTCCAAATAGCTTCACTTGGTCCTAAAACAATATTAACAGACTGTGTGGTTTCTGAAAAGATCTATTCTACTCTTTCTGTAAAAAAAAAAAAAAAAAAAAAGAAGTTTTTGTTTTTCTCCAGGATTTTTGAATCAAGAAAATTAGTTTGTCAATTATACCTTAACATGATAACCATGAGATTTCTTTTTAAAGGTGTGGTTAAGGCAAAGAAGCGTGGCTGTCACTGGGTCCTCTGGGTTAAACCTTTCAGATGAGCATCTGTCCCCTCTAAGATGTGAAATCATACTTGGTGAATGGCATCTAACCCCCCAGAATTCTCAGCCAGAGCCATCACATTTTATGTCCACACAGAGTCAAAATAGGTGTGAATACTGTGTGCATTCCTCAGAAAATCTTTGCTACTGATGTCACTAGGTTTTCTCCCCTGCCTTTCAAGTCTACTTTAAATTCAGAAATACAAAATGTTTAATTTGCTAACTGTAATAACCCTAAGCTTTGAAGTGCTTATAAAAACTTATATAAAAGCCAGTAAGATCTTTGAAATAGGTTTAAAAGTGTATACATCGATCCAAAGTGGGGGAGGGACAACAAAATCTCAGCAAGCTGTGGTAAAATAATTATATCACAAAACTGAAAAATTATAATGATCTTTTATCATGCCTGATAGTTATATTAAAAAAAAAATGGTTTCTTGAAAATTTCCCATAGCCTATTTCCATTTTAAAGCTCCTAAAGATGATTTGGAGTAGGGAGTTAGACAGCATTATTAATTATTAAAAGCCAAAATGTGATGCTTGGTTCTATGTCCTAAGTATTCTACCTGTCTTATTTCACATAATCTTTACAACAGCCCTTTAAGGTAGCTGCATTTATTATCCCTAATTTACAGATGTGAAAATTTAGGCTTAGAGAGAGGTTAAGTAACTTGAACAGAGTCACCCAGCTGTTAGGTGACAGAGCCAGAATTCAAACTCAGGACTGACTCAAGAGCCCTACCTCTCAGCTTCCCATGAATGACAATAATGACTACCATTTTCATCAGCTGGATTTCAAACCCCAAGAATATGCAAACTCATAACTTAGTAGAATGCCTTGTGCTGAACCTAGAACAACTCTACACTAGGACTCGAGTTGCAAAATGCAGCTTCAGAATCTGGGACTCAGACTCGAATTTCCTGTCCCAAAAGCAGAAGAAGATTCTCACCATCCCCCGGCGGAGCCCCTCTCCTCCCCACCCTCCCGGCAGCCTGTGGGGTGTTCTGGTGACTGCAGCTGCTCTGGCATCCCTTCCCTTTCTACCTTCCCCTCATATCTCTGGCAGGCAGTGTGTCTTCTTTCCCATCCTCTTGGGTTTCACCCAGCAGCCAATCAATAAATATTTGTTGAATGAATAAGTGAATGAATGATTGAATGAATAAACAGCTGTCAAACCAGCCACAGATGGAAAAGTACACAGAGGTGCATAAATATTAAGTGGTTTGCCTAAAACAGCCTCAGCCTGACCAGAGTATAAATTTCAATCAAACTTCATGTTAAGTTGGGGAACATTTATTTATTCTGTATTAGATATCATATTATTTCCTTCACATTTCATACTTGGTTGCTTCAATATTATTCAACAGTTTACTTTTTGTGTTATTAGGTCCAGTCACTTACTCTCCAATCCTTGTTTTCACAGCTATAAAATGATGCTAGTAAGTCATACTTCACAGGTTGTCCTAAGGATCAAATAAGGTCATGTGGAGTGGTGCTCTGTAAACCGTACAGTGCCTTCTGATGCTGTTATCATCACGCCTTCATTGGCACTCTGCTATTTGTAGCCTCTGTGCATCTGGTTGTGGGGACCTAGATGCATTGTTCAAGAAGGATGGCGTTTCAGAAAATCTTCAGGGGTCCCTGATACCACTCATCAGAACAAAACAAAGGACTGCCAGAGAAGGATTTTTATGAAGCCAGGTTTCATGGGTGGATATGGGGAGCAAAAAAGGCTAGCAGCCAGGCCACACCTTGAGAGAATCCAAGCAAAGGCCCCTGTAAGCCCCAGAAACCCTTGGACTCTCCTTGCTCTTCCTGTCTCAACCTCAGTCATAACCGCTCTTCAGTCAACAGTCTGTCTAGACTGACAGCCAACAACCAGATTGTAAAATTAATCTATGCAATCACCCTGGAGACAGTCGTTGCTAAGAGAAATGCTGGGCTTGAGCCCTAGCACCTGTCCAGGTGGGCACGGTCCAGTATTCACCAGGAAGCAGAGTCTCATCTTCCCCTCCCCAACTGGGGCAGAAAAGGGGAAAACTGAACTCAGGGGAACTGTTTTTGATCCATCCTAACTTGTTTGTCCTCCTTGTTGGGATTTCCCTGAGCAAGTAAGACAATTAGCTCAGGAAGCCGTACTCCTCCAACGTTAGGATCTAGGATCCTAGAGAATTGACACACTGAGCCAGAAAGTTTGTCAATAAATGGGGCCTCTTAGGGTCTCTTTAATGTCCCTCCTTCTCTCTCCTCCCCCTTTGCTCCCAGTCACCACCCTCCCCTTCCATCTGTGTAGGAGGAAACCCTTTGAAGTGTCTGTGAAACAAACAAAAAACCACTTTCTTCTTTTCTTCCTCCGAGGTTCTTTGCACTAAATTTGAAAACTGAAATCTTCACAGAAAATTGTTTTGGTGGGTTCAGGAAAATAAATTTTAATTCTCAGCCCCCAAGCAAACATTTCAACCAAAGATCCCTTACGTTTTTTAAAAAGTGCAAAGTAAATTTCTTCAGTAAAGAAAGACTTAGTATTTTCCTGGGCCTTCTTGCAAACAGAGGCCCCTTAGACAATATTTACATCTACGTGTGGGTGAGTTGAGACTGTGCTTGAGGCAGCTGGAATAAGAGAGGCATTGATGGATTCCAGTAAGGCTGGCGGATATTGACGAGCAAGTGTGGTGTAACCTGGGGAGCGAGCGCTGGGTTTGTGAAAAATGTCTAACAGTCATCAAGCACACGTGTGGACCAGGCACCGTGCTAAATGCTCTACAGATGCCATCTTCTCATTTTATCTTCACAACCATCCCCTGAGGTAGAAACTAATATTCCTGGCTTACAGATGAGGAAACTGAGACACAGAAAAGTAGGAGATCTAAAGTCAACCAGCCTTAGAGCCCGGATCCTAACACAGACTCCTGCAGCTCCTGTGAGGTCTATAGACCGGCAGCGTGGGCCACATGTAGTCAATGCTTTGTATCTGCACAAGACGCCATGGCAGTCGGTGGACAGACGCATTCTAGCGCTGCTCGTTGTCTCTAAGGCCATTGCTGCCCTGAGCACAGGTTCTCATTCTGACCCTCATGGGACCGTTTTTTTGTTTTTTTTTTTTAAAACTTTTGGTGGTTTAGTTGCTCTATAAAATGAAGGTGGCTGAAGATCATCTCTGAGAATCCCATGGAACTTAGCAGCAGCTTTCTAAATGTCCCTATAGGGCTTTTTTGAAGTTGGAGTAAACTGCATTACATAAATGGCAGCAATGATTTAAAATCGGTTTTCAAAAAGTTTCTCTTGAGTGATCATTAGAAGTACTACCCACTCAGTATAGGAAATTTGGAAAATGAAGAAAAGATAAAGAAAATATAAAAACTCTCCCATAAATCCACTATCCTGAGATAACCGTGGAAACATTTAGTTGCATTTCCTTCCAGTATTTTCTCCACACATATGTGCATGTATATAAATATATTATTTTTTACCAAATAGGGATCATTCTGTATGTATACATTTGCATCCTGAATATTTTTTTCTCTTCACATTTACATGATGAGCATTTTTAAAACACTTGAAGCCAGTGCATACACAAGCTGCTTCCCGGGGCTCACTCTCTGGATCAGAAAGTTCTTTTCAACTAATTTTAATTCCTTTAGCAGCAATTTAAGAATTCAGAGCAGAACTGACCTGCGTTTGAGTATTTTAGTGGTAGACCCAATGCATTTGGAGGGAGAACCTCCTGGGAGGCTGACAGCAGGCCCAGGAGACCCCAGAGAGGTGGGCCAGTGGTTTTAGGGCCCTGCACAAGACCCACGTTTGTTCTGGGCATCACAGCCCCTTTCACCTTTGTAAGATAGAATGAAAACTTTACCTATGGGGCATAGGCTGAAAGGTGGCGTTTCAAATGTGCAAGCTCCTTCGAAGTAGGAATTGTCTGATTTTTGGTTTTGCTTTTGTTTTTAAGTCTCTGCACCTCAATGCTCAGAACTGTACTTGACACATAGTAGGTATGCAATACATTTGATGGATGAATGAATGGATCAATAACTGAGTGAATGAATGAATGAATGAATAATGTGGAGACAGTGGGCAGCTGCCTAATGATATAAATCAGACATCTCCTCCCTCTCCCACCTAGACCCCAAACATCTCCTCTTGTGGGTCAAGTTCTACCATGAGATAATTTCTTTGCAGCAGTCTTCAGTGGGCCAATTTTCAAAAATGAACCTCCCATAGGAGGGCTACCTGTTTTATTTAATAGCTTTTGCAGATATGCCGAGGCTGGGTTTTTAGAGTAGAGTCTTCCTATAGTTTGCTACAGTCAATAACATTCTAGATCAACCAGCCTCATGAGCCAAGTTCTCTGTCCTTTAGAATATTCATAAATCGTATCCCCATCAAGGATGTTTTCTTTAGGAGCAAGGACACTTGTCTTTAAAAACTCAAGGAATGGAGAATAGAGAGGCCAATGGAATCTTCCCACTGAAAGCTCTTTGGTGACATTGTTTGCCTGGCATGGACGAAATAATCTGAAATGAAAAAGAGTCTGACCCCCACAATTTAGAGACTTCTTTTGGAGCAGAACTGGACAGGATAAAGGGCCTGCCTGAACAGAAAGGTGGCTCAGTAAACTTGAGCTTGCTTCAGGTCATGTCTTTATAGAGAAATCTTTTCTTATTCAGCTCTTTGGTTGGCAACCCAGAGGAAGGAAGAGAGGGATGCAACACTTCTCACAACCTTCAGCTGCCCTCCTAGTCCAACTGTCATTACCTCTCACCTGGCTTCCTGCAGTGACCTCCGAACTAGTCTCTCTTCTTCCACCTGTGGCCTCCTACTGTTCTGTATTTACAAATCATAAGTCAGATCAGGTCACTCTTCTGCTCAAAACCTTCCAGTGGCTTTTCAGCTCTGAGCAAAATCTAAATCTATAAGGTCCTGTATGAACTGGCATTCCCTGACACCTTTCTCATTATATCTCCTGTTACTTCTCCGTTTGCTCACTCTACTCCAGCCGCACTGATATTCTAGTTGTTCCTTAAATGCACCAAGGACACTTCTGCCTCAGGGCCTTTGCCCTTGCTGATCCCTCTGCCAGAACAGATGCATGCTGCTCCCACCTCCAACCTCCCCACCAGGCCACTGCTCTGGCCCCCAATCTAGCTACTTGCCTCACTCCCTCACTTCCTTCCTTCTGGTCTCTGCTCAAATGTCACCTTGGCTTCCCCTAACTGGCTCATCTAAAATAGTAACACATTCCCCCACAAAAACAAAACAAAACAAAACAAAACAAAATGAAGCCCTGCCCCCACTTTAAACTCTAACCCTGCCTTATTTTTCTTCATAGCATATCTCACACATGCTATTCTATGTATTTGTTTATATCCTTCCTAACTCAAATAAAAAGCTTCATGTGAACAAGAATGCTTGTTTAGTTTCATTCACTGCTGCTGTCAAGTCCTTAGAATACTGCCCAGATCCTAATTTATTTTTTAAAAAGTGAATATTGAGTGAATCTTAAAGAACAACAATAGTATAATTCATTTTAATTTTTTTTACAGTTCCATTACCATTCTTCCAATACAGTATCCCTCTCTATTATTATTATTATTTTTATCACAGGGCTTTTCATTTCAAAGGAAAATCTAAACTCAGAATGACTAGGCAACTGTAAACCGGTTCAGAAATGTAATAAAACATGTAATGATTTTTTCATTTGCTCCACAAATAAGACTGTGTAATAGCTGGGATCTGATTCTGCCTCTTGTCCCTGAATTTGCTGCTTTCTTTTAAGGAAGGTTAAATATCATACGTGTGTGTGTGTGTATGTATGAGAGAACATTTGGCATTTGTTTTTTCAAGTTTAGACACTGGACTTTGGGACAGGTTACAAGGATCTAAAGGTTAAATGCCAGGGTTCAAAATATTCAGGGACTGGAGAGACAGCTTTTCTTGACTTTTAAAAAGTTATTTGGAACTCCATAATTTCATGTAAAACTCAGTAGAACAGTTTTCAGTTTAGATTTTTTTAGCTTAAAAAAAATTGTCTAACTTCAATGACAATACAACAAGTTCCTTTATATCATTATATTTATTAAGTATATATTTGAATGAATGACTACATGCCAAGAAGGAGGGAAGGCATCTCATGAACTGTACACATTCTGATGATTATGCCTCTGAAATGACCCTTTACAACCTCAGTCAAGCCCCTACCTCAGTATTTCTCAAAATTTGCTGTGCAGAAGAATCACCTGGGGAATCTGATTGAAAGTGTTGACTTCCAGGCCCCACCTGCAGAGATCCTGACTCATTACAATTGAGGAGAGTCGGACAGCTGCCTTGTAAAGCCGGTACCCTGGGACTGTGTGACAAAGCCACCTGAGGAACACGGCTAGATCATAAACCACGTGTGAGCAAGAATGACACCCATTCTGAACCACAGACATCTGCACAGGGAGATGGCTCCTTAAAGGTTTTGGGCATTGAGACAGTTCTCTCTCTTGGAATGTAATAAAGGAATCTCCTCCAAAAAGAGGACAGATAAGGAGAAGCAGACACCCAAAGATACTGCACTTGTTAGAGAATGACTCAGAAACACCCAGCATTTCACAAGTTCTCCTTTTTTGATTATCAGCCTCAAAAGATAATTCTTTTTAATCTTGTCAAGATAACTTTTAGGATGATCAATTCATACAGACACCTACTTTTAAAATTGGAGACTCCCTGGGACTACTCAACCAATCACCATTGCCCCTCTGGACCCATTACTGTTTATTACTGCTCATTTCAGGTATTAGAACAGTGACTAGGAAGATGAGGGTGGTTCTTCCATCAGAGAGGTCGCGTGGCTGATCTTACAGGATCGGCAAGGAGGGGAGAACCCTGTAATGCCAGCTCATATACCCCTGGAACTGTTAGTGAAAAATCATTCTATTAATAGTTGTGATGGGGATAGTATAATGTTTATGTTGCGCCTCCCCTCTGCCATTAATCCTATTCTCCATTTTCACTGTTTTAAAAATGCACAAATCACACATATATACTGTGAATGAAAAAGGGGCTCTGTAATATATCTGACAAGTTCAAGTGACTGAAAGTACTCTCACAGGGTGATCTGATCATCAATTTCTAATTGGGCAGGTCCTGGTTGGTAGTCACGCCTCAGACCTATAACTTTTTAAGTAAAAGATTTATCTTTGCCTTAAGCAAGCCCTGTCCATTGTTCTTGCTCATCTAGGTTAACTCACCTTTGAAATGTGAGAATAATTTTTTCAGACCCCTTGGAGGCATAGCCACCCTCAAGGGAGCAGTAGTCTTGTTAACTATCCTGTAATCCAATCACAGAGATTTTCCCTGACTTGCTTCTCCCACTTTCAGTAATCTTCCTTAAGATGCCTCCTTAATTCAAATACATAAAAGAAGCTGCAAAACTGTCATTCTCAGGAGCTTCTGAGATCTTGCTTCTTGGCATGTCATCAGTTGGGCTCAAATAGACTCTCATAAAATTTCTCTACAGGTTTGGACATTCTTACATCAACAATGCTCATTGTTAAAAATAAACTGACCAAACAGGAGTACGCTGCTCCAGGAGAAAAATCTCTTTCAATCTGTTTCAATTCTAGTTTCATGCCCAAAGCAGCAGCCATGGTTTCTGGGTTGTTGCATATCTTTTCAGATCATTTTTATGCATTAGAAAAGAATGTCCATTAGGGCCAGGAAGGGAAATAGATGTCCAATTTGCTATCCAGTGCCATTGCCGAACTATTTCAACTCCATTCTCTCCAAAAGACCTAAGTGACTTTGGAAGGTTTCGCGAGCCCCCTGGCATCACTCCATGCACCCATCAACCAGCTGCCTTCTTGCTGCTCTTTACTCATTGAGTATTTAATCTCCCAGCTTCCTGTCTTCCCATTCATCTGACTCCTGTCTTTGTTCTTGATAATTTTGACACCCACATTAGGGGTCTCATAGTACTCCCGTCTGTCAGTAACTTGTCGCCCCGCCCTCACCTCATTACCCACCGCCCTTCTCTCAGCTTTGACGTGGCAGCACTAGTCACTGCACCATGTCAGTTTCAAACATTCTGACATCTCCTGTACAACCAGAAAGAGACCTCCTAGCTCAAAGCTTCTCCCAGGAGAGGGAAATGATTAGTTCACACACCCAGCACCCCAACTTTTCTGAGGTAGCTCCCCCGAAGACTGCTCTGTCTTCCCAGTGTTAGAGCTTCAATGGATCCAAATCATGCTTTCCTTCACTCTGTTGCTTCTCTTACTTGAACATACTAAGCCCTTTCCCTCTCCCAGGTCTTCGCACTTATTTCCCCTCTGACGAAGAGGGTTATCTTACAGTACCATGTTTAGTTGGATTATTCTCATCCTTCAGTGTCTCTTTAAAATGTCACGTTTATAATTTTGATAGGTATTGCCAAATTGCCTTCCAAAAAAGAGCCCTACCACCTTGTACCAATGACAGCATATGAGAATTCCTGTTTACCCACATCCTCACCAACACTGTAATTTATCAATCCTTTAAATTTACCAATTTGATGAACGAAAATCTGTCTCATCTGATGAGGTGAGCTCTAGCTCCAGTAATTGTGAGAAGGACAGAAGGTATATATAGCATGTGTGGCCTTTTTTCCTTTCCAGCATTTTCTAGATATGGACCTCCCTGTTCCTCATGGCAACGAAGGTTACCTGGAGCACAACCCAAAGAGCATTGGGTCCAGTTCCCACTCAGGGAGTTTCCTGCAGAGAACCTATGTTTTTATAGCCAGATTCTTGCAGGTTTCCCCGAGGGACAAATTCCAGAGGCAGCCTCTGAGAAGCAGGGCCTAGTTTTTTCTGCCCTTCAGTAATCTTGTTGACTACCCACCGCTCACTGCTTTCCCCAGCTCTTGCTGCCTCTTTTCTTTCGGATTTCCCATGATTGTTCTGCAAAATTTCACTGTTAGTGGAGACCCTTTCTCTGCTTTTTTGGGGGGGTGGCGCTGAGTCCTTCGGTTTCATGAGATTTTGCTGTTCATCTCAACTCAAAATTCCTCACCAATCATGTCACCTCTTGGTGGCATCGGACCCAGGTCCCAACACTGCAACAGGTTTATATGATGTTTATATTTCTTCTTCCACATCAGTGGGATTTAGGTAGGGAAGAGATATAAACACAGATGTTTAGTCAGCCATCATGAATCAAGAAAGGTTGATATTAACCTTTTAAAATTAGAAGATGTTAACATTTTAAAGTTAGCCTTTTTTACTTAAAGTAGAATAGGGAACATTTAAAAGTGTAATTATGGAGAAGCCTAACCACAGTGAAGTTTTTTTAAGAAGAAAAAAAAATAATTTCAGTCTGTAGCCATGCCACCCTGAACAAGCCCAATCCCGTCTGATCTTGGAAGCTTATCAGGGTCGAGCCTAGTCAGTACTTGGATGGGAGACCACGTGGGAAGACCAGGTGCTGTAGACATTAAAAAAAAGGGGGATTGTAAGCTGACCAGGTCCTTGCAATCTGTGAGGTCAATCCAGGGTTGCCTTACCTAAAAAAAAAAAAAATCCAGATTTTGGATTAAAATGAAATTACTTAGTGGGAATCCTTCTTTGTCCAATTTCCAGATGGATGCCCCACCTGAAACCTTATCTACATTTATAGTCCTCCGGGCCTCACCATGGGTTCAAAAGTCCCTGGAAGTGCAGGTGCGGAGGATTCTGGGATTAAAAACTCCAGTCCGCATTCAGCAAGGAATTCCTGAGTCATAGTGTAAGGTGAGGAGGCAGGCACCTCTGCGGGGAGACTTCTACCAGATTTTTGGCTCCCCGAGAGGCAGGGACTCAGGTTCATTTCTATATCCACAGAATTTCCATAGTGCCCGGCACTGAGTAGGTATACAAAACACCTCTCAAATTGGGCAACTGAATTTATGCCCAAATTGTAGATTTATGAGCAAAATAAATGTCGTTTTAAGCCACTACATTTTATGCAGTAATAGATAACTAGAATAGATGTATTGAGATTCCATTAGCTTAACATTAGCTTGACTACTCAGTAAGCAAATCTCACAGGGAAAAAGACAGGGATGGGGGAGAAATTCCTAGGCTTCATGGGGGAGAAATGTGGGGCTGCCCTGGGAGTCAGGAACTGATGGGCTGGACAGTCTGGATCTGCGACAGTCAATGGGATGCATGAGGGTGCTGGGCACACTGCAAAGGCTGCCCAGAGGAGGAGGTAGCCCTGGGAAGCAGCTATTCACTCACCTGGCAGAGATGTCCTGCCCTGTCCTTTCTACCAGAAGAGCCATTTATTAAGGTTTTTTTGGGTTTTTTTTTAGTGCGCTAGCCACTCAAAAGGTCTCCACATCCATGATCTCTAATCTTTGTGACCACTCTAATAGTAGGCATTATTTTCTCTTTTTTAATCCCGTTATGGGGAAATTGAGGCTAAGACACTCTGAGCAGCCTACCAGAGGTCATAGAAGTCAGAATCAGCAAAACCAGTATTCAAACAACTCTGTTTAATAATAAAATCAACATTCACTGCTGGTCACTTTGACAATAAAATTTATTATTAAAATTCTATTTAATAATAAAGCCAACATTCATTGCCAATCACTTTACCTAACCCCTCAGCCTCAATTTCCCGTTTATAAAAAAGGAATAGTAATAATTCTCACCTAGCAGGGAGGAAGGAATCAAACAAGACATAGTAGACCTATGACAGCCACTGGCCACATGTCCACTTGAAAGGTGGCTGGTCTGAGTGCAGACATGCTCTAAGTGTAAGATACATAGCAAGTCTCATAGACTTCATATGAAAAAGGATTGTAAATTATCTCCTTTTTATATTGATTACATGTTGATGATAATATTTGATTAAAATATATTCTTTAAATAAATTTTACATGTTTATTTCTACTTTTTAAAAATGTGGCTGATAGAAATTTTATTTCATATGTAGTTTACCTTCTATTTCTACTGGACAGCTCTGAGTGTGTGAACATGGAGAGGTGGCCATTATTGCTGAGACAGCTCAGCTTAGCATGTCCCACCTCAGAATTCTAAAATTCTACTGTTTCTTTTACTTCCTTGGGTCAGATACTTTTTCTACATGACCTCTTAATCATCACAGTAGCCATTCTGCAATTTTATGCTTTTTAAAAAAAACTTCTTTCCTATATTTATTGATATTCTTTCTCCTAGTCAGTCAGTCTTTCTGCAATTAGTGGTGAAAACATTCTATGAAAAGGGCTCATGAGCTTCTGTACAAGAGCAGTAAGGAAAGGGAAGCTGGGAAGGCGCCTCTAGGCTAGAGAGGCAGGAAGCCATCAAGAGCTGGAGCGGACGGTGCTTGGGAGGAGAGAAGAGAGAAAAGTGTCCAGTTGCTGGGACCTGGGACAAGGTAAGGGAGAGATGGATTACTCCCAGAGTACCCACCCGTCAGCTAAAAGTCATCCAAAAGAGGGCTGGTCTTAGAACTGCTCAGGTGGCATGTGGGCCTCTGAGAGCAGGGCAGCCTCCTGCCACACGCAGACCTGGTTCCTTCCTGCAAACCCAGGTGAGGCCCCGTGAAAGTAGAAGCTACCTCCTGCTCACATCAGGCTCACAGAAAAGTTCAGGTAATGATCTGTGGGTTCAGGATGAGGGATAAAGTAAATTATAATATAGAATAGAGATTGTGAGTCTTCCCATCATCAATAATGAAACAGAAAACTCTGAACACCTACTTTGTGGAGTCTTACAGAATAGGGTTATTTTTTATTTTTAAATGTGATAAAAGGGGACATTGCTTCTGTTTATACGTTCAACATACTGATTCTATTCCCGATCACTAGGAGAACAAAGTGAACTTTTCTGGAATGAATCATGCTTTACAGAAAAGGATCACATGCTTTCCTTGGGAAATCTGCAACCTCGCACTCAGTCTCAGAGGGACAAAGGATGATAATTTCATGTTGTCTGGCTACTTATCCCCAGTGGTTCTGAAACATGAGTTTTCCTTTGAAAGACGTCTCATCCTTTCTAAAGGACATCATGCAGCCCTCTGTGGCACGGTTCAGCCCTGGCACCCTCCACAAAGACATTCGTGTGTCCTTTGGGGCTTTGTGCCAAGCACGCAGGCTACACACACTTTCTGCCTGTCTGCCACGTGTAGGGCAAAGCCCCAGCCTCCACCGGGCCAAGGCGACAGGGACACTGCTCAGAAACAAAGGCAGCCATTGCTGCTGTCCCGAGCAGCGGTCACACTGCCTAGGTGTGAACCTCAGGCCACCGAACACCTTCTGGCTGCCCAGCTCTGGGCATTTATGTGCAAGAGAGCAAGGCTAGAAAGGCCAGTACCTGCAGCTTCATTTGACAGACAGATAATGTGAGGTGTGACAGGTATGTGAAGTTGGGCTGATGAGGCACATCTCCTTTGTTGGGGTGGCTTTGAAGGTGGTGGTGAGTTTTGTGGGCTGAACAGTGGGACCTGTGTAACAGCACTTGAGAAAGCTACCTCCCCCCCCACCCCCCGCCATTACCTCTTTGATCCCTGCAAGCCTAAAGTTCAGGATCCCCAAGGGGGTTCCCAAACTGGGGAAGCAATTCGTCTTAGAAGTTATGAGAGTTGGCTCTGGAGAGACATCACGGTTCCAGCCTTGGCTCTGTTATTTACCACCCGTGCAGCATCTGATAAGTGGCTTGACCTTTCTTTTGGCTGAGTCTCCCGCAGAAGCCTACCCTAAGAGGCGGAGTCAGGGCGGTTATCTGGGAGGTGTGGGGAAAGGTATCCGTCTTAGTCCATTCTGCTGCTATAACAGAATACCATTTACTGGGTGACTTATAAATAATGGCAACTTATTTCTCACAGTTCTGGAGGCTGAGAGGTCCACAACCAAGTCGCTTGTAGATTCAGCTTCTGGTGAAAGCCTGCTTCCAGTTCATAGATGGCTGTCTTCTCACTGTGTCCTCACATGGCAGAAGGGGCAAGGGAACTCTCTGGAGTCTCTCCCTCTCTCATTTTCCCTCTTTCTCTTTTAAATTGAGATATAATTGACATAATATTGTCTTAGTTTTAGGTTTACAACATAATGGTTTGATATACATGTATATTGTGAAACGATCGCCACAATAAGTTAACACCCATCACTACACATAGTAACACATTATTTTTTTCCTTGTGCTGAGAACTTTTAAGGTCCATTCCCTTAGCAACTGTCAAATGTACAATACAGTATTATTAACTACAGTCACCATACTGTTCATTACATACCCATGACTTATTTATCTTATAATTAGAACTTTGTATCTCGGGTGCCTTTTATAAGGGCACTAATCCTATTCATGCAGACTCCACCCTCATGACCTAATCTCCTCCCAAAGGCCCCACCTCCAAAATCATTATATTGGGGACGAGGTTTCAACATATGAATTTGGGGTGTGACACAGACATTCTGTAGCAGCAGCCAATAAGGGTGTATATTTAAGCCAGCTCCCACAGCAGTCAGCTGGAGCTTCTACCCACAAAGAGACTCCAGAACATGGTACAGAACACACAGATCACCTTCCCTCCCAGCCAACAGCTGAGGGAGCTGGGTATTTACACCCCACACGTGAAAGACCTCCCAAGGGGAGTAGTTATCTTTCAGGCACCTCTGACCTGTCGTGTTTATGGGCAAAGTGGATTTTTGCAACCCAAAGGCAGCTCTCACAAAGCTCCAGAGCTGGCCGCTGGGAGCCAAGCTGGGGGGCACTTACATGGGAAGGGGATACGGGAACAACGGCAGCATCTGCTGCACCCTCTAAGCCTCATGTTTTGTTTAGAAAAGTAAGAGTAATCATAACTTGTATCTTGTAGGAAGGAGGAAATGAAATATTAGGTTCTTTGCATAATGAACAGCCTGTAGAAGTGCTCATTAAATATTGGCCATTTTTATTGGGACCACTCAGCTTAACAGTTTTCTTTAGGATTTTGTTTGCCATTCCATTATTATTATTATTTTTTAAATTTTATTCAGAGTTCCTGAGCCTTTGTGCCTCAGCATGAACTTGCAGGTCTAAAAAGAGGGACTTGTGCCTTGTTTTTGTGTGTCCACAAACTTTGAAGAAATCACTGTCACCTCGTTGAGATGTAGCAAGTTGAAAACACAGAGTAGTAACCAGTAAGCCATGGCTTCTGCCTGGTGTCTCTTCCACATGCCCAGTGATTGAGTTGGGGGAGGATGGTGGGAATAGCCTTTTTTTAAAAAAACACTGGGAAATCAAAGGGTGGAAAAGACTTTATCACTGACTGAGCCTCAGAGAACCTGCAGGGAGCTTTGGCCAGGGGAAGAACGCAAGTGGGGTAGAGGCAGGTTTTACTTTTGCTATGGATAACGCTAGTTTCTTTGTAGCACAGTTACAAAGCTTTGGCTTAAATATCATGTATATACATATTTCACCATAGGAAAGTGAACACAACATGCCTTAAATGTTTCATATACACTATTATTTATATATAATTACTTCTGAATAGGAATTATGAGTAATATCTCTTTTATTGTACTGTATCTGACCTTTTGTATGGTGAGCATGTATGATGTAAATAGTACAAAATGATAATTGTTTTTAAAACCACAGCTGACAGATCTAGAAATGTAATCAGCCCTAAGAGAAGGCAGATTTGAGAGCAAATAAGCATTTATTAATTTATTTTTAATTTAAAAACAATGACCTGAAACATCCATTGACCACCATACTTAGGTTGCTAACTCATGTGTTTTGGTCAGGTACATAGTGGCTGTGATTGATATAGGTCCTTTCCAGAAAAAGGCACTGAAAACATAAGTAGACTAGTGCATTTATTCCAAGCTGCTGTGAAATTGTTAGAAACTGAGCCTACATTCTATTAGGTGATTAAAAAACATTTTTTTTTGCAGCAAAATAAGAAATTTTAAGAGTAAAATCAGTCTGAAATTATACAAATCAAGCAAATGATAGAATAAGAACTATCTTTTCAAATATCCAAGACATATATTTTTATATCTATATCTATATTATATTTTTACAACTTTTCTAGCACTCCAAATTAGGAAAGTGACAGTATGATAAATACCTGGCAATTGCACAAGACATATATTTTTGTCATTCTGCTTTTTTCCCTCCATTTGACAATTCATTTTGGGGACAATAAGGGTTAATCATATAAGGGAAAACGAATAAGTGAAAACCAGCTAATTTGCAGTCACAGAACAGTTTAACCCTGCCTCCAGTTTGGGTAGCTAGATGTCATTATTCTCTTTTAAATCAAGTTTTATTTCAACAATTCAAAGAATCAGTCCATTAAAAATATAAAACTCAAACAAACAGCGAGTATTATTTTCAAAGCACAACATATTGAAACAGATTTTACAAGAAAAAATCTGTGCCTTAGCCTGTATATTATTATTTCAGTTCTTTGCTTGATCTAGTTAAATATTCTAGACTCGTTATTAGTTCCACTGTTTGAAAGAGTTTAACAACTGCTTGGTTTTCATGTCCCAAATGGTTATATTCTGTCCTTGATTCTCATATAGCTCTCATGTTCAGCTTACAAAATTGATAAAAGAAGTAGCTAATATAATGGACGGACTCCGTACTCTAGAATTTGGGGACTTTAAAACCTGTCATTCCAACAAAGCAATGAGTTCTGTGAGGGCAGGGACTACCATGAACTTTATTTATGTAAAGCTTTATGTCCTCCCTAGACTAAGTAGGGATCGAATGAATGACAAAAAAAAAAAAAAAAAAAAAAAAAAAAGCAGGCAGCACCAAAAAAATGATTTTACGAATTAGTTCAGTTTGAACTTAAAAACGCCATACTCTATTATTAAATACAAAGAGAAAAAAGGTAGTTTTGCAGCAGAGAAACCTGGCAGACACTGCCTAAACCAAATGATTAAAGTGCACAGAAACAGTAATGAGACAAATTGATGCGATGCATCGAGAAGGACAGCATCACTTCTGGGGTATTTCTGCCAAAGCTGCACGACCTGAATCTAATCACGAGGAAACAGCAGACAGGCCCAAACTGAGAGACAGTCTATAAAACAGCAGGCCTACGCTCTTCAAAAATGGCAATGTCAGGAAAGACCAAAAAGAAAGAAAAAGAAAAACCATTTTAAAGGCTGAGAGATGGTTCCAGATTAAAGGAGAGTAAAGAGACTTGACAAATAAATGCATTGTGAAATCCTAGATCCTGAACTGGGAGGAAAATTGCTGCAAATGACATCGGTGGGAGATTGGCAAAATTTGAATGTGAATTCTAGCTCAGATAACAGTACTGTATTCGTGTTAAGTTTGATGAATTCAATAATTATATTGGAGTTATATAAGATGTATTTGTTTTTAGGGGACACATGCTGAAATATTTGGTTGACATAAATGGTTCAGAAAAAGAATATATATATAGTCAAATAAGTCTAAGTTTAGTTTTTAAAAATTGAGGTAAAATTCATAACATTAAATTAACCATTTAAAAGTGTACAATTCAGTGGCATTTAATACAGCCACACTGTTGTACAACTACCACCTCTATCTAGTTCCAAAACATTTTCATCATCCTCCGCAAAGTCTCATATCAATTAAGCAACCAGTTCCCATTCCCATTCTGCCCTGAGAAACTGGCAACCACCAACTCACTTTATATATCTATGGACTTACCTATTCTGGATATTTCATGTAAACGAAATCTTTTGTGTTGGCTTCTTTTACTTACCATAGTGTTTCTGAGGTTCATCCACATCGTAACACATATTAGGACTTCATTTCTTTTTATGGCTGAATAATATTCCATTGTATGTATGTGTGTATATACACATATATATATATATATATATATATGTATATATACACACTACATTTTATCCCTTTATCCATTGATGGATATTTGGATGGTTTCCACCTTTTGACTATTGCGAATAGTGCTGCTATGTGTTCTAGTACCTGTTTTCAATCCTTTGGGGGTATATTCCTAGGAGTGGCATTGCTATGTCATATGGTAAATTTATGTGTAATTTTTTAAGAAATGGCCAAATCGTTTTTTCAAAGTGGATGTGTCATTGTACTATTTGTACTAGTCTTACAACTCTTCTCGAAATTTGAAATTATTTTAAGGTAAAAAGTTTTAAAAAGTTAGTGTGGGTGGCCAGGCAGAAGGGAAAGGAAACCTAAGTTCTCAAAAGTGGGGAAGTGATGACAGAGCTTCATCCAGTGGGGCAGACGTGCCTTTGAGCTGAGATGGTTAGAGTGATAGTCAGAGGCAGCTTCAGGGGAGATTCCAGGGTGGAAATTTCTGTAAGAGCTGACATGGTTCGAAAGTGCTACCCAAGCACTTCCACGACCAGGCATGTGGAGAGGACCTCTGTGCACCCAGACTTTCTTTTCTCCTTTGGGTGTGTCCTTAGCAGCGCTGTGGGGGCATGATCTCTTGGTTGACTGAATGCATGCGTGAGCATGAGCTGGGAACAGGGCTTTTATAAACGGGCATCTGTGGGAAACTGCAATTTCCCGTACAGAAATCTGCCTGAATGCGTATGTTGCTGGGACCCTCGTATGTAAAAAGAGGATAATGTTCACCTCACATGATAGTTCTGCCGGTTAAAGCACATGAATGTGAACGTCTTGCAAAGACTCTAAAGCACTGATAGGCCTTGAGGATTATAACTGAGGCCTCTAAATTCAGTCCACATCATGCTTATTAGTTATTCTTGCTGCTCAGAGTATGATTTCCAAGAGCCACACAAGGATCCCCTGGAGATTGTGAGAAATGCAGACTCTCAGGCCCCCCCAGCTGACTGAACCAAAATCTGCATTTCAACAAGATCTCGAGGCAATTGGCAAGCCCATCCAAGTATAAGATTGCTAAACTTTTCTAATTTTAATAACAATCTGGGACTGTTTATTAAAGAATCCAGGTTCCCATGCTCCCCATCATAGTGATTAATTCAGTGACGTGAGGATGAGGCTCTGGAATGTAAATTTTTATGAAGTCTCCTGAAGTCTTCTCATCAGGTAATTTTGGTTAGCAATACTTTAAATACATAGGTTTAAAGACAAGGGTGGAAACTGATCTCTTGGAGAGAGAGATAGTAAATATCTTCTAGGACAGTTGAGTATCAATCAGCTCAAGGACCTCTGACACACCCTGGGATTTCAGAAGGGACTAGCAGCTTCAGTTTTGTCTGACAGTTTCTCCCATGTCAAACAAAGCTTTGCTGAGCCTCTGCTCCATGCTGAACACGATGTTCTTCTACTTGAATCCCAACACTAGACGAAGAATGTTATAATCCTTGTTTCTTGGGAGAGGAAACAGAGACTCAGAGAGGGTGAGTAGTGACACAAAGTTCCTCAGCCAAGAAGTAGTGTCAGGACCTAGATTCAGAACAACTTCTTTCAGCCTGCCATTGTGCCAATCAAGCAGCCTGGGCCTGTCCCGTACAACCTGATCTGATGTGGCAGCATGAGCCTGTGACAGCCCTCTCCCCCTGGCTTCCTACCACCTTTCTTTCTCCTCTCTGCCTCTGTCAGTGGGGATGTGGAAGCACAGAAGCTCTCATTCTTACAGCCTGGAGGGTTTGGTCTGGCTCTCAGTCCTAGTTATCCTACTTATCTAAACCTCAGTTTCCTTAACTATAAAATGGAAATGACATTAGGGCAAGATTTAAAAAAAAAAAAAGGATTTTCAGTGAATTAAAACTGAGAGGTAAGTAGAAAACATTACATTTCCTGGTACATAATATGTGCTCCATTAATGGTCACCGTTTGTTATTGTTTTATAGTAGCTGCAGTAGGAAACAAAATTTAGAGATGAAAACAAAGCAGATATTAGCTTGTGAGATGTACCTCCTTGTTTAGAGTAGGCATAATTTCTCAAAAAGTAACTTCCCTTTAACTTTGACACGTCTGTTGTAGTCAGGCAATTTTGGTTTGTAAGATGTATTAGTTTCCATTTGCTTCTGTTACAAATTACCACAAACTTGGAGGCTTAAAACAACAGAAATTTATTCTCTCACAGTTCTATAGGCCAGAAGTTCAAAATCAAAGTGTTGGCAGGCCTGTGCTCCTTTACAGACCCTAGGGGAGCATCCCTCCTTGCCTCTTCCGGCTTCCGGTGGCACGAGGCGTTCCTTCGGTTTGTGGCAGCACAATCCAGTCTCTGCCTCCGTGCTCACATGCCTTCCTCCCTGTGTCTCTCTGTGTCTCCTCCTTTTCTGTTTCTTCTAAGGACATTTGCCATTGGATTTAGGGTTCACCCAGATAATCCGAGATGATGTCAAATCAAGATCCTTAACTTAATTATATCTGCCAAGACCCTTTTTCCAAGGAAGGTCGCATTCATAGGTTCCAAGGGTTAAGACGTGGACATGTCTGTTTTGGAGCCACATTTCAGCCCACTATACAAGGCATGGAGTACCTCTCATCCCTCCCGCCACAGGAGAAAGGTAATTTGTGAGAAGGAGACATGCAGACAGGAAATGAAACTGGAGAATAAGTCAGCTCCACTGTCCTCTGAGAGCTGCTCCTGCTTCCCACGGTTTTCATTTTCTCCCAGCTTCATGACCCTCAGCCTTGGATCCCACTGCTGTTCAATACGTCCTTACAGGTTTCCCAAGTCAAATTCCCCAGTATTGAAAGGTTGCTGGACAACCTGGGACAGGCTGACCTTAGGTCAGGTGTCTTTCCCTGGTCCAGTCACTTGGAGTCTTGAGGTTGGAGAGGGCAGCAGGGCCACCTGACTCGGATCACGGCCCCCCGGCCTTTCCCTTTTAGTCTCCTCCCATGGAGCAAGACTCTCCCGTAGCAGGAACGTATTCAAGCAGATGTCTCCTGCACAGGCCCCTGGAGAATGTGGTGGAATCCTGGGTTCCACATCGAACCTGAGACTGTGTTCCATTCATCCAAGCTCCAAACTCCTTTTTATAAGGCACCTACGGCCTGAATCCTGGGGTCACGTTACAAGAGAGGCTCTGGTAATGATATAATCATATTAGCAATCTCATTTATTGAGCATCACTTTCTCTTCTCATTTAATCTTTATAACAATGCCTCAGAGGAGTCCTTAGCTCTGCCCCATCCCCTAGAGGAGGAAATTAAGGCTCATAGCAGGTAATGACTTGCCCAAGGTCACCTGGCTCCTACATATAGCACCAGCATGAGTCCACAGCTTTCTCTGCTGCAACTTCTCTGTAATGGCCACACATTAGTCACTCCCTCTGGAAATCGAATTGAAATTAATTTAAAGCCAAGGGCACCATGCTAGAAAACAGAGGCCTGAATTTTGTGGAACTCCAATTTGGAATGATAATACACATAAGGATGGAGAGATAGCTGTGTAAATATAAGTGCGGGGGAATGTTGTCCACTCCAGCAAAAGTGTTTAAAATCTCTACGCAATAATTTTTTTCTCCTGGTAGTATCACTGAGGGTTTGTCGCCTATGAAATAGGTGAGGGAAATTAGTTATTTATCTTCCCCAAACCAGGAGTTAACTGTGGAGAACTCCCGCAGAAGGAAGGAAAGGACCCCCAGGAGCTATGAGACAACTTCAGACACAACTTCAGACCCAGGCTGGGAAGGAGCTCCCTGCACTCGGAGAACGGTGACCTGGAGATCTCCTCTTCCCCAGAAGACGCGACAGTGGCTCTGCTGGCTACCAGGAACTGGGGCTGAAGGGGCCCCGTGGGGGTGTCATGGAAGAGTCTGCCTTCCACTCTTTCCCATTTCCCAGGCTTGTCTGGACACCACGATGTACAGTAACCAGGATCCCCGGGGAAGAGCCGCTTCTCTCTTTTTCTAACTCCACTATACATGCTCTGAATTTGCAAGGAAAAATCTAGTTTCAGAAGTAATGAGGTAATCTTTAAATGGATTGTATTTCCAGTGGGCAGCCATGGCTTGATATAGAAGCATCAAGGCCATGCAGCCTGCCCTCTAAATCATCACCCCCTTTGGGGCTGCACCTTTGTTTTGTTCTGTTCTGCAAGCTTCAAATGCACCTTTGCTGAAGGAGATGTGAACTCCACCTCCCAACTCGGGGACGTCCCTGGGGCCTCAGCGGTGCTGCAGGGCTCTCTCGGCTGTGTGCGCTAAAAATAACCAAAGAGGTTAAAAAAAAAAGCCGAAGCAGATTTAGGGGCTCTTCTGGAAAATGCAACACAGAAGCTGGGCCCGGGGTGGTTCTATTTAAAGATGATCATCATCTCATCCCTTCCTGTGGATTTACATGTGAAGACTTTTCATTCCCCGAGCCGGCTGAGGGAAGGAGGGTCTGCTGTGCCTGTTAGGACTCACTCCTCCCACCACCCTCTGCTAAGCAGCAGCTGTCCAGAGAGAAAGGAGCACGTCAGGTCTGACCAGCGGCTCAGTTCTTCAGTTCTGCAACTGTTCCTTTGAATGGAGGAAAGCAAAAATAAAGTTTTCAAGGCCAATTTCACAATTTTATCTTCTGTGAAAAGCAAAATCAACAAGGCTATGAAAACTTACAAGCAGTTAAAATACTTTCATGTCGTCCTCCCGAGTGAGTGAGAGAGAGGGAGAGAGAGGAAATCAGACTACTTTGTTCAAAGCAACGGCCAACACAAGCCTTTTTTTCCTTTCTTTTCCTCCTT
This sequence comes from Eidolon dupreanum, assembly GCA_028627145.1. Taxonomy (NCBI): domain Eukaryota; kingdom Metazoa; phylum Chordata; class Mammalia; order Chiroptera; family Pteropodidae; genus Eidolon; species Eidolon dupreanum. The sequence continues at coordinate 133,636,167 of CM053507.1, read as the reverse complement.
TAAACACACACACACACACACACACACACACACACACACACACACATCTGGTCTCAATCTTTATACATCAGTGGACAAAAGCAATTAGACAGCTCCACTTTCCATGTCATAATAATGAAAATCATATATTTTCCATGGCTGTCTCATTTGGTTACCCAGCTCTGCCGAAAGCTTAAATGAAATTTAAAATGCAGGTCTTTGCTTGACAGTTCTGTTAGTGACGTGAGGGATAAGTGCTTCGGCGTTTTCCAGGAGAAGAGAAAGGATAGATATCAGGGATGTGTGCTCCTAGGTTCCTCTAGGTTCCTCCCTAATCTTTCTAACATGCCCTGGGGGATGAGGACAGGAGATTAGAATGGCTCAGGTTTGGAAAGATCTCTCAGGCAGCTCAGGAGAAGGCTAGAGGAGTTTTTTACAAGGTGAAACTTTAACTCTCTCACTTCAGTGGTCAGGACTCTTTTGCAAGGGACAGAATTCAGCATAACCCAGCCCAAGCGAAAAAGAGATTTGGTCCATATAACTGGGAAAATGAAGGGGGTGAATCTAGTCAGACACGACTGATTCCAAGGTTTCCAACAATGCATCTTCTTTTCCTCTCCCTCTGCCTCTCCCAGCATTAGCAACTTCAGGGCAAAGGTTGCCTCAGTACCAATGGTTCCCAGCAATAATTCTGGAGTTAATGCTCTCTGGGTCTGGTGCCTGTCCTTGAACCGATTTCAAGCTTGAGTCACTGGTCTTTTCCTGGAGGTGAGAGTGGGGTCAGCCTCATGAAACCATAGACCTCTGAGACTGGGTTCCCCAAAAGAAAATTGTTTCCACTTCAGAAGGGGAAATGGGTGCACGATGCCATATCTAGCTCATAGGGGACTTTTGTGAGTTGGAGATAGGCTCCCCCTCCAGGCTGAAGCACTCTAGTGCTCCCACCACTTGGGGGTGGACAGCACCCACCTTCCTCTGGGCAGAAGCAGCCCCACACCCAGGACACATGGTTGAGTGAGCAGAGCTAAAGCTGGATATTAACTCAGGTGTTGCTTCCTCAGCAGTATATACTCTTGTGCAGTGTGATACCTGGACGACTGGTGGACAGGCAAAAGCAGCAGATGTCCTAGATACCCATCCCAAACCGACTTAAAAGAGATTCCTCTCCTCAAGGTTTTTTGCTTAAGCCATGACTTCTGCATAAGGACATGTGCATTAGCCGTTTCATTTCACAGCTTATTGTCTGTTGAAACCTGAGTGTGTGGAGCTGGCCCGCAGAGGGAGTGCTGGAGTGGAAGGGCCTGGTCTGATGGCCCCTCCCACCCGAGCACACTTGCTCTGGCTTCGGTGATGCGTCGGAGCTACCAGCTTCTTCACCTGCGGGGCAAGAGGACTCTGCCAAGCACTCTTCTCTCCCAACTAAATTCTCTGCTGGGAAGAGGCCTGGTGGTTCAGGGGTCTTTGCTCGTGTCAACAAATACGATTTTTCCTTCTGTCCACTCCTCCCTATCCTCCAGCCAGGTCTCCTGAGATTATGAGAAATCAGTGGTTTTACTGCCTTAGTCAAATTTAACACCTCCCCTATGTGCCCTGGTAGCATGCCTGTTAGGCAAATTAGCACCCACTCACTAACTGGGGCTCCTGCAGAAGCCGGCTGGGGGTAAATGCAGTGTCTGAAAGAGTGAAAATGCAAAGCAGAGCAGTGAGACTCCTGTCCCCTGGGGTCAGACACTCACAGCTTGGGCAAAGGGAGGACCATGTCTGTAGAGGAGAAAGGGACCCCACACTGTAAACCCCACTTGTCCTGCTACAGGTAGCACCTGGGGCTTCTGAGAACAGACTGCAGTGTGGATGGCTTCTTACTCATCTTGGAGGTGAGCATTTAACTTGCCTGTTTGCATTTTCTAACAGTAAATTCTAGTACTCAGCACAGAGCCCCACACATATCTTGACTCCTGTGTTATCTAACAGAAACCAAACTTCCTTTTAAGCCCTTGTGCCTGGTCCCACCCATGTAGGCCTGGGAAAGCTAGAGGAGAGTGACCGAGGTTAGCCTCTGCCAGAGCTGCTGGGGGAGGGTTTGGGGATCATGGGAACTGTCCTTTTGGGTGAGCTGGTGGGCTTCTACTTTACTACTCACAGCCAAATGGGTCTTCCAAGGCTTATAGACAAGGGTCATTGGTCCGAGTGGGGTTAGGCAATGCCTGTGGGTGCCACTGGGTGCCAGTAGTGAAGTATTTTGGGGTCCAAACAACCAGTCTCACACACAAGGAATGAGTTCTAGTAATGTCTCCTCTTTTCACTCAATGTCTTCTGGAGCTCAGAGTATATAATACGTTATTATATACATAATAATTATGATGCCGATATTCACGGAGCACCATTCACTTCTCAAAACTCATATATACAGGACAGTCTAGCAGTTAAGAGCTTGAACTACTGAAATCTTCACTCCTGCAATGACTGAAGAAACTTTAGCAACTTATTTAACTTCCTGGAGCCTCAGTTTACTTATCTATGAAATGCAAGAAAATAAGGGCTTTTACCTTTACAATTCTGGGAGAGTCTGTTGCAACAATCCACGTTAGGCTCTTATAGCATACAGTCAGACATAGAATAAAGATTCAGTGCATGTTGGCAACAACTATTAATATTCGTGAACTCATCTGACTATGGGAACAACCCCTCGTGTAGTCATTTGGACTGGGATATTTTCTTCTTTTGATAAATGAGGAAAGTGAGATCGGAAGATAGAAAACAAGCATGGTGGCAGGGGAGGTAAAGAGGGAGGAGAGAAAGAGGAGATGTTGGAACTGGGAGAGGGGTGACACATGCAAGGGCGTCTAAGGGGACGGAGGCTTGCTCCTGCCACAGCAGCACTGAGTTTCCTGCTGTGTGCATACCATGACCTAGAGATAACTGGCACCAAGACAAGGCCATTTAAAGGGGACCCGCTTACCGAAGGGACAGAAACTTTGCAGTAAATGGGGAAGAAAATATTTGATTGGCACTTGATCCTCCAAAAAAAGACATCAACACTATGAAAGGAATTTTACCCCCTACAAAATTCAGATGATGGTTTCAGCCATGTGCTAATTCCAGGGGGTGGGGGGATGGGGTGGGGGTGGGGGAAAGGGGGAGTTGGAGGACAACTTTTTTCCTGATAAAATTGTTACTTATTCCTTACTTCATTTTTGACTTTCAAATCACATGCATAAAGTAGTCAATTTTATTCCACAAAAATATGTGATGGCCTTATCAATTTTTTAGGCCTTCTCTGAATCCTTGCTATTCACATCATCTCGTCCTCTTTCTCTATTTTCTCTTTGGTAGTTGTTAACTGGCCTCACTATAGGCTTTGAGCAATCCTCCTAAATTACTTTCATGGACTTCATGAAACCCTGCAACTTTGCAAGATATGCAATTTCACCTTATGAACCGATTTGCATTGAATTTGAATTGTAATTTTGGATGTGCTACAAACCACAAAACTGTTGATGTGATGGGTAAAAATGGCTGTTAGTGTGAAACTGGGAGAGATTTTATTTGTGTGTAGACTGTATTATGGTCCATTAGCACATAGTTTCATGTTATGACAAGTCATAACTGCATGCACTTGGGTAACAAAAACTCAGATAACCGCCATCCCTCATGTAAGAAAGAAGCACATGCTTTTGAAACACGCAGGGCTCCGTGGCCAAAAAGTGGCTAAAATCCCTTTATACAGGCAATTTAGCAGGAGGAGAAAAGGCAAGAAAGTAATGATAGTAACAGATTATATTTAACACATTGACTAAAATAGGAAACCGCTAGTCCATTCTGATACAAATAAATGGCTCAGTTGAAAGTCTGATGAGGAATGAAATACTTCTAGTTTCAATGGTTTCCACGAAATACTTATGAAAAGGAACAGAGTCACTGCTGATGAGGAACCTAGCACACACCACTCTCCTGGAGGGATCCACGTGAACGTCACCAGGACTGGGGCAAGTGGAAATTGTGTGCCACGCAATAAGGTGCAATGAGAAGAGTCCACAATCGCCTCTGCGATATTCCTGACAAAGTGCTATTCCTACCTAAATCGAATCGAGAGGAAACATCAAGTCAAACCCACATTGAGGGGCATGCTACACTTGCCTGGACTATAGTCTTCAAAAATGCCAAGGACATCAAAATCAAGGATAGCATGAGGAGCTGCTTCAGACTGAAGGAGCCCAAAGAGACCTGACAACTGATGCACACGTGGTTCTGAACTGGATCCTTTTGCTGTGGAATTCATGTCATGGAGATTATTGGCAAAACGTGAATGGAGATTGAGGACTAGGTGGTAGCAGTGACTCAATGTTAATTTCATAACTTTTTAAAAGGGATGGACTCTGTATGTAGGAGGATGCCCCCCTTGTTTGTGGGAAATGCACAGTAAAATTTTCAGGGCATCAGGTCTGTAACATACTCTCCAATGGCTTGGGAACAAAAATGCTGTTTTTACTAGACTTGCATTTTTCTATAAGTTTGAGATTGCTTTTTCACTGAGGAGGTTGTTTTCACCAGGCAGTTGGCAAATTCACCCAGGATGCAGGGATGGAGTCAAAGGGTGGTACTGGGAAGTGGCATCTGTTGATCTGTGCTTTTAAGAAGATGCCTATCGGCTATGTGTAGGGTGGGCGTTGGGGAGAGGAGGAGCTGGAGGACTGGAGGCAGATGATAAGGGCTTGAGCTTGGATGATGATAACATGCAAAGCAGAAGACAGATTTGAGACCTGTTGAAGAGGGAACATTTACTAAGATTTGGAGAAGGGGTAGAGGAGAAGAGGATGAGAATTTTAAGCCTCATAGAAAGAACAATGTGGAGTCAGCGATGAGCCGGTGGTCTGGAGGAGCAGGCTTGGGCAGGGAGATGATGGGTGCCGTTTGAGCACGTTGAATACAAGAGCAGTCTGTGACACTGGACTCTACATCGATCTCCAATGTATCAACCAATATGGCTCGTCTTCCCAGAGGTGGATTTGAGATCTTGGTGTGACATTTTCACTGAGATACCAGAAAGCAATGAAATATGATCTAGAACCAGGAAGATCATAGAAAGCAATATGGGTTTAGGGGTTATTTGCTTGGAAGCCAAGAGAACAATTGAGATTAGTGAGGGAGAATATGGGGCGGGAAAGGGAAGCTCTGGAGAAGGTTGAGCGGAAAAAGCCTGTGAAGGAGGCAGAGAAAGTGTGGCTGGGAAGGCAGGAGGGGAACTAGTCTGACTATTTAATAATTGAGCAAATTTTCTTCTGCACTACTGAGAAAAAATCCACAAGGTCATACAGCTTCCTTACTTACTTTCTGACATTCTAGCTTCTGTTGTTATTTTTTCTTATATATAAACTAATCTCTATGGTTAAAAGTGGACCACAACACACCTACAATCTGCATCTCTCTTGTCGAGTTTTGACAGAGGATTTGGTCAAGCAATCACCACAGAGAAGGCGCGGTGTAGTCATTAGGGCCCTGGAGTCTTACTTCCTGGTTTAGATCTCAATTCCACCATTTACCGGCCATATGACCTTGGGAAAGTTACTTAACCAGTCTGTGCCTCAGTTTTCCCATCTCTAAAATGGAAGTAATAATAGTTCCTATTCCTAGAATTGTTATGAGGGTTAAAGGTGTTAGTATTTGATGACTACTTGGAATAGTAGCTGGCACTACAGAAGTGTGTGTGTTGTTAAATAAACATGACCCTAAATGGGCTGCTAACTCTATGTGGTCCAGCCACAGACATCTAACTGCCATTGCTATAAGTGCGTGAATACACCAGTTATACTTTCACACGCGCATTTCCTGTAGCCTGAAACTTGTGATGCCCAGAGGCCAATTTAGCCATCTATTGTTGGTAGATTGGAACCCAAGTGGTCAATCACAGGAATCCAAAATCGTTCTCCCACACATGACCCTGAGGATGATTCCAAAGCTATGGCTGTAGGAAGAGTAAGGAAAGCCTGGATCCCTGGGAGGACTGTCCTCTTGGACATTCTTCCTCCCCTCCCCCTCCCCCAGCTCCCAGTAATCTAGTAGAGCAGTGCTTCTTAGACTATAATGTACATACACATGACCCTGTTAAAATGCAGATTCTCCTACAACATGGATGAACTTTGAGGGCATTGTGCTTGGTGAAGTCAGCCAGTCACATAAGGACAAATGTATGGTTCCGCTTACATGAGGGACCTAGAGTATTCGAATTCAGAAAGAAGAGAAATAGAAGGCTGGTTGCCAGGGGCTGGGGGGGAGAGGGGTTGGGGAGTTATTGTTTAGTGGGTACAGAGTTTCAGTTTTGTAAGATGAATTGTTCTGTGGAGATGGTTGCACAACAATGTAAAAGTATTCAGCATCACTGAACTGTACTCTTGAAAATGGCTATAAGGATAACTTTTATACGTGCATTTTACAATTAAAAATTGTTTTACAAAATGCAGATTCTGATTCAGTAGTACAGGGGTGGGGCCAGAGAGTCTGCAGGCCTATGAGACTCCCAGGTGAGGCCAATGTAATTCAACCACACTGTGTATCACACTTTGAGTTGCAAGCTACTACCAAGCAGAGCAAGGTCCCTTTAGTTCTTTTTTAACAAGCCCAGCACCTGCTTTGCATTAAAGCTATAGTAACTATTTGACTGAAATGAAATCAGACTCTAAGCCCTTTGAGAACTCTGACCTCCTCATTCTACACTCAGAGAAGCTGCCAAGAGAACCTCCATCACAACAGACACAATCGTAGCAAAATACTTCCACAGCCAAAATTATTTTTTGGTCCTCTGAGGCTGGCCTACTCCCTAGAAAATTCTCTCTAGCCCAATAGCTCATTTGGTCAGTTACTAAGGAGTTCTTATAATGGGTTTTCGCCCACGACTTTCTTCTGGTTAGCCAGCGAACACAGGGGCCACCTCTCGGATGCTGCTTTTCTCCAGGTCCCAGCACAGTGACTGTTACAGTTAGGAGTTCCACAAATATTTGTTGAATGAAAATAGCTAACGCATATACAGTACTTATATAGCAATGTTCCAAGAACTTTATGTGGTAGATTATATTTTCCAAAGAAGGCCATAAAATATCTCCCATCCTACATGTTCTTACAATGTGACTGATATTCCTCTCATTGAGGTGTAGGATTTATGTCCCCTCTCCTTGAACCTGGGTGGACTCCGTATGGATCAAATGGACACTTGCAGAGAAAAGCAAAGGACTATTTGCACCAATCTGTGTATGCTTTATCATTGGAGAAAAGATCTGTCTAGAATTGGAGTGTCTCTGTTTCCTGCCTCAGTCGACGACTGCTGCAGAAGGGCTGTGTAACAAAGCCCCCATCAATGGATTGGCGATACTCTTTTCTCATGGGTCTGCAGCTTCCCTGGGAGTTGGCTGAACCAGGCTGTGCTCTGCTGCTGGGGGGTTTGGTTTGGCAGCACGTGTCTGTCATCCTTCTTTAGAATCAGTGCGCTAGCTTAGCTACATTCTCACGGCGCCGGCACAGGCTCCACAGATCAAGCCAAATCATGCAAATGCTTTTCAATCCTCCCCTGGTATTGCATCTCCTTATGTCCCAGTGATCAAAACAAACCTCATGGCTGAACCCAGAGATAGAGGCTGGGGAACAGTGAACAACAGTCATACCCTTTAACAAATGCTAACATACTGGAGGCATTTAGAGGTCTTACAAATCTATAGCAACTATTTTTCCTCATTCCATTCAATACCCTGAGCACATTCTTTTCAAAGGCTACACAGTACTCGGTCATATCAATGTGTCAGAATGTATTTCATCGCTTCCCAGTGGTTGAACATTTAGGTTGCTGCCTATTATTGCTGCTGTAATTAATATATTACAATAAACATCTGTGAAGAGTCTTAGCTGACATTTTCTGATTATTTTCTTAGGATAAATTCCTAGAAGTGGAATTTCTGATTAAAAGTTCTCAAAAATTTAAGGCTGTGGACAGGGTATTAATGGCAGAAAGCACTGTTTGAACTCCCTTCTGGAAAGATTACACACTGACTGGTCTATATAAACAGAAACTCATATGCTAATTAAACTCTTCACTGCAAAACATGAAAGTGGCTTTTAGCCTCAAGTGTGTTTAGATGGCATAAGCCAGTTTTGCCTACGACTGATCACCCAGGAAAACGAAAAATTCTAGTTTTACTGGGGAGAGAAATTCTGTGCTAAGACCTGTAGTCAATGTCAACACATACTTACTTAGCAAACACTACGAAGGAGTGTAGAAGAATAAAACATGCTTTCTGTCCTGGAGAACTATTTATTTATTTTTTGTCATTGAATTGAATTATTCAACCACACGTGGGAGTAAGACACATTACATTTATTTTTAAAAGTTAAGTTGAAGTTCCAAGCCTCTACTGTCAAGATTGGTGAGCAGTCCAAATCAGTCAGTTTGAGAGGCTACAAACACACGCACACACTCTCACTCACTCACTCATTGTCCCGGGCAGGGAGAGCATATATATGGCACTAAGTTTGTGCACTGAACAAATAGGCAGGGGGAGTTATACCATAGACTGTTAAGAATGGCCCCTTCTGGAGATATTGCGATGCAGTGTCAAGGCTTCTACCCCCACCGCACTTCGGTGGTACAGGAACTGTGGGCTTACACTACACAGGAAAATAGAAGTATGCCAGGTCCTTGGGTGATATAGTTCTTGGTGCTGCTGCTCCTTGCCTATATCCACTGAAGGTGGGGACCTCTGCAGGCAGCTGTGAGGGCAGCTTCCATTTCTCTGGGCCCAGCTCATCCATGAGGATTTTCTCCCCTACCCAGAAGGTGAAAACACTTACAGGCCAGTCCTCATGGGCACGTGCGCAGCCATCTCTGTCCCTGGTCCTGCTCCTTCAGGAAGGTACGTCAGAATAGGCCCAGGTTCTAAAGGCCTGTGGAGTGCCTGTGCTCTTTCACTCTTGAAGTTCAGAGCCACCGCCTCCAGTCTCTCAATTGTTGCAGATTAATCCTCTTGGTGGGTTTAAGCAGGGGTCGAAAACTCAAATGATTACAAGAACAGGCACGTCCATAAATGAGTGATGCAAGTAACATAAAGCCTTGGTCAGTAGTGGGAACTGTGGTCGGCTGGAGTGTGCATTACACATCCGAAGGGGAACGGCATGACTTGGATCCTGCCACCTTTTGCCATGTGAAAATAGGAGCCCGGAGATGCTAAATCTGTGAGTTTTTCAAGAGAACCGAAACATTTAGATTTTCATGGGAAATGTCCCACTTTTTGGAAATTGCAACCACTACTTAGAATTCATATACAATATTCCAGGCCAAATAAAAGATATCCTGAGCCAACAGGTTACTGTGGCCTACACCTCAGAAAACAAAGGGGGAGGCCATCCCACCAGGCAGCTTCCCTTTTTCCCACAGAAAACACACAAAAAGGCTGTTAACTCTCTGAGGCCAAGGGAAGTCAGACTTCCAGGACACAAAGGCCACCTTCTCTCAGAGGAGGGGGCAGAAGGGGGTGGGGGAAATACTTTTCATTCTTTCTGGAGGAGCCAAGGAGCAACAACTTCTTTCTCAGCCAATGTGGTTGACGGAGTACATTACAGTCTTAATAATTTGGAGGGCTATTAGTTGGAGAGTCAGACATAAATAACTATGTGTGATAATTACATGGTAGCATTCAGACAGGCCTAGAGCACAAGCCAGCCAGACTAGGGGCACAGAGTGCTCAAACAGCCCCAGGTGGGAATGCTGGCTGGGCTAGTGGGTCATGGAGGCAGCTGGATGGGAGGCTGAGGGCCAGATTGAGCTCAGCGTTAGGCTGAGACACATTTGTTTTTTATTCTTTAGGAGCCAGCTAAGGCTTTCTATCAGGGCTGCAGTGTGACCAACACTGCAGTTTTGAATGTCATCTTGCAGATCAACGCTTGTGTCAGTGGACTCAGAGGAAAAAGAAGGAGATGGATGTGGGAAGACTGGTTCAGAAGCTGTGGAAACCGTCCAGGTATGAGCTAAGGGCTGATGCCGGTGTGGGTGGAGAGAAAGGAAGGAGCAGTCACGGGCACTGTTACAAAAGAAGAATTGGCAGGAAGTGAGACACCAGGGAGGGGAAGCAATCAAGATCACAATCTGGGCAGCTTTGCTCTTCCTTCCTCTCCCAGGTCTCTGAGGAGGGTGAAAGGGAGAAAGTGACGGTTTCAAATGAAGAGGTTTATAAATTTCTGTGTTCACCATCACCAAAGTATAGAGAATGAAACTAGTCTTCCCCCTTTCAAATCGGCCATATTTTAGAACTGTACAGTTCTGACATGCACAAATGTTCACCTTTTAATATCTCTGACATCAGGACACATCTAATAACTCACAGCATGCCAGAGTTTAACTGGTGGGTGTTACAGTCTGAATTATGTTCCCACGAAATTTGTATGTTGATGTCCTAACCCTCAGTACTTCAGAATGTGTCTGTATTTGGAGATAGGATATTTAAAGAGGTAATTAATAGAGGTCTTCAGAGTGGGCCCTAATTCAATATGATTCGTGGCCTTTTCAGAAGAGGAGGTTAGGACATAGACATACAGAGAAGGAAAAGCTTGTAAAGACACAGGAAGAAGATAGCCATATATAAACAAAGGAGAGAGGCCTCCAGAAGAAACTATCCCAGCTGACACCTTGATCTTGACCTTCTAGCCTCAGGACTGTGAGACAACAAATATTTGCTGTTTAAACCATAGTCTGTGGTACTTTGTGATGGCAGCCCTAGCAAACTAACAGAATGGGTTTTTTCTTTCTTCATGGTACATGACATGGTGGTGAATCTTAAAACTGATGCAATGTAAGCATCTTAGAGTCATGAATTAAAGCACTCCACCAGTTTCCCTTTTGTGACTTATTGTCCTTGTTCACATAAACTTCACTCTGATTAAGATAATTATGTCATTTATTATCCAAACTGGAATAATTTTATGTGTAAAAAGGGAGGAGATGTTATTAGTAATTACTGCGGGACAGCAGGGTAAACTGGCACTGTCCTAGACATACAGACATCATGTAATTCTCTAATCCATTGAGCATGTTCAGAGAAGAGCCTGTCATTTCTCTCAGAGGTCACCTCATCCCCAGATTTCTCTCTGAACGCCATGCCCCAGGCCACCACCTGCCCTAGTGACAGCATAAATGATATCATCCACAGAAACAGAGAAGCCAGGAGTTCTTTGGTGACACATATAGCCCTAGATACAGAGTGGATCTTATTGCAAATACCAGAAAAAATATGTTGGTGATGTAACTGGACCAACTCCCTGAAGGCCCTGATGTCTCAAGCACTTCTTTCCCAGTCGATCTGCCACAGTGTGGGAAATTCCCACAGGGCTTCCTCTTTTGACTTAACGCATCAGGAAGTCTTATAAAAACATGAAAGCAAAAAATCACCCATGAAAAGTGACAATATATTGAGCTTTTAAAGCTTAACTTACATGGGCTCATCAGGGAAAATAATTTACTGAGCATTAACCATGTGTTTTATATACATTGTCTCATTGAATTCTTACAACAAACCCACTAAGGTTAATATTATTTTCACATGAGGAAACTAGAACTCAAAGAGATTAAGTGACCTGTCACAAGGCCATACAGCCACTGAAAGGTGGAGCTAAGATTCTCACACAGGTTCATTGATGCTGAAGCTGAATCTTCTCTGCTCTGCTGTCTTGTGTCCTTTTATCCTTTCTTTTCTTTCCTTTCCTCCTTAATTAAATTTAATATGTTTGCCCAGCTTGCAAATATTTTCTGTGTTTGTCAGATTTAGTACTTTATAATAAATAAGTGCTGAGAGGAAAGGTAGAGAACCAAATGGAAGGAGCTGAAAATGAGGGATGAAGTGACAAATTTTCTGGTTTTACCTGATGCTGGTCCTATATTTGTAGGGCTGCATTTCCCAGAACCTAGTTTCAATACTATTATTTTGTACTGATTTGAAGAAGACAGGCAAATACTCCCCACATTTTCCTTTCCTTTCAGAAGGCAATTATCTTATAGTTGATGGTTTAAATGTTATTAAGGTTACAAGAGGCCCATAAAAAGACATACAAAGTATTAATCACTTTAATACAGCTTCACGTAATAAAACTGGATAGAATTTATTTTTGTTCTTTTACCCATGCTCTGGTAAGCAATGTTTTTATTCTATTTAAGAAAAAAAATCACTCTAACACATTTCCAGAGTTACAGATGCTGCTAATAAAATTCTAGGGTGGAAATAAAAATAGATACCTAGAAATGCAAACCATGGGTGTTCCACAGCAAGGAACATCTCCTGTTATCCCACATGTTAACTCTAGAACAAAACTGCCAAATGTCTCTCATATCATATGCATTATACAGTTCTGCACTTTCTAACTTACTCAGGTTCAAGAACGCCTCAACTTATGTCACAGGAAGAAATCCACATTTAATGTTCTCTCTCTTGCTTATTGAGCTTCATTTTTAAGAAAATACTCATCAAAAACGCGGTTCCTCTGTGCTTATTCGGTGACTGTATTGAAAAAGACAAAGTCGAGGTTTCGTATTGAAACCATATAGTCATTCTGGTTGTTTAAATATATATATTAATAGTTACCAACAAAGACAGATTTTGCCACCTTTGTCTTTTCCTCCTGGAATTTAGCTAGAGTCAAGAGCTCTATCACTTGGTGGCGACTTGGCAGAAACACAGGTAGTTCGGAATTGATTTTTAGGCCCCTGGCATCCCAATGGAGAACTGATGGTGTGACAGGCACTCCAGAAATGCTCAACAATGCTTCTGGAAAGGAAGGAAGGAGTAAGGGAGGGAGGGAAGGAGGGAGGAAGGTAGGGAGGGACGGAGGGATGAAGGAAGGAAATATTTTTTGAAAGAGCCTAATTTTCATTTGTAATGGCCAATGAAACCCAAAGCAGTAAAACCCAAACCAGATTTGGCTGAAAGTCCAGGCAACGTTGAGTCACTAGTGTTTAATTACCAGCCCATGTGGTACTGACCTCTCACTCCTACTTTCCCTAATTTCTTCCTTCCTGTGGGGCACATCATTGATCATTAGTACCTTCACCAGGTGGCAGGCCATGAGAAAGGAAACTCAATTCAGGAATTTATTTCTTGGTGTTTCAGCAGCTCTTGAACTCACAGTGTGGAAGAAGGTTAAAATGAATGGCTGGAATTAGTTATTTGGATTATCTCAGATTTCCATATACATATTTTTTGATTAGCTGGGTGGCTTATGAAGAAAGTTTCCCTATTTTAAATGACTTGAGGGAAGTGGGACCTGATTAAGGTAAGAGAAGGCTGGCATAGGAGTGGCCATGACAAAGGACAAGAACTGATGTTAGATCATCCACTATAGGAAATGGGTCAATATGACAATAATTCATGGCAGATTTGCTCCAAAGTTATCAAATTTTACCTCATTTTTCTTTGTGTCTTGGCTTTTGTATTTTTAACAGTTGGGTATCACAGACACAGGTGGATGGAGAGGGGTTCTATAGCCAACGGAGAATGACTCAGACAAAATCTTAAATTTAAGACCTTCGGGTTTTAAAGCATTTCCTCTCCAAAGAAAAGAGCAGTCTACCAAAATATATCTGTTGAGTACGGTTTCCCCTGCTATCCAAAAGTAGAGTGTGCCTATGAAACCTTTCATAAGTTGAAATGGCATAAAACAAAGAAGAAATTAGCATTTACATTAATGGAGAATGTTTTGAGTGTTCACAGACCCAAAAACATAACCTACTAAATCATATCGAATATGCTTAATTATGTCCAGTTTTACTAAGCGTAACAATCTTACGAACTTAGGCTTTTCTGATGTCTTAGGACACATCTTGTTAATGCAAACACAGAAAAAATGGAGATAAAACACAGATGCTCACAGATGGAATTCAGAGCCCATGGTGGCTTGATGCTGAGATGCTGAGAGGTGGGGAGTGCTGGGGAGTACAGAGGAATGTGCTCTCTCTGTAACAGCTCACTGCAAGCGACCATGAATGCTAGTTTCACTTTTCTTCACCTTTTTTCATATAAGTCAAAATCTCCTTTGAATTTCTTTGGATTAGCAAAAACAAGTAGTAGTGTAGGTCATTCATTAAAGCAAAATGGTATGGGAACCTTTGAAAAGCGGGGGATATGTGTACTGGATTTTTGTGAAACTATAGTATTAATTCTGAGATTCAATTACCCATTTTTGTAAAAAAGATGAGCGTGGCCTCTATAATTCTGCTGTTTTGCTAGGGTGTGGGTGTATGTGTGCATCATTTTTATTACCTTTGTGAGGAAAGTTGGGGGAGGCGACAATGTGTTCAAAGATGAGACAAATTAAACTTCAATTTTTTTTTTTTTTTTTTTGCCACAGAAAACTGGAAAGGACAACACTAAAAACCTGGGTAAATGGCAAAAGGCAGAAATTTTTCTCATTTGCCTGCCTTCACCTTCATTTATCTCTGTATATACTCACATCCAAACAGCTTGGTCCACACTCAGAGAATCAATCCTCCTCTCTGGTCCTTCTCATGGTCAATTATTAATGGTCTTTGGTATTAAGTCTTTGGCATCAGTCTGCCCTGCCTTTATCCTAAGCCCCAGGTTTAGACTCATACTGAGCACTTGAGAGGGAGCCTTCTGGCTTCTGGGTAACGAAGCACTTGGCTTCTCAGAGGGCCAGGGTTTCGCCAGTTTGGGAAGATTGGTGAGGAGGCAGTGAGAAGGGGGAAGGGAACTCTGGACCACGCGATCTGCGCTCTGAAGGCTATGCCGCTCTCCCCAGATCTCCAGCACAAATTGTGGATAGAAATCTCAGCCCATAACTCTGATGGAAAATAAACACAACTCAATTTTAAAAACAACTCACTAATTTCTGTTTTAAGTTTCCATTTTTCCTAGAGTGGCGGAAGCTCAATCTAAATCAAGTTTTTGCCTTTCCTCACAGGGCTCATCTATTTTATTGTCCAGGCATTGGAGGGGTTCATTGGGTCCTGGCTCATCACTCTACTTGGGTCACCAACACACCTAATTGTCCCAATGGGTCCTGTGCTGGGCAGATGCCTCATTCTGCTGTCTCTGTACCTTGTTGCCTGTAGAAATCTTGGAGATGCTAAGACTGCTCAGTCAGGACACATCAGAGCCGGTTCTTGTGTGTGGCCTTGCCACCTTTGAGAGAGGCAGGTGGAAGCAGAGCACAGGTGTCCCCAGTCCTCAGGTTTCACAAATCTCTTTATGGTTTTGTTGTCTTCCTGAGGTTCTGCTCTGAAGCAGGGCCTATGGCTCCTCTCCCCAGACTCACCCCTGCTCTCCTCTCTCTAGCCCTGGGAGAAATCTTCCCTCAAACACCAATTTTAACATTTTGCTTAAACACATGTTTAGTCAACTCCTGGAGCTTAAGGAGGGAAGATATCTTTTTTCTGCTCTTCCAGAGCACATTCTTTCCCTGGGGGCAATGAGCTAACATGCCTGAATTGGTGGTGAGGGGGGGGGGGGATGGAGGGAAATCAACAACTAGGAGGGGGTTAAAGATGGCTATGTCCAAAATACTAACCCACCCTGATAGCACCGAAATTCACTTGGTTGATTTCCCATTTCTCCAAGGGCAGGGCACCAAGGACACTGGGACCTGCGTCTTTATCTTGGTATCCGCCCTTAGTGAATCCGAGACAAAATAAAGCAGAACTATTAGGGTCTGGTTCCTTACAAAGGAAACCCTGAACCAAAGAGAGTTCATAACTTTACCCTACTGCCTTAGGGAGCGGTAGGGGAGGTCCCTCAGGTCTGTGGAGTTGCCATCCCAACTGCCAGCATCCCAGGAGCTAGTGAAAAGGTGGGAATGGAGGTGGGGATGGAGCCTGCGCCGCCGAGACCCGAGACTCAGTTCCGCCTCGCCTCCCCCCCTCCGCCCCGCCTGAGCAGTGGAGGTGGAGCCACGGAGCACCGCGGATCTGCGTTTAATAAGCACTCCCTACCAATTTTTTATGAACTTGGTGACAGGTTTATTACACCGAGGAGGGGAAATTTCAGTTGGGACATGAGCTCTCTGGAGGAAGGTCCCACCACAGTTGTCCACTGAAAACCAAGTGCATGAATGAATTAAAACGTGCTTGAATTCCATCCCTTAAAGCCCCTGTCAGCAGCAGCAGCTGCAGCGCAAGCGCTCACTAGTATTCATTAGGTATTTTGTTAAACAGTATCACAGAAATTCTGTACATTTACTTAAATAGAAACGACAGCAAGACAAAATAAACACAAATTTTTAACTGAAGGAATAAATATAACTCAGATAGCAAGTGTCTTTGCTTTTGGCTGGGAAGACAGCCAAGTCATGTGCATTTTGGATTAACTTTTTTAAAGGGAAAACAAATTAATGACTTAGTAAATATCATTTGCTAGACAAGATCTCTCAAAACGTGGGAGAAAAATAAAGGATGGTAATTAGTGAATCAAGAAAAGTCTATTATTTAAAACTTTGCTACTTTAGCACAAGGAGCAAATATTTGCCCTTTTTCTTGGCCTTAAAAGTATTGATATATTTGAATAGAGATTAGGCTGACAATTAATCGGTGCCAACGTCCAAGGTTTGCTTGAATTAACCGAAGTCACTAAACTCTGATACAGAATCAAGCCCCAGCCTTAGCAACATTACTGAAAGTTTCAAGGGCTGCAGTATGTGTAGGTCTTTCTGGTACTGGGTCTCTCTCAGCCTCTGAGCTAGCTGAGATGGCACCACTGGGTTACCCGACTGTTTGATTTTACCTATTGGGTTTCTGACATAATTAAGGAGAGCAAACTTCCTAACTGAGACTGCCTCCCTGAATGCTCCTGAAATACTACTTCAAAGTTTGTTCTGGACCAGTAACCAAATCAAAGTACCAGTTTGGGGCTGGCACATTTTTACATAAAGATCTGCTCCCCTGGAATCTATAAGTAGCTGTAGATTAATCCACCAAGGGAGGGTGGTCACCAGTGAAGGAAAGATCCATGAGCCATAGGACTCTTGCATTTTACAGCTGAAAGGGTCCTTAGCCTTCATGTGGTCCAACCCTTTTAATGTTCAGATCTGTGAAGAGATGAATAGAGTGTAGTGGCCCATCACTCTGAGTAGGCTTCAAATCCATGTCCCTTGGATTAAATTCAAAACTCAATCCACTCCATCGTGGTTTCCTAAACCAATTTCCTCTCAACACCAGTTGAGTATAATATTAACAGATTCCTCCCCCCGCCCCCCCAAAAAAAACTAGAATTCTATGGTCAAAACCCAGTTGAATCAAATTTAAACAGGCTGCTTTTTCTCTCCTATAAGTATTCTCAGTAATTAAAGTGATTTTTAATTATTAATGTCTCTATTAATATACATTGAAAATATCTAAGAAGAAAAGTAACCTTAAACATGTTAGAAAGTTTTATTATTTTATGCACATATAGTATGTGTATTCCCTCTATGCAGTTTATAGAAGAGCTGATAAGAAACAGTTCATCATATTAAACACAATTTATTTCATAAGCTGAGGAGCTCGTTCTGTCAGTTCCAGAGATAAAATTTTCATGAAATACTTGCAGATGGTAGGATGAAAAATCCAGGAAAAGGAGGCCTTGTACCCACTTTTAAGCAATCTTCCACTTCGGCTCCCCCTCTGCCTTTTGCTTGCTATTCACAGCAACCCCTACATGTAATACTGGGGCAGGAAAAGCTGGATTGTGAGTAAGTCAGGGTAGGCTAAGTGAGTGAGGTGCTAGGCACACAATTTAAGGAGGCACTCACTCTCTGAGTCATCAAATGCAGACACTGCACCAACCTGAATCCAAGAGTGAGTGCCTCCTTAAGTCACGCCGATGCTCCTTATTTGTGGAATGTGTAGTGTGTACAGCAGGAGCACTGAGTGTGGGCCCTGGAGGAACAGGTTCACTGGGACTGGGTAAGCCAGGATGTGCTGAATCACACTATGGTGGATACAGAAAAGTCAGGCCATCAGGCCAATTCCATAGGACACTCAGGACTAGAGACAACAAGAAAGCAGTAGGCTGCCCAGAGAATAGGGCAGTCTGGGGACAGAATATCATCTATGAGAAGGTGACATTGTTTTAAGAAGTGTCCTACTTGCGGCTCAGGAAACACAGCTGAAAGGGGATGACAGATTCAATACCTGAGTCATGAGGGAAAGGGGCCGGGCTACTGGGAAGAATGGGGCAGGGAAAGAGGGTGGAGAACGCCAGGCTTCCTGATGCACGCGAATCAGCTCATAGAAAAGATACAGGCCTTACCAGGCTATTTTTATGGATTCAATAGGGGGAGTCTCCTCCACTGCCTAGATGATTCAGAAGTGGGCACTGTGTATAGATTTTTATTAGATAACCTCAAAGGTTTATTTTTATAAACTAGAATTTAGCACTGTGCATTTACAAAGCAATTAATAGTATCTGTGTTAGTTAATACCCCATTTTTTTGTTCAAGAGCAATATTTTGTTACTTAAAAATTAATAGCACTATCACATAGGGCTTATAAAAAGAGATGTATTACTGCAATAGGCAATTTCATATAAAGCTGTTTTTATTTGCCATTACTTTAATTACTTAGATATTATTTTATATGTTTTCATTATTTTAAAGTGCCTTGGGAGTGTGAAATATGTCTTACAGATAATGTATTCTGTTTTAGCCAGAACAGCCTAATCATAAGTAGCTGTAGATTAATGCATTTATCACTTAAAATTTCTTTTTAATGTTCTGTAAGCAAGTGAAATTGATGTCTCAGACAAGACAGATACCTCCCATGCCATCGAACTCCTCCTCGGCGAATATTTCTTTATTAGATTACGAACGTTCCTGGGAGAGGAGAAGAATGAAGCTAACAATAAGTAGACAGAGCATACAACAGCATGACAGACGTTAGTTAAGAGCTAGCGCTGAGAAAATGGTGCCCATCCTTTGGATATGGAATATCTATTTTAAACTAAATTGGGTCTTAAAATTCCACATGCACAACTTCTTCTCCATTTCCTCCTGGGTGGGTTGGTGCGACTGTTCTGCCGAGGTGGCAATGTTTCAGGGAGGGTTTAAAACGTCCACAGAGCCATGTGGTTTTCCTTCAGCAGGCAAACTCCTTCGATAAATGTGACTCACGGTCATGATCCCTGCATGAGGGTTTTTAAAAATAACCTATAGCCTCTATTTTTAGCGAACCTGCCAAGCTGCAGCGCTGCGGCTCCCTCTTTCACAGAAAGTAATTAACAGTCTCTAATCCCTCAGGAGACGGATATCACTGAAGTTCCTGATATGGAACCAAAAATGCTCTGTCTTCACTGGTGGACACGACTCCTGAAACAAAGGCAGCCACCCTCATGCCACTGCCTGCCCTGGAAGAGGCAGCCACCTCCAAAAGGATCAAGTCATTCAGAGAAAAGCAAACTTTAAAACTTCTAAGGGACGTTATAAATAAAGAGGGCGGAAGAAAAACCGTTCAAGAACAGTTCTGTCCTTTCTTTTCAAATGAGGCTTTTTTCATTTGAGCTCATTTGTTATTCAATTTCACTTTCCAGTCAATGCTAAAGGTCTGAAAGCTTTTGGCAGGTTTCAGGGAAATAATTTATGCTCTAATAGAAAGACCAGAAGGGCAAGTTTTACAAATTCATTCTGAGTCAACCAAAGTTTTACAAAATTAGAGAACCTGTGGTTTGAGAAGAGAGGGTATAGACCAGTGGGAGTTCGGTATCCACGACATCCTTTCAATGGACAAAGACTGTTGTCCCAGTTGATAGACACCCAGGTTATGTGGCTCCACCCAGACCCCAATTTCACACCTCCACATAAATGAAATCATCATGACTATGGTGGACCTGTCTCCGCATTTACCAATTTTCAGTGAAGTTCATTCCAATGTTATAGAGGCTGTCTCTTTGGAAATGTTCATTGGTTTTTTCCCTTTCTTTGAAGATGATCTTAAGCAAGATTACTATTTTTTGCACAAGTTATAAGCATTCAATAAATGGGGGTCCTGATTAATTCTTATTTTCTTAAGGTTTTACCAGTTTATTTTCTCATTAGTTTCTTTTTGCTTCTCTATGCTGCTGCTCTTAGATCAATTTTTGGTATTTTGTAGAGTACATTCTCTAGGAATCTTTTCAGAGTTTGTGAATAGTGTGTTTTCTGAGTTCTTGCTTGTCTGACGTGCCTATATTTGTTCCCTAGATGAATACATTCACTTTAAGTCTATATTTACAAACTTTTCCCATAAGAAATTTAAGGATCTAGCTCCACTTTCTTCTCCCATCAACTATTGCTGATGAGAAGTATGAGGTCAGTGTAATATTCTTTTTTATTTTTTCTCCTGTGCATAATTTGCTTTTTTCTTAGAGGATGTAGGACTTTCTCTTTGTCCTTGGCATACTAAAACTGCACCATGTCACCACTATGTATGCAGCATTTCTCACTTTTCCTGCTTGGGTCTTTTTGGGCATTTTCATTCTGAGCACTCATTAACGTTGGAAATTCTTTTTCTATTATGTTTTCAAGAATTTTTCTCCCATCTATCCTCTTTGTCTTCTCATTCTGAAAATGTTATTAGGTGGATATGGGAACTTATAAAATTATTTTCCATGTTCCTAACTTCTTTCATACTTTTCATCTCTTTTCTGGCACTTCATCAGTTTAATCTCCTAGCCCATTAATTTGTTCCTCAGCTGTTCCCATTCTGTTCTTTTATCCATCTACTTTTTTTTTTAATGGCAGTGATCAAAAACTTAATTTCCAAGGCCTCCATTTGATTCAGCAGATGTAATATCTGCTTCTATGTCCATGAGGATACCGATTAAACTTCTTCTAGAGTCATCTCTCTTTTTCAATTAACTTCACTTTCTCAGATGTTTGTTCTTTCATTTGTTAAATTTGACACCTCCTTTCATGGAGTTAGTTTACTGTTGGGAGCTTGAAGCAGGAGCTGGCAGAACTTCATCCACCTGCCCTAAAGTCTCTTTACCATTTTTATCTAAACAGACTCCTCATGTGATTACTCCCAACGACCAGCATCTGTATCTCTGTCACATGCCAGGCTCTGCCTGCTAGATCACACTTTGCCAATGCACACTTAATGTCCCTGGGACAGTTTGTGGACTGATGGGTACAGGGAATATAAATCCTCCAGGTCCCTCATCCCTTCATAAGGACACTTCAGAGGTGTGAACTGTACTGTCTCCAGAACTCCTTGCATTAAGCCAAATTTACCCTCTGAGAGCCTCTGCTTGCTATCACACCCTTGGGTGGCTTCCTCCCTCCCTGGTCCTGCTACCCAACTCTCCTACCCATTCTTTCTGGGAATATTTCCTAATAAGTCAACTTGCCACAAATCTTTGTCTCAGAGGCTGTTTATAGGAACCCAGACTACATTTATTTTTCTGTTGAGTCCTGTAGGCTCTCTGTGAATACTGTGTTTACCACACGGCCTGGGTCCAGTGAAGGGGGAAGGGGCTGAATGGATGTATCAATACACATGTATAAATGCATATATAACATAAGAAATATGTGCCTTTTAAGTCTTTTCTAGAGATTTAAGGGAGAGGCTTAGCTCACCTTCTTGGCCTGGTCTCCATAAACATCTACTTAGCCTTTTTTTTTCTTTTTTTTTTCCCCTTGAAAGCCAAAGCTACAAAAGCAGAGTAATGCAAAATATTTGTTCCTAATGGACAAATTTCTATTCTTTGGAGGACAACAACACAAATCTTGAGCTGCAAAACTTGAGCTTGAAAGTCAGTCATTCATTCCATTATTGAACTCTTACTGTATACCTGGCACTGTATTCACAGTAGAGAACAAAGCAGACCCCCACTCACAGCATACTCACAGAGAAGGATGGTTTGTTTTTTTGCCTACTTGTATTCTTACACACACACACACACACACACACACACACACACACACACACAAACACACACTCCCTACCACTATCTCCTTTCCTTCCCCTTTTGGAAAACAATTTGGCAACTTGAATCAAAAGCTCTAACATTAAGTATCCCCTTCCAGACAGGAACTTCTCACTTCAGGAAATTTATCTTAAAGAACTTATCTGAAAGAAGAAGAGAAAAAAAATATACATGTGAAAAGATGTTTATGCTCGTTAGCATGAAAATTTATAAAACAACTTAAATGTGTAAAAGGAGAGAGGATAAATACTATACATGGCCATTAGATGCACAATAATATAGAAGTTGAAATTCTAATGGCCCAGGTTACGGTTATCACAAAAATGCTGTTAATGTTAAGTGCAAAGAGCTGATTACACAGTTGTGTAGACAGTTGCTTACGATCGATTATATGAAATACATGTGGATGTGGGCCCCGACTGAGAGGAATGCACTCTAACTGAAAATAGAAGTGACATTAAGGTAGTAAGATTTCAGGTGATTTTTCTCTCTTCTATTCTCAAATGCTCTTTGTTTTCCTATTTAGATTTATTTATTTATTTATTTATTTACTTACTTACTTACTTTGGCTATAAAAAAAATGTTACCAAATAACCCTTAGCGTTAAGAACTTGGTGTACTGTTCTTCTAGAATCTAGGGCATTAAATGGTTGGCTCCTTCTTGACATTCTGATCCCAGATCAAATACTATTTTCCTAGAGCAGCTACCTAATTATGCCCCTCTCTCCCCAGCCACCATGACCAACTCCCAGTTATTCTCCCTCATTCTGGAGTCCTCTTCTTCAAGGCTAAAGAAGTCTATTTACAATTTTATCTAATCTTATTTATGCATTTGTACAGTGTTTACCATTTGTCTCACCTAAGTAGACTGTACACTTTATGAGATAAAAGACCCCATTGTTTTAGTTGCCTATATTGCCAGTGTCCTTAATATTACATACTGGAGATTATTTGCTGAGTGAATGTATTTAGGTACTTATTCATTCCATTGTCTTGATAAGCCAGTGATAAAACACCCTTCACATCACAGACTAGAATACCTTTTATAATCTGACCTTTGCTTCCTCTTTCCCTTTACTTCTGGGCATTTCTGGCCTCAGATTTTAAGCTCTAGTGATGCTGACTCCTCCAAGTTTCCCCCATACACCATGCTGTGCCCTCAGCCACACCTTCTCCCCTCTCATCATTCTGGTGCCCCTGCCCAGGATGCCCTTTCCATCTCACTTCACCTGGCTAACTCTTACTCAAGGTTCAGCTGAGCTATCTTCTCCTTCCCTAACTGCCTAGCTGGTGTCCTGATTCCCAGGACACCTAGCACTTGCCTCCGTCACCACAGAGCACTTTAGTGTTGTGTCCTTGTCAGGATGGGAGCCTATGAAAGTAAGAGCAGTGTCGTATTTATCCTTATAATGACCTGCTTCTCAGCCAATCCCTGACATACAGTAGATGCTCAAAAAAAGTCGAACTGAAATGAATTACACTACTTGGTGTTTATTGCACTACTATACGTGCTAGGCATGGTGCTGGATGGTGTGGCATATTAATAAGAGTACCTGGAAATAAACAGATTATGAGAGGTCAGTTAGTGCCAATTTCCCCTAGAGCAGAGATCACTGATTGGCTAATCTCTAAATATTAAGAGATTTTGCATAAAAATGCACATGCCTGGCTTCTCTTGACAAATGAATAGTTCTGGCTACAGGGCAATAACTGATTGGAACTAAATGGAAGTACTTCCCTGATTCACGAATATGCAATGTCAGTTCTCCACTGTCCCTGTCACTGTTCAAGTTTGCCCATTCTGAGGTCTGCTGTTGAGAAAAACTGTCTTAAGAACAATTATGAAAATTTAGAAATAAGACAACAGTATATTCTTTCAATGTCACATTAGAACATTGTCTATCAGGCCCTGCTGGTCATTATTTAATTCTCTAGGTACAGACAATACTGTAGCCATTAGCCACCTGTGACTATTTACACTTAAATGTTAATTATAGTAAAATTTAAAATTCTGTTTCTTAGTCATAGTGGCCATATTTCAAGTGGTCATTAGCCACAGGTGGCTAGTGGCTACTGGATTGGATAGCACAGGTATAGAATGTTCTATCATTGCAGGAAGTTCTATTTGAGAACACTGGTTAAGAGATATATACTTTGTTTAATCTGCCATTTATTATTGATTAAGGTAAATCTGTGAAGCCATGTACTAATTTACAGATTTCTATCCAAGTAGATTTCTGTCTTTGGGAAAAGATAACCCCCTAGGTCACAGTGTTAATGGCCTGTGAGACAAAGCTATTTCAGTATGCCTCTGTTTCTCAAATCGTCCTTTGAATTAACTTTACCAACCTACTGGTTCCCTCATTAATGAGTGTCGTGGGTTGAATGGTGGCTCCCAGAAAGATATTGCCATGTTCATTCAAATCCTTGGAATTGAAAATGTCACCATATAGAGGGTAAAAGTCTTTGTAGATGTAGTTAAGGATCTTGTGATGAGATCATCCTGGGTTACCAGTATGGGCCCTCAGTCCATTCGCAAGTATCTTTATAGGAGAGAGAAGAGAAGACACAGAGTAAGAGTAGAAGAGAAGACACAGAGAAGACACAGAGTGGTATGATGATGGTGGCAGAGAGCAGAGAGATGTGTGAGCCAAGGATGCTATGGAATGCCGACAGCCATAGAAGCTTAGAGCAAGGAAGGGGTCTCCTTTAGAGCCTTTGGATTGGAATGCAGCCCTGCTGACACCTTGATTTTGTGCTTCTGGCCCCCAGAACAGCGAGAGAGTAAATTTCTATTGGTGTAATCTGTGTGGTCTGGGGTCATTTGGTATAGCAGCCTTAGGAAATGAATATAATCAGTTAAACAAATGATTGGCATATGCTCATTTTGTATTTTTATGACAGTCATGTTTTTAACTCTAAAAAAATTGACTCTTGAGATTTGCCATCGAGTTTGTGCTATTCTTTCCTCTCACATTCTTACATTTATTTTTGACCTTCCTGACCTTGACCATGTTTGAGATTGAGACACAGTCCTTGACCTCATGCCCTAGCCCTGTAGGAGGAAACAGTCTAGACATGCTCATCGTACTGAGAGGAAGGTGAGTGTTAATGTCTGGGAGCTCAGATTCTGGAAGCAGCCTCCCAGCTCAAATCCTGACTCTGCCATAAGTTGCACTTCCTTGGGAAAGCTGTTTGTCCTCTCTGATCCTTGATTGTCTCATCTGTTAAATGGGATAGTAATAGTAACTACCTCATAGGACTTTTTGTTTCTACATGATATGTATAAAAATATGTGCTGAGGGTTGAAGGAATTCACTGATGACATACACAGTGAATTATTAAAAATTAATTTCATAATTGTCCTGCGAAAGTACAACTACAGTGTGTTGTATTTTCATGTGTTAGAAGTATTAACTCGTATGTCAACAATCTCTGTTTCCCAGGTTAGGCCCCTGGGAGGTGGACTCTGAGGCAGGATGCTGCTGATCAGAGAGCGCCCTTGGGACCAACAACTATGGTGGGAGCAAAAGGCAGTGAGAAGTGGCACTGAGGTGCAGCCCAAAGGCAGCCTTCATAGACCCCACACCTTACAGCTTGTCCTGACTTGAGCCAAATGGCCAGGACTTTATACCCCTGCTGCCCTCAGTCGCTGGATGTGGGCGCACCCTTGGGCGAGGTGGCTCTCTGCAGCTGAGGCAATCTCAGGAGGGGCTGACAGCTGAGGCTGTCCACCAACAGTCCTCCCCCTAGCAGCTGGGCGAAAGAGCAATTTGGGTGGTGAATCACTGTGTCCACCACACTCTTCCAGGATGTCTTCCTGTTTTAATATCCAGAGAATCTCAAAAAATGAGAGGCCCTGTCCCAGGGTAGGCTGACTGTGTCTACACCCTTTCCTTTCCCTCCCTGGCTGCAAGTAACATTTTAGGGTCATCTTCTTCCACCCAATACTGCTTCTCATCTCTCCAACTGACAAACTCCCCCTACCTCACCCACTCCCCTGCCCCTCCCTCTTTTCAAGATTGCCCTTGGTGCTGACTAGTATAAAATGAGAGAAAATAGGGTTGGGGGTTGGGGGCAGGTGGGGAAGTGGGGGTGGGCAGATCTGAGAGCCAGATCTCCTTTCCTTCAGTTGCCTGGAGCTGGCCTCTTCACAATTCAGGGAAGTGTTTGTCCCCACACAGCCCTGGGCCAGCCTCAGCCCCTCCTCTCTGCAGGAGGAGGAGAGCTGCCTTTCAAATAACCCAAAGAGCTACTCTTTAAAAGCTTAAATTCCAAAGGGATTATTCCTGTCAGGGGAAAGAAATAAAAGGAATCCACTTCTGTAAACATGAAACAAAGATCAGAATAAGGGTTTAAAAGTAATGCTCAACTAAGCCACGGGGAAGGCATGGGAGATTGTACTGCATTCTGGGGTGGGTTTGCATTTCTGACCTGAAGACTGGAGATATGGTTGAGTAGGTTAAACGTAAGATTCGGTGGGTCAAAGGCACAGAGGTTTGAATTGGAACAGTCTCAAGAGCCGTGGTTGGCTTTGGCAAGAGAAGCAGAGGGTTGTGAAAGGGATCTGTGCACTTCTCCTCATGACAGCACGCACATGTTGTCCCCTGGGTGCTAGGACAGAGACAAACCCACAGGGCCAGAGTGAGGCTGGTATTGCCCAGGTTAGGGTTGAGGTTGCCTCCCCTTTGCATGGATTGAGACCGATTGGGTTCTAATCCTCATCCTACCATAGAGTGGCCTATGTGACCCCAGGGGAGTCACTTGAACCTGGGCCTTGGTTTCCTTATCTGTACAATGGGGACAGTACCCCATGTATCAGTAATGGCCTTCTTTGCAAGCACAGAAACCAAGTCAGGGGAGATAGGGAGCAATTGAGGGGATCGTTTTATGAACTATGTAGATGTCTAACCAATGTACTGTACACTTGGAACTAATTAAAATAAATAAACTTAAGAAAAAAAAAGCTTAGAAACCTAGAACAACAATAACACAACAACGACGACAACAAAAACCAAGTCAGCCTGAATTATACAAGAAGGGAAGTTATTGGAATTGATGGAATCCTGGAAGTGGGGCAAATGGACAGGAAGTGAGGATACTCAGAAGGCCAGGTGGGAGCCATGGCAGAGGCCACACAGCAGAAAGGATCTTTACATGCTGCAGTCCCCGTGCCTTGGATCCTTATATCGTTCATCCAAAGCCTGCACAGTCTCTGAAGAGAGCATGGGACTGGCCAGGCCAAGGCTACCCACTCTCCTTACTTGGGCTCCAACTTCATCAAGAAGGGGGCTCCGATTTCCTATACCTCACCTCCTACCAAGACCACACAGGGTGACAGACAGACCCAGGTGCTAGTAAGACCAAGGCTGAAACTGAACAGCAAAAGACAAAATCACAAATAAAACTCCCCCACAAATGGCCAACACACCTACTCTTCTCTGGTTATGAGACATGATCTGGGAGGTGCTTAGCATAGTGTTTTGGCAATAATGAATCCCCTATAAACAGAAACTGCTATTAATGAATTAATAACTTAGGGTATATTCATACAACGGAGTTCTCTCAGCCATCAAAAGGAATTAATTACTGATAAGACAACATAGATGACTCTCAAGATGTTAGGTTAAACAAAAGAAACTAAAACCAAAAGAGTACCTATGTACTGTATGATTTCATTAATATTAAGTTCTACAGGTTCTAGAGAAGTCCTAAAAGTTCTACAAGAAAATCTAAGCTATCGCTATAGAATGAAGAACCTCTGAAGCAGGGACACAGGGTTCAGGATTGACTGGAAAGGGACATGAGGGAACTTTCTGGGGTGACGGAAGTGTTCTATAATCTTGATGATGGAGGTATTTACTCAAGTGTAAGCAATTGTTAAAACTCACCAAAGTATCATTTGAAGGCTGTGCATTTTAGTATATGCAAATTATACCTCGGTTAAAATGTTTTTAAATTGTGATATATCTCTTTTCAATTGATGTGCAGTGCCTTCCCAGCCAACTATCTTTGCCACCAATATCATTATAATAAAAACATATCCGTATAACAAATTATTTCACACTCCATCTAACACCCACAAGTTTCAAGCATCATTTGAAATACAAATGAAAAATTAGAACATTTGAAGGAGTTTGTCTTAATAGGTTTGGTTGTATCAGCAGGATGATCTCTCTACCCACCCACTCCCCCAACCCTGAAACCGAGAACTAGCTTATTGACATTGCTGTGATAGCCGAGTGTGTCATCAGAGAACTCGTCTACAGGAAATAGATGTATTGGATGTTGCTGAACTGTGGTCATCACAGAAGGAGCACATATTAGTCTGCTATAGATTGAGGAAAAAGCAGTTTTAGAAGCATTGTTCTAAGCTGCCTTCCCAATTTACAGGCCACTTAGGAAAAGGCGTCCCAGTACCTGGCCCCCACCTGGATCATTACTGCATCAGTGTGGCCACACAGAGCATGCTCAGTGGATCTCTGCACATTTATTTGTATTGATTTCAGCCCTGAGACCTCTGAATAAACACATATACTTGCCAGGACTAGGCTACTCCAGCCCTCAGAATTGACCCCCACCCAGGAAAAATATACACAAAGCAGGGAAGTCTAGATAAAGCGCGCATTCTCTTGAGAGCCTAAAACAATTTTAGCCCAGATATTGTTCCAAGGCCAGTCATGACCTTCATGTCATGCCAAACACAGAGTTGGTTAGTTGCTACCTGTGATATTCCTTCTCTACCAGTCCTTACTTCCTCTTTACTTGCCCCTATTTTTAACTGGGCACATTGAGACCAAAAATAAAAATATAATTTCTCAGTCTCCCTTGCTGCTAGATGTGTCCATGTAATTTGCTTCTAGCTAATAAGATGAATTCTGTGGGACTTTTCGAAAGGTGGTTTACAAGGAGCTGACTCAGCAGAGTGGAGCCTATTTTTGTTTTTACTTCTCTTCTTCTGGCTTGCAAACTCCAGCAGCCTGTCTTGGATCAGGAGGTAACCTTAAGGATGAAAGCTGTACCCTAGGATGGAGCCCCAGAAATAAAGATTGAGTCTAGATCCCACCATCCTTGGATTCCTGCCACTGAACTTCCTTTATAGAAGAAATAGGTTTCTATCATGTCTAAGCCATTTTTATCTTTGACTTTCCTGTTTCATGCAGCTAAATCTTATACTAATTGATACATAAACCGAAGTTACCCTTTTCTCCTTCTTTCATTGACAATTATTCATGAAATAGCCTTGGCCTATGCTCCCTTCATCCTGAAAGTCAATTAGGAAAGCAAGCTGATAGGACAGAAATCTGATTATTCACTTTCTCAGGCATATTTGTATCGATAAGAGGACACCAGAAAGGCAATGTTTCACACAAAAAAAGTATCACGGCACCAAGTTGAACTAATATTTGGAATCTTGTAAATTTTGTGTGTGGCTTTAGATACATGTGGGGACTCTGTGAACATGTCAAGTGATCTGGCCTTTGGCAGCCACATGTAGCCACTTGGCCACAATTATAAGAGGAGAAATAAAAGTTAACCAGTTACTTCTAAGATCCAGGCAAATATGTTTGGAAAGGCTATAAATTAATAGCTTGTGGGAAAAAGACGTTATGCAAATTAATTTTCCACAGGCTTTGGAAAGCATTTGCAAAGGTAAAGTATATTCTCTAACTTATATACAAGTCTGCAAAACAACTATTTCTCATATTAAACATTTAAAAAAATATTGGTCTTCTCCTGAATAATCACATATAAATTTGAACTCTTCTTTCAAGACAATTAAATGTTTTACAGAATTAGCAAAACATTGCTTTTGAATATAGAAGTTGAAAGTTCTCAGATTTACAAATGATTAGAGAAATTTATTCACTCAAAGTGTCATATAACTACAATAAAAGTCCTCACTCCTTCGAATACTGTAATATGTATGCAACATGTGGGCACAGTGACTAATTTATGAAACTTTTTGTTGCCTATGAACTGTGAGTTTATTACAAACAAGTATGTAAAATGAACTTTTAAAAATAGCTTTGTCCTTACCAAAAAGATACACACACGCATGCATACACTCATTGTTTCTCTCACAGAGTCAGCCTAATGTTGGGCTAAGAAGACTATAGAGTATTCTAGATTATTCTAACTTAAAAAAATTAATTATCAAGAAATACTATCTACTTCCCTGTAGTTTTAACCATCTCTGAGTAAGACAACGGAAATTTTATTATGATTCTTTAGATATGTATGCACACATGTTCCTGCCCCCTGCCCCACTTGTTTGTTTAAAGTTAACCTCTCACATTTGCTATATTTATGAAATCAAGTTTATAAAATCAAGTTTCTCTGTGGTTGATATGCAGAAACTTATTTCAAATAGCTTGATAAAATCAGATGAACATATTAATAACTGAAAAATAGTGCCACAGACTTCTCTAACACCTCACTCTCTAATTTAGTACACCACTGAGCCCTTCCTTACAAGTGGACTTCTTTTATTTGAAGAATGAGTTATCATAAATAAAGGGACGAACAAGAAAATTTTTGACAGAATACTGGGTAGAACCACTTGCAGTAACATTAAGTTATTTATATTCAACTCTCCAGATTCATTTACTGAACATTTTTTGGACGAAATAATTTCCTCTTGAACTTGAGATTTCTTATAGTTCATCTTTATTAGGAAAGGAGTGGTATAACAAGTTAAATATCTTAAAGAAGTGTTATGTGTTCAATGACAGTTGCCTGAGAGAAGACTGGAAATGTAATTTCATCTGTGATATCTTCTTTTCCATTGGTTCTATGAGCTGGCATGCTTAGTGCCTGACTAAAAACACAAAGCAAATATGATGTAAGCCTTTAATTGCTTAATCAATAAACAAGCCTAGAGCCAGAACATAAACTTCATGCCTTTATTATAATCACAGTTGAACAGGCTTGGCCAGACTTCAGTCATTTATCACCAGCAATTTGTGCTTGCATTTGGGAGGGGTTCTTAGACACACCTCCTCTTCCCAGCCCAAGCTCATCCCTTGGCACTTTCCCTCCACTGACTGTGGTCAGTGCACTGGGTTCAAGGCCTTGGGTTGCCATGGCTGCCAAACCCTCACCTGGACTGACAAGGCTGACAGAGTGAGTGGCTGAGCCCTTGGCAATGGTCACAAGGTTGTTACCCACAAATGCCTTCTGCCTTGGCCCATTACAGCTTTTTAAAAAATTCATTCATTGTTTTGTTTGATTGCATTGTTATTTTATAAAAATAATACATGCAATGTATGGATATATTCTCTTTGTAAAAATTTAAAACATCTGAACTCAATAGCATCATAAATAAACTACATTTAATTAACATCTATAGCTTACTCATCGAGGGATGGCAGAATCCACATTCTTCTCGAGCTCACCTGAAACATACACCAAGACAGACCATATTCTGGCCTATAAAACACACCTTAATACATTTTTTTAAAAAGAAAATTATACAGTGTATGATTTCAGACCACAGTGGAATTAAACTAGAAGTCAATAATAGAAAGATAGCTGGAAAATCCCAGAATACTTGGAGATTAAACAACATACTTCTAAATAACACATAGGGGAAAGGAGAAAATTCAAAAGAAATTTAAAAATATTTTGAGGTAAATGAAAATGAAAATATAATTGATCAAAAATTATATTTGGGATCCAGCAAAAGCAGTGCTTAGAGGGAAATTAATAGCATTGGATGCATATATTAGAAAAGAAAGATCCAAAATCAATTAACTAAGCTTCCACCTTAGAAAACCAGAAAAAAAAAGAGCAAATTAAATCAGAAGCAAACAGAGGAAAAGAAAAAAGATAGAGCAGAAATCAATTAAGTTATAAACAGGAAATCAATAAGAAAAAAATCAATAAAGCCAAAAGCTGTTCTTTGGAAAAATTAGTTAAATCAGTAAGCTTAGCTAGACTAAGGAAAAAAAAGAGGACACAAATTACAAATTACTATTATCAGAAATGAAAGAGGGCAACACCACTACAGATTTCATGGACATTAAAAGGATAATTGAAAAATAGTATGAACAACTCTATGTCCACAAATTTGATAATGTAGATTAGATGGATCAATTCCTTGAGAATCACAATGTATCAAAACTCACACGAGATGAAACAGACAATCTGAACAGGTCTATATCTATAAAAGAAATTGAATCGATGATTTATAACCTTCCAAAATAGAAAGTATCAGGCCCAAAAGTGTTCATTGGTGAATTCTACCAAACATTTAGGGAAGAAATTATACCAATTCTCTACAATCTCTTCCAAAAGATAGAAGCAGAGGGAACATTTCCCAACTCATTCTAGGAAGACAATATTACTGAAATACCCCAAACAGACAAAGCCATTATAAGAAAACTATAGATCAATATCTTTTATGAACATAGATGTAAAAATTCTCCACAAAATATCAGCAAATCATATCCTACAATGCATAAAAAGAATTATACCCCATGACCAAGCGGGATTTATCTCAGTTAGGAAGGCTGGTTCAGCTTTAGAAAATCAATTAATGTAATCTATCACATCAACAGGCTAAAGAAAAAAAAACCCATGATCATATTAATAGATGCAGAAAAAAGCATTTGACAAAATCCGATACTCATCCATGATAAAAACTCTTAGTAAACTAGGAATAAAGGAAAACGTCTTCAATTTGATTAAGAATATCTACAAAAAACCTACAGCCAACATCATAATGGTGAGAAACTAGAAGCTTTCCTGCTAAGATCAAAAACAAGACAAGGATGTTTCCTCTCATCACTCCTTTTCAGTATTGTACTCTGAAAATGTC
Organism: Eidolon dupreanum; assembly: GCA_028627145.1. Taxonomy (NCBI): domain Eukaryota; kingdom Metazoa; phylum Chordata; class Mammalia; order Chiroptera; family Pteropodidae; genus Eidolon; species Eidolon dupreanum. The sequence goes on along the minus strand of CM053507.1, from coordinate 133,603,452 downwards.
TTATATGTAGTTGATTTTTCCTTCTCATCTTCAGTAGAAGTAAAAGAGGGTGCTGTTTAAAGCCATGGGTCTTTAATAACAGGTATCCTGAGGATAGAATTGATCTGAGTTTTATCATATTGCACAACCTCATTTCACATGCCCTCCCTACACTTCAAGTTTCAACCCACTTCTGATTACACAATCCTTGTTCTTAGCATCTGCTCAGCCCTCTTCTTTTAGCTTTCTTCCATGGTTCCTCATCTCTTCCTTCCCTAGGCCATCACCTGCACTGTAGCACCAAGAGCACACAAAAGTTCCTGGGGTCGGCTGGATCCTTCCAACACTTTCTCAGATCTGTTTGCCTATACAATCGACTTTCTAAAAATGGAGTGAACATAGCTGTGGTCTCTAGCAGCCAACGGGGTTTTCCAGATGGTGAAAGATCACCTCTGACTTCCAACCAAATGTGGCAGACTGAACACACACACTAATTGTACCCTCTCCCAACATCCTACTAAGTGGTGGTAAAATTAAAAACAATGATGTAAACACACACACAGACAACGAGAACAAGAGAGGAGCTGGCAGCAGATGAGCAATGTCCATAAAACTTTGGAAAGTGAAAGCAGATGGAAAAATGATTAGTCATTTTGCAGAACAGAGAAATTGGAACCTACTTTCTACGAATTGGGGGTATATGTGCTAGGCAGAACTCTAGAAAGTCTCAGGATTTGGAGGAACAAGTATCTCTAAACACCGGGCTGTAGAGTGGGGCTAAACCCAGGACTGATTGAAAGTTTAATTGACAAGTAGTTAGATACCCAGATTTTCTCTTCCAGCCCCACCAACCAAGCACCCCTCCTGTATTAGTCATCTAGTGCTGCATTGTAAATCACCTGATGACTTAGTGACCTAAAACAAACAGAAATATTTATTACTTCACAGTTTTTGTAGGTCAAGCATTCTGGAATGGGTTAGTTGGGTGGTTCCTGCTTAGGGTTTCTCATGACTGCATCTTGAGTTGCAGTCAAGATGCTGGCTGGAGCTGCCGTCATCTAAAGACTGGACCGAGGCTGGAGGAGCTATCTCCAAGACATCTCACTCCCATTCCTGTTAGTGTCTACTGCCAGAGACCTCAGGTCTTCGCCACATAGACTTCTCCACAGGGCAGCTTGAGTATCCTCACGGCATGGCAGCTGGCTTCACCCGAAGCAAGTGGTCCCAGATGGCAAGGTGGAAGCTCTAATGTCTTTTATTACCCAGCCTTGGAAGTCACACTCCATCATTTCTGCAATATTATATTGGTGACACAGGCTGCTTAGTCAATACAGGAAGGAACTGCATAGGAGGTGCAAATACCAGGAGGTGAGAATGACTGGGTGCCATGCCGATGCTGGCTGCTAAACTTCCCTCATCTCTTCAAGTGCCTCGTTCTTTAATATGAATATAGAGACGAAGGTCACCAGGAAAGCTTCTAACCTGAAAAAGAGACCAAAACAAAGAGAAACAAAGGAATTCAGAAGAAATAGGCAAAAAAGCAGAAGGAAACTTAAAAAAAGGAACTAGGTCTTTAGAGAGAACATCTAAGATCACAACTATGAAACAAGACCAGGATGTAATAATAATGATAATGAAAATAACAACAAAAACTATACAAAGTCTCCCTACCCCACGATATTTATAGAGTCCATACGATGTGTCAGGCCCTGTTCTAAACAGGACTGTCCATGTATTAACTCATTTAATCTTCAAAACCACCACACCAGAAGGTAGGTTCTATTACTACATTTATTTCATAGGAGCATTAAGTAACTTCTCTAAGGCACAGCTGGTAAGTAGAAAAGTCTAGAGTTGAAGCCAGAGTGAAATGCCTAGAAAAGAAGGCTTCAGAGCCTGTAACAGATCCCCTTGTAGAGAAGGAAAGAACGTCGATTTCAGAAGCAGATTAAACTGTGAGAAGCTCAGCTAGGCCTTTGTGGCAGACAGGGTACAGCTCATGGTATGGGATGAGCCAGTTCGTATACCTGCCATAATGGAGAGGCGGCTACGGGGCTCAGAGGCAGAGGCAACCGACTCAGAACAGGGCACAGCGCCTCACCCACTGCACTGGGCATCCACATCCCATAGCTCCTCAGTGTAGCCCCTTGGCCTCAGCCTTTATGGGAACTCTGGGGCAGATCGGAAGTTAGGGACTGGAAACTAGAAGTCATGGCTCTGCCATGTCCTCCCCATATTACACCTGTTCTTGACCATAATGACAGCTACAATTTAGTGATCACTCAGTCAAATGACTCTAACCTTCATCCCAGCCCTACTTTGTGGTTCAGAAAGCAGCAGTTCAGAGAGACTTTTCCAAGGTCTCATAGCTGGTTAGTGGCAAAGTGGGGTTAGATCTTAGGCTTACCTGGCTTTTGACTGAGCCTTCTCTCGGCATGAGAGATTGTTTGGTCAAGTAGGGTGTCAGCATGTGTGACGCGGCTAAAGTCTTGATGGTGCTTATTCATTGGATCTTGCCTTCTCACCCTTTGCCATTATTTTGACAAGGACCCGCCTAGCCCTGCCCACAGGTCTCAAGAAGAGGATAAGAGACTTATGGAGCAGAGATGCCTCAGCTGAGTCAGCCTAGATCAGCTGACACCTAGCTGACCTACAAATTCGTTAGAATACATGATTATTTTAAGCCACTGACTTTTGAGGTGTTGATTATGCAGCATTTTTGTGGCATTAGCTAACCGATACACTGTGCCATAGAAACGCCTGCCATCGAGGTAAATAAACAGATGACTAATGGTTGGAAGTAATGAAAAGGCTCAGGGTCTGCCTGGCTAGGGTTGCCAGAGTTAGGAGTTAGCAAATAAAAATAGAAGACACAGATAAATTTAAATTTCAGATAAACATCAAATAATTTTTAGTATAAATACATCTCATGCAATATTTCGGAAATACCTATCCTAAAAATTTCATTGTTTATTTAAATTGCCCATTTAATTGGACAGCTTGTATTTTATCTGGCAGCCCTATAGTAGTAGATTTGCAAGAGTGACATGACGCAGAAAGTACCTTTGTGTAAAAGTGGGCCCAAGCTAGAGAATAACAGAGATGAAAACAAGAAGTCATTTCCTCTACTCTCCATCAGACAATAAATGCATTTACAGGTCAGGCTTTAAGTCTTTGAGGTGGCCTCTCTTAGGGGGACTGAGTCAGCGAAGAAGCTGCCTAAAATGTTAAGAAAAGGCAGGCTTGCCAGTGGTTGGGGGAGTCTGTTTAGATTTTATTATTCAACCACTCTAAAATCAGGAATGTACAGGGAATACCCTGGCTTTCCTGGTTTCAGCAGTCTGTGCTTCCACAGACAGCATCCTTTCCAACTGTGTGAAACCTGCATCCCTTTTGCTGGATCCAGGAAGCATTTCTCTGGTTACTGCGCCATCTGTCTCTGAGGTGCTGTGGGGGTGGGGAGAGAAGGGCTGCAGCCTGGCCCAGGAAGGGACCATCCAAGGACAGTTTGTCAGGAGTTCAGGCCAGGTAGCAAGTGACTGGAGAAAATCGGAGAGAAGAAATCCAGCACTGCAAGGGGAGCACGCAGAGGAGCCTCTACAGGGGACCCAGGTCCACCCTCCACTCTCGTCTCTCTCTATAGCAGATTTGTACCAGCCACTGTTTTGGGCTTTGCACAGCCTAACTGGCTATTCTTGTGAATAATCACCAACTCGATTCAAGAAGAAATTCCACGCTGTCAGCCAGCAGCATAGATCGTTGTAGGAAAAATGACACAACTCCATCCTCTGGGCAGACTTGCAAATTATTACAAATTTCCCCATCTCTCCTGCACTCACACAGCTGGCTGGAGCAGGGTGTCAGTTTTTCCATGGAGACAGACTTTTCCTCCATGCGATTGCTCATGATCAAATAAATCCCTCTGGCTCCTTGTTTACTGTCATTCCTGGTTCCTTGTCCCCTGGCATTGAGATAGAACGTGTGCTCTGCAGGCCCTGTTCCTGAGCACTTCTCAAGACTCAGGCACCACGCTCTCCTACACATGGCTGTGGTGCAAAGGCGAACTCCTGAAGGAAATACTGGCCAGCTAAAATTCTGCACTTCCAGATAAATGACATCATGAAAACTAAATGTGCATCATGTGGTCATCAGTGCAGAACAGTTTTGACATAAACCATAGACTGCTCATCTGAGGACCAAGACTGACTTAATCACTGATGACACTGCCCCCGAATGCTGACAGCACCAGAACTCAGCTCTCTCCAGACCCAGGCTCCTACTCACGTATTGCTTGTAGATTTCATAGTCTCTCTCCCACTTAGATTCAATTTGATGAATAATTCTTTAGCCCCTATGGTGCGCATCACACCATGCTAACTCTAGGGGAATACAATAGTTAATAATGCCCTGGATCTAGCTTCAGGGAATCTGCTATTTAGAAGGAAAGGAGATCTGCTAATTGCTATAATGTGAGAGGAGATGGAAAGGGACCTGCATGATAGTAGCGACCACTAAAGGAGGGAATTGGAGAAATGCTCATTGTAGGAAAGGTCTGGGGAGGTCTCATGGAGGAGAAACATTTAAGCTGGGCCGTAAAGGGCTTCATTAATGGCCTCTGGGTGGTCCAGGAAGCTTAGGTACCAAGATGAGCAAAGACATGGAAAGAGGATTTGTATGGCGAGGAGAGAGAAGTCAGGTTTTAGTGTGAGACAGGAGTCAGAGCCTCAGAAGTACTTCCTTGAAGGAGTACCCAGACATTGGTTTCTATTCCCAACTGGACTCCAGATGCTGGCAGGATCCCCATTCCACAGCACACAGTCCAATGTCTGCCCCTTCCCCTCTTATTTATTGAGGTAGATTCTAAAACATTTACCCTGATGGCTTAAAGAGTGAATCCTAAGTGTACTGATGTTAAGATAATCGTGATTCCTTAGGCTGTTTCTTTAGAAGACCTCAAGTAGTTCTGAGCTCCAGCTGTCTCTGTTGATAAAGATAAAGTAAATTCTCCCTGTTGTAAAACTTTTGGAGCAGCAGGAAACTAACCTGTCAAGAAATTGATTTATTCACTCAACTGGAATGACCTGGCCCACTTAACACATCCTGAGAGGGAGCAGTTTATTTTATTCAGCCCATAGGATCAGTCTGATTATCACATAATAATGTAACATCTTCATGAGGACGTCAGGGTAGAAAGGACCATTCCCACTTAATAAATGGAGAAAATGAAGTACAAATTTCACAGTCACCCAAGAGAGACACTCACTTCTAGCTAATAATGTGTTTACCAGATCATCCTAACACAGGATCATTCTAACATAGTTTCCTTAAGCATGGGATGAATTCCAGGCTTCCTTTGCATCTCTCAGTATATATTTTCCTTAACCAGAAATCCAAAGGCTAGGCCTTCCTTATCATCATGGGGAATGAGAAATCTAGCTTTGCACTCCACTCCTCACTCATTCCCCAATATGTGGTTGCCTCTGTTTCCTTTCCTTCGTAACAGTTCCTTCCAACCTCTCTTGATCTCGTTTAGAGTAATTTTTTTGTCAGTTCTTTCTGTGTCTACAGTTTGCAGGCTGAGGGAGAACTCAGAGCCCTGATAAGCTAAGTTTGATTCTGTGACAAGCCGGCTCCAGGCAGTAGGTCCACGAGGAAATGACATGCGCAACCGTGTCTGCTTCCAAAACTTTCATCTGGCCTTGATCACCCAGAGTCTCCAGACACTTGTGTGTGTTGATCTTGGGATGCAAAACAGCTGCTGGCCTCTGAGGCGTCTCAGTAACTATGGAGACAGGAACATAAACATCAGTGAGGATGTCAGGAAGCAGGTGGCGGGTCTTAGGCGTTAAGGCATCCACAAGATTGACTTGACATTGTCGGGATGTGTTGCAAATGATGAAAGCAGGATTCCCAGACCTCTTTTATCAAGCAGGATGACTAGCTTCATAGTGACGCTCCTATGGTCTGTCTCCTTTTTCACCCAGTTGCTTATTCATTCGTTTATTCTGCAAATATGTACTGCGACCCCACACCGCCTCAGGTTTTAAGCAGAAGGGCACCAGGATCTGATTTCTATTGGGGCCAAATCCTGTTTGTGGCCTTCCTGTAAGACTCCCTCACTCCAGGCCCATCAGATCCCAGTGCCTTGCGGACTGTGTTAAAGTCACAGATTATCAGTGGGCTCTGCCACTGTAATATTTTCATAATGGGCTTCAAATGGAAGAAACCAGGGAGGTGAAAATATTATGGCATATTGCCTCTTTAACTTCCGCTTTGCTTCTTTGTAACCACCCTCGATATGTTATTTGTGCCCCTTGTTGAATATAGAAAACAACATAACCATCCAGCTGCAAAGACCGTTCTGTCAGCAAGCAAATTACTTTATCAGGTGTAGTTAACAATGGGTTTCCTTTCCTCCACCATTTCTGATAAAATGTTTGCACAGCATTATATGGGGGAAATATAGAGTTACCGCAGCAAGAAATGAACAAGGATAATTTTTGTGTTGGCATTTCCACAATAGAATGTCAAATACTTCATACCCCAGTGATATTGAGCCTTTTTACGGTTATTCCTACTTTCTTTAAAAATAGGCTTTATGTTCATTTTGTTATTAATCTTAAGCTATACACATACATGTTATATATACACTTTGTATGATATGCTTCTCAAACAATATTTTAAAGTCTATAATAAAAATAAATATGTCTTAAACATTGAAAATGATACCGTGTCAGGTGAACTAACAGGCAGCAGCTACTGAGAGAACAACATTCTTTCTAAAGACCACCCTGCCCTCATTTCATGGAATGCCCCATGCTTTTCAGAATTCCTTGCAATGATCACTTTTACAAAGGGAGTTTGTTGCTTTTGTAGATTATGATGATTAATCAATGTGGACTCATTTCTCTCATTATTCTTACAGTTCTTTATACAGAAGCTTTCCAGGTGGTAGGTAAGAATAATCAGATCTCAAATTTAACTCAGAATCATCACATTTCAAGAGTACTTACAAATCACATATTGTAAAATGAGTTGAAAAATAATCTGTATGCATCATTTGAATTTTAGGGCTTTTGATTCTTATGAAATAGCTTTTAAATTAAACCACAATGGATATTTTAGACAGAAAAGTATCAAAAGAAATAAAAAAAGTCACCTGTAGCTAGGTCTGGCTTTGCAATTCAAAAGAAACCCTCAAAAGCAGAAGAGTCCAGCCTGCAGTCCCCCTGGGGCATGTAGGAACCTGGTGAAGACCTTGCATGGTCCAGGCTGACGTCTGCTCTCCTGGTTCAAACTTGGTCCTCAGGAGATGTGTTGGTAGTTTATGATGTCTCAAGAGAGAGAGAATTTTGGAACCTGAGGTGACTTCTTTTTAGAACTGCCAACAAGATCAGACGGTCGTAGATGTGAATGCAGACATCACATTTGATACTAAACAGATATTTTATTTTTTTCACGTCAAAGGAAAGAACGAATCACCTTCAACATTCCAGAGTGAGCAAGGGGTAAAAATGTTACAAACACCTGTTACCTGACAATTGGATACTTGGTACCCAGGTTATGGGAAGCAGGAATGGGTACAATGGGTGTGGTTGCTTGAAAAATGGTCTCCCAAAGATATGTCCTCGTGCTAATCCCCAGAA
>CM053507.1:133576989-133595327 GCA_028627145.1 Eidolon dupreanum | reverse complement strand
TGTGGTGCAGGCGGCCTCTAAAATGGGCCCCAGGGGTCTGGCTCCTGGTGTTCAGGCTCTTGTTTCCTCCCCTGGTGAGTTGGCTGGACCTGATGGCAGGCTGCTAACAAACAGAACAGGGCAAAAGTGATGTCACTTCTGAGATCAGGCTGACTTCCATCTCTGTTTCTCAGATCCCTTGTTGTGAGGAAAGCGAGCTTCCAGGTTGTGCGTGGTCCTGTGGGGAAGCCTGTATGGCAAGGAGCTGAGGTCTCCAGCTAACGGCAAGGTCCTGAGTCACGTGGGTGAGTTGGGAAGTGGATCCTCCCCACTCAAGCCTTGAGGTGACTGCAGCCTTGTGAGAGAGCATAAAACTTTTGTGTGACCTAAACTCAAAAGCCACACAGCGTGACCTTCATCAGGTTCTTCTCCTAGGAACAGTCATAAGGTTCAAGTGGAGGAGGAATAGACCACCTCAGGGGGAGGCGTGTCAGTCACATATATATTTATATAATACACATTTATATCACTGCATGGCTCAAAAAACCCCCTTAAGGAACTCCTCAGATTAAAATCTGGGTTTGTGGGAGATGAAACAGCTCCCGCTGAGAAGACCCCTCCCACCAACACTTAAGAGCCCTGAGCATTATATTTGTAGTTACCTATCTTTGCAAAATACAATCAGTCACAAAATATTAGCTGCCCATGTCATCATACTATCCTTAGTGGTAGCAGAGCCTCCACCTTTGGGGCCTGGGGAGGAATGACACAGGCATGGAGCAGGACAGATCTGGGAAGGAATCTCAGAACTACCTCTTATACTGGTTCAGACTTACAAACATTAATCTTTCAGTCTGTTTCCTCATTTGTAAAAATAGGGATTATAAAATTTACCAGGCGGGGTTGTTGTAAGAATCCAGGAAATCAGTGAAGCATCTAGCTCATGGCCAGAGTGAAATAATGGCAGGGTCAGTTAGGAAACGCCCTTCCTTGGGCCAAGCTGGGAGGAGAGCTGGGGCCAAAAGGTCCAGGCTCACCTAAAGTATGCTGGGAAATGCTAAGAGTGAGCCTAAAGGGTTAAGAAGGTCTGGATTCAGAAGTGAGGGGCTGAGGTGGGTGGGCTGGGGCCCAGGCTGGGCACTATTAGCATGCAGCTGGTAAATGCTGCCCACTGATCCAGGCTCAGCTGTTCCTCCTCCCGCAGCAAAGGAGAAGGATGAAAAACAGCGGGCAGAGCTGCTGGTGGAAAGGGTCTCTCTGTGGGAGCTGTTCCATCTCGAGCACGGCCCTGATTTAAATCTGAGGAGGAGCCCTGGAGGGGGTTTTGTGAGCCCTGCAATGCTAATTAGCTCCATTGTTATATTGTTTTTAACATTTAGCGTCTCTCTGGTATTGGAGCACTTCTTTTCTCTGGCAAGAATTTTAAATCTTTCCCCATTGTACAAAAATCTGTGCCAACACCTTGGGCTGAGGGGGCTGGAAGTAGACCCTGTAGACTTTTCTGGGTGAGGATTCAGGTGGAAGGACTGGATTCAGTCAAGTGAGAAGTTGACAACAATACACCATAACCAAAATCTTCTTTGATTTTTCATTCTATTTAAACCGCTCTCAAGCTTCCTGAGTTGTCTTGTGTTAATAGGTAGGGCTTTTTAAAATGAAATAGGGGAGGGAAGCAACAAATCAAAAATCAATGAAATAAACCTTGAGGGAATGGAAGCCACGTAAAGGGGCTGATCTGCTTATGCCAAATTCCCTATAAAAGCAATTCCAGAAAATTCAAGCTCCCTCTGCCAAATGCTTGGACTGTCTGGAAGCCAAGAAGAAAAGGAGGGACCAGATGAGAGATTCTGGCAGGGAGCCCTGGTTGGTTGGGCAGAACCAATTTCCCCAACTTGAGCTGATCCCAGAGAGGATCGGGTGATTCAAATGCTAGTTAGAAAGACAATTGTTCCAGAGCCTCTGGGTTACTCATAACTCAGGCCCTGACTCATCAAGCTGGACTCAGTCCAGGCAGGGAGGGAGGAGAGGCTCAAGGTGAGCCCACAGAACTGATCGCCCAGCCAGTGGCAAACCAGGATCTCAATCTAGCTGTGAAATCTGGATTTTTGTCCTTGGTGCAAGAAATGTCTGTAGTTTAAGAGGTTAGTGATAACTCTCTGGCCCCCAGGCTGAGTTGAGAGGGAGGCCCAGACATTCCAATGACTGACTGGCATCCTAAAGTGGGTGTAGCTTGCTTTCTCTTGATGGGGACAGCGGGGGAGTTTATTGTGGGTAGGAAGGAAGAGTAGCCTAGCTATTTGGGTGACTAAGGGTGACAGCGAGAGATACTTTAGAACTGTGCAGTCTAATGTGGTAGCCACAAGGTCTCCTGGGCACTTCAACTATGGCTAGTCCAAATTGAAATGTATAAAATACTTATCATATTTTAAAGACAGTATGCAATGTAAACTATTTCATAATCATCTATATTGATACTTGTAACAATGAATATTTTGGATATACTGGCTTAAATAAAATAATTTTTTAGAATATTTTCACTTTCCTTTTCTAAATGTGGCTATTAGAAAAGTTAAAATTCCATGAGACTCACATTTCTATGGCTCACGTTTATTTGTGTTGGACATCGTGGCTTTAGGCCCATTCGAATGTCATCTCTCTTAAGACAGAGTGATTAAGAACACGGGCTCTGGATCCTGCCTGTTAATGTAGAAATCCTAGATCTGCCATTATCTGGCTGTAAGATTTGGTCAAATCAGTTAAACTCACTGTTTTAGTTTCCCCATGTCTAGACCAGGAGTAATCCTAGAACATAAGTGAAGCTTAAGTGAGAAGATGTCCCTGAAGCACATGGACCAGTGTTTGGCACACAGTAAGCATTTAATACCTAGTTGCCTTTATTATTATCTAGTCTTAAAAGTTTCTCACAAAACTGAGAGGCAGACAGGGAGGAGTAGAGGATAGGAAGACATGAGATTGCTTCTCTTAGTTTCCACCTTCCGTCCACTTGTCCCCCCATATTAACTAGTGAGGAGAAGTTCCCTCCTCATGTAAGTTTCATTTGCAAATTTGGAGACTGAAGGTCAGAGAGGCCCTCTGACTTTCTTAGGCAGAATAAGTCAGCCAGCTCAGAATGAGGCATTTGGGGTTCTGCCTTGAAACCGGAAGCCACAGGTACAGGGAGAAGAATATCTGACTTGGTATTAGAAGACCTGGGTCTAAATCCTGCTATTTGACCCTAGTGAGTTTTCTTAACCTCTCTGGCCTTAGATTTCTCATCTGTACCTCGAGCTTTCTGGGAACCCTTCCAGTTCTCCACAGCAGAATCTATAAGATTTTCATGAGCGTCTACCATGTAGCCAGCACTGTGAAAACACTGGAGGTGACATAAGAAGCTTCCAGGCCAACAAGGCAGACATGTAGCAATTAATTACACATTCTTTAAAAAAAAAAAACTATACAAAAGATAGAAAAGAAAAATACAGGAAGCCGGGTAGGGCCATACCATGGGATCCTAGCCAAGTTGGAAGAATCAGAAAGGGCTTTTCTGGAGGTATATTTCTTAAACTGAAATACCAGGTGAATAGAGAGGGGGAAGCCTTACAGGCAAAGGGAGCAAAGGCCCTGAGGTGCCAAGGACTGAAAGTGCAGGCAGCCAGGGCATTTGAAGTGTGAGTGAGTGTGAGTGTGTGTGTGTGTGTGTGTGTGTGTGTGTGTGTGTGTATACGGTGGTCAATTTTATGTCTCAATTTGGCTAGGCTATGGTGCCCAATTGTTTGGTCAAATACTAGTCTAGGAGTTGCTGTGAGGGAATTTATAGATGTGATCAACATTTACCAAGCAGATTACCCTCCATAATGGCTGTGGGCTTGATCCAAATAGATAAGAGCCTAAAAAGCAAAAACTGAGATTTCCCACAGAAGAAGGAATTCTGCCTTAAGACTGTAACAGAAATTCCGCCTGAGTCTCCAGCCTACTGGCCTACCCTACAGATTTTGGACTTGCCAGGCCCACAGGCATATGAACCAAACTCTCTTTTCTCTCTCTTAAAAATTATCTTAATATAGTGTCTATTAGTTTCCTAGGGCTGCTGTATTACAGAACCACAAGCTGGGTGGGTTTAAACTATATTAATTTATTCTCTCATTGTTCTAGAGGCTAGAAGTGCAAAATCAGGGTGTTTGCAGGACCATACTCACTTTGAAGATTCTAGAGGAGAATCTGATCCAAGCCTTTCTCTTAGTTTCTGGACTTGCTGGCAATCCTTGGCGTTTCTTGGCGTGTATATACGTCACTTTAATCTTGGCTCCTGTTGTCATATGGCATTCTCCCTGTGTGTATGTCTGTCTCCTCTACTTATAAGGACACCAGTCATGTTAGATTAGGGTCCATTCTAGCATCCTATCTTGATCATATCCCTACTTCTAAATAAGGTCGCATCCATAGGCACTAGAGATTAGGACTGGAACGTGTCCTTTCAGGGCACACGATTTAACCCACAGCACAGTGCATCGACTTTTTAGGTAAAATTGCATCCTATATTTAGGGACACATTTACCATCCTCCAGAATCACTGTTTAAAAATAATAAAAATACAATCATTTAAAAGAGACTCAAAACATAAGTTACTTGCCTGCCTCACTAATGTCTAAAAAGTCTTTTCTGATAAAATCGCAATAATTGATGTCTGTTTTAGCTGAACCTCACTTTAGTGACTATTAGAACAAAGCCTTCACAATTTTAGTTTGTCCCTGAGTGATCTGTCCTCTTGTTTTTGAATCATCAGCATGGTAAGTGATTTGAGGCAGCACTACCAGGTTTGGGTCTGGCTAATTAGCCCTCAGACTTGCTCTGTATGAATCTCCAGGCCTTGGTTTAAAACTAACTACACAGTTGAGAAACTCCTCAAAGTGTCCTTGCCTTTGGAGAGCCCAGAAAGTTTTGCTTGTTTACTCCTGATTAGTACACACTGTCCCTGGTGGCTTCAAAGTCATCTATCTGAGGAGATTTTCAATATATTTTTAAAAATTAATTTTCAATCTGCTTGAAGAATCGACAAGGGAGCAAAACAGAGTTTTGCAAAACAAAAAACTAAGTTTGTGGTGTGGGTGACAGTATTGGCTCCAACTTATAGAATGGAAACAGACTTAGTTTCAGCCAGTGAGAGGCAGAACTAGGATGCTAACAGAAGCCTAACCATTCCGTTTTATTGCCTATTCCTCTCTATTCTCAAGGTCTCATCTGGTGGCTTGTATGCCAAACCTACCTAGGGGAGAAGTCTTAGGCACTGGATTTTTTAAAAAATTTGAATACTTTTAGGCAGGCTTTTACATTTCACTTTTTAAAAATTAATTAATTAAATAATTTATTTATTTTTATTATTTTTTTATGGTGACATTGGTTAACGGAATCCAATAAGTTTCAGCTGTACCCTTTAACAGTAAGGCATATATCTATTTACACTGGGTGTTCACTTCCCATAGTTAGATTTCCTTCTGTTGACACATATTTGACCCCCTTTGCCCCATCTACCTCCCCCTGCCCCTCACTCCCTACCCTCTGGTAATCACTAGTCTATAGTCCATGTCCATGAGTGGGGGTGGGGGTGGGACAGTGGTGTGCATTAGAATTTGCCTCTATGACTCCTGCATTCTGGTGCAAGAGTTTAACATTTTTTCCTGTTTTTCTCCCATTTGTTTAGCCATTTTAAGACTTTGTTGAATGTGAAGCATACTACATGTTTCTACTTGAATTCTACTGTTTGTGACAACCATCATCACTGTAGTTACCATCACTCCTTCTGATGTGATATGTTCACTAATTAGAAGACATTTTCATTTTCTTACAGATGCACTGTCTACTTTTATTTCTAACTGGTTCGTCTGTCACACAACAATCTAAATATCTAGCTTTATTTTAAAGGCCATGACAGGAACTTAGGGAATATCTAGCCCCCCTAATTTTGGATTAGGTAGCTAGTATCACACACAGTGGGAATTTTATATGCAAAAATATATGTTTACACTACAATAATCTTCCAGATACAGCTTGAGGATTTTAGGAAACTGGTGTGAAACTACTTTTTAAGCTCATATAGTTGTCTTTTCAAGCCCACCCAGGTAGAACCAAGCCTGGATTCTTCAAACTGCCCTTCCCCAACCACCCAGGAGAACAAGAAAGTTTGACTAGCTGCTGTTTATAAATAAGCAACCCATATCAAAGATCCCTGGATCTCTTGGTTCTATAAGACCAAAAGAGCTTTATCAAGGGGACATTGGTCTGTGTATTATAGAACAAACAGTTCTATACTGGCTATTTACAGGTTTGATATAGGTTAGTTATCGATTACTGACTTAAATCATGTATAAAAGTTTATTTGAAAGCCCCTAGTTCTAAAATGCTTCCCAGAATGAGAACCACCTTTGACAGCCATGGATGTCACATGTGGAAAATAACATGTTCAGTTACCTAAACAAGGGGTGAGGAGCTCCCTACAGGCGTCAGGGAAGGTCATTGGATGAACTCAGTCCAGAGGAGAAACGATGCTTCACAACTGCTGTGACGTCCCAGCCAGCAGGCACAGGACTTCACGTCCTTCTCGAGTCCAGTCATGTCTCCCAGAGCTCTAAATGAAAGTTACTTCCCAAATTTAAGCCATGTACTTTTCCTTGCCAAGTTTGTTAAAAACCAACAACTAACTCATCACCTTCTTTCCTCAACAAAATGCATTTAATATCACATTTGCTTTGGAAAGTTTCTCAGCCAATCGGCATAAGTGGACACTCTAGAAAAAGCATTATTGTCTTTCTGTTTAAATAGCTCCTGACACTTTGTTCTTTTTCTTTTCTTTTCTTCCCTCCCCTCCCCCCCAAACAGTTCACTCTGCATAGCAGCTTTATAAAAAAAGGGCATGAGGCAGTATTGGTTCACCTGCTTCTCTCCACCTCACAGCCGAGATAGACAAATAGGCTGCCAGACAATTGCATTTCCTTTCACTGCTCTGTCTTTGAGCAACACTGTGGGAAATTAACTTGAAATATTATCAAGAACCTTTTTGTTCCATATAATTCCAGGTAAAGGAGTTATGCTTCATCGTGCTTATGCATTCCAAACACCTGGCTCCATCCCATAGCTATTAGGTGAATAGTAATTGTTCAGCATTAACTCTTGCATACGTGGCCCTCACAAAGCAAAACCAGAGTAGATTTTAATTTCAGAGAGTCCTTCAAAGCCTAGAGTCTCCATCTAGCAGAGATACACCATGACACTTTAAGAAAAAGCATTAAAATAAGATTTTTCTCCAAAGAATAGCAAAATGAAAAAGTAAGAGATTCCAAGTTAGTGCTAGAATGGAGAGAGCCTACTGGGATCAACAGCAGATAAGGTTTTTATTCTCATATTGGTCACTTGGAGAGAATCCTCACACATTTGGGAACCACTGAGAGAAAACTGACAGGCCATCCTACATCACCAAGTAGGGTAGGGTCTACCCCACTTTTATGCATTCTGTCCTATTTTTATAAGAGAAATTAAGAAACTATCAGAGAAATTAAGAAAACAATCCCATTTATAATTGCATGAAAAAGAATAAAATACTATGGAATGAATTTAACCAAGGAGGTAAAAGATCTGTATGTAGAAAACTATAAGACACTGAAGGAAGAAATTGAAGATATAAATACATGTAAGGATATACCGTGCTCATGGATAGAATTAACATTGCTAAAATGTCCATACTACCCAAAGTGATCTACAGATTCAATGCCTATCAAAATACCAAGGGCATTTTCCAAAAAAACTAGAACAAATAATCCTAAAATTTATATAGAACTGCAAAAGACCCTGCAAAGCAATCTTGAGAAATAAGAAAAAAGTTGTAGATACCACATTACATGATATCAAACTACACTACAAAGCTTAGTCATCAAAACAGCATGATACTGGCATAAAAACAGATACACAGATCAATGGAACAGAATAGAGAGCCCAGAAATAAACCCACTCCTGTATTAATCTATGACAAAGGAAGTAAGAATATACAATAGGTTTCAGGTCTCTTCAATAAATGGTGTTGGGAAAACTGGAAAGATATATGCAAAAAAAATTGACCACTTTCTTATCCCATGTCCAAAAATAAGCTCAAAATAAATTAAAGACTTATATATAAGACCTGAAACCATAAAACTTCTAGAAGAAAACATAGGCAGTAAGCAAACTCTTTGACATAATTTTTTTCCTGATTTATCTTCTCAGGCAAGGGAAACAAAAGAAAAGGTAAGCAAATGGAACTACATCCAGCTAAACACTTTTTGCACACCAAAGGAATCCATCAACAAAATGAAAAGACAACCTACTAAATGGGAGAAGGTATTCACCAATGATACATCTGACAAGAGGTTAATATCTAAAATATATAGGAACTCACACAACACCAAAACAAACAAACAATCCAATTTAAAAGTGGGCAAAGGACCTGAACAGACATCTCTCCAAACAGAACATACAGATGGCCAGCAGACATATGAAAAGATGCTCCATATCTCTAATCATCAGGGAAATGCAGATAAAAACCATAGTGAGATATCACCTCACACCTGTCAGAATGGCTGTCATCAATAAATCAACAAACAGCAAGTTTTGGCGAGGATGTGGAGAAAAGGAAAGCATCATACATTGTTGGTGGGATTATAAATTGGTACAGCCACTATGGAAAACAGTATGGAGTTTCCTCAGAAAATTAAAAATAGAAGTACCTTATGACCCAGCAATCCTATTTCTGGGGATTTATTTGAAGAAATCCAAAACACTAATTTTGAAAAGATATGTGCATCCTTGTGTTCATTTACAATAGCAAGGATTTGGAAACAACCTAAATGTCCCATTAATAGATAAAGAAGAGGTGGTACATATATACAATGGAATGTTACTCAACCATAAAAAAGAATGAAATTTTGCTATTTGTGACAACATGGATGGGCCTAGAGGGTATTATGCTAAGTAAAATAAGTATGACAGAGAAAGGCAAATACTATATGATTTCGCTTTTATGTTATCTAAAAAAATGACTGAACAAACAAAACAGAAACAAACTCATAGATACAAAGAACAAATTGATGGTGGCCAGATGGGAGATGGGTTGGGGGCAATAGGTAAAAAAAAGGTGAAGGGATTAACAAGTACTAATTACCAGTTATAAAAACAGCACAGAGATGTAAAGTACAGCACAGGGAATATAGTCGATAATATTGTAATGATTATGTATGGTATCAGATGGGCTCTAGACTTATTGGAGCATTCACTTTGTAAGGTATATAAATATCTAATTATTATGTCGTATACCTGAAACTAATATACTATTGTATGTCAACTGTAATTGGAAAATAAATTAAACCACACACACGAAAATAAAAGATATGAAGAACTTCATTGAAAGGGTGAGGAAAAACTACAGACTCATTTGAAAATGAGTGGAGTCCCTAAGACTAAAGGCAAAAAACAAAACAAAACAAAACAAAACTGTACATAAGCGCTGTGCTATAGTTAATAAAGTTGTTTCTTTGGGGGGATGAGTTAGCCATTCTGACATTGCTATGCATATATATTGGAAATGAACAATTAAGTAAATGGATGGTGCATGGAAGGATCCTCTATGGGAGTTTAGAATACTCTATGTGGTAATGGATTAGAGCTAGAAATATCACTGTGACCTCATATTTAGCCTAATATTTTTACATATAGAACTATTTAGATATATACATGTTTCTTTGCTCTGTTAGCTAAGAGGGCCCAGAAGCAGACACCCCAGTTACAACGAGTACAGCCAGTGCCTGAATCTTGGTTTCTAACAGCATTCTCCAATAAAAGGAACCAGACGTCCTTGGAGATTGTCTGCTTCTAGGACTTAGGCAGGAAATATACAAGATGAGCTTGGAGCATCTTGTAGTGCCAAAGTAAGGAGGTGCCGAAACAAAAACCAAAATGACCCCACGATAATAGGGGTATGTCAAAAGGACACAAGCAGCAACTGAAAGAACTCCAACAGCCAAAGCTGGAATAATTTGAGCAACAAAATAAAGTAGTATTGGATTAAAACCCAAAATATAAAATAAATGCCCATGAGTCTATGCTGGTATAAATAAGTAAGTTGGGAGAATAGACAAATTTCTCATGAAGAAGAATTCCATATATTTTTAATGTAAATACTCTGCTGTCAAGGCATGGAGCTTCACTCTCTAGTCCCTTAAGTGTGGGCTACACATAGCATTTCCTTCCAAAAAGTATAGTATGGAAATGGGTGGGGTAGTAATGAAAAAGCCTGACAAATACTCGCTCAAACAAGGTATCGCAATGACAAGTATTGTCATGTTGACAGTATGTCCTTTGGTGCAATTTGATGAAAATAGCACTTCACCTCTGTGGTCTTCATCCCCAAAACACATAACCCCAGTCTAATCCTGAGAAAAACATCAGACTTATCCTAATTGAGGGACAATCTACAGAATACTAGGCTAGCACTCCTCAAAACTGTCAATCAAAAACAAAAATTCTGAGAAACAGTCACAGCGAAGAGGAGCCTAAGGAGAAAGGATGACTAAATGTAATGTGATATTTTGGATGGAATCCTGAAACAGAAAAAGAACCTCAGGTAAAGATGAAGGAAATCTGAATCAAGTATGGACTTGGGTTAATAATACTGTATCAATATTGTATTATTAATTGTAACAAATGCACCTTGGTAATGTAAAGTGTTGAGAGAGGATGCTGGTACCAGACATATGGGAATTCTCTGTACTATTGTCACAGTAATTCTATAAATCTACAAGTGATTTAAAATAAAAAGTTCATTACACACACACACACACACACACACACACACCTCCAGAGCATGGGCAATCTTCCAAGCCCATCAGGCAAGCACCTGGAGTATCTAGGATTGTGGTTGGCTTCTCTGGAGAATTCAGACCACCTCATGGCAGTTCAGAGAAGAGGCACTGCTCTTACCTGCCCAAAGTGTCAAACCATGACTTCTTGCCTATTTCCAATGGGGAGAAGTCCTCACAGCAGGGAATTCTTGGAATTCAGCCTAAGTGAGTGGAAGAAACCCCTTGGAGAAAGGAACTTTAATTCAGATGGAATCAGGAATAGTCTGCACGATGCAGTTCTCTTATGCTTCCTGGGGGAACAGACACCTGAGAAGCATTTCTGTCAGGCTGGCAGAGCCTTCTTGTCCCTGAGATGAGACTCTGGAGAGGTAATGAGTCCCCAGTGAAGGTGTCTGTGGATCAGACCTCAGTGAGGTGAATCCAGGCCCAGAGCTGGGACTGCAAAGGGCCTGGAAGCCCAATGGCCCATGTAGGAGCTGCCTGTGGAAAGGAGGCAGCCATGTTGCCAGGCCTTCTGATTTTTCATGAAAAGCCAGACATTCCAAATGTCATGTGTAATTGCACAGCTTTTAAATGTAGGCACCTCAGTCAACTTCTTTTTCAGAAAACACCGTGCTGGCTAAACAAAACACCTGACAGTCTCAGCTGGTGGGCCCCAGTGTGTGACCTCTAAGAAAAAACTCTCCCGTCAGCATTCCTGAGTTTCACAATTATTTATTTAAAACCCAGAAAGATGGAATGAAGGTGTGTGGAAGTTTGATAGAAAGCTGATCTGTCTACTAAATTAATCACTATCCATATGGGAATGTTGCTATTTAAATGAAAATTAATTTAAATAAAATAAAAAACTGACTTCCTCAGTGACACTAGGTACATTTTAAGCACTCACCTGCCTTTTCCATCAATGTGGAAAGTTCCATTGGATGGTGCTGCTAAGTATATAGGGTGAGACAAGTGGGAGTATAAAGTATATATTTGATAATACTATGTATCCATGTTGAATTTTCTAATTTCAATTGTTGTAGCGTAGTTATGTAAAAGAATGTTCTTGTTCTCAGGATGTGCCTGTGGTAGTATTTAGGGGTAAAGGGAATACGGTGTCTGCAAATTTCAAACAATTCAGAAAAAATATGTATATATGTATGTATGTAGAGTAACGTAAATGTGGCAAAATACTAACAACTAATGGATCTGGGCACGATCCTTGAAACTTTTCTGTAAATTTGAAACTATTTCAGAAATGAGAGTTAAAATTTTTTTTAAAATGAAGAGACAATAAACATCTCCAGGGAAGCCAAGAAAAATACAGTCGACTTTTATGAAACAGAGACTACACCGAAGCGGTGGCCCCAGCCTGTCGGTGGTGGCCCCCACCTCGTGGCACGCTTCCGTGGGTCTGGCTGCACAGTGACACTACCATCCTTCAGGACTTTTCACTCCCCTTGGGCTGCCTTCTTACACACCCACAGAATGAAGCGTCCCCAATTCCACTTAACTCCATTCTTTGTTTCCAGGTTGACATTATGCTACATCTCTTGTTGCTCAGAATAAGGCACACCTGGCTCTGGATGTCATCCTAATGGCCCTGTCCTCAGCGGTGGCCGAAATTGTTTTTATGCACTGGGTAGTGTGCCTGGGAGGGGTTCTTGGCACTGGGGTGTCACCACCTACCCATCTAAGGATCACTGCTCTATGAGCTTTTAAAACAGGTTTGTGTTTATATCTTTAGGTATAATTTTACTTAAATGCACAACTGTGATGATCTACACGATTTCCTTTCAGTGCAATTGTTTTCTTTTTCCTCTTTTGCTTGCCCTCCCCCCAACACTTTTCTCTCTTCTTGTGGTTTCTACCCAGGGGAGCAGCAAGTCCTGCTCCCCGCCCCTCTGCTGTGACCACAGAGCCTCCAGCCTCAGCCACACGGAGTTGTCCAGCCACATTCCCTGGGTGTGTAGGGGAAAAGATCTGTGGTCTCAGGACCCCCTCAGCTGTTTGTCCTCGTAAGACTTTTAAGAGCAGCTGATTGTCACTAACCTTTGTTAAGCAGCAGGGCCGGGGGAGGGGGTCCTTCTGGCCACAGATCCCACATGATATTTTAATTAAATTCAGCAGACATTTCTTGAGAGCCTACTTTGGGTCCAGGCACTCTGCCAGGTGCCGCTGATACAAACATCCTCAGTAAGACCTTGCCCTTGAGGAGTTTGCAGGCAGCAAAAAACAAGAATGTGATAAGTGCTGTTTTCACTAGCAGTGCGGGGGTGCAGTGGGCATGGTGCTAGAAGCATGATCTCATCTGGGGAGGGCACCCACCTTCCTCACTGCAACGTGCTCTCTCTTCTAATGTGGCTTCTGACATCATGAATCTGGCACCTCGTGATGTACACTCCTCCTGTGACTTTTATCTCACATGCAACTAGTGACTATCATGTTCTCAAGCTCCCAAACTTGCTGTTTCTCCTAAAACACAGTTTTAAGTTCAACCAATCCGAGTCCAAAATAAAGTACCCGAGACAGGGGCGTGTCTGCTCCCGAAAGCTCCCCTTGGTGTAGACAGAAAGAGTTTACCATTCCAGCTCTCTCTTTCATGGGAGATCCACACTTGTCTTTTGAAAGCAGTTTCCATCCTTTTCAGTTTTCCATTAAATTCCACCCTCCCCGCCGCCCCCCTGCCCCACACACCCACTCTCAGGTTTTGAAGTTATGGATAATATGACAGTTTCTCCCCATGTGTAGAATCAGCACCTTGTGTGGGACATCAGATAAAACACACCAGGTTGGGTATGTACAGTTTCCATACCAGCTCAGCCTGCAACAGCTCAATGATGACTACATAAATACATCTCATTAAACCCAAATTGAACATATCTCAAGCTTAACGGCCCCTTAGCAGAAATTCCAAAATGCTCCTGGACACTTCAACACCCACCACTTGCTAGAAGGAGAAGTCAGAAAGGAAAGAGATAGGCATCTTAACGTACTGCAGTAAAAACAAAAAACAAACAAAACAAAACCCTATACTTGTGTAAAATTTAAAAAAAGCAGCACACATATCCTGTGAATATTCACTGGGCCCCTCCCTCCCAGGACAAATGAGGGCTTCTGAAGCTCACGCTTCAGTAGCTTCCTGGTAAATCCACCTCTGCTCACATCAAAATATTCTGAATGAGTCACTCTATAAAACCACTGAGCATTTCCCCTAGGGAGCCTTCGACTCAAAAGGCTCTCTGGGGAGGGCATTCCTGGGATCCTTCTTTTCTCCAGGACACATTAGAGAATCCTAGTCACTTGCACCCAGATATTACACCCAAACTCTTCTAAATCCACAGGGGGTGGACTAGGTCAACCAACGTGCCAGTTTTAGCTCTGAAAGTCCCACATCCAGGAAACCCCCTCGGAGCCAGGAAAACCGGGATGGTGGGTGACTCTGGCCTGAGGTCTCTGGGGAGGTGCACAGCAGCACCGATTTCCCAGCCACACTCATTAGGGACGGCATCCCTGCCTGCCTTCCACGCACAACCTTGAACATCTTGACCTTGAAAGCAGTTGGACAACAGCTCTCGTTGACTTATACAGAAGAGGAATTTTTTGAAAGGATAGTTTCTTCTCTCTGTTTCTTTGTCTCCCACTTTGAGATTCAAAGCCTTGGGTGGGAGCATCTAATTTTCCAAACTAAGTCACATGCCAGCAAACTCATGGTTGGCGCAGCAATGCTGCCCTTCTTCTGGCTGTGATGGAGGTGGGTTCTACTGACCCCCAGACACATACGGTGGAGAATTCCTCCAAACCTGGGAATGGAGATCCGATGACTGCCACCCAAGGAAACTGCAAATTAAAAGATTAAGAAGTTATGTTGCATATGAATCGAGCATAAACAACTGTGGGGCAGAGTGGGAGGCAAGCTCTGTGGGTCAAGATTAGCTAGAGCAGCTTTATAGAGAGCCAATACCTTTTATAATTTCTGGAGGGCCATGAGTGGACCTGGGTGTGGGTTCTGTTTGAATGAGAGGGCAGCCAGCCTAGAGGGCTGGTGGCAGACAGGGTCAGGAGCAAGATGACATGTTCTAAATCTAAGGCATGCACTCAAAGGCAGGAACGTTGATATTCAGGGGATTTAGGGGAAAATAAAAGGTTTTACTTCCAGGGCCTGCCAAATTGCTTGGACACATTAGCTCAGGATTTTGGATCTGGTATATTGTGACAGTGTAACAGGGGAAATAAGAAACAAGAACTAATATTTTCTTTCCAGGTAAAGTAGGTGTCCAGTGCTTTTGCTGCTGAGTTTGTCCATTTCTCTTCCATCCCACCCCAGGAGCATTAGCTGAAGTCAGAACTTCCGTATTCTTTAAGACCCATCTGGCCCTACTTACTCTAGTTTCACATCCAAAAGTCCTTTGTTTGCAAAGCCCTCAGTGTATAACTGCCTAGGTATACTTCTATCTTGAGCTATTTAGTTGCACAACTAAATCACTAGATGTTTCCAGAAAGTTGCACTTCAAGTCAAAACCTCCTAGGCTGTCCAGGGCACTTTAAGCTCAAGCTCCAATCCTAGTGTCTTCCCTAGCTCAGTGGTTTTTTCTGGTGGCCTTACCAGCTTCTAGCCTTCATCGGGAACCACTTTTCTCAAACATATGCTTTTTTAAAATTTTTTTTCTTTTGGACTCTCTGTGGGGAAAAGACATGGTTGTTTTCCTGTTAAAATGCACTCCTGCCCTCTTCACCCTTGGAAGATCTCACTTGTCCCTCATGCTCCAGCTTTACTCTTTCCTCTGCCCGAGACCTGCTATTGTCCTCTCAGGCGGAAGGAAACTGCCCAGCCTCTGGACGTGCAGAGGGTGTCCTGTTACCTGAGGAGTAGCAAGGGCTCCTGGCCCCTTGAAATCTAGACCTTGCTGCTTTCTAGACCAGCAGCATCAGCATCAATCACCTGGGAGCTGGTAAGAAATGCAGGTTCTTAGCCCCGACCCAGACCCACAGAGTCAGAATATGCCATTCCCTGACCATTGGTACAGATGTTCAAGTTTGATGCTTCAGATCTCTGGTTGTCAACTTCAGCTGCATGAGAATCCTTTGGGGAGCTTTAAAACATATTGACTCCTGGGTCTCACCCCTAGAGATCCTGATTTAATTAATTTGAGCTGTCTTCTGGATGTTGGGATTTCTAGAAACTTCCTAGTGATGTACAGCAGAGTTTGAGAACCACTGGCCTAGGGTGATCAACTCAATCCTTGTCCCATTCACCACTCCCCCAACCCCAAATTCCTCGGCCTTCGTGAGATTTCTGCCCTGAGTCTGTCTTGGGCAGGGGTGGGGATCTGGGGTGTGGGCACGTCTCCCTTGTAGCACGTGTTGGCTCAGCCCAGCCATTTCTTTGATCCTAATCCCGACCCCCACTTAGCCAAAGGTAAACATCGACTCATATAAGATGTCTTAAGATCTGAAACATGGGGGAAGTGGGGCAGGGGTGGGACGTTACACAGCAGAAGTGCAAACTGCCTCCACAGTAATTCTACTGTCAGTGGTTAAGATGATACAATGTCTCCTCAATATATTTGTTTCTGTGTACAGCATAATTCTCCCTTGGTTTATCGTTCTATGGGTATATGTATATATTAATTAGGTTTAGACTCCCTGAGGGCAGGAATCAGTGTTCCCCCAATTCTTAGCCTACATGTGTTCAACAAATGACTACTGAATAACTGAATAGTTCAGGATTTAAAAATATAGAGGTGTGAGAGGAACTGTACTTTTGACCTGAGGTCAATTTTCAGAGACAGAACTTTTCAAGAGCGGGTGCAGCAGTGAAGTCACTGATAGTGGACGGGCCATGAGTACAGTTTAGGAGCAGATAGATCTTTAAATCCGTGCTGTCCGATGCACATGTCGCTCTTAAGCACTTGAAATGAAGTAGGCTCGAACTGAGACATGCAGCAAGAGTAAATACACACTAGGTTTTGAAGAATTTGAGTGAACTAAGGTTGTAAAATATTGATTGCATGTTGAAATACTTTTAATTGGGTTAAATAGGACATTATTAAAATGAACGTCACCTGTTTCTGTTTACTCTTCATGCGATTACCAGAAAGTTTAAAATTATATATTATATATATGGCTCACAATTACATGTCTGTTTAATGGTGCTGCTTTAAACATCGCACTTCAAGAGAAGATGGACAAACAGGGAGGTGGCGGGGACTGCCTCTAAGACCCGCTGTGTGACAGGCCCGCTCTGTGCTGGCTCCACAACCACTCTCTGCAATCGGTTCTATCATCTCCACTTTACAGATGACTAAGTGAAAGTTCACAAGGCTAAATATCATGCCCCAAACCATGCAGCTAGTGAGAGGAGCTCGTATTAGGATTTAGGTTTATTGAATCCTAAAGTCCAAAGGTAGGTCCACCCTCTGGAAGAGCAGCTCTGGGGAGAAAGTCAGAACCAAGTGGCACAGGGCTTGTGACAGGAGTGGGGGTTCAGCTTGGAGAAGAGCTCTCAGGACAGACTCATGAGTGCCATCTTTAGATCTCTGAAGAAGGCTCACTAGTGGTCAGACAGGTTCTGTGTAGCTCCAAGGGGTAGGAGCAGAGGCAAGAGGAAGAAGCTCTAAGGTGAAATATTTCCACTGAGACAGGAAGAATTTTTGCAAGTCAGAGCTGCCCAAGGTCGGCTACCTTGGAAGGCAGTGAGGGCCAGGTGCTGGAGAAGACCAAGAGAAGGCTTTTGACACTTGGCTGCGTCCCCATTGTGACACTGTGTGGTGGTTCTGGAACACTGTTCTATGGAGTGGCTGCATCAGGACCACCTGGATGTTATTCAGAATAAATAGGTCTACCCCAGACCTACTGAATCAGAATCTCAGAGGGGTGAGGCAAAATGATTTTTACTTTGAAAAAGTGCCTGCAGTTATGCTCGTGTGTAGCCAGATTTCAAAGTCACTAGTGCATAGAGGACATTTAAGCGTCTGTTGGATGTCTGGACTATAAGACTTTTCAGATCTCTTCCAATGTTGAAATTCTATTATTTCATGTCAGATAAGGCTTGCCAAAAAATTATGGTGAGTGAACTTGGCAAGACAAATCATTTCCTTATTTGGCCTGTTTACTAATTAGAGAATTTTTTTTTTTTTTTTTTTTTTCCAAAACAGTACAAGTGCTTGTTGCTCACATTTATTGAGATTAGATTCTCTTTCTCTTTTAACCTTTGGTGAGTCAGGGGTTCAGGGGAAGAGGCAAGGTAGAAGAAGAACTATGTCCTCATCTCTTCTAAGAAAAAATGACAAATCTTAGCCCTCCTTGTGGGAAACCAATTCCAGACTCTTTTCTAAAAGTCAGTTTGGAGATCTGGGCTGCTTCACTGCCGATGAGACCAACAAAGGGCTGCAAGCTTCCGCCCATGGAATGAGGCTGTGTTAACAAGGTCCAAGGAAGTGGCCTTCACAAGCTTGATTCATAACACACCAGAGAAAAAAAAGAGACAAGTGCCAA
>CM053507.1:133557630-133576489 GCA_028627145.1 Eidolon dupreanum | reverse complement strand
TGTTCATCATACACGTCCATGCAAAGCATAAAACAAGAGCTAGAATTTCTTGAACATGCATGCCTTTGCAGGAGGGGAAGGAAGCTTTCATTTTACCTGTAATATTTGTTCTGTTGCTTCTAATTATCTTCTTAAATGGCAAAATGTTAACATTTTCCATTTTAGATGGTGGGCATGCAGGTGTTTTTACTACTTAAAATATTTAATAGAAAGTATTAGGGCCATTGAAAAATGAACGATGAATATCAAGTCTGAGGTTTGCCTGGTAGAACTCTATTGAGATGAGTCCTGAGATTTTAAATTATTACCAAATTATTCGGGGGAAAAAGAAAAGGGAGAGGGATAAGAAGATCAGAAGCGGTATGGGGGTGGGGGGGGGGCTTATTCTGGCCACAGTGCTGGACACAAGCAGTGACAACACCAGAGCTGGGGGCCCAGAGCCCACAGGCCACTTCTCTGCCAAAAGGCATGTGATCACCCACGAGCTCACACATTTAACTAGTATTTATTTATACTGGGTTACGAGGGAGCTTGCTTCCTAGGGTCTATTGTCAAAGTTTTGACCTAGTTTCTCTTTCTCTTTTCTTCTACATTTAGTAACTGAGTATAGCCCTAAACTTGCTTTCCCTTACCCTTTAGAGTTTGTGACCCGGGCTTTTATAGAAGCTAGTATAAAATTAACCTGTTATTTATTTTACTTCAGAGTTTTTTATACTTCAAATCCTTTTATGCTGGCTGTAGCGAGGTTGGGGAAATGCAGTAAAGCCCCAGCGGCAATCCTAGCACCCCTCTAGTGCCTACGGGTACCAAGGCCGGGTCCTATAAATGTAAAACACCAGCAGGCCAACTAATACACTTTTATTGCTTTATCTCTATTTATATGAAGCACCTTTCCTTTAAAGGACCCAGGGATCTAATTACATGGTCATAGCCAAGGACTTAAGTATATAATAGATCCAATAATTTGCTATTAAGTACATAGATGTGCTAACTACTCGCATATCTTAGAAGCACCATGGAGAATCGAGTTAAGGACAGTGAAAATGAGGACATCAAGGTGCAGACATCTTCAGAAACTGCACTTGAATAATCACGGCTTTAATAAAATATCTTATGCTTCAATACATTTATAATTGACCAGTGATTGTTTCTATGGGGTATAATACCCACTAATAAAATCCAAAGATTATGACCTTTATCACATAATTAAATATCTTTAGTTCTATTATACAGATAGTTCAGAATGGAGTTTGTTTTGGGGAGAAGTGCTGCTTAATTTTTTTTCAGATCATTTAACTTAGCAACCTTTTATATCTTTTATATCTTTTCTCCCTGAGAAAAATATAAATGCTATGGATGTATACCTTTTCCTACTCCCAGCTTAGTAGAGTTCAATAGGTCTAATATGCAAAAAATTACATTTTATTTATTGAGATGAAACTTTAAAGTATATATTATTACATCTTCATGCTCATACCTAATGCTTTTAAAGAAAAAAAAATGAAAGAATGGGGAAAGATATTAAGAGTTACAGAGAGAATATTCTCCTTCCTGGAATCTGTCAAGTGATAAAATATAATAGGTTGAACAGTTTTAACTAAGGCAGCAATTTCATATATTTATTATATAATATGGCTATGGCTTAATGCTCATAAATGCTAGATGTTTAATTGCTAACTGTAACATTTTTAGCTCAGTTCCTCTAACCTGAGCTGGGGACCTTTCCAGAGCAGAATTGGAGCTTCCTTATGGTTGACTAAAAGAATACTTTCTAGAAACCTCAAAGGGCGCTTCATCTGCAGAAATGAGCAGATCCTCACGGGATGTGAGGGCCTTCCTGGCCAAACCACCACTCCCATATTCTTTGGGAGAGAAGTTTAACCAGAAGGCGAAAACTCTCTTCAGAGGATGAGAGTTAGAATGAAGTGATTCTCAGTCTCAGAGAGTCTTGAGCCAGTAGGTTTCTCACAAGTGTTTTCTTACTAATAACAGTTGGAGGCCTGAGGTTTGCAAAAGGTGTCTTTAAAAAGTGGTCAGAACAGAGAGCAGGGTTTCCTTCCATATGGCTTGAGGGGAGCCAGGAGACCATCTCACATGTATCTTATCCACACCACAAAGCTCGTATGGTTGTGTCTTAAATGTCACCCAGGATGTGTGAAGAGAGACTGGGGCAAGCCTGCACTTATATAGCAAGTCAGGGTGTGCCATCTACTTTCTGTAGATCATCCCCACTTTGTACTTGGAGAGTCAAGACTTGAACAGCTTAACTGATTGTGTCTTTGGTCACAGAAACCCCAGGGATAGAGGTAGGTCTCAGACTCAGAACTCTGAGTCCAGGCCCTGCCCTGTCCATCTGTCACCTGCCCTTCATCTGGCTGTGTCAGCTTGGCTGGGGCTGGGTGGGCTTTGGCTATATGCCGAGGCCAAGTGTCCATCACTAGGACCATTCATCTGCATTGCGGACCGTTTCTGTCTGAGTCCCCATGTTTTGCCCATTTCTAACTGGCCTTAGCATGTAGTAAGAGCTGTGAGTATGTGAAGGGGGCTGCTGGGTGGGTGCCTTTTCCTCACATCTTTCTGTACTTCCCAATCTGATGGGATAAGCTGTTAGGCAGTGGGGAGTCAGGCTGACCTAGATTTTAGTTCCTAAACTGCCACCTACCAGCTGTGTATCCCTGGGAACCTCTTTGAGTTTTAGTTTTTTCCTTTGTAAAAACAAGACTATAAATATCTCTTCAGAGTTGTGACATAAATAAATTAATGTAGGTGAGTTATTGGTACATGATAAAGAGTAATAAATGTTTTTTTCCTTTCCTTCTTTATTGCCTCCCCTGCATACTCCTCTTCTGAATACTTACATATCTTTCTCATGTATCGAATTGGTCTATAACAGCACAATATTAGTTGATTTCTTAGAAAATTCTAAATAGTAAAAACCTCATTAATTTGAACTCTATTCAGCCTTGGTAGACCTTTAGGCAGGGCCATTAGACCATCTCTTTGTTGTAGCTATAAAGAGAAGGTTGCTAAGCTAAAGTATGTTAATCAAGAAAGGTGAGGCTCATGCTGCAGTAAGGAACAAGCCCACATCACACAAGATTATTTCTCATGGGCATGAACTCCACTGTAGGTCAAGTGTCTCTCCAAGGCAGCCGCTTCCATCTGGTGACTCAGTGGCCCCACCTGTCTCCATCCAGTAGTTCTACCAGCTAATCACCACCTCCACTCTCCCTGCAAAAAAGGAAGGGAAATTGGAGAATTGCACAGAGGCTTCTTGCTGCCTCCACTGGAAAATAATGCTCATCTCCTCTTCTCATACTCTGTTGGCCACAACTAGCCATGGGACCCTACCTATGCGCAAAGGGACTGAGAAGTGTATCTTTTGTGTTCCCTGGAAGGAACAATATGAAGCAGGGGTAGATGAACACATTATTGCCTCTGCTTCATCAAAGTAATTAGGAGTTTAGGGGAGAACACAATTTTTAAGCAGTTTCAAATATATAAAGACCTATTTACGTACATAAAAATAATTACAAAACCAAAAACAAACATCAGTAGGTAAATGAATAAATAGTCCTATATCCATACAATGGAATACTATTCTACAGTAAAATGGAATGAATTGCTGGTATACACAACAGCATGGATAAATCTCAAAAGAATATGGTGAGTGAAAGAAGTCAAACACTAGGGAATCCTACTGTATAAATCCATTTATATAAAATACTAAAATATGTAAACAAATCCACAGTGATAGCAAATCAGTGGTTGCCGGGAGGTGGGTGGATGGATGGAGGATGGACTACAAAAGG
The DNA here is from genome assembly GCA_028627145.1 of Eidolon dupreanum. Lineage (NCBI taxonomy): Eukaryota > Metazoa > Chordata > Mammalia > Chiroptera > Pteropodidae > Eidolon > Eidolon dupreanum. The sequence continues at coordinate 133,572,677 of CM053507.1, read as the reverse complement.
GAAACTGTGGGTATGATGGAAATGTTGTCTCGATATGGGAGTGATGTCACAGGTGTATGCATATGCCAAAATGGACCAAATTTTATACTTGAATATGTGTTGTTTATATCCTCCAATAATACCTCCATAAGGTTGGAAAAATTAAGATACCGATTCAAAATTATTTTATGTATTATTTACTCCTGAAGCACTTATTTGTGTCCTTTGGGTTTTCTCTGTATTTAAAAGCCATACAACAGAATTTCAGTGTATTGAAATTCAGCATTCCATTGATTACCTCTCCTGTGCACTTCCGACTCATCACAGAGACCATTGCCCAGGGCTTTGCAATGAAGAGGAAAATCTGATTCAGTTCCTGGCACACCATTTGCTAGCTGTTGGGCCTGGGGCAACTTATTGAACTTCGGAGACGCTAATATATCACCTCACAGAACTGTCATGCAAGTGGGTGTCAAACCCCTTCCAGGAGCCCGTTAGAGTGGCTGCTCGGAACTTAGGTGCCTGCCCGAGTGTTTTGCCACCTTCCTGCTGCCCCATTTGAAACTTTGCATTACGGTTGTTCCTCTGGTTTTAAAAATGGTGCATCTTCGCTGTTTTCTAGGCCCTGTACTAAATGTGAACAAAACTTAAGGGGTTGCCACAAAACTCAGTAACCAAAATAAATAAAATTTCAAAAAAATCAAATTTAATATATTCATGATGATCAAGACATCAAAAATTTAAATAAAGACAGGCTCAGTTTCATCCCAATTCCTTTTCAAGTCCTTTTCCCAATTCTGGCTATTCTTACCGAATCTGATTCCCTAACACCCAAGGTATAAAATGTAAATGCCCCTGGAATAAATGAGTTAACATCTTAAGACTTACAATTATTTCTTCAAGAGCAAGGTATGAAGGAATTGCAGGCAGATCATCCATCCCTGTGGCTGAGTAAGAAGGGCAACAGCAGGAGGTGGTGTAACTTGGGGGAGCACACAGGACTTGAAAGTAGACGTCTGAGTTTTAACTCTTTTTTTTTCTGCCCCCTCATGTGAACTTCTGAGATAGGTTGTGGATCCCCGCTTCCCCCAACTGTATGTAAATGGTCAGGATGACAAGTACCCCTGGAGTGGGGAGGGGATAGCAGTGCAGTGATTTAAGAGTATAAACCTTGCTACCTTGTCCCTGGGTTCAAATCCCAGCTCAGCCACTTATTAGCTGTGTGACCTCAGTTTTCTTATCAGAGAGGATAAGAAGGGATACCAGTATCCATTTCAGAGGATGGATTGTGTGAATCGGACAAGTTAACACAAGGAAGGCTGGTAACCAGGACATGACAAAGTAAGCACTCAGTAAATATTTGCTACTATTCTTATCACCACAGTTTGAAGGATAAAATTTTTCAATGCTCATAAGAGCCCTTTTATTGGCTATACAATCCTATTGTTAGCTATTATTATCATAAGGTCTAAAACTGCATCAAAAATTGATTCTTTGGTCACCTCTCCTGCTGGCTGAATTTCGGTCAAGCCCAATGAATTGCAAAGGACAAGTTCTCAGTGTGACAGATCATGACTAAATGGAAGCACATCAATCTCTAATGAAGGCAAGAGGTAGGTCAGCTTGCTCAAAAAACAGCCCCACTGATGCAAATTACTTTTTCCACATCCATTTCTGGCCTTCCCCTCCTTTGAAGACAGCCCTTGTAACCTCCTTTGCATAACTGAATCTTTAAAAGTTTACAGACCCATGAAAGAAAGCAGCTAAAAGGGAACCACTCAAATGAAACTGTGAGAGTTCCTGAGACGGAAGACCTAACGTTAATCAGAAACTGAAGCTGAACTTTTGAAACTGTGAAGGGATACTCAGGTGCTGGGTTTTTGTTTTGTTTTGTTTTTGTACTTTGAACATTTCCATTAATGGGGGTGGGGTGGGGTGGGGGAAGAGGCAGTGAGGTTTTTCTGGGGCCAGCTCTTCTCTATAGATCTTGAAAAATAACCCTTAGCATAGAATTTATAATTAAATCCCTATAGATTTATATTTCCCCATCAAGGGACTACAGACTAAAAACTCAGTAACAATAAGGAGGATTTCTTAGGGCAGAAATAAAAACTATAGATGTACTGACTGCATCTCATTATACAAACACATATGTGGAAATTTAAGAAGTGGGAACGTCTGAAAGAATGATTGCATTGTATTTGGTAGAAATTTGAGAAATTTTTTTGAATTTTAATTCCTAATTCCTGGAAGAGTTGAAACACTTATTTTAAACAAAAAATCAGCTGGATTTTCTTTCTGAATGAGGACAAACATAACCCTTCCTTTGCCCACAGGCAATGTTACCTTCCCCTCCCTGCCCCCCCACTTTCTGGGACCAGCTGGAGTAAACACTGGGGCCCAGCCTCTCCAGGGTGCGAGAAGCAAGCAAAATGGCCCCTGCCTTGGCGAGGTGATTGAGTGAGTACTCTCAGAGAACGCCGGAGAAAACTGGGGACATCGGGCTTCACTTACTGCCTCATCCTTTGCTCAGCCTACAACATCAATTCATTAAAAAACACAAGGTGGTTTGTGGATCACTGAAGGGTTATGCATAACTGGAGAAAATTGCCTCAGAGGAGAAGAGCATTTAAATACGATGCTTCATGTGAACATTTCCAGAGTCCAAGGGAAAAGAAAAAAAAGTCAAACTTCAGAAGGGTCCCCACACAGGTAGAGGCTAATTTATGGCTTTGTTCTATCACCTTGGGTTCATCCTTCATTTTATCTATTATAGTCACCTCTGTACAAAATTGCTGCACTTCCAACCTCCTTAGGAAGGAAAACCTCACCTGCTACCTCAGGAGTTGGTCCTGCCTCAACTTGCGCAGAAACAGAACAAATAACCCTCAGCGATGCTTTTCCCCTCATCTGAGGTATGTGGTCTGGAACACACAGGAGGGAGTGCTTTGGCACCCCAGGTTGCACTCAAGTTCTGCTAGTGAGGTCAAGCTATGCCTCTCATTCTTTTTGGATTTCACTGCATGGCTCAGCTGTGAACAAGATTTACATCATCATAAAAGTAAATACTAAATGTTGACTCAACCCCAAATTGTGAAGTAACTATTGGGAAGACAGGAGACTGTACATGGGGCGGGGGTGCTGGCACCTGGAGGGGAAGGTAAGGTGTAACTACGCTACATCTTCACCTTCTGCAATAGAAAGGAGCAAAATGATACCTGAAATGGAAAAATCAAGAATAACAATATTAACATATTACTAGAAATGTAAGTATAAACACCAAAAAGACATAGTTAGAAAATGTGAAAGTGTTTGCCTGTGGAGAGCAGTATGTAAAGATAGGGAGGGTGTGTTAGGAGACTGCTGTGTTTCATCATTAATATTTAACTCAAAAGTAAACAAATGTGTGCTTCTGAAACAAAAATAAATTAAAAACAAAGCCATCCCCCTCTCTCAAAGGTCAGCTTTGAAGTTACTCCTTGTCTTTCTTTTGGGCCACATCAAATTCATAGACAGGGTGTGTGCTCTACTTCTCCCCAAAGTTACTTAGGGGAAACAGGGAAACGTGGGGTTGGTCAAGGTGTTGGGGGTTATCCAATACTGGTGGCTCATTATAACATCTTAGCAGTAGAACACAGTGATGAAGATAACTTGTCACCATTTGTCTTTTATGAGCTGCCATCCATTATGACCTGCAGAATGCTGACTTCGTTTGTAACAAAATATAGTATGAAGTCAGTGTGATATCAGGAACTTCTTAGCAAGGGGAATGGAGAAGAGTATTCTGAAATAGTTCTCCCACCCGTGGAGTATTTTCTAGGGAAAGCCCAGCCCGGTGTCTGGAGGGGATACCTGCCTGCCATTGGTGGGAGACTAGATCAGCCGCCCTCCCCATTCTGTCCGATCCTAAGATATTAAGTCGCTCTAGAAAAAAGTTTTCAACTTTGTTAATTGTGCTGCTGCATTCACAATCCTTTTAGCCACAGTATGAAAATTCATTGACGATTTAGTGCCAGCTTTCCGCCCACGCCCTTCTCACAGGTACAGGACACTTGTCAACTATAAAACTGGAAGTCACTACCCAGTATAGATTTATTTTATACTCTATTTGTCATTGTTACTGCCTATTTAAAAACAAAAAAACAAAACAAACAAAAACAAAAGAAAAGTACCGATGTCACTCAAAACCGACTATAAATCTGCCTGGTTTGGCATTAGTGTCATTGTAAAAGTCTTTTGATGTTCTGGAGTTCCCTGTTACACAGGAAATGGCCCAGCTCTGAACTCACTGAGGAAGCACGAAAAGTCAAAGACAAGTTTTTGAGTAAGTGCAGCATGTCTGAGCTGTTCGTATAACCTTTGAAATACATGAATCAGCTATCTCAGTGACAAGCCAAGATTAATTACAGGGTGTGGAGCCAAGAGTCAGACCTTGGTTCCAAGCCCAGCTCCATCGCACGAGCTGTACAACCTTGGGCAAGTTATTTAATCCCTCTGGGTATCGGTTTCCTCCTCTCTAAAATGGGTTTGATATCTGGAGCAGTTAGGATGCTTTCGGTGCAGCAGAAAATCCAACCGAACTGGCTTCGACAGTAAGGAAATTTATGGGTTCATCTGGAAGTCCATAAATTGTGAGGTTCGAAGACGTCACATTGATGTCTTCAAGGACACAGGCTCTTTCCAACTCTACACTGCTGTCCACAGCACTGGCTTCATTCTCATGGGGTACCCTTCAGGGTCACAGGATGAGAGCCAGAAGCAATCAGGTTTTCTTGCCAGAAACAGTTCTGGTTTTCTTATTTACATCAAGCTGAAGACAGAAACTAGCTTTGCCTGTGGCTTTCTCTTTAGCCCAAGGGGTGGGGTGGGATGATTCAGAAGCCCCAGCAACTTTCCCCCGAATCTCAGGGAGCCAGATTGGTCATAAGCTTATTTCTGACCCAATCGCTGCTAAGGGGATGAGATTACTCTGATTGGCTGAGATTAACCAGGACTGGCCAGATCTGACATTCACATCTCAAATCCTACGGCTGCCACACAACAGAGGAAACTGGAGTAGCCAGAGAGAGGAAAGCCCCAATGCCTATAACATCTATGTCCCACACAAGGTCACTGGGAAGAGTAAACAAGCAGTCACCTGTTACGGTGGGAGAACAACAGAAGTCATTTCCTTTCCAATGAGTTTCAGTCCTCTGAAGAAAATTAAATACTTTTCTGCAAGGGAGAAAATGAACTAACTATATTGTTTGTATGGTATGTCTTGCTAGGTTGGGCTCTTAGCAAACATTCCAGTCACCTCAGTGGAGACACTAAAACCTGACTGCCCAGAGTTCTGGGAAGCTGCCGTTAGAGGCACAGTGGGGTCCAGGCTGAACTGTCCAACAGAGTCTGCCTGGAACTGAAATGCCAACGTTAGAGTCTCTCCCTGAGGCTCAGTGTCAGGCCTCTGTGGTAGGCACATAATAGTGGTGTCTGACCCAACTTCTTTCTAAGTCACTATGCAGGGGTGGCCACATGCCCCAGTTCTGCTCAATGAGACATAAGAGGAGGCTGCTCCTCTTATGTGAGGCTCCTAGGAAGGTTCTTGTTTTAACAGAGATGCTGCCACACTCTTGCTGATGGCAGATATGATGGCTGCAATCATCTCTAGGCCAAGACGGCATACCCAAGGTAGAGGAGTGACACCTGCCCTGATGCCAGCAGATGCCCACCTAAGTCGAACCCTTATTGGATTAAGCCATAGTGATGGTCTTGAAATTGCACCACTCAGAGATCCTGCTGCAGGGAGTGTAATGGGAGGCTCCACTGCTTCTCCACCGGATCCATCACTCCATCACGTCCGTGCCACATCTCCCACAGGCTGTTCCTGGCCAGCGACTGAGCGTGACCCAGGAGCCAGTGCAGGCTCATTCTTGAGAGAAATGGGCATCCTCTAGTGGGCAACTCTGAACCAAATGCTCTCCCCATCGACCTACCAAAACTTTTTGGAGTTGCACTGTAGTCTGAGAAGTTCCACTCGTCTTCCTACCTGCTCCCTCTTTTCTTCATAGACTTCAGACCCGTATCATGCCTTCCCTGGCCCCCTCCTCTTTAACCTCCACCAGCAATGCTCCACTGAATCTCTGCACATCAACTTCTGTCCTGGCATCTGCCTCTCAGAAGACCCAAACGAATGCAGAACGCCTGCTTTACACGCAGTTTGGGCCCCAGGTGGAGCCACGGGCCATACCGCGGGTGCTCCGGACCCCAGGTGCACACTGAGAGCGAGTGGGAGCAGACGCCCGCCTTTAGAGGTCCAGTTCTTAAGGGGAAACAGCAACATCCATAGGTCAGGGGTGGAAACCTGTGGGGTGGGGTGGGGGTGGGGGGATCACAGCCTCTGAAGCATGTGAGAAACAGATCTGTAAGTCAGTCCAGGATCAAAACATCCCACTTTTACTGAAAAAGCTGGACCTGAAGCCAAAACGGTTGCCCCAACAGCTTCCCACTGAACTGATATTACTCATTTAAGCTCACTCAGAACAGCTGGAGGACTTCAGACTCCACCCTCCCCACCTGTTACTCCCAATCCCCCACCTTCACCCTCCAGGACAGGGCCTGGCCGGCAGGAAGGGAGCCTTACAGTCGACACCAAGAGAAAGGGCCCATGGAGGGGAAGACAATGCTCTGCAGCAGGAACATGTTGTTGTTGTTGTTACTTAAAAATTTTTTTTACAGCTTTATTGAAATATAATAGACAATTAGTTGCTCATATTTACAGTGTACAATTCAATGCTTTTTTTTCCAGTTCTAGTTGGTAGACAACAATGTATCAGTTTCAGTCGCACAGCTGTGTTTAAGGTCGACTGCATCGCTGAACGAGCAGAACTGCGTGCCTCTTGCCACCTCCTTGATCAGCTGAACCACCCCCACTCTTCTTCCCCAGGGTGGATCCAGGGGGAGATGTAGGAGAAACTTCTCCAGGGCCTCGGGGGGAGAGATGCCTATTTCATGAGCTGGCAGGACTGAGGGGAAGGAGACGGGAGAGGATGCACCCTCCTTCACAGCTGTATTCGTGTAATCAATATGTCAGATACAAGATGTGGGAGACACAGAAATGACCATGGCTCACTCTGCCCTGAAGTAGCCACCGGTTCAGCGGTCCTGAAAAGACAGGCTTCGGAATGACGCCGATGACAGACACGTCCTGACTTCATGGGTGGTGCAGACACAGTGCCGGAGGCTCTGGCTCTGGGTACAGAGACACCGCTGGCTCTGCTGGCTGTTTCCTGTCCACATTTTGCTGCTGCCCTGATTTACTCCCCTGTTGATTTTAAATAATTTTGTCTATGTATTTCAAATCCTTTCTGGAACAAAGTATGGGTTGTACAGCTAAGCATATAAGCTATTCATGTGAAGACGTGTATGGCTTTAGGATCAAGCTACCTGGGTTCCACAACCAGTTTTGTTATGTCTCACTGTGTGACCTCGCACAAGTCTGTGTCTCAGTTTCCTCATCTGTGAAATGGACAAATTACCCCACAGTGTAGAGGCCAGGGTTCAGCGAGCTGGCCCTTGAAAGCCCTAGCACAGTGAGCTCCTTGCATATGCTAGTTACAGTTTTTATTTTTGCAGGCACACCTGGTGTCTATCCCCACCCCCACAGACTCCTGCTAAAAGGAGGAGTGAGGCAGGACTTCCACAAGGTGGCACATAAACAACCATTACTAGTGGAATGTCTTTGCTGATCTTGGACTAGACTGGCCAGAGGGGAAAAGCCAGTCTGGAGAGCATAATTGCAGGCAGTCAAGGGAAGGTTGGAATAAGGGTGTATGTATTTCCAGAGGCAGGAGAGCGCTCCCTCGGGAACACCAGGAGAGCAGCAGAGTGGGGTTCGGGGGTCATGGAGGTAGTGTGGGTGCGAGAGGAGGTCACTAAGAGAAGGATTTGGGAGCAAAGTGGGGACCAAAGACACTGGGGAGTTCTCTCACACATCCCAATTGGGAGGCAAAGCCTCCGAGCCCTAATGAGTTTCAGGCGTGAAAAGCCAGGTATCACATCCAGTTTCTAGAATCAGCTGCCCCAAGTGGAGATGAAGTACCCTGCACCCAAGAAAGACAGACTGCAGTTTCTCTGACTGCCAAATTTAACCAGGAAACAGGGAGAATCCTCTTTAAAATATGCAAAGTGCCTAAGAAGAAAGAAAAGCAACCCAGATCTCAGCGGTAATTCTGTTGCTAATTCTGTCTCAGGTATTATGTATAAAGAACACGAACAACTGGGAGTGCTGCTGGGAGTGCTGCGAGTTTCTCCAAAGCCTAGAAATTCAATCAAAGCTCCCCCAGCTAGAGTAACCAGCCCCTCTTGTTTGATGTGCACATTATAACGAGATTTTTCATTACTGTGAAGTAGGAATTTACAAGCTGCCAACGCGTATAGAAGAGTGTCAAGTGAGAAGCAACTTGAACACACACGTATACTTTAAGCTATTTCCAATGTTTTCTGGAAATAAAAACACCTATAAAAACTCAGTTTAAGATCACAAAAACCCTTTAAAAGCCCTACCTGGGATATTGGAGGCTTCTATCTTTTCTGGATATGGCCAATTATAGAACTTCCTCCACCGTAAATCACAATGAACAGAGTTGAGCAGATGAATCACACTCTTTTAACAGTAATGACAAGACATAAATTACCATAAAGATTTTCAATCCCCCAATTTCAAAGTGCTGCAGTTTGATAGAATGTGCTTGTCTCCTTTCCCACCTGTTATTCACAAAATGCTGTTTTAGAAACACATGTGCTTAGACAACAGGGATTCAAATGAAAAACAAATCCCTGTCCTCCAACCAGAGACGTGCAGAACACAGACAGCCAGGTCTTCCAATTTCTCAGGAGAAGCTGGAAATATCAATTTCTTTAAAGAGTAAAATTTCCTGATTTATTTTTATTTATTTTTAGGCAAGGCAACCCTTGGTTGACCTCACAGATTGCAAGGACCTTGTCATCTTACAATCCCTTCTTTTTTTACGTGTTACGCCTACAGCACCTGGTCTTCCTGAGTGGTCTCCCATCCAAGTACTAACCAGGTCCGACCCTGCTTAGCTTCTGAAATCAGACGGGATCGGGCTTGTTCAGGGTGGCATGGCCGTAGACAAAATTTCCTGATTTTTTAAATGTTGGGAACTAATTACAATTTCTATAAGAAGATGATGGAATCAACCAGACATACCTGGGGCTGAGTGTCCAGTGTGTGACCTCTGTCCGGAGCTTCTGGTTGTTGTGTACTTCCACCTTCCTGTCCCCAGAACTCTGGGGACATGTCACCACGTCCAAACCCTGCTCTGGCACCTCAGACCTGGTGGGCTTCCCAGTGCTTCTCCTGGCATCTGAGGCCTTCATGTTCCTTCCAGGGGTTTTACTTTTCCTGGCCTTCTAGGTCTCAGGTTTTCCTCCTTTATATACACTTGCTCGGCTGTCATTACAAAACACCACACACCTGGTGGTTTAAACGAAAGTGTTGTTGTTTTTTTTTTTTCCCAGTTCTAGAGGCTGCAGTTTCAAGATGAAGGTGTCTTTGGAGCTGTTTTCTCCTTGGCTTGCAGACTCCTCTTGCTGCTTCTTCACATGGTTTTATCCCTCTGTGCTTGGGTACCCCCGGCGTCTGTGTGTCCTCATGTCCTTTATTAGAAGGATATCAGTCAGATTGGAGTAACTCCCACCCTTAAGGCCTCATTTTAATTTAATCACCTTTTTAAAGGCTCCATATGCAAATACAGTCACATTCAGAAGTACTGGCAGTTAGGGCTTCAACATATGTACCTTGTGGGGTGTCATAATTCTGTCCATAACATCCTCTACCTCAGCCCTGCCCCGATTCTCAATTTTTCCCCAAAGGCGAGGGGATTGAGAATATGGGCATGCCTCGCCTATTGAATTTCTAGAGAAGAATGTTTCCAGAAGACCTAAAACCAGGTCACTCCCTCACTAAACTTGGACCACTGAACTGACGTCTTCAGAACTGTCTCAAACCCTCAGACAACTTCACACAGCCTCTTCCACTCCACCCGCCTCATCTGCGGGTCTGGTATTTCTAAACGGAAGCCATAAGCCTTCTATTTCATAACTCCGAAGATGGCCACCAACAATCCCTCCCAGTCCTGAATGAGCACATCGCTCCTCCCATCAAGAGCTGTAGCCTCCTTGCCCACCTCGTGAATCTGAATTGACCCTTGTGACTTGTTTTGACTGACAGGATGCAAATGCAGTGAAGGTGACATTCATCTTTGTAGCTCCTGCAATATTACCATGGGGTAATCAGTGTGTGTTAAGTCCCAGTGATGTCCACTGTCTAAAATACTAATTTGGAAGGAGAGACCTGGATTCAGGCCTTGGTTCTCCTACTCCCTGGCTGTGTGATGCTGGTCAAACCAGTAAAGGAGGTCTCAATTTCCTTATACTCAAAATAAGACTGTCAATATTCTTACAACAACAATTATTAACCACTACTACTACCACTACCACTACTACTAATTACTACTACTTTCTACTTCAAAGGATTATGTTAAAATAAAGTTTAGAAAAGGAATGTGAAAACCCTATAAACTGAAAAATTCAAAAATGATATTGTTATTATTAAAGGTCCTCTTGCCTATCTTGCATTCTCCTTATCATTTCAGGATATAAGTGTTCTTTACTTACACAGGGGGAGGGTCAGCCACAAGAAGTTGAGAGACTTTGGTTTTAGTTTATCTCTACTAGTTATGGACTCTGGGCCTTGGGAAAAATCACTTAATTTTTCAGTTTCCGCAGAGGTTATAGTTTTAGCAGTCTATGATTTTCTACAATGCTTTACTTCTAAATGTTTTACAGAATAGCTACCAGGCATTAGGGACAGCTGCACACTCACCTGTGGCTGAGATGTAAATGGCCATGGAAATTAGGCAAAATTTTTAAAATTATGTTCAGTAAACTATTGTCATATCTACATACCACAATCATATAGGTAAAAAAGCTCTGTGAATGGAAATTTATTAAAGCACACCATTAGAGTTATGTCGACGTTTTAAATAATTAATTCACAACTTATCAGACTCAGGCACTACTATCCCAGAGGAACAAGTATGGCATAGATTATTAAATACTGTGGTGGTTTTTTCCCAAATCAATATTTCCTAAATATAATTAGTTTTTAAAAAACAGATCTGACACAATAACTGTTTAAGTAGAGAATTATCTTTCTATCTTAGAATGTTACATTTGAGTGCCTTTAGATTTAAAACTATATTCTTTCTCAAACTGAAACTTCAAAATTGTTGCTGATGCGATGGAATGTCTTAATTCAGTTCTCCGTCTGTTGGGCCCTGTTTCTTGGGGAAGAAAATGCATTCTTTTGAGACTATAAAGCTTGCCATGACCCTGCTGTGTTATGAATAATTTGTGCTATCCAGAAACAGTACACAATTTGAAAATACCATTTTAAAGACATCATTTGTTGTCTGACTACCATTTCCTATTTCATACAAAAATTGGAAAATTGGAATAGCAAATCTGTTCTCTTGAGACTTATATCCTCATTTGTTTCATGTCTCCTTCCAACTCGAAAATGCTGTATGTCACATATTCATGGTATAAAATGAAAGTGAGCTACCAGCATGCTGTTTTGATAACTTTGCAGGGGAGGAGGTGGAAATATATGACATCATTTGAAATTTTAAGGGTCACCAAGAGTTTGCATTAAGCAACTGCTGCTTTCAGGTATCACTCACAAGTCATTATCTCTCATCCTCTTAGTCCTTATGATATTCTTAGCTCTCAATCCTCCCAAATAAAGTGGTCAAGGGCTTATCTATGCAATTAAATACTGAGGTAAGAAAAAAGTCCCTGCAAGGCAGGCCTTCCAGAATAGTGCAGTAAGGAGCTCAGCAGATTCTCTCTCCAGCAAAATAAGAATTTAACTGGTGAAAATTATAACAACAACAACAACAATTTAAAGTCTCTGGAAATTATTTGAAGGTCATAGAGTAAATGGAGAAAAGTCATTCATGAAAATCTATTAAACTTTAGAAAGAATGGCAAGAGTCTGTGGCATTTGAACCACATCCTGATTCCTTACCCACTGCACCCCAGCTCTGAATTAAGGAAACGCTACACTGTGCCCTCAGCTCTGGGCACATACAGCCAAGAAGGTGGGGGCTTCCTCTTGCCCCAACTCCCTACCTGAGGCTATGGTTTCACCCTTGGAGGGCCAAGCTCACATCTGCCAGTCCCATGTTGCAGACGCTGTCTTTTGGACAGTACAGCAAAGAGGAATGGCCTCCTTTTCCTCACCTTGCCCCACTTACTCATGGGGTAGGAGCTCTACCCCAGATGGGGATACTGGGGTCCCTGTCACCTCCACCCCAGCCCAATGCACTGGCTGGTAGGGTGGAGGTTCTATGCTGAAAGGGCTAAGCTAAGCTGACAGGAGCTGCCACAGCTCCCACACGCAGTACACACTTGGAGAGAGGTGGTGTTTATCACTCTGGGTCCCTGACCTCAGCACCGTGCAGTGATGCAGGAGTTCTGCCTAGTGGAATGGCAAGTCACAAGGACAAAAAGCTCAGCAGATCTGTTGAGGGGACTGACTATTTGGAACAGAGTGGACAACTCCATGTCTAAGTGTATTGTCAAAGACAATGGAGACCTTGGTAGAAATGAAGAGTCAGGTAACCTTGATGCAAGAAAAGCAGTGGAGCAGCCAGAAGTATGACAGAACCAAATAAAAACCCTGCAGTAAAAAGTACAAGCTGAAATGAAAAATTCATAGAGGGGTTTAACAGTAGATTTGAGCTGGTAGAGAAACAAAAGAAAAATCAGAAAATACTCTGAGATAAATGAAAATTGAAGACACAACATACCAAAACTTATGAGATGCAGCTAAAGCAATGCTTAGAGGAAATTTTATAACTGCAAATGCCTATATTAAGAAAAAGACCAATAATATAATATTCTGCCTTAAGACATTGGAAAAAGAAGAGCATACTAAACCTAAAGGAAAAAAAATAATAAAGATCAGAGTGGGAATTTATGAAATAGAGAACAGAAAAACAATGGAGAAAATCAATGAAATCAAAAGCTAGTTATTTAAAAAGATTAACAAAATTGACTCAGCTAAATTGACCAAGAAAGAAAGAAAGAAAGACTCAAATTACTAAAACTAGGAATGAAAGAAAGGACGTTACTACTGATCTTACACAGAACTACAAGAGAACACTATGGAAATTATATGCCCCAAATTAGATATCTTAGATGGAATAGACAAATTCCTAAGAAGACGCAAACTACAGAAACTGATTAAAGTAGAAAATCTAAATAGACATATATCAAGAAAAGAGATCAAATTATGTTACAACTTCACATAAAGGAAAACCCAAGTTCAGTTGTCTTCATTAATAAATTCTACTGAATATTCAAAGAAGAGATAATGCCAATTTTTCACAAACTCCTCCAAAAAAATAGAAGAGATGGGAAATCTTTCCAACTCATTTTCTGAGGCTAGTATTACCCTGATACCAAAGCCAGATAAAGACATCACAAGAAAAAAAAAATAAAGACAAATATCCCTTATGAATACAGACACAAAAATTCTCAACAAAATGCTAGCAATTGAATACAGAAACATAAAAAGAGGATTATACACTGTAAGTGGGATTTGTACCAGGAATACAAGATAGGTTTATTAAAATATAATAAAATAATATAATATAATAAAACATCCATATTAGAAAGGAAGAATTAAGACTATCTCTATTTGCAGATGACATTATACTGTATATAGCAAATCCTAAAAAACTATTAGAAATAATAAGCAAACTCAGCAAGGTTACAGGATATGAGATGATTATACAAAAGTCAATGTTATTTCTATACACTAAAAATGAACACTCCAAAACGAAAACTAAGAAAACAGTTCTGTTTGCAATAACATTGAAAAGAATAAAATATTCATGCATAAATTTAACAAAAGAAACATACAACTTGTATACTGAAAACTATAAAACATTGTTGAAAAAAGTTAAAGAAGATCTAAATTAATGGGTCAGAATGGTCTCAATCATAAATTGGAAGACTCAATATCATTAAGATGGCAATATCCTCCAAACTGATTTATAGACTCAGTGCACTTGCTGTCAAAATCTCAGTCTTGTTTTTTTGTTTTTTGTTTTGTTTTGTTTTGTTTTTTTGTTTTGCAGAAGTTGATAAGCTGATCCTAAAATTCACACGAAAGTGCAAGGGACCCAGAATAGACAAAATAATCCTGGAAAAGATCAAAGTTGGAGGACTCACATTTCTAGATTTAAAAACTTGCCACAATGGGATTGGCAGCAAAACAGACACACAGACCAGTGGAACAGAATTGAGAGTCCAGAAGTAAACCCGTATGTATATGGGCAAAAAATTTTCAGCAAAGAAGCCAAAAACATACAGTGGAGAAAGGAAAGCCTCTTCAATAAATGGTGCTGGGAAAACTGGAAAGACATCTGCAAAAGAATGAAACTAGACTGTTGTCTATCACCACTCACCAAAATTAACTCAAAATGGATTAAGGACTTAAATATAGGACCTGAAACAATAAAATGCATAGAAGAACACATAGGAACTAAACTCAAGAACCTTGGACTTAAAGAGGATTTTATGAATTTGACCTCAAAAGCAAAGCAAGTAAAAGCTAAAATAAATGAATGGGACTACACCAAACTAAAAAGCTTCTGCTCAGCAAAAGAAACCATCAACAAGGTAAAGAGAGAACCATCCAAATGGGAAAATATATTTGCAAGCAATGCCTCCGATAAGGGCCTAATATCCAAAATATACAAAGAACTCATATGACTCAGTAACAACAAAAAAACAAATTATCCAATCAAAAAATGAGCAGAGGACCTGAACAGATGCTTCTTCCTAGAGGACATACAAATGGCCAACAAATATATGAAAAGATGTTCAACATCGCTAGCTATTAGGGAAATGCAAATCAAAACCACAATGAGATACTATCTCACACCGGTTAGAACAGCTATAATCAACAGAACAAGTAATAATAAATGTCA
>CM053507.1:133546254-133557530 GCA_028627145.1 Eidolon dupreanum | reverse complement strand
ATGATCCAGCAATCCCTCTACTGGGTATTTACCCCAAAGACTTGAAAACCCATATTCGAAAAGATATTTGCACACCGATGTTCATAGCAGCATTATCCACAGTGTCCAGGACATGGAAGCAACCGAAGTGTCCTATGAATGATGATTGGCTAAAGAAGCTGTGGTACATATATACAATGGAATATTACTCAGCTGTAAGAAGAGATGAAATACTGCCATTTGTGACAACATGGATGGACCACGAGATAGTCATGCTAAGCGAAATAAGCCAGATGGAAAAAGCTGAAAATCACATGGTATCACTTATATGTAGGATATAAACCTAAAAGCAACAAATGAGCAGGATAAACAGAGACTCATGGACATGGACTATAGGCTAGTGGTTACCAGAGGACTATAGCCTAGTGGTTACTAGTTGGGTGGAGGAGGAAGGAGGAGGTAGATGGGGTAAAGGGGTTCAAATATAGGGTTCAGGGGGCTGGTGAAGTGGGTAAAGGGGATCAAATATATGAGAGCTGAAGGAAACTGGGCTTTAGAGTATACAGATGTAAAATGATAATATATACCTGAAAATCATATAATCGTATTAACCAATGTTATTCCAATAAACTTAATAAAAAATAAAATAAAACAAAAACTTGCCACAAAGCTATGATAATCAATACAGTATGGTACTAACATAAGGATAGTGATGTAGATCAATAGAATAGAATTGAGAATCCATAAGTAAACCCTTACATTTATCATCAATTAATTTTCAACAATGGTGCCAGTTGTCAGTATACTTTAATGGGGGAAAGCATAGTCTTTTCAATAGATCCAGAAGATAGCTTTATCTTCAAACCAAAGTATGAATTTGGACCCCCTACTGCACACCATCCACAAAAATTAACTCAAAATATGTCAGAGAACTAAATGTAAGAGCTTAGACTATAAAACTGTTAGAAGGAAACATAAAGGTAATTTTTTTGACCTTGGCTTGGGTAATGATTTTTCCGATATGACACCAAAATTATGAGAAACAAACGAAAAAAATTAGGTAAATCGGACTATGGCGAATTTAAGAACTTTTGTATATGAAAGGACATTATCATGAAAGTGAAAAGACAACCTACAGGAGAAAATATCTGCAAATAATATATATATGGTGAGGGACTTGCTTCCAGCATACATAAAGAACTCTTGCAACTCAATCATTAATAGAAAAATAAGCCAGTTTAAAAGTATTTGAACAAAGTATTTGGGTAGAAATTTTTCCAAAGATCTATAAATGGCCTATAAGCTCACAAAAACCTGAACAGTATCATTAGGAAAATGCAAAACAAAACCACAATGAGATAGCACTCCACATCCACTGTAGTTAGAAATGGAGACGATAACTAGTGTTAGTATGTGGACAAATAGAAGCCCTCATATATTGCTAGTGGAAGTGTAAAATGGTGCAGCCACTGTGGAAAACAGTTTGGCACGTCCTCAAAATGTTAAATACAGAATTACCATATGACCCATAAATTCTACTACTAGGTATAGAGCCAAGAGAATTGAAAACACATGACCACGTGAAAACTTGTACATAAATACTCATAGCAACGTCATTCATAATAACTAAAAAAGTGGAAACAACACAAATGTCTATCAATTGATGAATGGATAAATAAAATGTGGTATATCTGAACAATGAAATATTATTTGGCAATAAAAAGAAATAAAGTACTGATATGTACTACGACTTGGATGAACCTTGAGACTTATGCTAAGTAAAAGAAGCTAGTCACAAAAGACTACATATTATACAAGTCCCTTTATATGGAATGTCCAGAAAAAGCAATTAGCAGAGATAGAAAGTAGATTAATGGGAGCCTAAGGCTGGAGTTTGGGAATAAGAAAGGGGGAATAACTGCTAAAGGATACACATTTTTTTTGAGGGACAAAAATGTCCTAAAAGTAGATTGTGGTGATGGATGCACAACCCTGTGAGCATACTAAAACAATTGCATTGTATATATTAAGTGAGTGAATTGCATGGTATTTTAACTGTATTTCAATAAAGCCATTTTAAAAATCAATGTATGTTTCTCTTGATGAATAAAGAAGTAATTGTCAATCTTCCAAGCAGTATAAAAATCTTAATATCCTTTGTTCAAAAAACATTCATGCTAATGTAAAAACAGTATTTATTGTTCCAGAATGATCCTTATTGGGGAAGGATGACTAGAGTGATTTTCCAGATAGAGAAGATTGAAAATCAGTGGGAACAGGTGGCCCAAATTTAATCCCATTGAGTGCTACCATATAGACTGCAAAAAGGATTTCTGAGATTTCTGGAAAACAGTAAATTAGAAGAAAATACCTTATTTGTCCTAAAAATAACAGAATTACCAGGAAGCTGTAGGTTTATATTTGGAGGGATTATTTTATATTACCAGCTCTTGCTATGAAATGAAATCTTTTTCAACTAAAAATTCTGGCAGATTTTTTTTTTTCTCATGGGGATTTCATACACTTTTTAAAAAGAGCGAAACTTCTTTGTAAACATGCTCTGTTTTTCATACTTTCCAGTGGCTGATTATAGCCACATTTTTAAGCAGATGGTGGTTGAGGATACTAACAAAAAGAAAACACATTTTAATTTCCTTTATTAAATTGATGTAGGAAGATAATCTGAGGACGATTAAATTAGAGAATTTAAATAACTCATTCCTTACAAAAAAATATGGCCAAAGTCACAAAGCTATTTACATAGTGACAGTGGAAGCTGAGCAGTCACGGGACTGGAAAAAGGCTGATTTTCTTCAATAACAAAGAGGAAACGGAGATGCCTTCTAGACACTGCGCCTCCCCTCTCTGGAACAGTTCCAGACGAGGTGGGAACTGCCAAGAGCCTCCGCATTTTGTATCCGCATGAGATGGACCACCTTAGCAGGAGGTGATCTTCAACTCAGCTCAGTTAGCGTTTTCTCAGGTTGCAGATGAAGAAAACATTATGAGATTACTCAATTTACCTCCACTCGCAGAAGGACGCCATGTGTATGATGTGACCATTAAAAGTAACCTGCCATTCTCTTTCAGAGCAAAGATGCCATAACCTCTTCTTCAAGGGGCTTTTCCACTTTATTATGTTTTCTCGCTCAGTTCTGGAAGTAGATATTTTCTATCAGGACAGGGAGAATAAGTCTTTTGAACTGTCAAATAGAATGTTGCCTTTTTTTTTTTTTTTTTTCATGGTATGAATCAAATCTGCTTCACCCCAGGAACATAAACCAGCCAGATAGTAGTTCTTTCTACACGGATGCAGGACTAATGCAGCATCTTCTGACCTTTTCAAATATGCTCAGAGGTACAGAAGTTTACTGAGGAGACTCTGAGTGGATATACATTTATTCATTCTTTCAATAAATATCTGTTGGGGGAATTATTATATCCTAACTATAGAATAAATAAAATGATTTCCAACTGTATCTAGTCTAGTCTGGGTGGGTTCAAATTTTTTTTCTTATATTTATTAGCAAGTTACTTCACATTTCTGTGTCCCAGGTGCCTTGTCTGCAAACAGAGACAGTGTTAATGTCTACCTCCCAGACTTTTTGTGAGGTTTAAAGGGGTAAATACATATGAAGTATTTAGAACAGGGGCTGGCACATATCCAGTGGTATATAAGTGGTAGTATTATTGTAATTATTATCATCTGTAATAATTCATTTCTTAGAATAAGACTCAAAGCAAGTGTTAAAGACTCAAAGTGTTAACATTGGTTAAATCCATGTGATTTTCATCGTGGGTATTATATTATTCTTGATATGTTTCTGTATTTTGAAATAATTTACAACAAAATTAAATTACACATAAAAAGATATGTTCTTAGTTCTGGAGCAGTTCACCTGTTAGGAAGATAAGAGATTTATCCTAGAGAATAGTCATTGTGTGTGTGTGTGCTGAAATCTTTATCTTACCACCTGGCTCCAGAATTCCTTTTAGAATACTGTTTGCTTTGGGAAAAAAAACTTGATAAGCCACTTCAACTTGGGGTTGAAGGTGAGACCTTGTGGGCTGGGTGCTGGCATGAGTTCAAGTGTAAAAGAGACAGAACTAAGTTGCTCTGCATGAGAAAAATGAAGGGATGAAAGGGAAGAGAAGAGACAGGAGTGAGGAAAAGGAAGGAGGAAAGAAAGAAGTTCTGAAGTGGCCAGAGGATGGGCTTTAACTGAGATGAGGGATGCATTTGTTAGGAATGCATTCAGCATCATGATACAGAAAACAGGACAAGGGCATAGGTAGACAAATAGGAGCTTGTTTTTCTCTGCATGTATTCCAGAGCAAGTCAGTTTTTGGAAAGGGTTCAATAATGTAAAGATTGGTGTGGCCATGGGAATATACCTCATATACCTCCAGCTAAAGGGAGCATAATGGCTCAAGGATTCCAGCTATTGTACTTTCAAATCCATCACTATGTTTGTGCCAAAGCCACATCTTCCATGGCCAGCTCCCAACTAATGACAGTGCGACAGAGTTACCAACACAGACCCGCTCCTGGGGGACCCAGGACTCCCTTGATAGGCAACTTTGGTTTGAAGACTCCCCAGTGGCTTTGGTGAACTTCCTTTAGATGGTAGAGCCTTCTCTCCCTCTTTTTCACTTGGGATCAGACTTGATCATGACTTGATGGCTCTTCCAGTCTTCTTCAGCTTCCTCCTTATTTTCCCTCGTGGAGGCATTTTCCCTAATAAAAGCTTTGCACATTTAATCCCATGTAGGCATCTTTTTCTGGAAGGACCTAGGCAAATACAGTGAGTAACTCTGATATTTCTTTGGGCTTTCTCCCATGGTTGCAAAAAGGTGGTCAGAGCTCCTGCCATCCCACCCATATCCAAGACTAAAAAAAGAGATGAAGAAAGAAGGGCAATTGCATTTAACACTTTTATCAGGAATGCAAAAGGTTTCCTAAGAGTCTCCACGTATTCCTCATACCCAATGAAGTCAACTGGAATAGCTTTTCTTGGACATCTTAACTATAACGTGAGGCACTGAAGAAAAAAGTCAATGCACATAAGAGTTCTGAGAGCATTTCGCGTGTAAAAGAAACTTTCTCCAAAAGAGCACTGTTAGGCAGAATCCAACATCTCTTGTATTCATTTATTCATTATTAAGTACTCTGTCAGATTTTGTGTAATTTGTGGGACTATTTAGTATTGTTCAAAGCAATACAATGCTTTCATGAACACTCAAACCCCAAAAGATTTCCCTAATGCTAATGACCCTTATAAAGCATTTACCATATAGTTGTTGACTCAGAGGGCAAAAGAAATTTAAAAGCAACTGTGTATGTCAACAGGTCCTAGAAAAGCAACATTTAATTTTGCAGCTTTTAAAATTTCATTAGAGCATTTATCATTGAGCATAAAAGGCTCAGAAAATCATCAAAAAGCCATCTGAACTGTATATGATACTTTCTGGACTGTCTTCAAAACTACTAAGATCATAGGAAATTATAAAAATCTATCTTTTTCAAGGAAGTTGGAACTGGTAGAATTTATCCTGCCAAAATACTGGCTAGTATGGGCCTTTAGAACACAAGGTCATATTTGTCACCTCCCTCAGATTCTGAGGGTCAGAAGTCTGGGAGTGACCGAACTGTATGACCCCGTGTTAGTCTCATAAGGTTGCAGGTGAGATGGGAGTGAGAGCTGCAGTCATTCGAAGGCTTGACTGGGGCTGGGGGATCTTCCTCCAAGATGACCCACATGCATGACTACGGCTGAGGCCTCAGTTCCTGACTACTGCCAGCAGTTTTTCACCACACAGGTCCATAGGGACGATCGCACCATGGCAGCTGGCCTCCCCCAGAGCAGATGATCCAGGAGAGCGAGAGGAAGTCGCAATGCCTTTTATGATCCAGTTTCTGAAGTCTCACACTGTCGCTTCTACACTTCCTATTCTGTAGAAGCGAGTCACTACCACATCCAGCCCACACTCAAGGGCAGGGCAATCAGGCACCATGCCTTAAAGGGAAGAGTATCAAATAATTTACAAACAGGTAGTGGTTTTAAACTAACATTCCCTTTAAAACATATTTAAATGAAAAGTTTTAAAATTTAATAGTGCCGTAGGTAGCATACAGAATCAAGACAAAGATACACAAATGACTAAAGTTCAGAGACACAATTTTAGGCCATGACTTATTTACTGATTTTAGTTTCCAGGAAGACTTATTGCTATTAAAAATGTGTGTTTATAAAAAAAAATTTGTGAGGCAAGCATTGGAGTAAGCAGAAAGCACTTCTAATTAGGTCACTTTTAAAACTCTCGAGAATTTCCACTACCCAAGACAGTAAGAACAAGCTCTTTATCTTGTTACACAAGGACTGCACGTCTTAGTCCAAACCAGCTTTCCAGTCCTGTCCTCATATGTTCATTTTATGGTCTGATATAGCATTTTTCAAAAGGAGTTCTGTGCAATTTCAGTGATTGTTACTTGAGAGAACAGGATCCGAGGTCATGTGACCTTAGGAAACATGGCTTAAACAAGGTGAAACTGGTTTATTGCCTGCATAGCCTTTGCTATGTTGATGTATGCTGGAAAACTCCAAAGAGAGACTCTAGCATACAGCATTTCCTTACATTTTTTTAAACCATAAAACGCCTCATTTTACATGTGGAGCATCTCGTGGGACAAATATTTTTTTCAGCACTCCCCTCATGTTGTCATCAGACAGGGCTACTTGTTATTTTCTGAACGTGACTCATGTTTTCCAGCAACTCAGACTGTGCACATCGCTCCCTTTGCCCGGAAGGCTATTTCATGGCAGATTGAACTACTGGCCCCAGCTCCTCATCCCTCTTCGCTTTGCCATGTGATTTTGCAATTCCTATACTAGAGGTAAAATCTTTAGCCCCATCCCTGATTTTGGCTTTGGCCAAGTGACTTGCTTTGGGAAACGCATGTTAGCAGAACCGTGAGAAGACCTACGCCAGACTGACCAGATGTGGAACTGACCGAGCCTCAGGCAGCGGCGAGCCAAGCACAGCAGAGCTGCCGGGCCAAGCCAGCCTCGATCGGCCAACCTCAGGCCAACCCGCAGACACATGATGCGTTTTGGGGACGTGCAATGCAGCATTACCGTGACACTAGCTAACTGACCAACTTTCCCTTAAACTGTACCTCCCCCAGGCTTTTTCTGTACTCCCCCACACTCTCATATGGCCTTGATTGTGACTCCTCCCTCCTTCTAACCCCTCTGACCATGCATCCCTCTCACAGTTCTCATCAAACCCTGCTAGTATCTCCCCCTCATCCTGTATTCGGCTATACCCTGCTTGAGGACAAGAGTTATGACTTAGTCATCTCTGTCTTGTGGTGACTACTGCCTTGTACTCTACTCAATAAATCTTTGTTAAACTGAAGCCAAATTTAGTTTATTTCACAATTCTGCCTTTGCAGGCTCTGATAAGAAACCACTGTTCCATGTCACTAGTGTAAAGTTAAAGAACAGAAAGCAGCCACAAAAGATTACCGTTTACTTAGTTGAATTTGTGTCTCCTCCAGTCGACAACCTCCTTTGTTTATTACCTTTGATAGAAGATTCTGATAACATCGTGGAAATACTCAGATGACTGATGACCGAAGAAGACAGACATTCTCCTGCAAGCTCCATTTACATCACAAGTCGTAACTTCATACAGAAACGTCTTTATGGCTTCCTGCTGACTTTAGGGACTGAACTGTCAATTCTGAAAAAGCTTTAAAGGAAATAGGACAGTAAAAATAAAAACAAAATGAACACCTGGCTCCAGGAACCACAGCAGTAACCACCTTCTTGGTTGCTGCTTGCAGCACACAGGACGTATGTCTGTGCTGTATTTTTATTTTAAAGGGAGTGATTTGGAAGACGGAACATTGGTTTTCCATAATGTCTGCTATCTGAGGACATACTGCAGTCTTGGGCCAGTGTCTCAATGGGGAGTAATTCAGGAATGGCGACAGCTGTTAGGTGCCCCAAAGGCAGGGGTCCCTCAGTGTCTACAAACTGCCTTCATCCTGCTCCCTGACTCACAGCCTCTGCTGGCATGCCAGGTCACAGCTCACTGGTGGAATTCTCAGCCACACAGTTTCCATGGCTGTCAAAGTCCTGGTCATCATGAAAGCAGCCAACTGGAGAGAACTCTTAAAATGGAGAGAGACAGAGGGAAATAATAGATGGAAAAGAACTTCCGTCTAAGGAAGAGGCAACCAGTTGCCTTCTGCTCTTGTCTTGATAGTTTATTTTGTTTTTGAATGCTGACCCGCTGGCCACTGTGGGGTCAGTACTGAGAAAACGTATTCACCTGTAAAGGTGTCATGGTTTGGCCACATCCAAGTAAACACCAGGGCCTGGGTCTGATGTGTGTTCAGTGACAGGTGTGCTTGATGAGTGGCCTGGAGGTGACTTCAGGGCTCTGCTTGGAGATTTGGGGGGCTGTGTACAAGAGTCAGAGAGACTGAGGAGGCCAGCCCGGGGCTCTCCAGCTCCCCCTACATCCTACCCTCCCTTCATGCTCGCGAGAGGGGCTGAGATCGGCACCATCAACTACAGGAATATTTGAAATATACTGAAAATATAAACTCCATGCTGATTCCACCAGAAGGGAAGTGAATGTTTAGAGCAGCAGTTGGCAAACTTTTCCTGTAAAAGTCAGAGTGTAAATATTTTAGACTTTACAGACGGGGTTTCTGTTGAAAGTAGTCAGTACTGCCATTGTCCTCCTAAAGCAGAAAGAGAAGATAGAAAAGCAAATGAGCACAGTTGTGTTGCAATAAAACATTATTTAGAAAATAGGCAGCAGGTCCTACTTGTCCCTTGTTTAGAAAGTCACACCAGGACAAACCCTTATATGGCAGTCCAGAGTGATGTAGGACTTCCTCTGCTGGTGCAGAATGAAGAGCCACTTCCACAGTAATCCCAGAGTACAGTCTCCCCTAGATTCTGGCTTCCAAAAATTATATTTATTTTTAAAGTTTAAGTCTATAGATCTCCTGTATTCAGTGGTCTTCTTATGACCTCTTTGAACATTGCTGATACCAGTCATACAAATAGACGTCTAGGACGTTTCATGGCAGTGTTGGGGGACTGCAGGACACCCAAATCCATCTCCTAGTTTTACAGTGTATGGAACTGAGGCCCAGGGTCATGCCAGCTGGTGAGACCAGGGATGAAGGACATTTGGCCTTATACTGTGAGTCGCCAATTCATGTGCATTGTTAAACAATGCCATTTTTATTGGAAACAGCAATATAATGAAAGGTGTGTGTGTATCTTAAATTTCCTATCACATTATAAATTTCACAAGGGAAGGATCATATCTTATGGCACTTCTTATTATGTTCTTAAAGTAAAATTGTTACAAAAGTAGTACATACTTAACAAAAATTAACGAAACAGTTAAAAAGCATATCAAATAAAATAAGGTCTCCTTTCATCTACCCACATCTCTTCTCTGGCTTCTCCAGAGATAACTACATTCTTTCCCTCAACATCTTTTCATGAAAATTTTCAAATATACTGAAATAATAATTTTTTGGTGGGCACCTGTATACCCACCTTGGATTCTACAGTTAACATTTCACCATGCTTACTTTATCACATATCTGTGCATCTATCCATGCCTCTATTTACCCATCAATCCATTTTTTTTTTGGTACGGATTTCAGAGTAAATTGCAGATAGCAGCCATTTCAATGCACCCCCTCACCGTAATGCTTCAGTGTGTAAATCATTAGTTGGAATTTAATATTTGTTTACATTTTTTTGTCTTTTGGTGTACTATCCATATCAAATGAAATGCACAAATCTTAAGTGCACGTTACTGGTTTTGACAAATGCAAGACAAAGACCACCAACATCGATCACCCCCCAAAAAGTGCCGACCCCACTTCCCAGGAAACCATTTTCCTGATATTTTCCCACCATGGATAATTTTTCTAGTGCTTCATTTAAATGGAGTTCTCTCTGTCTTTCTGTCTCTCTGTCTCTCTGTCTCTCTGTCTCTCTGTCTCTCTCTCGTATAAGATAGCACTTTTGGTTATCTCCTCCTACCCACACATACACACTAATGGATAGGTCTGTCTGCTCTTTTATTTTAACCAGGGATCGTGCTGTACACACTGTCCTCAGACTTGCTGAGTCACCAGAAGCTGACAGTCTGGAGTCGAGTGTCTAGTTGGAAACCCTCCTGATGATAAATGAGCCATTTTAGGCAACTGATCAAACTTCACTGTGCCCATGTCCTCTTCTGTAAAATGGGACTGATATTATGTCCCAGCCTCGTGGTTTGCTGTGCGGCTCACATGGCCAATGCCTGGAGCACCTGGAGAAGGGCTGGCCTTCAGTGGTGACAGCAGGGACCTCACTGGTGCCCTGCCCAGGCCCCTTGGGTCCTTGTAACTGGCCGGATTCCTGTGTCCAGGTTCTGAGTGCTTTGCTGCTAAAAGGGGATGTCTATGACTTTCTTAGGGGACTGCCCCTCACCAAATACACAGAGAGTGTATTTGCCTCTTTTCCATTCATACCATGACATACTGCACAGCAGGGAAAATAGATGAACTCATCTGTGACTCTCCGTGCATGTCTCATGGGAGTTTATGTCCCCTGGGTGGCCTGTCCCCAACAACAGATAGGTGTGGGAGTGTGAGGGCTGGCCCACCTGTCCTGGGGTGAGATTCACTTGAGGTAACTTACACTGCACAGCCACCCGGGTATCAGGCCTGGGCTGCAACATCAGCTGAGATGACCCCCTTGTGTGGCTGCCTCCCCTGTCCTGTCCTGCTCCCACCATTCCTTCCAGGCACCTTCTAGGATAGCTTGTGCAGTTACTCCCTTGCCCACGATCCCCGTCTCACTGCTTCTGGGGACTCTACCTAAGATGGCGCTCAGCACACTTCTGTCTAATCCTCAGACGCAGTCCCATCTGCGGGCTGGGGCCTGGCACAGCCCGCTCTCCCAGCAGCCGCGTCTGCCCTTTCATCTTCCTCAGCCCTCTTTTTCTCTCAGTAAAATAGGAGGCAGATACCAGAATATCTGAAAGATCCCATTAAAGGACTCTGTGAATCAGGAGGGGTTTTGGCAAGGCTGCCTTTTGTGAATGTGGCTGCTTACTGAAAATATACACTTGTAATGGGTAAGGGACGCTTGGAAATAACCTTTAGAAAGTGAGTGGTGGGTGGCAGGTGTGAGAGGTGACGTATACAGGAAGGCGATGAGTTAGAAAGATAAAAGGGGATGTCTCTGAAAAAGAGAAAAAAAAAA
>CM053507.1:133409290-133545754 GCA_028627145.1 Eidolon dupreanum | reverse complement strand
GGGGATCTGAAAAGAGCACCAGAGTGGGGTTCCCAGGTGCAGAGGCTGGTCTGGGGCGGAGCTGTGTGTAGGACTTGAGTCACATTCCCGTGGGCGGGGGGGGCGGGGGGGGGCGGGGGGCGGGGGGGGCGGGGGGGGCGGGGGGGGCGGGGGGGGCGGGGGGCTGGTCGCGGTTTCGGCCTTGGCCTGCCTCGGCCTCCTGAGCAGTGAAAGGTTCATCCAGAAGCCTTTCAGCGGAATGCAATTTCCCCTCCCCAGTTATGAGGTGCGTCCAGAGGACACAGGGCCAGGACTCTCTGGGGACAAAGGGGACTCTCTGAGGGGACGGCCGCCTTCCAGAGGTGGAAGATTCACCTCTCCCCAGGCTTGTCTCCTGGACTGCGGGAGGTACCTTCCTAAGGAAGCAACCTGGGACAGAGCTCAAGGAACCTGGGTTAAAGGCCAACTTTGGGCCATTCTCCTAAGGGACACATGACGGTGGAGAGTACTGCTCTGGCGGGAGGAGGGATGGCCGAGCGCGTTCCTCGGGGAATGCTGACCAGCGTCAGCGTCTCGCCCATAGCAGCCTGGGAGAGGCCAGTGCGGGGAGAAGTTGGCAGGGATCTGCTGAGAGAGAGAGGTGCTGGAGGGGCAGCGAGGGGACCGGCCTGCGGGGAGAGTTGGAGAGACTGAGAAGAGGGTGATGTTTTAGAGGAAGCCACATATTAACACCTGTCCTCTCACAGGGTCCCCAGGGAGAGGCTCTGGGGTGCAGCCCGGGAGGCCGGATCCAAGGCACTGGAACTCTTAGTCTCAGTGGAGACTCCCATGTCCAAGCTTGGCCCAGCAGTGGCAGACCTCCCGTGCTGCAGGGCCATCGTGACTCTGCCAATTACTTCACGGGTGGTTGTCAGCCTCTTAGTTCATCAGGGTAGTTATAACAAGGAACCATAGGCTGGGTGGCTCAAACAACAAACTTGTTTTTTTCCTCACAATTCTGGAGGCTGGAAATCAGATCAAGACGCCAGCAGATTCAATGTCTGGTGAGAACCCACTTCCTGATTATCGATGGCTGACTTCTCGCTGTGTCCTCACATGGTGAGAAGAGGACCGATAGGGAGAGCTCTCTGGGTCCCTTTTGTAAGGGCACTAATCCCATTCCTGAGGGCTTTGCCCTCATGACCTAATCACCTCCCCAAGGTTCTACCTCCTGAAAACCATCACCCTTGGGGTCTAGGATTTCAACATATGAATTTTGAGGGGACATAAACATTCAGTCCATAGCAGTAAGGGCCTTGACAAGTGTTCTAGATTGTATAAAATGCTCAGCACCTCCATGGGACCCTGGGGAGCTGGTAGGAGAGACACAGTCTCCCTTGAAACTGAGATTGAATTTCCGTAGTCTGTAGTAAGTGGGGCTGGGATTCAGAGCTGAGTAAATTTACTTTAATGAAACAAATAACTGACATGTGTTACACACAAGGTCGTGGAGTTTGTGTTCACAGTCCCACAGAGAGATAATGTTAAAAACTTTGGCCAACACTGCAACAATTAAACAATGATCAAGAGAAGATGCAAAGCTGCCCCTAATTCATCACAAAGGGAGGAAGAGCTAGACGTGGACGTGGGCCGAGGCCCCCTGAGGTGCCCATCTTTGGCAAACACCCACAGGCAGTTCCCCTGCCTGGATGTCACCCATCCATTCAAACCCATCCTCTGAGTCTGGGTGTAAATGCCCAACTTTCTCATTCATTTCCAGACCCCCAACGAGGTCGGCTCCTTTGTCACTCTCTCTTTAGCACCCTCTGCTGAGTCGTTCGTAATAAATGCACGGATTCCTCCCCAGGCCTCAGCGCAGGGATGGGGGACAGGGTCTGTCTGTCTCGTTCGTTCACCATGGCACTCCCAGTTCCCAGCGTGGTGCTCCAAATCGCCCCTTCCCTTCGCAGCAGGAGGTGCAGAGCGACTTGGTAGTGAGAGAACGTTTTGAGTTTCTCGATTTTCTTTCCTGGCAACTGCTCCCTCTCCCTGTGCTCCCAGCAGCCCTTCACCAAGAACTCTGGAGAAAGGCGGAGGCTTGTCCTGCCATGCAAGGAGAAACTCATCAAAACCAGAAGCAAAATCCCGACAGAACACAAAACTCTGTGGTGATAGAGTATGTTATCTTGATTGTGGTGATAGTCTCTGGGATGTAGAGTCAAAACTTATCAGACGGTATGCTTCACATATGTGCAGTTGATTGTAGTCGATTATCTCTTAATGGGGCTGTGAAAAAATAAAGCGCAAGTTCTGAGCTCGCTCTTAGGTGAGCCTTTGAATAACTGAAGCAGAAGTTTTGAAAGCCTGGTGTTAAGAAAGGAAAGAAACTTGGAATCCCAGACTTGGTTTAAACCGTCAAGAGCTGGATGTGGTGGGTGCAGGGCCCTGGAACCAGAGTGCTGCTAGGAGCACCTGGGGCTGGCCGACCCCCAGGTTCTCAGCAGGTCCAGGGAGGAGCTGGGGGATTTGCCTAACGTGTGTTCAGGGGCTTCTGCTGCTGCTGCTGCTGCTGCTGGGCCAGCGAACACGCTTTGAGAACCACTGGCCTAGACTGCGGGAGGAGTGAGGATGAAAACAGCTTTTCCATGTCGAAAGGCAGGAGCTGACGAGAGGGAAGAGGAGCACGTTTGCAGTGGACGGGACAGGGCTTTGAGGCTGCGGTCCCTGAAAATGCTGGGGTCCTGCGATTCTGCCTCAGAGCAAACTCCAAACGGCAGGTGGAGGTTGGGGAGGACGGATCCCTCAGACAGGTCGGGAGACTTGAGAGTAAAGCCGTAACTGACTGCACCCCGTCCGGGGTGTAGCCTGGGATACCGCCACCTCCCGGCAGTGTCCTTTGCATTGTCTCAGGGCTGGGCTTAGGAGGAGCTTCAGAAGCCTGGGGATCTGGATGTGGTCCTGGGAAGGCATGGGGTTCAGAGCTCCCACTCTCTGAGGAATGGCCTGCTGGGCCAGCAGTGGCCTGTGGCTGGAGTGAGGAGGACGAGGGGCACATTAGGCCACGAGGATGTCAAAAGCAGAAGCTGACACGGCTGTCTAGGCGGCCCTACTCTCAGAGGCCAGTGCGGGCAAACGACTGCGCGGCCTTCTGGTGCTTAGACGACCTGAGGAGCGGTCACCAGAAAGGCTGTGATTGTAAACGTTTTGCACTGGCAGCATTAAGCTTTCCACCTTCAGCAGACACTAGGGCTTGAGAGCTAAGGTGATTTTAGTAGGAGGCAAAGACAGTTCCATCTCTGTTCGTTTGAATTGCTGACTGTGGGGTTATTCAACTTTAAACTTCTTCGAAATGAATTAAGATGGCATTCCCATGGGCTGAGGAAGCCTAGTGCATCTCCGGGAAGGAGCTGAACTTTTGGAGGTCTGCTGGGACTCTGGAGGATCAGAAGGAAAACTGGACCAAGAAAAAGCCCAGGGGTTAGAAAGCAGAATCTCTAACCTTGATGTGGGCGAAAGAGCCACAAGGGGGTTGAACTGTACCCCAGCAGATGCAGGAAGCTCTCAGCCAAGGTTGGCTCAATGCTGAGCAGAGTTGGGGAGCGGGGCTGGGGAGGTAGGGAAGTGGGGGAGGTTGGTGCTAAGCAATACTCTGATCTGACACTGGGCCTCACCAGCTAAGTGGAGAGTGCTGGGTCACCCTGTGACAGCTCCAGCTGTCATCGCATGGGTGGCAGAGCCTATTTAGGGCTGTGGTTGAGATGGGAGCAAAGGAAGTGGTGCACTACAGGACAGCCATCTTTGGTCATTATTCAGCCATTATTTATATTGTAACACACACAGAAGACACACCCTGCTCTGCTAAAATGAAGGATTTAGAAAAAGTTGCAGGCTATGCAATAATTAAATAGTAGAGGTTTGGCCTTCTGGGCAAAAACAATTACATCCTATTTGCAAATCTTTATTGATGAGATGAGTGGGCACTCTCTTAATACAATGAGACACCCCTTCGCAGTCAGTAGGATGACTAAAATCAAAGTAACTAGTGTCGGGCGTGGAGAAATGGGAACCCTCATACACTGCTGGTGGAAATGTAAAATGGTGTCCCCACTACAGAAAACAGTCTGGAAGTTCCTCGAAGAGTGAAATATAGTTACCATATGACCCAGCAATTCCACTCCTGGTCTATACCCAGGAGAACTGAAAACATACGTCCACACAAAAACTTGTATACATGAATGTTCACAGCAGCGTTATTCATAATAACCCCAAAGTGGAAACAACCCAAAGGTCTATTGACTAATAAATGGATAAACAAAAATGTGGTATATCCATACGATGGAATATTACTTAGCATAAAAAGGAACGAAGTACTGATGCATGCTACGACATAGACGTGCTAAGTGAAAGAAGCCAGGTATAAAAGGCCACATACTGTATGATTTGCATATATGAAATGCCCATATCAGGCAAATCCAGAGAAACAGAAAATGGAGTAGGGGTAAGGGTGGATGAGAAGTGACTGCTAACGGGCACAGCGTTTCTTTTTGGGGTGATGAAATGGTCTGGAACTAGGTAGCAGTCATGTTTGCACAACCTCATACCAAAACCCACTGAATTATACACTTTAAGAAGGTGAATTTTGTGGCATGTGAATTATGTCTCAATCTAATAAAAGCACTCTTGTTAAGTACACACTTGCTCTCAAACTTCACATCCCATAGTTTTGGATGAGTGTGATAGCAGCAACTGCTATTAAAACTTCCCTATACCCCCACCATCCCTGGCAAAACCTGAAAGAGAAAAAGCACTGTATCTTTCTAAATTGCTCACTAGAGTAACTGGAATAGTGTATAATAAAGTCTTTTTTATAATGAAAAGGCAAGAAGTTTCTTTTATAGTTTGGGGCATCTGTTGTAGAGGGGAACTGTCACTCAATCATGGCCCTATCCTAAAGAGAGGTTTAAACCGTTCCTCTGATCTTTTAAATATTCAAAAAGATTATTTTTGAAACTGATATTTAAGTGGAGAAAGTAGGATTTCAGAAGTTGCAGCTTCAAAGCTGGAATTCATAAAGCTGCAGAGAAGTTATAAAGCAGTATCACGTAATAAAATTAAAGTGTTTCTAACATTATAAGGGGATCCTTTTGTGACTAAGAGAATTTCTCACAGGGTTCAGACGTACCTTGGTGGACTAGAGAGAAAAGCAAAAACATTTTACATGTAGATTTTATTTTATAGGAATGCTAGTGCCCGCTAGATCTCACTTCACAGGGAAATTCGAAAATTAAGAAAATATATATGAATGCACTTTGCTCCCTCTAAAGAAATGTGACACATAAATCCCAAACACTATGATCTTCATTCAATAAAGGTTTATGGAAATGATATAAAATCACCTGGTGAATTCTAGTTTGTGCTCAAATTACCTACACAAAACATTTTTCACTCGCTCCATAAAAGAGTTATAGCCCTGTTTCTTTTCATTTGTGAGAGCCTGAAATGAAATGAACTCACTCCCTGGTAAGGAGGTGATGAGCTGTCAAATCTTAGAAGAAGGATTGTTTGAGCAATGAAAGTTGATACCAATAGTTACGCCCACATATTCATATTTGATGTTGCTTCCTCGCCTCACCTCATTGCAACACACTCTTCAGCAAGCGGCTTTTTTTTAAAAAAAAAAAACAACTAAATTTCTGCTTGAGGAGTTTTATAAAAGTTTAAACAAGCTAAGTATGAACTTGTTTTCACAGCATGAGTTGTGTTCAGGCTTTTTCCCCCCTTCCTCTTTCCATGTCTTCTTTAAGAGAATCGAATTATTGGAAACATGGCTTTTAAAAAATAAATTAGAACTGAAAGGTGGGTCCTTTTTGCCTTTCCCTCTGGCTCTGAGGAGATCCAGCCAGTTCCAGGCTTAGGGCCATGACCAGCTTGCAGGGAGCTCTGCCAAGGGGTGCCCCCAGGGCTCGGATGTCAGAAATGAGCTCCAGAGATTATATTCCCCAAGGGACACAGGAGTCTCAGTCCAGCAGGTGAGGGTGACACTGTGCGGGGTCCTTTCACCTGCTCCAGGCAGACCCCGCACACCTTCCCGAAGACCTTGAACTCCCCAGGTACTCTGCGCCAACCTCATCTGGAGAGTCCCAGCGGCCTTAGCGTCCACATCGGCTTTGCGCCCATCCTGGGAGGGGAGGAGAGGCAGCTGTCCCTTCTTCCCATCCTTCCCACCCCCAACTCGTGTGCTCTGTTTTGCCCTCTTCAGTGAAGTGAATTCACCAGATTCAGACTCCTTTCTATATTGCAAAATGGCAGCATGTGACACACCTACAGAAATCAGTACCACCTCCTCCCTCCCTTTTGCCCCAGCAGGAAGTTTCACGCTCACTTGCCTGGCCTTGAAACGAACACCCCTTTTCTCAGATGCAAGACTACCTGCTCCCTCCGAAATTCCTTCACATGACTTAACCAGGCCTTCCTTGGGCAGGCCTCCAAAGAAAAATACCCTAATTTTGCTGATGCGTGTTATTGTAGACCGTCCATCAACAGTTTGGAAACACCACCTTTGGGGGCTGTCCCTGGGCTTAGGCAAAACAGTGAGCTTCAAAGGAGCTTTATCTAAAAGCCATTTCTCATTAAAGCTGGGAAGAGCAGGGGGCGGCTAGCCAGCCACAGCTGGAGAGGAAATTCTTAAGGCCTGTCACACAGACTCCTTCACTGGGTTGCTGGGTCTGGTTTTATTTTGGCCTTGTCAAATTCTGGCTGGAGTTTGTAGTAGTATTGCCAGCTCATTCGTTATGCCCATAAAATAATAATGCTGGTAATAATAACAATGAATAATAATAACAACAGTAGATCTCATTGACTCAGCACTTAACATGTGCCCAATGCTCTGGCTAAATGTTTAACCTAAATTTTCTCATTTAATTCTCATAAACTCATAGAGGTTAAATAACCTCCTTTAACCCATGCCAGCCAGGAAGCTTTGTCTGAATCCAAAACCCACCTAAAACTCTCTCCTCCACGAATGGCTTAGGGCCTTAAAAAAAAGTCTCATTTTCAACTCTCCAGAAGACTGAACTTATAAAGGCTGTTATTCCCCAGACTCTGAGGCCCTGAGGTCACTGAAGGGCTGTCACTATCAGTGAGGCTCTATGCACAGAGAGATGACAAAAGCATTGTGCTCTCCTCTTTGAGTCAGGGGTAAAGGGAAATGTCACTCTCTCTCAAACATTACAAAGAAAATCATGCAATTAGTATATTGATATAAGAGGAAAGTCTGCCTTTCTCATAATAGACACTCAAAATTATTTTGTGGACTCGAAGCCCTTCTCACTAGGACTCCCTCCTTTGTGCTTAGTAGACACCTTTGATGTCTCTGTAGGGGAGGAATTTCCCGAACCTATTTTCTTCCACTGTCAGTCTCAAATTCTTCGGCTGGAGATTCTCAGGCCCACACCAAATGTAGATGGAAAAACAATTTCTTCCTTAATTTCTTTTTCGCTATCACCTTGATATGTTCAACACCCCTTAGAGCCTCAATGGTTCAAGTGTTTGAACATATCTTTGTCATGTTAACCAACATTAGCAGTAGGTTATTTTTCCAGGGCTGGGACATTTATTGAGGTTTCAAAACCTAAATATTTCATAAGAAAATCTGCAGATTAATATTAGCAGAATCCTTAGATTCCTTTTCAGAAACAGGTAGCGAATGAATGTTAAATACGTAAATAGTAGAAACCAAAACAGGGCAACTCTTCATCAAAGTTTTAAACAGAATCCAGAGTTCTCCTTGGGAGATTTCAACGACCCAACCTGACTTCTGGGCTCAATGCTCCTGCTGCTTGTGAGCGGAGTTTCCCTCAGCTGTGATTTCTTAGGGAGTAAAATCAAACCCCTTTCCTCTCCGCTCTCCTCCTTTCCACCCTGCCCCCCGAGTCTCTCCCTGCCAAGAATCCTTTGTAGTTGTACCTAATTGTCCTCCAGGCCTTGTAGATCTTTATTTCTGTTTTATTTCTTTGACTACATCTGTTTTACTCTGGTGGCGCCTGCCAGCAGGTATAGGTAATGATGTGGCTGATTCAGACCAAACTGCTGCATGGATGCACCCTGCCCCCAGGCCCACCCCTGTCCAGCTGCTCCAGCTCCTGCATGGGAGACTCGCTCAGCATCACACCTCTCCCTGAACTCCGGGGACTCACAGAATTAACCCCAACTGTAACTGCCCAGAGCTCTTTACAGTCTGGGCTCCCATCTCCTCCGCTTCTTGTCCTGCAAATGTGCTGTGCCCTCCAGAGTGTCTCCAGGTCCTTGCTGAGCTCACCTCTTCTCCTAAAAGCTCTTTCTTCCCTCCTCTCTCCTCGGATGTAGTCAGAATCCTAATGGGCTTTCAAGGCTAAGATACCGGCTCCCTTGTGGCCCTCCTCACTTCTCCCAGTCATAATGAAATCTCTTCTGCTTCTAGAGATCCATTCCTTCCCACTCTGCCTCTTTCCTGCCTTTCCTTAACATTTTCTTATGGGAAACCTCACACACATTCGAAAGTAGGCAAAACAGTACAACGAACTCTTGTGTTTCAGTTGCCCAGGTTCCTCAATGTAAATACAAGACCAGTGGTGTTTCATCTGTTCTCCTATCAATCATTATGAAGCAAATCCCAGATACTGTATCATTTCATCCACAAATGTTTCAGGATGTATCTCAAAGGATTCTTTTTAAAAACGTAATCACACTAACTATTATCACACCGAAGAGATAATTAACAACTCATTAAGATCATTAAATTTCCCTTATTTTCTAGAAACAATTTTTTTACCTAGTATTTAAAAGGAGAACCTAAAAAAGGTCCACGCGTTGCAGATGGTGTGTTTGTTTTCCAAGATGCTTTTAATTTGCAGCACCCCATCCCTCTAACTAGCACCTCTCCCCAGCTTCTCTGGCGAAGAGCCTGACCAGCTTGTCCTGTAGAGCTCCCAGGGTCTGAACTTTGCAGATGGCATCCCCATCCCCACACTGTCCTTTCCCGCTCTCTTCGCCCTGGCACTTACGGGCTTAGTCAGCAGTTACTGGTGGGGTTGATAGTCCTCAGGGTGTCAGTTGTGGATTAGGGGTAGAGAAAGGGCCCAGCTGGCACATCTAAATGCTCTCTGCGGGGTGTCTGGGGGCTTGCCCTGGAGGCAGAATCTACAGGGT
Organism: Eidolon dupreanum; assembly: GCA_028627145.1. Taxonomy (NCBI): domain Eukaryota; kingdom Metazoa; phylum Chordata; class Mammalia; order Chiroptera; family Pteropodidae; genus Eidolon; species Eidolon dupreanum. The sequence goes on along the minus strand of CM053507.1, from coordinate 133,536,610 downwards.
GAGGTCTCTTCCTCCTAGGTTCCTGAGGAAACGTCCTCTGAGATCTGTGACCTCCGTGACTGAGGATTCTAAACCTTCAGGGTCCAGCCTGGGGCAGCATACCTCAGCTCCCATTAGGATGGCAAACTCAAGGGCCCAGCGACATATCTGAGGATGACTCTGGGACTCTAACTGCCACGACTGATTTGCCTAGTTCTGTTTTATGTGGCCAAAGCCCAGTTTGTCCCCATCTGCCTAACATCACCATCAATTCTCTAAGCCAAAGACTGTGAGGGGATAGTACCATTTTTGTGAATCTTAGTCCCTTTCTTCTTTTCCCCTTTCCCTCCCACTTATGGGCCAGTCAAGGGGCCCTCTGTTCTACTTCCTCTTTCTGTCCGGATTGCTTTTATTTAAATCTCTGCCCACCCGTTGGTACACCACTGAGTAGTAAAGGAATCTAGACAACTGGAGATTATCGTCATGCTGAAAAACCCCATTTTTGAAATTCAGAAGTCTACACCTACAATTCCCTGCTTAACCACCTAATTTATTCTTAAAAATTTTGTTGCAAGGGGAAACGTTGTTTAATGAAAACCATTTCCCCCATTAATTTTAGAGAGGAAAAAATATCTCAACAATTTTCACAGGTAGAAAACTCTATCAACCGAACAATGAAAATAAACCTATACAAGTAATAAACAACCATGTGAAGGTAAATAAATCTAGTCTGACATAAAATGTAATGTAAGAAAGTTTGTATTTTATTTTATTTTATTATTTTATTTTATTTTATTTTATTTTATTTTATTTTATTTTATTATTTTATTTTATTTTATTTTATTTTATTTTATTTTATTTTATTTTATTTTATTTTATTTTTTTAACTCAACAAAGGAGCAAGAGTGTTTGATGGAAGAGGGCTGGAAGAGAATCACACCTTAGAAGGTTCACTCTTCTTTCTTCATGTTTTCTTCACTAAGTTTTCAACCTTTGGGCTCATACTTACTTTGCATGCACACTGCACTTGAAGGAATATACAGACAAATTTTTAGGGAAAAACAAAGGCTGAGCACAAGAGTTCTTGGAAATGCGGGAATAATGCAGGTGTACAAGCCTCGGGTTGTAGGAGGTGCTGTGTCTTCATCTTCTGCCTGATTCACCTTGGGAAGGCAAAATCGGGTTCATACAAACATTGGGCGCAGTTCAAATCCGTCCCATATATTTGACAAGACACTTGTGCTGACTGAATGGCTGAGTGCCTTTTTGCCTGCCTGAATGTCAAAGTATCCCTGCTTTTAACATATATATTTAGTGTGCTTTTGGATAAAGGTTATTGTACTGGAAGAAAAAATTAGCTATTGTCCAAAATGTGGTTTAAGATGCATTATGTTGAAAAGTTAATTCGACAGTCATTACGTGAGGGAAGTCCTCAATACCTTAGTCTTTCTCTTGGCTTTTCTTCTGCAGTCAATGCTAATTTCCTCTCAGGCAAGTGGACGCTTCAGTTGGACTGGAATGAAGGTTAGTTTCTCAGAAAGCCAAAAGAGAACAGTCCTTTGATACTTCTAAAAAGTATTACCAACATAGTACTTACTTGCTTCTCAGGGGATCAGAGTTAAACAGTGCATTGAATTATTGATACATGCAATAACACGGATGAATCCCCAAAACATGCTGAGTGAAAGAAGCCAGACACCACAGAATACATACTCCATCTATATGGAATTTAGAACAGGCAAACGGTCATGGAGATAGAAATCAGAATGTGTTCCCTGGGGGTTGGGGCGGGGATGTGACAGGAAAGGAGTACAGAGGAATTTTCTGGGTTGAATGGAATGTTCTATGTCTTGTTTTGGTGGTGGTTACACAGATGTATTAATTCAAAATTCATCAAACTCAACATCAGATCTGTGCATTTTATTGTATATTATAAAGTCTGAAATAAATGAAAACAAGAATTCAAGAGTCCCTTATGTTAAAAAGTTATTAAATGTCTTTTAAATAAACTTTATAGGCTTTGGGGTTAGAAGGGCTGGGTTTGATTCCTGCTCCCCAAGTCCCAGCTATAGAACCCTGGGCAAGTTCATTAACCTTTCTTAGCCTCAGTTTTCTCACCTATAAACCAGTAGTGAAAACAGTATTCAGCTCATAAGGGTTTGTCAACATTAAATGGCTAATGCCCGCAAGCTCTCAATAACTGAGGGACGAGTACGTTCCTCTTTTTCCCTGAGTAGTTTTAAGGGCACTCGTCGAAGCCTCCCACGTACTACATGTCGTCACCATTCACGCTTCCCCCCACCTCACCTCTGGGCTGTTCCATCACGCTCAGTGGCTCTTCCTGCCTCCCTGGCCTCTTCAGTTGTGTCGGTCCTGTTACAGAGGCCCCTCTAGCCTCCTGCATCCTCAGCATCGCTGACTTCAGGCCTTGCTACCTCTTGCCTGAATGTCTTTGGTGGTTTCCACTAGGTTCTGCCGCCTGCAGGTTATGTTGCCTACAGTCCAAGCACCTCTAGATCTGTTGCGCACAGACCCCTCCTGCTGGTATCCAGGTCTCTCCCCAGTCTGGTTTCTCCCCTCTTCTTTCTCACCTGGTGTCCTTGTGGTTCCGGCTCATGCCTGGCCTTACTCAGCCCTGGGTCTTTGTTCATTGCAGTCTTTTGACACGTAAGAGATGCTTTTCCATTCCTTCCAAGTCTCAAGGGGCAGGAAGCCTTCTCTGACCCTCTTACCTGCAGCCATTCCTCCCTTGTCCAAACACTCTAGTTTTTTATTTAATTCCACTTTACTTTGTTCAAATATATAAATCTTTGTTGAGTGGTTATTCTTGACAGGTGTAGTGAATGTTTCAAGAAGGAAAGGATTTTAAGCACTCCTGTATTCTCCTGTCACCCACCTAGGAAGTCCCCTCAAAAATTTGGTGAAGGTCTTCTACTGTTTTTAAAATTTCAAAGTCCTTTGATATAAATCTCCGTAGATCCTCACAGCAACAATTTGAGGTGCTAAAGTCACCTCAGCTGCTTGTGATACATGAGGAAACCAAGGATTGTACAAAGGTACACAATTGGCATGGGCCCTGGCCAGGTTTTCTAACTTTGTACCTTCTCTCCATTATCTGGGCACAAATGGGCCAGGACACTGCCCTGGCGTTTGATGATACCTCAGAGTAAGGAAGTTAGCACTGAGGTTCATGGCATCTAAAAATTACCGCTGGGGAAAAAGAGCATGGTTACAAACCTCACATCCACTGATGGTTGTGGTTAGCTTATGAAAATGCCTTTTTAAATGGTTAGTAGTTCCTGATGTAAGGTTCCGGCCAAAATAAGTTCTAAAGAACTCCACTTCAGGCCTACCACAGCAGCTGCTGGGGAGGAGTCTCTGAGAAAGCTTCTTTGGTCAGCAGCAGTCCACCTAGAGCGCTCGGCCCTGGGGTCAAACAGACGTGGAGTAGGGGCCTCGTGCTGTGGGCCCCGAGTCAGCTGCTTCCTCCCGGCCGGGGCAGGGACGCCCTGCCTGCGGGTCGCGGCTGCCAAAGGCCGGTGGAACGTCTGGCAGGTGAGGGATATCCTCGGTCCCTAGATACGCCCCCTGCTCCCCTCAGTTATTTCTACCTGCACGTGTCTCTCTTGCCCCATGTCCCCAGGGCTGTGCAGTGCTCTACGCTAGTGTGTTCGTTTCCTAGTGTGGCCATGACATGGTACCACAAGCTCGGGGGCTTAACCGGAAATTCACTGTCTCATGGTTTTAGAGGTCTGAAGTCAGGGCCGGGCCCTCTGAGGGTGTGAGGGCAGGGCGTGCCCCGGCTCCGTCCCCCAGCTGCTGGAGGTTCCCTGGCTTGCGGCAGCAGCACTGCAGTCTTCACTGGCGTCCTCCCCGGCTGCGGGTCTATCCCGCAGTTCCCTCTTTACAAGGACGCCGGTCGCACTGGAGCAGAAACCCACGCTACTCCATCCAGCAGGACCTCATTTTAACAAGTTACCTCCGCAGCGACACTGTTTCCAAAGAAAGTCACCTTCTGAAGTACTGGGCAAGGTTAAGACTTTAACACATGAATTTTTAGGGGACAATTCAACCCATAACAGTCAGTGTTCCTCGAGCTTTAGTCATTTTTTTAACCACCTTTGCAACTGCTCTCGTGAATCATATGCCACTTATAATATTCATTTGCGATTAGCTGTTATTCTTTACCTAAGACCATAATACTGTATACCATAAATGGAAACCCTGTATCACATGGCATAAGGAAGTTAATGGTAAGCAGAATACATAAATAAACATAAATAACATAATAAACAAATACGTGACTATTAAAGTGTTTGTCCATGTACTACCCCAAATCATTTTCCTATTCTGTCTGGCTGAAAACACCCTTTGGAAAATACACACGTCTAATCTGGATGGGGGCTGGAGGCATTCTTAGAAAGAACACAGAAAGAAAGAAGGCACTCTCAACTTGAGAATTTCAGGCACGGTGACAGGGTGGGAGCAGGGACAGGCTGTGGTCTACTGGACTGGGAGGTGAGTGGGGGGTCTAACTACTCTGTGCTGACACAGTACTCCAGGTCAGAGGAATGGAGCGACCTTACAAATCACATTTTATCGAAGAGAGAAACGAGAAGCAGAGAGGTGAAGGCAAGTCAGAACCAGGGCCAAGGCTGGAAGCCAGTCCTCTGACTTACAGTCCCACTTCAGTTTAGTTAACCCTTGGTTGGTACTCTGGAGCCTCCAGCGTCCAGGGCTACAGGTCTGCACTGCAACCAGCCCCTGTCAGGTGGGTGGTGAGACAGAGCAGGTGTGTTCAGGCTCTCGGCCACCATGTATCTTTATGAGCTAATTTTGGTTTACTGTTGTCAAAAGAGAAAGGTATATTTTGGGTGAAAATGGTTCTCTTAATTGCCCTCAAACTGTTTGCTAGAGAGAATTCTGTGGTATTGTTTTGTTGGTAACTTTATATGTTTTGAAAATATAGTAGTTGCACATGGTTAAAATTCCCACAATGCTAAAGGTACGCAGTAAAAAGTTGTCTTCTTACTGCTAACTTGTAATACCTCAAATCGCCTCCCTAGAGGCAAGCACTGTTATTGTTTCTTGTGTATCCTTCGAGAGATATGAAGGTAGAGTGGCAACTTAAACATAAGCACCAATAAAATATCTGAAACAAATTTCAACAGAATAACTTTGGGAAAAACCCCTCAAGCTCCACTGAATTGGTTTCTACCCTACTCCCTATTTAACTCACATTTTTTTCCCTCTTCCTCTTTTAAATTTCGAGTCTTTTATATTTATGGTTAAGAATATAGCATAGGAACAAGATGGGCAGTGTCAACCACTACCATTGGCTCATAAAGGAGATTCTGGCTGGCACATACCAGGTGGTGAATACCTTCTGGAAGAATGATAATTTGGGAAGGGAAAGGTGGTTGATAACATTTATTCGGCACCTACTATTTGGTAGGCACTTTAAAATATAACCCCATAAAGCAGATGTTTTTCTTTCCAGTTTGTAGACAGGCAGACAGAGGTGAGGGAAGTTATGTCACTTGCCTAGGCCCAGCTTGGCTGCTTCCTCCTGGAGTGGGGAACTGTGGTAGGTCAGTTCTCTGACAGCTTCTGTTTGGGGAACTGGTACATGGTATCAGGATGATTTGGTTTCTTGCAGGATGAGCTGTGTGTTTCTGTGGTTCTCCTGCAACTGTACATGCTCTAGGGATGCAGTAGATGCCTATTGAGTGCATGAGTTCAACTTAAAAGTAAAGTTTGCTGTGTCAGTGGGATTTCCTGGTAACCATTTTTAGTGGGAAGTTAGAAATTCAGAGCTGACATTTGTGAGAGGTGCCAGGTAAGGGATTTGAAAGTCAGAAAAACATGAGATGGAATCATCAAACAAGAGAGAAGGTGAGAAGATGGAGCAGAAAATCAGAGATCAAATACCTTCAAAGGGTGTGAAAGGCTTGCCTTTGGGGTCTGCAGAATTTAAACCTGAGCCAAGGGAGAAAAGAAGTTCAGGAAGGAGGGTGACAGCATGGAGTGATCTAGAGGCCAGAGGGTGAGCTTTTTAAAGATGCTATTGGCTTTGATGAATGATATTTGAATGGATTCAGTAAAGTGGCATAAAGGAAGCCAGGTGTGCATGTGCATGTGTGCGTGTGCGTGTGCATGTGTGTGTGTGTGTGTGTGTGTGTGAGAGAGAGAGAGAGAGAGAGAGAGAGAGACAGCGTGCATGGGTGAGGGGGCGGGTGGTCCATTTAATGTTTATGTTCCCTTTTGTCTTGTCTTCGGGCTGTTGCAACTTCATGAGGTTAGATTTACCAGGCCTTTATTCTGAAGCCTGACAGTTCTCCCAAGGGTATGAGTACCGCCTAATGAGGGCAACTCAAGTGAATCCACAGGAAAGAAAAAGGACAGTGATATTTTAATTTTATCCAGCCTGCAACACAACCATAGGGAAGAAATGTGCTTGCAATTCTGAATCGTAAATGTATCAATGCGTTATTTTATGGAATAGAGATGTTCTGCCCAAATTGGCTGTGGAGTGAATAAACATAATTTTTCTACTGAATTCAGCTATAAAATGACTAGAAATCTTCCCATGTGGATTTTTGGGGGAAAGGGCTGGGGAGAGAAAAAAAGCTGAAATCTACTGTTGGAAGGAATTGAAGAAATAGCTATGGAGCTGGGGCGAGTTTAGACTTCTAATTTTCTAAACTGGCTTGTAAAGCAGAAGGAGCTCTGTGCTCTCTGGGACTGATTTGTGCTGCTTTCTCTCAAATATCCTGGACTGTAAGGGTCACTTTCATTTCCTCCTGCTTTGTTCTCCTTGTTTTCCTTTTGAGGGGCTATTAAACCCAGTGGAGCTGCATTTAATATTTTGCTTTACCTGAGGTCCATTTAACATAAGGTTCAAGGGCTTTGGCTGTATACACCCAGTCATTTCCTATTTCCTCAATTGATAAATTCACAATGACCTGTATCAAGTTTCCTTGGACTGAGAGGTGATACTGCACGGGGCTTTAGTGCATGGGCCTCGCAGGCACATGGTTCTGGGTTTGAGACCCAGCTCTGCCGCTGAGCGTTACAAGCTGGGATCTATTAAAAGCTCTGGGCCTTAGTGTCTACATCTACATGATGAGGATAGCACACATCTCAGGGATTATAGAAAGGATTAAATGAGATTATATGCATATATATGTTCCATGCCCTGTGCTGAATATATATTCAGAAGGGGTAGTAATTGTGGTGAAAATAATGATGATGATGATAGTAACAATACGGAATTTTGTCCCAGATTACCCTTTTTATACAAAACATTAAACACAAAATGGAAACGAGCAAAGGAGAAAAAGCTTTAAATGTTCTGCCCAAAAGGCACACAATTTTCACAGCTTTCTAAAATTTTAAGCCTTTTTTTTTACATTTGTACTTCTAAAAGAATTTTATTGCCGATTGCAATAAAATGCTACCATATGCTTGAGAACCTCCACCTTCAGCAAATCACCTCACCACCCAAGAATGTACTGCCTAGGGTGTCTTGTTGCTTTGTTAGTTAAATAAAATATGGCCAGAACTGTGAAATGTGTGTGCTGGCCTGAGGGTGCCTGTTTGCACACATGATCATCAACTAAGTCAATCTTCTTATGGAGAGTGACAGGAAAGTATAGCAGGAAGGGTTTGAAATCCGGAGGGTATGAATCCTGACAAGGTCATTTCCTCCCTGGGCAACCTTGCACAAGTTACTTAAACTTTCTGTGTCTGTTTCCTCATCTGTAAACAGGAGGGGGGGGGTGATTATGCCTCTCCTGCAGAATTTATCCCAGGGACTAGAGAAAGGAATATATGTAAAGAACCTGGCACAGAGCCAGCACACTGGCACGGCTTCCCCTTCTCAGGGCACCTGGTATTACCTTTACCAGGAATACAGATTCCCTCAATTTTCAACACAAGAGAGAAACAGTAGCACATATATCTAAATTGAACACAAAACCTCAGTCGTGCGGATAATAAACTCTTCTATTCAGAACAGAAGATCTGTTCCAGTACAGTAATTGACTATTGTCAAAAACTAACCTCAAGGACTAATCGTACAGTGACATGTATCAATGCCAGACTGCCCGTCATTTAATCTGTAATCACTACTTTCCATCCTTCCCTTGCCCTTTGCTCTCCACTTCCTGGATGGATTTCAAGGTCCATCATTTAATCAGTTGCTTGCAAATGCCCTTAATTCCCCTGTCATTTTCTTGGCCTCTTGCCTATATGGCCCAGCAAAGCCATTCTTAGTTGCTCATCTGCCTTCTCTTGCCTGTGCCCAAGCCGCTGAATGTTGGTGGAGAAAGCCATTCAAGCTGGCTGATTAGTTTCAGCCTCCTTTAGCTCATGAGTTCACATTTCCATGTGGCCACTGCACATTGGTCACTCTCTCCTTTCTAAGATGACCATTTCATACATTTTTCTCAAACCCCCTGAATTCTCTTCCTGCCTCCTAGAAGGTGAATCTGCCTCATTCTTTACTCAGAAAATAGAAGCTGTCAGATGGTGCCTCCCTCATTGTTTCATGACCAAACCAACCATCTTCCTGTATCTGCACTAGCCACCAGGATCATCCTTCCTGCTTGACAGAGAAAATGCCCTTCCTACCACAGGCTTGTCCCTCAGTGTGCTCCATCTCAGAGCTGCTTCGACTTTAGTATGCATGTCAGTCATAGCATGTGGAGTCTGACCCAGCAGGTCTGGGCCTGGCCCTGAGATTTTGCATCTCTTACAAGCTCCCACGTGATGCCAATGCTTTGAGTAGCAAGACTAGATTCTTATCCTTCTCTTTTTCAGCTCCTTTTCATCATCATAAGTAGGCTCTAGTATCTTTCATTTTAAAAACCCCGCCTTTGATCAAACACCTCTCTCAAACTACCATCCCATTTTCTTTATCTTTTAAAACAATTCTCACTCAAAGGATTTTCTACCTAGGTTGCCTACACCCATTCCAACTTTTATCTCCTTTGTTAAATTTTTTTTTTTCTGATTTCAAAAGTAATACACACTCATTATAAAAAATTTAAGCTTACCAAAATATATCACACAGAAACTAAACTCTTATCCTCTCCCATGTCATGCTTGCTCACAATCTGTTTTTCACATTAAAAATATTTTTAATTTGGAAAAATATTTACATATAAAAAAGTACAGATGATAACAAACATCCTGTGTTTTAACCACACAAAACATGTTAACATTTGTCATAGTTATTGGCTTTATATCTCTACAAAAAAAAGAAAAAAGTGAAACATTATAGAGGTAAAATCGAAATCTTGTCTGTGTCTCCCTAGTACTGTGCCTGTCCCTCCCACAGGCAACCTTCACCACCGTGAAGGTGATGTGCACATTGCTGTTAGGCTCAGATCAGCTGCAAGTGTCAGAAACGCCAACACAGCAGTGGCTTAAAGAAGATAAAAAGGCCTCTTTCCACATGACAGTTTGGGTGGGATGTCAGGGGTGCTTTGGAGCTCTATGGTACCAGGGGTCTAGGCTCCTCTTATCTTGCAGAAATGCATTCTCCTAGGCCAAGGTAGCAGCTCCAGTTCCTGAATTTCAGTAGCAGGAAGCTTTAATTCTGGAACAGCTTTCTCTCTGGCTTTTCCTTGTGTGAGTTCCTCTGTCCACATTTCTGCTTTTATGGTCCATCAATAATTCCAGCTGCTCTGTCTTCCCCTAATTCCTCGGAATATTTCATCTACTATTTCATAATCATATTCTTTTCCATACGCTAATGATTCCCAATTCATACTACAGTCCTGGATAGTGAGTTCTCCTGAATGTGAGTCAAGTATGACCAATGGTTGGACATCTGCTCGGATGTACACAGTTCTTCAATCTCAACATGTTCAAAACTGAACATTTTATCTTGTTGCGGCTCCATCTTCTCTCAAGTGTTGCTCTTGTTGACAGCTTGCTCACTAGCACCACACCTACATTCCAGACCAAGGAAAGTATAAACAGGGAGTGGAAGGTAGCAGCTTCCTTTGACAGGATGAGGTCTGGAGTTTGCTCCCATCACTTGTGTTCACTTCTTTGACTAGAATTTAGTTCCATGGCGATGCCTAGCTGTTAAGGAATGATATTAGTTGTTGTGTAGCAAAGCACTTCAAAACTTAGTGGCTTGATTCAATACCATTTTTTGTTGTTCACAAATATGAGGATCATGTGGAGTTTGTCTGGTCTTTGCTGGGTTGAGGCATGCATCTGCCATCAGCTGTGTGTAGGGTAGGTGTCTCTGCTGATCTTGGCTGGGCTGTCTTGGGGACACTGGCTGATGGGTTTGTCTAGGATTGTCGGGATTGTCTCAGCTCTTCTCCACATGGTCTCTCACCTTCTAGCAGGCCAGCCTGGGGTTAGTCTCAGGCATGGAAGAGCTCCAGGAGAGTCGGTAAGTGCATGAGGCTTCTGGAGGCCCAGGTTTGAAACTGGTACACCAATTCCACGACAGACTACTGGCCAAAGCAAGTCACAAGGTCAGCCCTGATTCAAGGGGTGGGGGAAAAAAGACGCCACCTTTTCATAGAAGCTGCTGCAAAGAATGTGGATTGTCAAAAGATTGAGAATTGGGACCATTTTTTGTAATCAACCTACCACAGGGAGACTGGGGGGAATTCAGTTTCCAGCTAAGTGGCCACATGCCCAGCTACAACTCCAATAGTTCTATTAATAATAGGAAGGAAGGGAGAATGGATATTAGGACTAATTTATAGACTCTGCCTCAGGAGGAATTATAGTTCCCCATTCATCTCTCCTAAATGGAGGTAACACTCTCAATCTCTTGCTGTAAATAATACCATTCTGACATAATTTCTATTCTTCTTAACTGGTGCACAATTTTGATTTGCCTTGACTCTGAAGACCCAGCAACTTACTCCTTGACCTCTTAATCCATGACATGAATCAAGTTAGATTGCTTATAAACATTTTGAGAGTTTAATGGTCTGTGTTATTTTGCAGTGCCCTGGAAAATGGCATTATTATGTAAACTTATTTTTTATATAAATGTATTTTTTTTCTATCCTATTCAACTATTTTAAAACCTCAAGCAATAACTAGTTCTCTTGAATACTTCCTAAATACCAGTCCTCCAAAATCCAACAGCTCAAATGTGGACTGACATGTACATCCTGGTATTTTATTACATACCACTAAGAACACATGAGAATTCTGGGATTCTTTAATATGGACAGATGTTTTACATTTAAATAAAAATGCACAGTCATGCTTGAATTTAAAATCATTTCCTCGTTATTGCTTAAAGTGAACGGGGTCTCTTGGGGATTAATAACAGCTTCTGGAGTTTCTCATCATAGGTTTTAAATGAATGTCCATAAACTGCTTTGATTTTTAAACCATAGTACTTGGAAGCTGTTTGGTGGTTAACATAAAGTCAGCTGTCATTCTAAAGGATGGAGACTAAAACTGTCAAAGTTCATGATAGTGGCCATCTTCATTTATTTGTCAGTGGTTTCAAGTTGGAGACTGAACAGACAATGAAGAATGCTATCATCTTACATCTAGGCAGCCTCAGCAGAGGCAGGCTGTACCAGGCAGTGCGACCTCTCTCTGCCCCTTGTACGGTTCTTGCACTATAGATTAAGTAGAGGAATCTTGCTTGGTGTTTCTCTAAGTGCTCAGTGGCAGCAACTGTAAAGCATCTGTTACTTTTCTGTTGCATAGCTTGACAGAATTTCTCAGGAGATCTTAATTTCCTGTAACCAGGATGTGGTTCATCCTGAACTCTGACCTCCCATCTAATTTTTTAAAATAGATGAGAGAGAGGAGTTGCGTGGGAGGAGGGGATGATATGAGAGTGGCGTTAGGGGTCACAGCAGCTCCAAAAGATGCTCAGGTAATTAGGTACTTTTTTCTGTAACCAAAATGAAAACCCTGACACTGGGAGTTCTAGAGCAGTTGAGGTTGGCCTGTGCTTTGACTGTGTGACTTATATAAACAGGTGAGAGAGATGATTACGTTATCTCCTTCCGTTTCTTGTGTGGGTCCTAGACCTAAGAGATTTTTAAAATTTAGGAATAACTCTTTTAAAAATCCTTTCAAAAAGGATATTATACTTAAGACCACTCATTTGCAGAAAGGCATACATACCTAGGTCACGTTTGGAGACGTGAAGGAAGGATGCAGTTGGTTTCAGTCACTCCCATGCCTTCAGAACCAGGGACTGGGTGAAGATGGTTGGGTGTGAAAGTGCCGGGAATTCTTCAGCCTGTAGAGAGCACGTCTCTTCGAACAGGATAACTGCACATCAAGTAAAACACTGTTCAAGTAAGACATTTCTATGGGCCACACTGGTCCTGTGTAATGCCTGAGATCTTATGCTGAAATTTAGTCTTAGCACAAACGCTCACAGGACCTACGCCCCTGGTTTGTCCCAGACTGAGGGGGGTTTCCTGGGGCACGGAACTTTAACAAAGGGAAAGACCTGGCCCAACTGGACTAAGCTGGTCACCCTAACCCATGTTACCAGTGCTCATGGTGGAGTGCGAGAGTAAAAGGTGCCTGGTGGAGAAGGAATGTTCTACGCTCAAGGAACAGGTCGGCTCCGCGGGGGTGTGGCATGCATGTCAGGAAACGCATGGCTGTTATGGGAAGCCCTCAGAGGCCAAGCTGCCCTGAGCCTCTTTTTTCATTTTTTTAGAAAATATTTTTATTTTTAAAAATTTTGTTTTATTAGTTTCAAGTATACAGTACATTGGTTAGACATTTATATAGTTTATAATGCCCTAAGCCTTTGAAGGTATCAACTCCAAGAGATTCCAGATCTCATACAGCTTAATGTGCTGTGGTTCAGAATACAACTGGGCCTGTCCTAGATTTCCTCTGAGGACACAGGGTGTGCCCATATGGCTTGAGGTCCCACCCCACACATCAGAGAGCCCCATACAGAAGGGACACTTAGGTTATAAAGCCACCTTGAGTACATGGTAGGTTGGGATCCTCTAGCAGGGGTTTTGATATAATTTCAACTGTTTTCAGTATTAACTATGAATGTACCTATTTTTAAAGCACAAGGTATTATAGAGACGTTTAAAAACTGCCATGCCTGGTAATAATCAACAGCACTTTTTATTACAGTGCTGAGATGCAGAAAAGTCCAGGGATCTTTCAGTGACACGTTTTCTCATGGCTGGTCAAACCGTAATGCTGCAGACTAGGATTAGAAATGTTGTTCAGTCTCTCATCTAATACCAGTCCCGCACTTCCTTCAACATTTTTTCCCATTTATTGAAGAGGGCAAAACTCCCACCACCTAGAAACTGTACAGCACCTCGACTCTAAGGCTGAATTATGCCAATCTATTTTTACAGTATGATCTCCTAGTTAGAAGAAAGGTGTATGTGGTTTTGCAGGTGATAGCAGGGGCTCTGGTGTCACATGCTTCAGTGGGAATCTCACTTTGGTACCTTGTTAGCTGTGCATGACTGAGGGCCACTGTCTTAGTCTGTTCAGGCTGCAGTATCAGAATGCCACAGCCTGGGGGGCATATAAACAACGTAAATTTATTTCTCACAGTCTGGAAGCTGAAAGCCCAAGGGCAGGTGCCAGCATGGCTGTGTTCTGGTGAGGGCCCTCTTCCTGGCTGTGGACCGCTGACTTCTCACTGTCCTCAAATGATGTAAAGGAGTTAGGGAACTCTCTGGAATCTTTTTAAAGAGCACTAATCCCAATAATGAGAGCTCTGCTCTCATGACCTAATCACCTCCCAAAGGCCTCACCTTCTAATACGCCATCACCTTGAAGATTAGGATTTCAACATATAAAATTTTTTTGCGGGGGGGGGGGGAATACATGTACATTAGGGCAGCCAATCTATACCCTAAAGGGACAGGTTAAGATTTTTATTAGGTAACTTATGGCCTAGTATACACTAAAATTTAGATAAATATTTCATTTCTTCCTAATTCTCATACCACTAATCCAGGATGAACTTCTAAATTTACTCTCTAATATTGGAAGAAGAAAAGACTGACTATTTCTGCATTTGCTATCTTCAATGGATTCCTATAGAAAAACAGATAAAGAATGTTCTATTTATTTGCTATTTCATGACAAATTAAGGCCTCAACTTTCTGAATTAAGATCAATAAATAACATTTCAAATTACTTTCTCAAAGACCAGTAGTCTGCCAACATTTTATTTAACAAAGCTACAAAATACTATAATTAACAATAATTGGTTTGAAAAGTTAAATATTAGGGTACAAAATCGTTCCTGAATTTTAGAAATGTTATCTCCATAATTATCAGCAAACTATTTAGCTTTCTGAGTACTAAACTTTCCCAAGCCTTATTTTACAAACATTTTTGAAAACTTACTGGAATTATATTGCCTGCCGTGATTACAGATTGATTTCAAGTAAAATTACCATATTATCTGGAATCTAGACTTCACAGGCTCAACTAAGAGTTTGTTGGTCTCTCTGGAGTATATCTAGCTTTCTCACATTTTGAGGGGAGGGTACATCTGTCATTAAGTATTCACAGTTCATAAACATGGGAGAGAAGTTTTATAGACTCTTCCTATCAAATTGGCATAAAACCTAAAAATGGATCATGGGATTCCAAATACAGATTGGTGACAAAATTTACTACTAGAATTTTTAAAATCTCTGGCTTCCAAATAACACACATTTTTAAATGATCTGAAGTACAAACAGATATGAGATATAGATGTAATATACTGGATATATTACTTAAAAAGTATGTTCAATGGAGTAGACATTTTTAAAAAAGAAAGGCAAAGTGAGTTTAAGCATTGTCCATAAAAGTCAGTGTTAATATCATGAGTCTGGTTTAATCAGCTAAAAGTAAAAAAAAAAAATCAATTTAATAAAAGTACATATTAAAATAGTTCAGTGCTTTTAGGGTTGAATGGTTAAATCTAAGGTATTAAAGTAAATATAAAAATCTTTGTGGTGAGAAAGTCTACAGGCAATAAAACATTCTGGGTTAATTTCCTGAAAATTAGTCTTGTATCATATTAATTAAATTTTATTTCAAAGAAAGAGATGTTAAACACATAGTTATATGACTCTTTCTCCCCCTAGTCTAGGGTGTCTATATTAGGGATTGGCAAACTATAACTTACAAACTACATCTGGTTACTGACTGTTTTGGTAAATAAAGTTTTATTGGAACACAGGTACGCCCATTCAGATATACTGTCAGTGGTTCCCTTTGTTATAGCTACAGAGTTGAGTAGTTTCAATACAGACTATAATGTGTTCTGATATGCTGGAAAATGTTTCCAAATAAAAAGAATGGTAATATTGTTATTAAAAAGAAAACATATCCTTATGTACTCTGGTTTAAAAGTAACATTTTCAATTTTAAAACAAATTTTCTTTAGGATTTCTTTTTAACTACTAAAACACAACAAAAACTGTATTTTTTGAATCAGATATTTAAAATGTTTCACATAAAGATATTAAAACTTGAATCAAATATTTAGAAGTGGATAACTTAATTTATAAATCTTACTATTTAGCAGTAAAAATGTTCCCTACGTTGAGACCAAGCTGTATGGTGGGCTTGTTCTGTAATTAGTGGAAGCAGGAGCTTCCAGCCTGCCTTGTATCCTGAATATCAATTGGTATGTCAGTGTTTTTCAAACCACATCACACATGTTTCCTCTGCCTCGTCTAGCTGCATACCTAAAATGGCCTGAAGGTCAAAGCCAGACATATACACCCTGGTCACTGAATGTGCTGACCATGCCTGATACATTTGAGTTTACTTCTTTCACTAAAATTATGAAGAAAAAACAAAACCAAAACTCAATGGCAATCACTATAATAACCTTAGGAGAAAAAAGAGGAGAAATAAGTTCGAAGGTGGTCAAACACGACGATCAGCTCAGATTTCACTTTCACTAACAGGCCACTTTTGGAGTCACATATTTTAATTGTTGCATAAAGGTTGTTAACGGATAGAACGGATGTCTATGAGATAGTGATGTCCAGACAATATGTAAAATGATAGTGATCTGAAACAACCATAAAATCATTAGGCTATTGACAGCTGGAGAAATTCCACATGCTAAGTGACTCAATTACAAAGAAATATTAGAGGTTTGAGATGCAAAATACACTTGATTCTGTAATTGAATTAGACAAACCTCACTGCTCGTAGGGCAGCACTGGTCACCACGATACAAAGCAAACGCCAGGTTACCACGAGCGCATTTATCAGCCACAGTGATTTATTGAGTGCTTTAATAATACAAGTGTACATCAACTGATCCACAGTCAAAAGTGGCAGGTCCCTAAGAAATTTACAAGCACTTTAAGTAAATCAAAATACTTATTTTGTTCAATCCAGCAGTCTTCTGTGTGGGGGACAGAAGGCTAGTGATAAACAGAGTCTCAGTAATGCACAGTGATTCTGATTGAAGCTTTTGTACAAAAACTTGTTCCCAGTAGCATGCACCCACCAATAAAGACTTTAGTACAAAAAATTAACCCTAAGCACTACATTTAAGTAGAAACGAGATATAATTCTGAATTCGTGTTTTCCCAAAGATCACATAAAAGAAAAAAAATCAAAATAAAACGAACAACAACAAAAAACAAAAGCACACTGTAATACAAAACTTTGTAAGAAAGCTCTTACTATTACAGATCCAACATTGTTTGCACCGAAAACAAAAGTTCCCATCCACATTGAGGTGGGGGGAAAAAAAACCCAATCTTTCAAGTTAATAGAAATTAAAAAGGGAATAAAACCAGGGGTGGGGGTGGGAGAGAAGGGAAAGCAAAGGAAAAGAAGGAAGAGGAAGAGGGAAGGATGACATACCATCACAAACGGTTCAAAATTTAATAAAAATAAGAAAATAAGAACTGAGGTCCGGAGGGGTGGGCAGGGCTATTGATGCACTTGGTGAATGTGCTTGCACAGGTCCGGCGGGGGTGGCAGGCAGCAGGCCCCTATGTGGCATACCGCTTGGTCCACTGTCTGGCCATTCGGTCGTGCTCCGCTCTGTTGGTCATGTACTGTGTGGCAATGCTGCCCACCAGAGGGTCAGCTGGAAAGGAAGCAGAGTCAGGGTCAGTAAATATCAGCACAAGTCAGGGAAGAGAAGGAACGTGGAAGGCTGGGCTCTGTGGGCTGGGGGTGGGACGTGGGTGTGTGTGTGTGGTAGGAGTGAGTGGGGAAGAGGTGAGAAGCTGCTCTAACCTGGAACGACGTCACTTTAACAATGACCCACAAATGACCTGCTACTGATAGACCACATTTCACACCAGCTACCTGTGCTTTTACTGATACCTCTTATCAAATTTCTTGACCAGTCTTATTCTCTCTCCTTGTCCCCAAAAACTCACTTCTCACCCTCCTCCCCTTGATTTCAAGTAGACATTTCACTAAGAAAATGAAGGTGGGCTGGGGGGAGGGGACCTTCAGGGTTCTTGAGGATATCTCTTGAGGGGAGGATCCAGGAGCCTGGCCAGGTCCTTCCCGGGAGGCGCTGGCCGCACTCATGCCTCTGGCTATCTGCTCTGAGGGCGCCTCGGCCATTACTGAGACCCAATGACACAGGGGGAGACAGTCTGCCTCTTCCTCCAAATTTGGGAATATCAAAATCTACACAGCTCTTTATTACAAAAACACTCATAAATGTTAATAATAGCTAGCACTCAGTGATATACCATTTGTAAAACTTTAAAATATTAACTAAAAATTCTGAGGGAGTTGACACATGAGGAAACTGAAGCGTAAGGGGGATAAGTCACTTGCCCACGGCTGAGCAAGGGGTGGAGCGAGGCTCTGAAACGGTGTCCACAGTCTAAACCACAGGCTTCTTGGGAGAGTGTTCTCTACCCAGACAGGCTCAGTTTAATGGGAAAAAAATTAAAGCAACTAAAAAAATAATAATAATTAGATTTCTGGAGAGCTCATTCTCTAACTTCACTGTTTCCTGATGAGAATTTGGGTGTATCAGAGCAAATGGATAAGAAGGAATCAAAGGAGAAAAGGAGAAAAAGTAGCAGGAGTTAATATTAAATGTGAAAATAAAGGTAAAGAATATATAAATGTGCCTGTCATCTAATACCACCTGTAACTTGGGGAGAGTCTGAGACTGTAATCTAGTAAGATATTCATAGTTGCACCTTCTCAATATTAAAGGTATAAGTGAAACGTCACCTTTTAACGATCTGCTGAGGCTGATAAAAAGGCCTTTCAAAGCCCTCCCAATAAGACCTTAAGTTTTAATAAGCCTGTTTAAGTTTCCTTGGATTTGTGCTAAACTTGTTATAATTATTCTAGGGAGAGGCCAGTTTCTTCATCTACTTACATTACTAACAATTACTAGACGAACACTATATGGGTTTGTTTAGAACTTTTGCCACCCTGCCAACTCTTTATGAATCTTTTCCTTCACTTGCTCAAATGCTGAGACTGAAACTCTATTACTTAAACCAGTCCAGCAGAGTTCAAGATTTAAACCAGCAATACCAAATGTAGACACAAAATGCCTGGGAATTGACCAAGATACGTTTAAAAAACGTAGTCCTTCCGTTGAGACCAAGTAAGTACCTTAGAGTCTAAAAAGGGCCAAAGAAAAGCTTGAGTCACATTTCTCTCTCCTTGAAAAAAATTATCTTGTTCCAATTTCTGCCAGTTTAGAATACAAAGCCTTACGGTGAAATTTGGGCATCCTCAATGGCCTAAGTCTACATCACTAAAGACAGGTGTTTAATTAAACAGACTCCGTATTAGTGAAAGGTACTAAGGGTCCATCTGTACTTCCTCGCTTAACTGACTGAAGTAAAGGACAGGCTTAATGTCAGAAGAATGACCTGTAATGTTAATGTTCTGCCTCAAACTGCATCCTCACACAGTATGGGTATACTGGCAACAGGACAAGTCTGCTGTTTCAGCTCAGAGGTAGAAGGAGAAAGATGAAGGATAGGGAACAGGAGTCTGTGGGGTGGGGAAAGGTGTTACATCAAATCTTAATACTATTTCAGTAGGAATAGAAGGAGAGAAAAACCCACAAAAGCTAAGTAGAGTGCTGATGAAATTAACATACATTGTGCAAAGATATTTTGTATGCTTACATAAACAGTAAATTTCTTTCAGAGTTCTTTTTGCCTTTTCAAGTTTGATTTTAAAAAGGGAAATATTTTTTCATCTGTAAAATTACACACGATAACTATAAAAACAATAATTATTAATCATCTTAAAAACCACCTTAGACAATACATAAGCCAGAAAGTTGTAAGTGAAGACCATCTGTAAATTCACTCAGAGAGAAATACTGTTAACATTTTGACTTATAACTTCTAGACTTCTTTCCTAAACATATAATTAAAAAAAGATTAATTTATAGTCTGCTTTGTAATCTTTAAAAAATCACTATATGGTGAATAACTTTTTATATCAATAATTACAGATTTAATCATTTTGAATATTCATCTGAATTAATAACCCATTTCCTATTTAGAGTTATCTAGGGTCTTTCCAATATTTTTGTTTTATAAACAGTGCTATGAAGAACACCATTGTGCATGAGTCTTTGCAAATTATTGTAAACCTTAAAGTCTGTTAAAGACTAAAGAAATAAAAGTATGAAATGAAGAAATTTTAAAACCATGTTATTGATTAAATAGTTCTTAATGCTAAAATGTTTGGCTGAATACAGTTAAGACGCAAATAACTGGATCAAAACTATGCAATATATGCATAGCCAATGATTACCGCAGTGATTTTAATGGAGTAAGACATCATTTTTGTAGTGTACTTATAATTAGGACTATAAGTAAGGTGGAATCTTATTATACAGGATTTCATATTTCATAGCTAGATATGTTATACAAAACAACAGTCTCTAAACATAAATTACTCAACCTTATTTATAAAAATTACTTCTAAAAAAGAAGGAAAAATTTCCCATCGTTTTGAGTTTCTAGATTGTTACTACTTTCCCAAGTCTTTATCAGTCTTTGAGAGTATAAATTACCTTCTAAAAAAGAAGGAAAAATTTCCCATCATTTTGAGTTTCTAGATTGTTACTACTTTATCAGTCTTTGAGAGTATCATCTATCGGTCTTTCTCCTCTTAACTAAAGAAAAAGCACTAAGTTCATCAGTGGAAATTAATATCTAAGTCTCCTATAATTTCCACGATTGTGCAGCAATTATTTGAATTTTTTAAAAGAGGAGCATGTTCATACTTTGCTCCTCTTACAATAAGGCTAGGTGATTATAAACACTTAATTCTCCCAAATAACAGTGCGGCATATATTAGAGGTTCTCTGAGGCAGAGAGACAGGATTTACAGTGTGGTCAATGGAAAATCATGGGGGTAGAAGTTGGTATATAATGACCTTCACTAACTGGACCTCTAAACCACATCACATTATCTGTTTAATAAGAATCATGTCATTTTTGTTGACATAATACTAGCTATGAAAGACTAGCCTGAAAGCGTTAAGATCGAAAGATGACTGATGATGGGCAACACACCTTCTTCCCTCATCTCTACTTCCTCGGCTCACCTCTGTCTCCCTACACAGTTCCGGGCACAAAGAGGTGAATAACAATCAGGATTATTTGCAAGCGAGTGAAAGATGATCTCAAGCCCAGTATTCTGCCCCATCTTCTTTTTTTTTTTTTTTTTGGAGAGTTCTAGAAGAGAAAGCCTCAGAAA
This sequence comes from Eidolon dupreanum, assembly GCA_028627145.1. Classification (NCBI taxonomy): domain Eukaryota; kingdom Metazoa; phylum Chordata; class Mammalia; order Chiroptera; family Pteropodidae; genus Eidolon; species Eidolon dupreanum. Next base: position 133,515,934 of record CM053507.1, on the reverse strand, counting down.
ACTCATGCAACCCCATCTCAAGCCTTGCCTCTCTTGAATGGGGTTATACTGGGTCCCCTGGAAACCAAAAGGGCTTATAGCTAACTCAGAAAAAGAGACAGGGATCAAGACTAAAGAGGATAAGAACCTGCTGAATGGTAAGATGGAAGCTGAGAAAAGACAGACTGCTGAACTGCTGACTGATTCTATTTGCAAAACCAAAGAACGTCCTATCTTGGTTGGTAGGTGGTATGGGAGAAATTGCATGGAGAAACGTTTTTTGATTCCTTTACGAAAACACATGTTCTTAAAGAAACAGAAACAAAAACAGTACAGCATAATGGAAAATGGCATGGGCTCTGGATCCAAACTGTTTGGATCTGTATCTCAGATCTATCAATAACTGAGTTACCTTGGGCAAATTTCTTAACTTCTCTGTGCCTCAGTTTCCTCAACTGTAAAATGGAGACAATAACAGTACCTACTTCACAGGCTGCTATAAAAATTAAATAAATTAATTATTGTAAAGCACATAAAAAATTTTTGCTATTGTCTACAAATTGAAATCTGACAAATAAGTACTAATGTACATCTTTTAAAAATATAAATCTGATTGTCTTCTTGAAGATATTTCTCTTCAGATAAAATCCAAAGTCCGTAGCATGGCTCCCAAGACCTTCTGTGATCTAGACCTAATCTTTCTAGCCTCCTCTACTCATGCTTTAATCAGAATAAATGATCTGCAGCTTCTTCAGTAAGCTCTACTCTTCCATGGCTCTGTACCTTTGCTTCTGCTATTTTCCTCTGATTTATTTCATCCCAATATCCATTTCATCTCAAGGTAACCATTGTTAATGATTTAATGCTCATCCTTCCATACTTATTTCTTTATATTTAAATAAAGTGGGAATCACATGGTAGACATTCTGCAACTCACATTTTCCTCTGTAACAATGTACTGCAATTGTGTTTCTAAGACAGTACAAACAGATCTAGCTCATTATTTTTAATAATTACAAGGCCATTCTTTTGCATAGTTATTCAGCATTCATTTTTACATTTCCCTACTGATGCACAGATTCGATTTTTTTCAATTAGAACTAGTGTTACAGTTTCATATAAATCTTTGACCACATGTTTGAGAACTACTTCCAGAGGGTAGATTCCTCTAAGTGTCAGTGCTGGATCAGAGAGCACACATTTTAAACTTTTGCCAAACTGTCCTTCAATAAAATGATGTACAATTTATTCTGTTTTAAGACACTCACCAACACTACATTACCAATCTTTAAATTTTTTGTCAAGCTAATAAAAAAACCATCATTGTTGTAACTACACTAAACTTGACGTCAATTGAGGTTTAGCGTTTTCTCATGTTTGTTTACGATTTGTATTTCTTCATCTGTGATTTGTTCATGTCTTCTGTTCATTTTTTTCTTACTAATATGAAAGAGTACTTTATATATTATAAATACTAAACGTGAACTGAAGTTCAGCTTTAGCCCCAGTATTTAGCCAAATTCTGCGTTAGTCATTGGAAGACTGAATAGACAAATGCCTCCTTCCAGCTTTACTGAACTTGTGGAGATCAAAGATCATACAGGGTCCCATCATATTTAATAAGCTTAACACCATCACTTGGACTTATTGCTAATATCTGAATACTGGTTTTAAAAATACTGGTAACCATTATGAATGTAACTTGAAACTGAAAATCTCTTTTGACCAAAGACAAATGATATACAAGGGAAAGATGTGGAACAGCCTTCATGTATATTCATAAGAATGTTCAAAGTGAGATGGAAGAGCAGCTATCCCACTTAAAAAGGCTACCGGAACAAAAGGGATCTTAACACTGTCCACAGCAGATACTAATGACATACTAATGACAGAAAAGGACCTGGTAAAAACCAGTGGTTCCTGGCAGGAGTAGCACATCCAATGACTGTGTGAAGCAGCAGATCAATGTAAAAATATTAGAAATAAAAATGTAAGGGCAAAAATCTTATGTCTGCTTTAAGCACTGCACACAGCTTTAGTTGGTGGGAGTGCTTCATGACACGACACCAGCACCGCCAGCCAAATCTTTAAGTTCAGGACTTGAGGAGATAAGTCTTCACCTTTTTTTGTTACCATTAGGGAAAAAGAAAAGCTCATCGATCTGACAGCAAAATTAAGAGTAACCCACATTGGCACAGATAGCCAAGAAGATTCATGCTTTTCATCACGTGAAAACATTTCAGTACTACTAATGTGCAGAGGAGCCTTCTAGCAGACGACAGTGCTGAGAAATTATACTGCTTTATCATAATGACCAACTTTAAAAACATAAGTTTTTAATGATAAAATTTCAAAGTTACTTAGGTTCTTAAAATAAAATTTCATGTTTATTCCTATATCTCAGAAGATTATTTTATTATGGGAACATTCAACCTTGCCTTAGGCTCTTCATTGATTTGAACACTGGCTCTTCAGTATTCAGCCAAAATAAATTCAGTACTCCTTCAATAAACTACTTATTTATTATGTGTGGAAGAAATGTTTTCTCCCATTGTATCATTTATACTTTAATTTAGTTTATGATGTCTCTTGCCATATATAAGTTTAAAAAATTTTAAGTAAATTAAAGAAGTAAGTATTTCCTTAATATTTTCTGGTTTGATGTCATGCTTATTTACAATGGCCCTCTCCATTCACTCCGGTATTTTAGAAATATTCTCCCATATTTACATATAGTAACTTTTATGTGCAATGCTAGCTTCATCACACACAAGACTCCTCTACATATCTGGACCTGATTCTGCACTTGATATTCTTTCAGTAGGTTATTTTGTCTTTTGCATTATTTTTTTCTCTTATTTTTCTCAATGTAGTTTTATAGTAATGTTTTGGTATCTAGTAGGGTAGAAGTTCTCACTGTTCCTCATTTCTTTCATTCACTACAATTTTATCTGGAGAACTCTAATCTTGATGAGGTTAACACTTGAAGCAATTAACATTATTTCACCCCAGGGGTATAGGAATCTCATGTCTCTTTGGAGAATATGATCAAGATTTAGGAAATCTGAAATCTGCTAGGCCTACTAATTAAAAATCAGGTAAGTAGGACAAAGTTAAGGTTTTTGCATTATGAAATATGGGGAAACCAGACTAGTAATTATAGGCCTGACACAAACCAGAAAGATTATTCCCTGAAAACACACACACACACACACACACACACACACACACACACACGGTTATCCTTCTCCTAGCTTCTCGGGCAAGCAACATCAGGTGTGTATGTTATTAATATGTGATTTACAGAGAAAATGATCATGTCTGTGATTTGAACAAAACGGTGGTTATGAAATTAGAATTAAATTTAATAATGCTAAATAAAGTTGTATACAAGTCTAGCAAGATATGCTGTTACTCCAGAATTAATGATTGGCAATGCTAAAAGAGTTATTGAGTGCCCCAAATTCCAAAGAGACATTAATACCTTCCTTAAGACTCATTAAGATAGATGAGCTGGCTCTGACAGCCCCAGAAGTCTAGCATAAAATATGGCAGAGGAAAGCTTTGTAGGAATACTGAGCTACTGAGCTACTACCTTGGGAGTGTGGTGTGCGTGATAGTGTAGCTTCCCTGTATTCCCGCCTTCCACCACCACAAAAAAGGGGAGAAGACAACTCTTTGCTTTCAAAGCTATGTGAGGAGGTTACCAAGCAACTCATTGGTAAACTGAGGGTGCCTGAAAGACGGAGATTCGAATGTCTTCCCTGGCTGGAGATGAAAACCAGGTATGATTTGCTTAGGCAGCTGGCTTATCTGCTGATTTGCCCCTTGACTATCTGAGTAGAGAGAGGGAGCTCTCTCACCAGCGTCCCAGGGGAAGGGACCCCAGTAGCTAACAAGCTCTTAGGAGAATGCTATGTGAGAGGGGCAGTGGTATTCTGGAGCCAGCTTGCCAGCCAATTTTTAAATTTTCAGGAATTTCAACACAGCCATTATTAAAATTTAATTATATAAATTACAATTAAGTAATTGATAAACAAAGGTAATACATAATTAAAAGTCATCATTTCTTCACTATTACTGCTACTATTAATCCTTTAATTTTTTTTTTTTTTAATGTCTACTCTGTCTGTATGGTAGAAAAAAAAAACAATGTGCTACTGCATTCAGTAAGGTCATATATGTAACCTGAAATCGGCAAATGCTACAAATTAGGACTGGATTTATTGTTTTGTTGCCTGCAGTTAAGAAGGCGATGGAGAAAATGCTAATAATGCAGAATAAACTTAAGTGTATCATTTCTAGAGCCATTACATTCTGAATAGCATAATATTTGGAGGATAACTTCTTCCAGTATTTGAAACTATTATCTGATTCAGCAAAAAAGTCACTTGTGACAATGACTTAACAAGTTCCAACACCCTTCATTGTTTCACTTTTGTCTTAGTTCTTAAATGAAAATACCACCGAACATTCATGTTAAAACTACACTCATTTTTCAGTTGCAACCATAAGATGGATACACGTAAGCTTTTGGCAAAAAAAAATCACTGAAAATCTTCTGGGAGAATTAATTGGCTATACTGAATTTGCATTAAAGAGTACTGTATATTTTATTATCTGTAAAGTGTGTATTATGCATTAGTAATGTGTATAATAAACATGTGTACACATGCACACACCACCACCCTACTCCTGCCCTCAGTCAGTTGTTAAACATTTACCAATACACCACTGGGGAAGGGAGCAGTCAAGGAAAGAGGCTGGGCCAGGGCTGGGTCTTCCAGATCAAGGAACTGAGAAGTGAGGTCTCCAAATTACCTAATACGAAGCAGCATTTTGACGCCTGTCACCCAGAAGGCATGTATGGCAAGATGTTGCTTGTCAAAGAAGCGGGGAGAATGGTAACCATGAGAAATTAGATAAAGGAACACTGTTCTCATCTATTACCTAGCCCCTATTGCCTAGAAGTTAGGCTTTGAAAAAGGAGAGAAAAGAGGTATCCAAGAACCAGACCATGCTTCATATACCCTGATAGAGTGGAAGAAGGAAATTAGATTTAAATCAGGTATATGATGAGAGTTTTAAAATGAACCATACTGATCTCCACATAACTAAAAATGACCTGAATGCTATGAGATCTACTAAATATTGTTAAGGGATAGAAAAACAAGATTCAACAAAACATGGCCTAAGGCAGTGACTGGAGAAAATTAAAACCATTCAGTATTAATGCCTCCTGAGTTCACACTGCCTGATAAATAATACACTGGCTATAACCTGAAGTATACTGCTGATAAAATGTTTTTAAAAACTTAAAAACTCATCCTGTAAGCTTATATAGCAGTGCTATGTACATTAAATCAATGTGTGCTTTGAAATATAAAGCATTCTGTTAGAATAGACCCGTCTAAAGAACAGCATAGATGGTGCATTCCTACTGAGAAGCTATTGGATTGCAATTCTAGGGTTAGTTAAGCAATAATTCCTAATAAACTTGTAGGAAATATCCTTACAGTAGAGGACTTGTTTAAGTCACCAGAGATTCACACATCACTTTCCCCAAAATACTGCAAAAAGCTGTGGCTGTAGCACATAGGAAAGAGGCAAAGATGCTAAAATATTGAACTAGATTTTTTTTTTAAAAAGCATCTTTGAGATATAATTCACATACCATACGATTTACCAACTTCATATGTACATTTCAATGATTTTTAGAACAATTATACAATCATTATTACAATTTGTTTTAGGATATTTTCATCATCTCCAAAAGAAACCTTGTACCCACTAGCAGTCACTCCTCATCCCCGCAAATCCTCTAGCTCTAGGTATCCAGTATACTACTTTCTGTCTTTATATGTTTGCCTATTTTGAGTATTTCATATAAATCAAACCATATAACATGATTTTTTGTAACTGGCTTCTTTCACAAGCATGTTTTTAAGGTTCATCCTTGTTATAGCATGCATCAGTACACCTCATTCATTTTTACTGCCAAATAATATTCTACTGCATGAATATACCACATTATATTAATGCACATTCATTAGTAGATGGACATATAGGTTGTTTTCACTTTTTGGCTATTATGAATAATGCTGCTATCAACATTTGTGTAGAGGTTTTGTATGGACATGTTTTCATTTTTCTTGGGTATATACCTAAAGGAAGAATTGCTTGGTCATACGGTAACTCTGTGTTTAACCATTAGACGAACTGCCAAAGTGCTGTCCGAGAAGGCTGCACCGTTTCATATCCCTGCTAGCAGTGTGTGAGGGTTTCAATTCTCTGTATCTTCACCGACACTTGCTATTATCTGAGGATGCTAGATTTAAAATAGAATAGCTTATGCCCCATTGGCCTATACCAACCAGGGAGCCAGGTTTTTATAAAAATATATATTCTCTACAAATATTGGTTTCTGCCAACCATAGAAAACAAATTCTTTTAAGTTGGAATAGTTCTTTCATCTCTGGCTATGAGAGTCCGAAGACTATCCTGATCCTCTCTTTCCTCTACTTCCAACCCTGATGAAAGTACAAATGACAACAATAATCTAACAAGATTTGTTTGTAATGCACAGTTTTTCTTCAAAATAAAAATTTTGTTCCACAGTTTTCAAAAGTAGACCACCCACTACAAATTAGTATTGTAATATAACAATATCAATTTTTCCTTCAAATACTTTTTTTGTTGTTTATATTCCTATTCAGTAGCTAGAGTGGAACAGGAGATAATTTTGAGAGTGGGTTTGAATATAGTAGTCATGTCCTGGATACTATCACACGTGTTCAGAGTTTCTCCACATCTGGAAACCCAGACTTGAATCCAGAGATATAAATAACCCAGCTCAGAGTAGGAGCTGGACAAGAATCTCAGTGGTTTCAGTTTATTAGATCATTTTGTCAGCCTTTGAGTGCTGAAAATCTGTAGCAAAGGCAGCCTGGTTTGTCAGATGGATGCTGTCCATGCTAAGGAATGACTTTCCACCAAAGTTGTGGGCTTTGATTTGGGCTCAGGCCTTGCTCTTATCCTCTCTTCCAAAATGGATGTTGCTGAATCCTCTGCTAAAGCTGAAACCCATCTATTACCTCTGTCATGGATGGCACTTATCATTCTGTGTTTGCTAACTACCCCCTTTCCTTGAGGGTAGGCTGTGTTTCTTTTTCAGTCTTGTATCATAAAACCAGCAGAGTGTCTGAGCCACTGTGAGTGACCATTCAATAAATATATGTTTAATAAATGAATGAGCAAACATATTCATTGGTCAGGATGGAATTTAATTTGTAGGTATCAGATTCCTCCTTTCCATGCTTGAGCCAAAATGACATTTGTACCTATAGGATCAGCAGCTCTCCAAGCCACAGAATTGAGATGTTAAACATCTGGGTAGCCCCAGTGTCAATTGATTTTTGTGGTTTAATATTTAAATATCTCTGCTTTAAGTCTAAAGAAGACCATATGGTCTATTTCCTCTAAATGACCTCTTACTTTATCTTCTAGCTTCCTGCTATCTCCTTCTTTTAGTCCCTGAAGGTTTCAATTCTCATAGTTTACAAAGATATTATATTCAGTAGATATTCAGTAGTTTCCTATTTTATTGACATCTTGCTTTAGCCAAGTGGGCAGGTCTATTTCTAGGAGTCAAACTCTTACTGTGTCCTGATACAGGTAAAGAACCATGTCCAAACAAATTCTAATATATGACAGGTAGTAAACTGTAAATCTTGTTTTCTATTTTTCTGCTAGCAGAAAATGGAGATGGCTTAGTGGGGTGACAGAAGTGTTAACCTACTGGGTACCATGAACTGGTCTTGAAATGCGTCCTTCTTGCCCACCAAGATTGGTGTGGAAATTTGTGGGAGACCAGGCATAGTCAAGTTCACACAGTCACTAGAGATGCTGTCATAGTGGTTAGAAAACCAAGTCTGGGGCTTCTGATTCCCAAATATTTCTTGGCCCTCTCTACTTCTTCTTCATGGCCTCTGTCATCTTTTACCTGGACCATAAAAATACCTCCTTGAACATCTCCCTGTCCTCATTTTCTCCAGATGAACTAAGCTTTTTAGTCTCTAAAGACACAAAACTGATCATGCTATGTCTGTCTTTTAAAATCTTGTGTTTCCAGTCCTATCTCCTCCTATCTTCCATCCCCCAACCCTAATGGCAATATCAACTATGCAAAGGATGCATTTTTTGCCAATAGCCTGTCTGATGTTCCAGATGAATTTTACCCATTAAATTATTTTTCAACATTCTCATAATATTTTTATCTTCAATAGGGGCTGTTCTAAAATTCTGCCCTCTTCTTTAGTTCTTACTGTTTAAGGAGGAAATAGAATTTTTCAAAAGAGGCAAACATGATAATATGTGAGAACACTATATCACAGAAAAGTGTAAAATCAAAAATGAAAAGTCTTGATGAAAAACTTTATGCTTACTAAGTGTAAAGTGCCGGCCAGCATTAAAGTGCATCAGTATAAACTGGTTTCCACCTTAATAGCTTCATGAGCAACAACTCCTGACAACTTGGCCTACATTGTCATTTGAGTCTTTCCTAGGAATCTCTCAGGAAGAAGAAAATGGAGACCATTTATCTTTTGAGGGGGGCTTTTAAAACAGACAGGAGGAAAGAAGAGAGGTGGGGAAACATTTATCAAAGTAATCTGCATACACAATAACTCCTTGAAAATAATGTTGAACTATTTAGGCAGAATCCTCTAGTCCCATACTGAGGTCTGGGGGTGGGAATCATACTGCTTCATTGTGGTGAATCAGTATTTTTTTTTTTAAACCTTTTCAGAGTGAAGCCAACTTTTCTCTAGCCAGATGGCTCCTATAACCTCCCTAGGGTAAAAATTCCAACCTCTGCTTCCTGCTGCTTCCCTAAGTAGGTCTTTGATTACTCTTAACAAGCCCTGTTGCACTTGCCTCTATGACCTGCTGAGCTTTCTTACCTTAACGCTCCTTGCCCAGCTGCAAGCCTCTCTTACTTTAAAAAAATGCCAGGCCTACTGTGGGACAAGGACATACATCAAAACTCCCCAACTTTCTTACTCTCCACAAGAGTGTGGTAATTGAAAGTGGGCTTCTCTCTGATTGCACAGCAGCTTTGTAAAGCAGAGGAAACCCAGCTTGGTTTCCTCCCTCCCTCCCCACTGGCTACTTCCCTCTTGTAATTCTCCTTCCTGACATGCGCATATCTTCTCCCAGAGAAAAGGACCATATATCTATCATAATGTGACTGTCACCTAATGTGCTATCTTTTTCAGAGGTATGTACATTTTCAAAGGGAACTATAGGGACCACATTTAGCACAGAAAACTAAACACAAAGTCATTGGAACGAAAAGTACATGTACAACTTAGTTCTGTTTTTCCAGCAGGAAGAATTGGGTTCTTTAAATCACATGGTTGAAAGCCACCATCCACTCTGCCACCTTAAGGTGCCCCGTACCGCTCTCTGACACACAACCCTATCTTTTCCATCCCCTACTCACAAGTCTGGTTTTGATTGTTAATTTTCAAGTAGCTAGCTGTGCTAGTCATTCTTCATGGAAATTTGATTCTCACTGATGCTTCAGTTTTTCAAATGACATTTAAACATTCATATTATACTACCTGAATTCTTTCTCCAAGATACATAATTAAAAGTGAGAAGATGGGTTGTAGAAAGTAGATTCTTGGCTGTGATCATGCAGGATATTAATGGATGGGAAGGACGATGTCTTCTACTCTGTAGATGACGCTGACAGGCGCTCACCTACAAGGGCTTTGGACCTACTGCTATATTTATTCAAGACTGGTCAAAGCATAGGATTCTTTTTGGAAACTGAAAGGCCATTCAATTTAGCATAAAATGAGATGTGCTGAGGCCCTAATTTTTAAATGCTTGTGTGGTGAGCAGTCACAAGTTCCCAGATGTAGTGTCTCATTTGAAGTATTTTTTGGAAGCTAAATTTTGGTGTTAAAATTGAATCTGGTAACTAGCACTAAATTACACGACCATATTTAAAGTCTAAAATAGTTATTTTTATAGCAGCTTTATAAAGTTTAATTTATCCCCTTGCCCTGAGAGATTTAATGAATGCTTAAAATAGCTCCACCTATTTTTCTGTAATTGGCTACATTTGTTTCTAGTATAAATATGCTGACTAGATTTGCATAATGATTATACGTCTAGAGCTGTTTTTTTGGGGTGTGGGGAAAAGGCAATGAATAGACTGCCCTTAAATAAGAATGTACTCACATCGGCAGGAACAATTATATTTCATTTGCAAATTAGGAACCATTTGTATCTATAACATTTTCCTTGTTTAAATAACCCTTCTTCATAAACACACACCGTGATTGTTCTTAGAAATGATTTAAAAAATATTTATTTTTTGTAAGGTTAAACCAACCCTCTAGAACTTTAAGTTTTGCTTCATATTGTCAGAGATCATAAGAGCAAATTTTTTTTTTGGCACTGAAACATGCTATATTGTCTTATTTAGGTCTAGGAAAAGCCAATCAAAAAAACATAGCCCAATGTATAATATACACCTCAGTGACTATTTATGACAAATAAATTAACAGAATGAATGTTCATTTTAATTTTATTTGCCACATTTCACTTACAGAATATGTTTAGTGAAGATTCTTGTTTACAGTTATCAATTTGAAGTTTACGGAATTCTTTAAAAAATCTTTACTCTTCCCGATAAAACACAAAGTTAAAATTATCAAAGAGAAAATCTTTAGAGGAAATAATATGACCTGCTCAGCATACCATGATAGACTTCCAGCTGCTTATTAATAAACAAAAAGAGGAGGAGGGGCACCTTGAGACTGATACTAAATATCTTTGTGGCCTCTAAATGTGATCACACCCACTATTTGCATTAACAATGACTATATTTCCACCTGCAAATTAGGTCCAATAAGCACCTGTAGGGCTTTACATATTTACTTAGTCTAGCGTAATCACAAAAATCAGTAATAAATCAAAATAATATTAGAGAACTATTCCTATAAAGATAACAAAAAAATTATGCATCAGCATTTAATTTCACTGGAGGTTATTTCTTATGTATATGCTGCCAAGTCATTGTGGTGTCAACTTATGTTAAATATTTTAACTAGACTTTAAAATTTTTATTGGAGTGACAAGGAGATTTTGTGTCCTAATTCAGTATTATAGCCAAAAAGAAAAAAAAGAAAAAAAAAAAAAAGAAAAAAGGATGTATAAAGTGCTCATGGAAGGACAGACAGGGCTGCTGGTGTTAGTTAAACATGACTCTTATTTCCGGAGACAGGTAATTAAATTTTGTTTAAAATTGGAATGAAAATTTGTTTAGTAATTTAAATCTAATTTTCATTTGTGCTAAGTTTGAGTCTCCAGTATATGATATCTGACACAGAAAGACCCCAGGCAATCTAGTATGGGGTGACAGGTCACGGTTAAGGCTGATTACAGGGCAGTAAAACAAATTTTTCATGCCTTCCATGCCCCTTGGCTCTTTGGGATTGTCTGCCCCTGGGAGTGATATTAAATGCTTAATACTCAAATGTACTTGGATTTACTAAAAGGTGCACGACTGAACTAACAAGTCAACCCTCAATTTAAAATTGTTATAAACCAAAATAAAAATGTTTCTCTAGGGACGACATAAGAATAAAACGTTAAGTGCTTAATTTCATTTGCTGGTTAATTTTAATCTGTCAAAACTAAAGTCCATGGACTTGTATGGACTTTAGTCCCTATTTACAGCCAAACATTACATTATGCTTGTGTTGAAACTTCATTTTCTGATGATTTATTTGACTTAGAGGAGCATTATGGGAATTAAGATGTCTATAAAAATTTGGTTTTAGCACTTGAACTGGTCAATAAATAACATTTAGATGAGGAGAGTTTAGTGAACACAAGGGCTGACAAAAGCAAACCAATATGCTCATGTGGAGGGCAATATCCAGCAGATGGATGCTAGGAAACTGTTATATTCAAAAAGTTGGTATACATCATCCCTCCCATCCACTTATAATATACTATAAGTTAGATTAAGAATGAAATTCTATAAATTAACTACTAGGTGAGTGCACTTTAGGGAAAATCTGCTGATGAACTGTTTGTTACCCTCAACCTTCTTTTCTTGGAGACAGATTTCAGGATGGTCCAAACATCATCTGGACTCATTTATCAGATCTGCTTTTAAATAAGTCTGAGACTCAAGCTTCAAACTGAAAATTGTATGTATATACTTATATCTGTGTATATATGTCTGCTTAGGTGCATACAAGTGCAGGGCAGAGGAGGAATAATAATAAAGTGAAATACTGTTTGCATACTTGCACTTATCTGGGCTTTCACTCTATACTTACAGAATAAGAGGCATTAAGCAATGTAACTTTTGAGGTCTGAGAATGAATGTGCAGATCAGACATGGTTAAGTTTGAGACTAGCCTGAAGTCATGGTGAAGTATTTAGGCAACCAGGTTTTGTCAAGGCGTCAAGCTGTTAGTGGCTTTAGAGGACATATCTGATTAGGTGGAACCAACCCTTGCCCAGCTACTATTGTTGACATTCCTTTGATAAAACGATCTATAATATGACCTTCAAGGGATATCACCCTGGAGAATAACAATGAAAAATGCAGTGAGACAACCATTTTGACATGCTCCTCTAAGACATAGGCTGACCTAGTGTGTTAATGTCAAGAGAAACAAAAAGCTAGACTGACTTTCTAATGGAATTCGTCAGATCCCTGTAAACTCCAAGGAGTCTACAAAAGCTTCGTTTGTGGACAAGAAGTTAGAGAAATACAGCGACAGAGTAACTTGCTAATAAAGAACTGAGAACTTACCTTTGAAAATGTTATGGATGAGGTCTGCTATGCTCTTTATCTTTGGAAACTGAGTGAATGATTAGGAAGTTGGATCTCATAACTGTACAAACTACATTACTGATAAGAAAGGAATAATTTTATAGAACACACCAATTCTGTGTGTGCTACTTCAGAATCACAGAAAATTAGTATTTGTTTTAAAATTGTGTTAGACTTCTATGAGTTAATTTAAAATATAAATTTTGATGGTATAAAAGATATGCTGGATTCCTGATACACACACATGCTTAAGCCATTTGAGTAGCATAAGAGATAAAATTTTAAACTGTATGTTTGTATAACATTATTTTAAGGGAGAATCATTAAATTCATTTAAACTTAAGTAATCTGCATAATACTAGTTTTGTCTTAAATCTAGGATCAGTTGGTTTTTAATAATGATACAATATCAATAATTCTAATGTTTTTTTTTTTCATGTTTATTTTTGAGTCTTTTGGGGTACAGCTTTTGAGAAAGCTGCTTCATTTCTGAAAACATCCAAAGAACTACTGCCAATGATTGGAAAAAAATAAGAATGAACAGAAGCATTTAAAAAACCAAATCGTTTCCTTCAGGAACAAATGTCCAGTTTTAAATGATTAATGTATAATCTGCTTTACAAGTTATGTTGACTTAGTCATGTAAACAAACAGAAGGTTAAAAACCACTGACTAAATGAAGGCCCACGGTTAAAGCTACCAGTATAATGAAGTATTTTGATAAAAAAAATTGAAAACACTCAGACACTAATCTGTGTCGGGAAACTGCTTCACTCCATGCCCACAAATTATATATCTTTGAAGTTATCCCTTTTTCTTTCTATAAAGGGTATAAAATTTATAATATCATTGATTCTTGATCTAGAATTTTGTTTTACTGAAGTGTGACCAATGGTTTCTATCATTCTATAAAAGAAATGTAGAACATTTGGGGCTACATTAACAATGAAAACATGTCAAATAATTTACTGGTTTTGTCATCTTATAGGCTAACTTTGATTGATAAGCAAGAGAACATTTTTTTCCTTCTGAAATCATCTTCAACTTTGATCTGTAAGACCACATAGTATGTATAATCAAGGTGATAGTTAATCAACAAGAAAATGTTTATTAAAATTAAGAAAATAACTTTTATCTTTATATTTAAATTTTTATGTGGAAAATATTATTAATAGATTTTGAAAAATTCAGTTTGCTAATAGAATGACTGACTCTTATGGCAACATGTAAATATTGTGGTAGTTAACAGATTGGCTGAAAATAGTGAGGAATGGAAGAAAACAGGCTTCTAGGGTTTTAGTCAACCTAGAGGTCAGTGTTTTTCTGGATGATTTATGGCCATAGCTGTGTGTTCAAAGCCTTGAACGGTAGTTGAAGAATAATTCAGACTGTGCTTGCATTCATGTGGTGAAAACTGATGTAGAGATGAGGCTGGCAAAGAGATGCCAAAAACCTTACATTCTTAAGAATTCAAACATACAATCTGTAAAAAAGTCATTATAAAATAAAGTGATCCAGATTCTATTCATAATGAAGAGAACCAGGACTGCTGACTGTCAGAGACTAAGCTGCAGAGTGCAGATTCACACGCAAATGCAATCTTCCTGTGCTACCTCTTGACCACCTAGTTCTTGGAAATGTATAAATGTTTAAACCGAAAAACCTCTCTTTTGGTGACTTTCCTTATTTAGGCCCTCTTTACCTAGTGCCTTGATAATAGTGACATCTTAATTCAGTGAAGTAGAGGCTTACCATGAGCCTTTTATAATGCTCCACATTTGCTAGCAGTAAGCAAGATGAGGAAGAAGATCAATTCTTCCCTTTATGTCTTTTGGGATAAAATTTGGGATAAAACAAACACCAAACTCATGTTTCAAGCCAGTGGACGGTGCTGAATCCAAAATAAATTAAGGAAATCCAGGTCTAGTCAACACCTGCAGTGCCTAGGAATTGGCACATGATGCAGAATATTTTTACCAATGCCTGACAGAAACTTTACATACACCTTCTGTTAGTCTGCTTGGGCTAACAAAATACCACAGACTGGTGGTTTAAGCAACGGAAATTTATTTCTCATAGTTCTAGGGGCTGGGAAGTCCTAGATGAATGTGTGGGCCAGTTCAGTTTCTAGTCAGGGCTCTCTTCCTCGCTTGTGGACATCTGCCTTCTCCCTGTGTCCTCCCATGGCAGCGGGGGAGAGAGAGACTGCACTATGGCTCCACCCTTATGACCTCACTTACTCTTAATTACTCCTTACAAGCCCTATCTCCAAATACAGCCACATTGTGGGGTTAGGGCTTCCACAAAGAATTTTTGGGGGAACACAGTTCAGTGCATAACACACCCTTACAGGCTGCGCCTCCGGCACCTAGGAGCCATTCACAGCCAGCTGCGTTTCACAGCTCCATCCTCCTTTCCCACCCTGCAAGCTGTCCCGTCAGTCATCCTTCTCACATCCCTATATTTCTTGGTCTTACATTCCTTTCGGAAATCCTCTCCCAGCTGCTCCTGCTTTCTAAATACACCCCTCCAAGCTCCAATGAGGCAACATACTACTTCTGTACTTCCCTTATATCTGACTCACCCTCCATTAGACTACAAATGGCCAGAAGAATACTTCTAGTAGTAACAGTAGCAGTAGTGGTGGTGGTGACTGTAGCCTCTGTATATCCCCTGCAGTGCCTAGCGCAGTTCCTTCCAACTTTTGGCACTAAGCATAAATATCTGTTGAACTGAGTGCCCGCGGATTCTCTAAAATTATAGTAATTAATGATGATTGCAATGACTATTTATTAGTAGGCCAATTGTAAATGACTACTTTAACGGTGAACAGGAAAATTATTTTACATTCAGAAATCTGTGATGATAGTTCGTGTGAAGGAAAGTATATAAATGGAATACTGTTAAAATTAGATTGAGGTAGATAAAGAATAATTTGGAAAGATGGCATTCCCTTGGACATTTGTTCACAGAGACTTGCCCAGTGCTGCTGCAATGCTAAAAACAAGATATCCTGCAGCCAGAGATACCTTGGAAAAGTTATGGAATCTTGGAATCACAAGATATCAAAATTGGCAGATGTACTACTAAGAGAAAAAAACGGATGCTACAAAGAATATATGCAGGGAGCATTTATATATCACTTCTGTCTGTATAAAGGTTCTGAGGTACTTCAGAACTACGTAGGTAGATCCCTTCACTCACTCCAAGTTGGCCAGTCTTGAGCCCACGATTAAAACTGTGTTTCTGGAGATTTTGAGTGTGATGGGTACATTTTATAATGTGCATGTGAAGGAGCTGCAATGGACTTTTGTGATGAATAAGTCACTTGATAACAAAGTCATGTTTGAGGGCTTCTGGAATCTTGCGCGCAAAGAGCCCTCCTCTTTCTTTTCATGCTCTTTGTACAAATTGCTAGGGTCTTCTGAATAGGGGTGATCTAGGAGACAAGGCACTTTTGTTTGGGGTAGATGGAAGAGTGGTGGAGAGTGATGTGGAAATTTTACCTCTTGGGTCTGATGTGTTTGGCTGTTACAAACCTACCCTGGTGAGGGAGTCTGCTGACTGAGCAAGAGCGGAGTTACTGCTACATCATGCTCCTCCATCCCCTGAATTAACTGTGCTGTGCGGCCCCTACCCACTCAAAGGGATAGAAACTGCAGAAATGCTAATAAAAACATTCTGGGTTCCCTAAAAGGGAGCAAGCACCTTGTATCCTAGCCAGAGGAGGCATCCTGAGGCAGAGGGTTTCAATCATTGGTCCCCGGGGTCTTACGGTGAACACAAGCTCTGGTTTTGAGTGATGATTCACTTACTGTCAGACTCTTATATTTTAATCTCAAGAGCAGGGACTTTGACCTAAAGCAAGAACTTTACACTCTCCTTCCTGCTCTGGCCGTAGGCCTGAGAGTATGGTAAATGTTTGTTGAACAACCAAGTAAATGAACTTAAGGCATCAGTGTGATGTCCGTGCATAGAAGCTACATCTTAGCAGTGTCAAACTGAGACCTCAGTTGGGGCAGTATGACTCAGATTTTAACAGCTCAAACTCTGGAATAAAACTCCTTGAATGTCCTTGAATGTAAATCCTAGTTCCGATCCCTACCTGGACAAATTATTTAACCTCTCGGAGCCTGTTTTTCTCATCTGCAAAAAGTAGATAGTGCCCACTCGAAGTGGAGTATTCCTTGTGAGTATATCCATGAGGGTGGTTGAGAGAATTACATGAGAAAACTACTGAGAAGCACTGAATATACTGCCTGGTCAGAATTGGCCAGCTGTCGCTGTTATAGCTATATTATCATCACCATTGCCAAACCTGGCAAAAGAATAGGAGAAAAATCAGCAGCCACTACTTACCCTCCCTGCTGCCTGGGTGTTAATGTGCTGGATTCACTTCATTTCAGCTGCAGAGGCAGAGGGCTTGCTTCTTAACATTCCTTTCCTGTCTTTCCCATCCTAGGTCAAACTGTCACTCAACAGGGTAACCTTTAGATTAAGTTGTCTGTGTCTCTAGGGAGCTGCTTTTAGAAAGTGGATGGTGAGTCTTAAAATTTTTTACTGTGGTAAAATATGCATAACATAAAATTTATCATTTTACTCATTTCTGAGTATAGAATTCAGGAGCATTAAGTATATTCAAATTGTTGTTGGATGGCGATTCTTGAAGGGCAATGTTTTTGGGCTTTGTCAGGAACAATGTGCAGGACATTACTTTTCCCCCTTGAGTCCAACAATGACATCAAGAGTGACTAGGGGCCACCTGGGAAATTCCCTAAAATCTGTTTTGGTTCAGGCACTAGACCACATGCAGCCTCCATGCCTTGGTACAATAACCCAGACTTACCAAGACCTTAGTCTAAGTTTTCTCACATCATAAAAAGTTTTTTCATGGGTAATGAAATCAAACGGTGGCTGGTGAGCACTCAAGTGTGGTCATGTGGATGCACAATTAAGACATGAAGTCAGACCTAATTTTCATCTCCTGTGCTGGTAATAGAAAATATACACTATAAATAGATTTTTCAGGGGCTGAGATGACAGCATGGGGATAATAATGTTATCACTAATTTGACTTAAATTGCATAACACCTACTGACTCTGTACTATTTAAAGAATATGAGACTAAAAAAGGGATATCAGACTAGAGAATATTTAAGAAGAAAACGTCACAGCCATTTAAAATTTCTTTCTTGGTGTTAACAAAATTTTTCCATCTTATCTTCTGGTTGATTACTATGATGGCAATGTATGTCATTGGTTTGATATATTAAAATATATACTACAAATTTTTAAAGTAAAAATGGAAACTTCTCCAAAAGCATTCTAATTATCTATCAGGAAGGATCACAAAAGAAAGAAGAGAGTACATCTTTTTCTTGATGCCCAGATGAAAGATGATGCCTGTTCCTATGCTTCCTTGTTCTGAAGAGAGTACCTCTAGGAATCACCTTGCTGACAGCAAAGAGGAGCTGAAGCAGTACTTTTTAATTAAAATCCCTTGAAAAAAGTGAAAAATTCTTCTTTAATTCTGAAATGTTAGTATTTTTATTTCCTAATGAGTTTCTAATTCTCTGTAAATTTACCATAGTACAAGCAAGCAGTAAATGCGCATTACTAATTATTCGTAAAAAAGAAGTAATTTATCAAGACAGAGAAATTTCATAATTTTAGGGAGGACTAAAGTGAATGGAAACAGAGTGATGCTTTAAAACTAAAAAGGGAACAGAGAATGTTGACAAAATACAGTCTTGGTCATTTACTACAGGATGGATTCCTGTAAGTTTGCTGATCGGAAGTTATGTGCATTTTACATTTTGATAGGTACCTCCAAATTTTCTGTGAGAAATGTACCAATCTATATTCTTACAAACATCTTCCCCATATAGGATGTTACTATTTTTAAAAGTTTTTGTCAATCTAGTGATTAAAAAGAGAAATCTTATTTTAGTTGGTATTTCTTAGAGTTTGAACATTTTTTCATGTTTTTTGGTCATATTTAGTTGTTCTTGTGAATTGCTTGCTTAGATCATCCTTCCCCCACCCCCAACTGAGTTATTGATTTTTCACTTGTTCATTTACAGTTCTTCCTATACGAGAGATGTTAACTCTCTGTCCATTATATACATTGCAAGACTGCTATCTGTTAATAATTTATGGTGTTTTTACCATATGGAATTAACATTTTTTTTATGTAGTCAAATCTGTTAATTTTTTTATGACTTTTGATTTTCTTACTTATAAAGGCCTTTCTCCAATACCAGATTTTACTTTAGAATATTCATATGCTTTGGTATGTTTTATTGAAAATATCTTTTTTGAAACAGATTTCACTGGGTACAGAATTTTAGGTTGACAGTTTTTCCTTTAGTACTTTAAAAATGTAGTTTGAGTGTCTTGGGGTTTTGCACAGTTTCTGAATAGACATTTGTTCTCATTATCTTTGCTTCTTTGTAATAATACAACCATTTTTTCCCTTCATGGCTGCTTTTAAGAACTTCTCTTTACCACTCATCAGCAATTTGATATGGTGTGCCTAGGTGTGATTTTCCTCATGTTTCTTCTGCTTGGGGTTTGCCAAGCTTCTTGGTTATGTGTTTATAGTTCTCATAAAATTTGGAAAAATATCAGCCATTATTTAGTCAAATTCTAATTTCTCTATAGATCTGAGTCAATTTTGAGTCAGTGGTTGTCATGTTTCCTGCTGCTTTGCATTCAGGTAATCTTTGACTGGATGCCAGACATTATTGACTTTACCCTTTTGGGTGCTAGATATTTCTGTAGTCTTCTAAATAGTCTTGAGTTTTGGTCTTGGAGACAGTTTGATCCTGTCAGGTCTTGCTTTGTATGATCAGGCGTAATTAGTGCATACTCTAGGGCTAATTATTTTTCACAGTTGAGGCAAGACCTTCCTGTGTATCCACTGTCCCCCAAATTATCAATTTTTCGAGTTTGGCTGGTGAGAAAAGGCACAGTTTGCTTTAATCCCTTAGGATGTATCTTGTGGTACAAGACCTAAAATTAAGGTTCAATATTATGTACTTCCTTGACATCTCAAGAAAACTGGGAAGGACTTAAATGGCCTGACCACAAATTCCTCTCCAGACTCTGCTTCTATGGATAAGGGCCCCTAGTCGAATAAACCTCCTTATGCACACCAGGAACAGTTACTGCTTCTCACCGAATAGTAGACTTCAGCTTCCTGCTAGCCTGTGGAATTATTCAAACAAGCAAATCACATCCTCCTGTAGGAATCAGGGAGTAGTCTACCCTCTTGAGACTACAAGGCCTGCCTCCCACAGCCTATCTTGTTAACACTGTTCCCGAGTACAAACCCCGCATGGCCCTGCATGGTGTGTGATGTCTCCCCCACCCAGGCTAAGAACATGTGTGACTAATAAAACTGTTATGAATTTAATCTGTTCAGTGTTGGGTACTGTGTGTTTGGCAACTCCCTATAACCCCAGAGTAGGAATCGATCCTTTCATAACATGGCAAAAAGGAAGCAAACAAAACAGTTCTTTCCCCAGATCTGTAGGCTTCATCGTATGCATGTGCTTGATCAGTACTTGGGTATCTTCTGCAGATCTCTGGAGTTCTCTTTTTCTGTGCAGCTTTTCTCCTCTCTGTACTCTGTCTTCTAAACTCCAGTATCCTTGGAGGAGAGTATGTTAGGCTCCACTTGGGTTTCCCTTCCAGAATCATGGTCTGAAACTCTCACAGGGCACTAATCCTTCTCTTAGTTGTTTCCCATATTCTAGGGATCACTTTCCTTCACTGCCTGAGTCTAGTGTCCTGAAGACCATTGCTTAATATGTTTTGTCTGTCTTTTGGTTGTTTTAAGTGGAAGTGCAAATATGGTCTCCGTTACTGAAATTGGAAGTTCTCCCCAATATTTCTTCAAATAATTTTTCTTTCCTGACTCCCTTTTCTGGGACTCCCAATTGCAAGCCTGATGTTGTTCCATAGCTTACTGAAGCTCTGTTCATTTTATTTATTTATTTATTTATTTATTTATTTATTTATTTATTTATTTATTTATTTAGGCTTTTCTTTATCTTGTTTTATTATGGATAGTTTCAATTACTATGTTCAACTTCACTGATCCTTTCTTCTACTGTATCTAATCTGATATAACTTCCATACGATGTATTTTTTAATGTTTGATATTATATTTTTAATACCTCTAGAAGTTTCATTTGCATTTTTAAAAATATTTCTTGTTTCTTTATTATGTCCATGCTTTCTTCTACCTTCTCTAAAGCATATGAAATTTATTTATAACAGCTGTTTTAGTGTTCTTGTTTACTAATCCCATCATCTTTGTCATTTTTTTTTTGTTCTGTTTCTATGGATTAATTTTTCTGCTGGTTATGGGTTCTATTTTCCTATTTTTAAAATGCCCAGTAATATTTTATTGGATGTATAACTGTGAATTTTACACTGTTAGATGTTAGAATTTGCTGTATTCCCTTAAAGAATGTTGCACTTTGTTTTAGCATGTGTTTATTCAGCAAAGTTCAATCTTTTCAAGCTTCTCTTTAAACTTTGAGAGGTGGAGCATAACCTTTCATGCAGAGCTAATTTATTCCTACTATTAATGCATGTAGTCTTAGGACTACATGATGTTCTGTTTATTGTGAGATCATTCCACTCACAGAGAGGCTCACGTGAGCTCCAACAGTTATTCAGCCTATTGCTTAAGGCAGGAGTGTACGTATGGTTCCTATTATTTCTTCATGGCCAGAAGCAGAAGTCTCCTCTGATGTATTTTAAAAACATTACAAACAAACCAGATTATATAGTATATCTAGTTCAGTGACTAAATTTTCTTGAAGATTGCTACAAATAGCTAGGTTCCACTTTTACCTTAACTAGATATAGTGTTTGATCTTTAGGAGGCTATCATCCAATATAATATCTTGACATATTTTAAGTTGTCTTTAGGTCTGAGACATATCTTAGTAAGGTAAGACTAGTGGTAGGAATAAACATTAAAAAAGGCTTGGGTCTAAAATAAGGCAGTTTCCTGGGGAGTTCTTTGGCTAAATGGGGTTGCAGGAGGGCATATAGTTTATGTATTATGGGTACTAGGAATAAAGAAGCAGACTTATACTGCATTTTATAGATGACAGGATAATGTTAAATATTTAAATTACCTAAATTATAAGGAGAAACCTAAACAAACTGAAATCATTAATCAAATCTGACTTATATTTCATTCTTCCTATTAATTCTCCTTCTAGAAAGTAAATTCTGTCACATATGAAAATCCAAACTCACAAAACTATGAAAAAGCCACTTAAAGATTTTATGCAAGAAAGCAGTAAACTTTCTGGGACTATATCAAACTAAAAAATTTTTGCACAGCAAAGAAATCATCAACAAAATGAAAAGACAACCTACAAATGGGAAAAAGATATTCTCCAATGATATATCCAACAAGGAATTAATATCAAAAATTTGTAAAGAACTCATACAACTTAACACCAAAAAACAAACAATCCAATTAAAAAATGGGCACAGGATATGAATAGACATTCCTCCAAACAGGACATACAGATAGTCTAAATAGACATGAAAAGATGCTCAATGTCATTAACCAGCATAGAAATGCAAATTAAAACCACAATGAGATATCACCTCACACCTGTCAGAATGGCTATAATAAATAAGTCGACAAACAACAAGTGTTGGCAAGGATATGGAGAAAAGGGAACCCTCGTGCCCTGCTGGGGTTGCAAATTGGTGCAATCACTATGGAAAATAGTGTGGAGGTCACCCCCAAAATTAAAAATAGAACTACCTTATGACCCAGCAATTCTACTTCTGGGTATTTATCCAAAGAAATCCAAAACACTAATTGGAAAAGATATGTTGCATCCCTATGTTCATTGCAGCATTATTTACAATGGCCAAGATATATAGGGAACCTAGGTGTCTGTCTATCAACAGACGAATGGATAAAGAAAAGGTGGTACATATATACAATGGAATATTACTTGGCCATAAAAAATAATGAAATCTTAGCATTTGCAATAACATGGATGGACCTAGAGGGTATTATGCTAAGTGAAATATGTCAGACAGAAAAAGACAAATACCATATGATGTCACTTATATGTGGAATCTAAACAACAAAATAAATGAACAAAATGAAAACAGACTGACAGATGCAGAGAACAAACTGGTGATTGCCAGATGAGAGAGTGTGGAAAAAGTGAAAGGGTTAAGAAGTAAAAACTGGTAGTTACAAAATAGTCATTGGGATGTAAAATACAGATAAAGAATATAGTCAATAATATCATAATAACTATGTATAGTGCCAAGTGCCAAGACTAATGGGGGCACTGCTTTGTAAATTATATAAATGTCTAACTACCATATGGTACATCTGAAACTAATATAAAATAATACTGAATGCCAACTCTAATTGAAAAAATAAAAAGAAAAATTAAAAAAAAAAAGAAAAAAAAAAGATTTTATGCCAGAAAAGAAATTTCTTTTTTAGACATCTCAAAGTCCAGGTCATCACACCTTGCAGAGCTAATACTGCCTTCGGTTCAGTACATTCCATATAGATACTCGTAGCCTTCAAAGTGTTTACAGAAGTCTATACAAACCACTTTATCTTTATAATAATGCTGCAAGATGGTCAGGGTTAGAAGCACTATCTTTAATTCACAAAGGGGCACTAGCGAGTAGGAGAGCAGGGCAACATTCTGCTTTTCCTGACATCTTCAAAACTCAGTATAACCTGGCTCCTTTCATGTAATCTTTTTTTAACATGGAAAGGTGTAACCTTCATTGTGCTCATGATCTGCCATTGGTGATTCTAGCAAGCAGAATCATGAGGTTTGCTGAAAAGATACATGCAAAAATATGTCACTATGACTTAGAGAAGTCAGACATAAACACAGTGAAAATCAGGAAAACAGCTTAGAGCTAAACGATATAAACCACTTACACTAGGACCTAACTCCAGTACTTTCATTTAAAACTCTGCCATCCATGAATAGGACAAAGAAGTTCAGAACATCAAAACGAGATTACTGTGTTACGTACATGATACTCCTTTGGCAATGTTACTTATAGAGCACAAACTAGACTAAAAAAAGAAATTGTTTAACTGGAGAAAGAGGCCATGGCATTAAGAAGGAATGTATTAGCTGAGAATGGCAACAACTCCAACATTACTCACAGTTCCAGCCACATTTTCAGAGCTGATACCATATCCCTTTTGAGAAATGATAGGGCCATTCCTGCCCCGACACATCAGAAGAACAAGAGCCATCACTTGGCACATGGAGTGAAACAAAATATTCCAAGGTTGTACTAGACCAACAGACACTATAAGCTAAGTCATTCGGTTATTTTAATAATAATAAATAAAGCTCTTTTAACCTAAAAATAAATAAAAAAGATAGTTTGGATTTCCTTCTTTTTTAAAGAAAATTTAAAGTACCAAGAGAAAGAAAGGTTAAAGGAAATTAAGAGGGAGAGCAGCAGGTGATCAATAAAGATTAAGAAAAAAGAAGAAAAAGAGAAGCAGCAGTAGAAAAAACAAGAGGCTGAGATACAGATAAAACAGAAGAGATCAGCTAATAGGAAAAGAGATAAAGGGGAAAGAATAACCAAGGATACAGATACCACAAAGCTCTGTTCTAAAAAACATGCTGGTACACTTCACCTTGCCTTTGGCCCGCAGCTCAGTGATTCCTCTGAAGGACAGGGATACACTTCATGTTTGAGGGAGGAGTCAATTCAGAGCCTGGGGTGAAGGTGGAGTTGTGCATATATACTCTGAAAACACGTACCACAGATCAATTTGTTTTACATTATAAACTACAGAAAGGACAGTGTAACAGAGTCTCTGGGCTAACAGGAAGAAGGCACTGTAGGGTCACAGAGGCTGAGAAACATAGCTTCAAGGTTTAGTATTTATCTCTTTCGAAGCATGATGCAGGTTATAGCATCTGTAGGATAACCTCTGGTGTGGTTCATTGTCTTTCTCTTAATTGCTTTTTCTATTAGGATTC
The DNA here is from genome assembly GCA_028627145.1 of Eidolon dupreanum. Lineage (NCBI taxonomy): Eukaryota > Metazoa > Chordata > Mammalia > Chiroptera > Pteropodidae > Eidolon > Eidolon dupreanum. Next base: position 133,491,049 of record CM053507.1, on the reverse strand, counting down.
CTGAAAAAGGCAGTCTTAGAAGACAGTAATGAACAAGCTGATGTGAGAATGTAGGCAAAAACCCAGTGGTTCACACTGTTTTTGCTATTTCTATTTGCAAGCAGCAGGAGAGAGTATAATGCTTCACCTTAAGAGTATCACTCTTCTCCCCAGTTTTCACACCTGGTCCCTGAGGACACTAGACAACTACTAACAAACTACAGAACAGCTTCGTTAACAAATCCCCTGAGCATAAAGATTCTTTACAAGTCAGTATGTTCACAAAGGGGCCTCCTCAGTGCTGTGTGGGTGGTGTCAGTGGTCTCAGAAGGTGGGACATCACCTGAAAGGGGAATGTGACAGCCATGTGGGGAAACTGTACTGAGACAGTAAAGAGATCAGTGCACTGTGGCCTCTACACCGAGGGCTCCTTCTGAGTCCAGGGTGGGCAGTCAGTGTCCTAGAGGGGTGTTTTATGCTGTTATCAAATTTTAAAAATGTATTCACTTTTTAAACTTACATAAAGTAAAATCCATGCTATGTCATTTATAAACCACATACAGGGTTTCTGACAATAAATATCATTAGAATGATTCCATTTACCAATAACAAGCCCATGGTATTAACAAAACACCACATTATAGATATGGACTGAAAGGGGACAGAAATCTAAATTATAGAATAAATTGACCAAAAAGAAAGAGCACTTAGAGTTTCAAAAGTGACATATAGTGAAGAGCTAAGAGAATTATAGAGACCAGAGTCAGCTGCTTAATAATCTTATCATTTCTACATATTTTAAGTGGTAGAAAAGACATCTGTGGCAAATGCCCACCCAGGAATAACACCTGAAACCTTTCTGTTTGTGTAGAGACCGAAGAGTCTATAGAACAACTAAACACACAGGAAAAATAAGTGGTGTTGTTGGAATGAAACTGCTTAGCAAAGCCAGACACAATTATGTCTCACCTGACAGAAGCTGTAAATAAACCCAAATAGTGAGTGCTGGTTAGTTATGAAAAGTGCTCCCTGAACCTACCCCAAGCAAAAAATTTCATCTCTCATGCCTCACTTTGCCAAGCAAGCATCAAATGATTTGCAATAAAATACATATCCTCAATATAATTATTATAGCAGAAACAGAATAATCCTCATCAAAATGAAAAGCATAGATACAAGTATAAGAAAAAAGCATGTATAATTAGCACATATACTAGTTATATGAGTTAAGGCAGTTATTGTGATTGAGCATTAAATTAGTGCTGTACTACCTGATGGCCAAAATAAAACAAAAAATGTGATTATAGAAGGAAAGAGGACTAATTTTAAAGAGTGACAAACTTATCACTGGTCCTTAAGTGTAAAAAATAAACAAACACCAGGAGAGGTTATCTAGGGGAATAGGAAAGATCTTCGACATAAAATAAACAATTCTTACATAAGTCTTTCCTTATAATTTAAAAACACCTCTTTTTACTCTAGAATGAAGATAATTAATCTGAGTCCTTTTTCACCATTGTAATCTCTGGTATCTTTTAATTACATTCATTTAAAAAATAATAAAAAGTTAATTAAAATCTAGACTAAATGTTTGTGACTTCAGAATTCCTTAAGTATAGGAAAGATAGACTTTGAATTATTCCTTCGTTAAATAGTTCTACATAAAACACACATTCCCATGTGAGTAAAAAAAATAGTGCTAATTTAAATTGATGGTCTGCTTCACTTTTTAAATTTCTTATTTGTATTTTCAGAGCTCTTCACTGACAACAACAGAATGGTCTAACAGAGCAGTCTAACAGCTCACAACAGTAAATAATCTATATAAATATGCCTGTGTTAAAATAATTGATCCTGGTTTACGGTCCCTACCCCTTAGTAGTCACTATCAATTATAAAATTTTAATATTCAGTAACAATTTACCATCTAATCATAATTAGGTTAAAGACAAGCATTAATAACAACCGAAGTTAAGAACAATTTATGGATAAGGACTGTATTAGTTATTAAAAAAAATAAGCCACAAGTGATCTGAAACAAAGGGCTATGATGTTGGAGAACGAGGCAGGAGCCATTCTCCAACCTTTTATAGAACACTATAAAAGAGTCACCAGGAGCAAATTCCTCTTTCCATTTGCTCCGTCCATTTGCAAAGAATAAAGCTCTTACCAATGAAGCTGCAGCTGTGCTCACCCTCGGCTTAATCACTATGTAAGGCAGAGGGTTAATTAGCTGCCATTCTTAGCTCTACTTGTTGTTCTAATAGAGATTTGCATAAATCTAAGACTGGGAGTAACTGACACTTGATTTTTATTTGGAACGTGACAGAGAGAGGGAAGAGCTCATCCATCCTGAGTGTTGATGTTCGGTGGATGTGCTTAGAGAATTTTCATTTGACCTGGGCCCTATAGTTCTGCCTGTTTGAAGAGCAGGGGATAAAGACTTAATGGTTGTTTATGAATGCAGAACCCTGCTGGCCCAGGCTGCATCACAAGGCAGCATTACAAGGCAGCCTGCGGTTTGAAGGCAGATGATAGGGGAATGAAATACACAAGGTATATTTTGAGTCAGAGACCCCAAAATTCCTTCAGAGAGCAAAAGAACCAAATCAGGAACCTTGTATAGATTATACTGCTGGTATGTCTAATCTTTGGCACTTAAAAAAACCCCTTTATTATGAAAAATTTCAAACATATTCAAAAGTAGACAGAATAGTATAATAAACCCCCATGTACTCATTTGTTGAACTAAGGTTCAACAAATATAATTAGGTCAATCTGATATTTTCCACATCCCTATCCACTTCTAATCCTCCTAGATTATTTTGAAGGAAATCCTGGATATCAAAGGATTTTATTTGCAAATAGTTCAGTATGTATCTCTAGAAGGTAAGGACATGTAAAAAATTCATAATCACAATTCCATTTTATTACGCCTAAAAATTTCTGGCAATAATTTCTCATTATCAAATGCTTGATTTTCAAATTTCCAATTATCTCATTAAGAATGATATATTTTGGGAGAAATTTTTTGATGCTGGGGTATCAGAATTACATTTTGAATGGAGCAAGCCTATAATACTTTAGAAAGCAACAGTAGTAGAGAAGGAAAGCAGAATTGAGGATGTGTAGCTTTAAATACTTTTTAGAAAAGAAGGGGAAAAAAGGGTTAGAAGTATTTCTGGACATTACTCTGTAAATAAAGCATCTGGTACAGGAAAATGTTGACGTTTTATCTCACAATTGTCAGTGTTCTTAGAACATTTCATTTTGTATGAGGGAAAATACTCATTACTTATAGGTCTCAAGAGCATAATACAGGCATATTTTAAATAATAAATATATTTCATATAAAGAATGTGATAAAATATCTAAGAGTAAAAAAACCACAAAATAGCAAAAACAGACTTCAACATATGAATTCAAATATAACAGAACTTACATTTTGTATGTGTTTGAGAAGAGAATATTTACAAATAAGAGCAGTCCATGAAAAACGGAAATTTGATTAGTACTCTAAATTTCAGCAATTCAGGGATTAAATCAGGTTTACCAAGTAGGACTAAATTTAGAGAATCTGAGCGGCTGGTGCTAACCTTTTGAGCATATTCTCTATTTCTCTCTTCTACTGCTCTTTTTCCCAACAGTGTGTCACAGACAAACTTTGGCAGCTAGGTAATGTCTGGCCAATAAGAATTCTGTATCAGGCTCAATAAACACCATGGTGTGAAGTATGAACAGCCCTATTAAGGCCAGCAGTTAGAACTACCTAGACCACTGCACTGGGAACAGAATGTTAATTGCTGGTGCACCCATCAATTGGCTGATAAATGTTACACATTATTCTATGTACTAGAAGTGAGGACTTCTTGTTAACCTAGTGCTCAGAAGTGCCTCCTAAATAGCAGGATCTCAAAAGTTTCCTTCTCTCTCCCCTTCCAGTTTTATTAAGATATAACTGACATACGATGCTTTATGTACATTTAAGGTATATAGTGTAAGGACTTGACATCAAAAGTTTCTTAAATATGTTACCTCTCAAAATAAATTTTTCCATTAAGAAAACACACTCCTTGACTCCAAATTTCAGCAAACCCCAGAAGTGGGGAAGCAGAAGCAGTTCCATATTCTATCATTTCCAGGAGGACCATTTGATCTAGGCCTCATATCACCAAATAAATGCCTTTTTATGATCTTACCTCCAAATGAATATATAGTCACAGAGACAAATGGGATTGAAACAGGAAGAATGAGATTAAGAGAACAAAGTATCTGTTGTTCAGTTTTAAATTAGTGAAGCATTATTGAATTTCATGATCTGGGGTAAAGTATGAATTAATTAAAATGATTTGATAATGATGTTGCACAATTATATTTTCTTTTCTTTTTGGTGTTAAAAGCATTACTTTGTTATATATATTATAAATATATGACAATTTAACTGTTTTCATATTTCTTCATTAAAAAGATTTTATTACTGAAAAACAAACACATAAAATTTGAAAAGGTTATAATTTCTTCATGTTTTATAAACCAGCCAGGAGTCTCAGAGAGACACTGATCCACTTGTCATTTCTCTTATCTTCACTTATCAGGTGACAGAATTTATTCCTGAACATGGAAGATGGAATCTCACAACATAATAAGACTATCAATTAAATGCTCAAAGAATTTCTCATTGTGAACAGCAATGGAAACCCTAGAGCTACCTCTGGATTTTCATATTTTTAAAAAATAAATCCAAAGATGTAAAAGACTGGCGGCTGTTTTATTTTCTAGTTAAAAGAAGCTAGTCAAAGACATAATCATCTGGGAGTACATAGGAAGTAAAAACTTTCAGCAGTAAGCACACCAGCAAGCCACAAACGCTTGGCCATAAATCCTCTTTAATTTTCCTGGGAAGTTGTATTTGTCTTTCTTTGTTTACTCTTTGGATATTTCCTAGTTCAGAATGACTCTGCTTTTTTATTCTAATAGCTTATAAAGATGTATGGTTATTAAGATGCCAAAAAGGTCACATTTAGGTGGTGTTGCCTGGTTGTTACCAGATTTAAAATAGCCCACATTTCTCAAATTAACATCTGGTAGGCATCTAATTAAAGATTTAGCTATTCAATTAAAATTTTTATTATTATTTGGAAGCAGAATGTAATACACTCTTCAAATCCACTTCTTAATCTAAAATGATTTTTCATTAATTTTTATCGCTATGCTTTTTCCTTCTTAAAAAGACTAATGACAAGACCCAATTGAAAAAGAAAGCAGTTATAGACTGGAAATTTCAAATCAGAATAATAGTAATAGGAGTAGTAGTGGTGGTAGTGGTTAATAGTAAAGTAAAAAATTTACTAAGGTCTGACGTCTAAGTCTGGAATAGATCCAATTCAAGACTGGATTTAAAGCCTCTCACCAGGGTTGCAATCTGTAAGAAGTGAGCAGATGGAGAGGAGAACTTTAGAAATGGTTAGGGCCGGACTCCAGTTGTCTTTTAAGATGTCCAGACAGATCACGCCTTGGCTGTTAATATTACAGTGATAGATTCTTGTTCGGAAGGTAACCTAGAAGAAAACGTAAAATTGTTATAGACATACCTTTTATAGACAAAACAGTCATTATTTTAGAACTTATTCCGGGCATAGAGAACTAAACTCCAAAAGCAAATCATGACATTCTGGGGACTGAATTTACTCTTGCTGCAATTATAATAATGTTCATAAGAGGAAAACTAACACTGATTTGTAAAAAAAATTCAAAGGAAAAACATTTCAAAAATAAAAACTTCAAAGAGAACTTTTGCTGGGTTCCAGTTAAGGGTTTTGTATACTCATAAAATTTAAAAAAGCATGGAATACTATAAAAAGGAAATACTCTATTCTGTGTCAAAAACATGAATTTAAAAGCATGAGTTTTCAAACATGACTTTAAGAACATGAAATAGGGTACATAGGTAAATAGCATACCTAGTTTATAGAAAAACTGTATTTAGTTATAACTTACAAACCTTTCCTCCTCAAGTTCTATATTTTGAATGCAATATTAGTGCAGCCTACCTCTGCTCCAAGATGGCTAGATCACCACTGTATTTTGTTTAGGTATAATTTGAAACATGCTTATCACATTTTTAAAGAACTTCAACTGAAAAAGTCTAAATCAGTTTTATAACTGATAGAACTTTTATAAAAGTCTTATGAAAGCAATAATAAAATTTTAATACTATTCATTAATATCATGTTTATAAATGTTCTCAAATTTAGAAGTTGAAATGTAAAAGAATCTTGGTGTTCTAAAGACCAGTCTTCTGGTACCTTAAGTTCAAAATTGCTCTGAACCAAGAAATACACACATGTAAGATCTCTGCAGGTGTTGCCATCCCACCAGGGCATCCAATACCCAAATATCAGTATTTATTTAACTCATCTGATGTTAAGTCTCAGAAAGTACAGATCCAGTATTCTACAACTGCTGAACATGGTACCATTCTCCAGCTAGATCAATACTACTAGTAAGAACTGCCTTTCATGCTAGACTAGATGAGATCCCTCTCTATATGCGCACATCTCAAACACCTGCTGAAGAAAATATAACATTCTTTAAAATGCATAGGTTAATTTGCAAGGGAAATCCCCAGAAGTCAGAACTGAAAACCAAAAATTACAATAAAGCACATGAGCTGACAGTATAAACTGCTAAGGATGAGGCTTAGAGAAGTGAAAGGAGTGAGTGAAGGACAGTGGTCAGTCTTCATAAAAAGGGGCTTGGGTTTTAATGCCTTGTGTACAAAAAAGAAGAAAACTTAGTCTGTAAGGGGCAAGGGGTTGAAATTGAGAGCCAAAAATAGTCAAAAACAGAAAAAGTAAAAATTGGCACAATTATAAGGAGAAAATGACACATCTACAATCAAAGAGGAACATTTTCACTGCGGTAACTGATAGGCCAACCAGATCAAATATAATAAGGATATTGAAGGTATGAACAACCAAATTAACAAAATTAAGGTACTGAATGAAGATAAAATTCCACACAACAATTAAAGAACACATATTCTGTTCCAAAGCACATTTATAAAAACTGATCACATGATCAGCCACAAAAGCAGCTTTATATATTTCAAATAATTATTAAGACCACAAAGATCTCCCCATCATATATTTGAAAATTAAAGAACACATTTTCAAATAACTCTTGGAATAAAGAAAAACAGCTACATTTACAACTGAATGACTATGAAAATGCCGGGTTGCCATTACCAATATTTGTGACTTGACTGAAACAGTCATAATCGACAGTGTCAAAAGCATATATCAGAAAGGAAGAAAGACATTAAATGAGTTAAGTGTTCAACTAAGGAAGGAAAAAGAACAATAAAGTAAATCCCATGAAAGTAGAAAGAAATGAAGACATGAGCAGAAGTTAATGAAATTGAGAATATTTATTAATATTAAACCCTGCAGAGAAGTCAGACTACCGATCTTTTTAAGTGCTAAATGGAAAGACAGAATATTTTTATGACTCAATGTAAATCAGTGGCTTTTATACAGAATAACAATATTTAAAGATCTGTCAGATGTTGATTGGCTACTCGGAGCCAGTTCATCCTCAAAACAACTCAAGAATGAAAACAGTGTATTGTACCCACTTTAAAAATAAATTGTAACTTGTGAGGTGATGGATGTTAATTAAACTTATTCTGGTATTCATTTTACTATATATATATATATATATTTTCATTATGTTATACACCTATATCAATTATATCTCAATAAAAGTGAAAAAAAAAAAATGACTGATGCACAGAGAGGGTAAAGAAGTGGCTCATGGTCCCACAGCTGGTAAGTGGTGGAGCCAGAATTTGAACACAACTTTGTGGATATAAAAGCCTATGCCCTCCTACTCAGTCTCAGCGTCTCTCTGTTCTTTTTTTTTTAACTTTTAATTTTGAGATATCTATAGATTCACATGAAACTGTAAGAAATAACACAGCCGCATCACAGATATTCTTACTCAGTTTCCACCAATGGTGTAACATCTTGCATAACTATATCATAGGGAACTGACATTGATAGTCCATTGACCTTTTTATGTAGCTTTAGTTTTATATCCACTTATGCATACATATATTTCTATGCAGTTTTTATCACATGTAGATTTGTGTGATCACCACCACAGACAAGATACAAAACTTCTTTGGTGTGACCTGTAATAGCAGTCACTTCCCCTCTTTCCTCCCTTCTTAATTCTAGACAATCACTACTCTGTTCCTCATCCCTGTAATTCTGTCATTTTAAGAATGCTACATAAAAGGAATCATAAAGGATATAACTTTTTGAAATTGTCTCTTTTCACTCTGCATAATTCCCTCGAGATCCATTTAAGTTGTTGCATACATCAATTGTTTATTCTTACTGCTGAGTAAAGTTCTGTGATACTGATGCACCAGTTTGTTTAACCATTTACTTACTGAAGTACAAATGGAATATTTCCAGTTTTTATTACATATAAAGTTGCTATGAACATTTGAATGTTTCTGTGTGAACTTAAGTTTTTATTTCTCTGTGATAAATGCCCATGAGTGCAATTGTTGGGTTGTATGGTAAACTCATATTTAGTTCTATAAGAAACTGCCATACTTATTTCTAGAGCAGTTGTACCATTTAACATTCCTACCAGCAGTAGTTTGTTTGCATTTTTGCTGAGATTGTCTTATTACTACGCTTTATCTTAGCTATTCTAACAGAGTGTAGTAATATCCCATTGTCGTTTTAACTTGCATTTCCCTAATTGCTAATGATGTTTAATACATTTTCATGTGCTTATTTGCTATCTGGATACCCTCTTTCGTGAAAGAGTATGTTCCTATTTTTTCCCATTTAAAAATTAGATTTTTTTTTTTTACTGCTGACTTGCTGGTGTTTTAAGCGAAGATATTTCATTAAAAGTGAAATAGAGTTGGGTGAAAAATAAAGCATGAGTTTGTAAAGAATATTTTTGGACAGAGAATGTTTTATACTCTAATATTTTATAACACCGATAAAAAGGATCTACTTGGGTGATGTTTGTCAACCTGTGTCCTGAGAAGTGTTAATGAATATACCACACTGAATTAAACAGGTTGGTTGATTGTTCCTACATGTTTTAATGCTACAGACTCTCACAAATATCACCTTTTGAAGCTGGAAAAAATTCATGATCCCAGAGTTTTAAAGAAGTATCGTACATTTATTTATTTACTGTAATGTTAAGTCATGACCTCTTTGGGATTCCATCATATTTCTACTTCTCTTACCACACTAACTACAGGACCTCCTTACCAAATTGTGAATTACTCATAAAAGTTATTTCAACTGACGTCCAATGCAGTGCTTGGCATATAGAAAGTACCAACTGTTCACTGAGCAAATGCTAACATATCACGGGCTGGTGTTCAAACAGACAAATATCTCTCTGAGGGGTTGTAGCATCTTCTTATTCTTTAGGTAAAAGAGCAGTTTAGAACCATAACATACAGTAGGTTGAAAGCTGGAAAATTGTGGAGAATATCCTAAGGAAGCTGGAAATATTTTTAATATCTATCTCATAATGTTACTTTACTAAATCACCGTATAGATTAAGATATTATTTCATAAGTGATTTCATACAGATTAAATCAATAATAAAAAATATTTAGTAAGTAATATGTGACATAAAAATTTTTGTTGTGCTATTGCCTATTTAAATACTACAGAGAACTTAAAAAAGGTGTGGCTTGGTCACATCAGCAAAAGTCAAGGCAAAAGCTTGCCAGAAAAAGCTCTTGAAACAGCCAGCATTCTCTTCTAGACCCTATCAACAAACCCAGGAGAAATGAGAAAGAAGAATACATGCAAACTGGTAAGAAAATGGTCTGCAATCCTTGGACATTAGTGACGCAGAAACAGAAAATGATGTTCTGAATATTGACAAATATCAAAGGATTTGTGACAGGAGATTTTTAGATACTGAAAAAGCACCCCCCCCCCTCACTCTACAGACGACTGCTCTGATTTTTGACTCGAGTTCCCAGAAAGTCCATCATGTTATATCTATTTCAGGGGCTGGGAAGCCCAACTTCCTTCACTTCACCCTTTGACAAACAAATAATAAGAAATGACTATAAAGAAAATTTTAGTTCCATTGCAGGAGTTAATACTCACTGAGTTCTGTCTCTCACAACCTACACCTGCCTTTACATTTATCACTGTATTTGAAGCACAGCTCAGTACTGATGTTTACAATGACAGCTATCATTCCTCAGGAGAGGTAAAATTATATTGAGTCTACTGTTTTCAAAAGGAAGACAGAGCATTTCAGAACATTTTCCATTTATTAAGGAAATGTTAAAAACATGATTTGGACACAGTGATACAGAAAACTATTTATCTAGAATGGCTAATTCATAGATGATTGGATGAGAAGGGTTTTAATTTATGTGTGATACATAAACAACTGCACAGGTGTATGGGTGTATGAATGTGGTAGACAGAATAATGCCCTATCCCCCCAAAGATGTCCACCTTCTAATCCCTGGAACCTTCGAAGGTGTGATTAAATTAAGGACCTTGAAAAGGGGTGATTATCCTGGATTATCTGGGTGAGCTCCAAATAATCACAAGTGCCTTATAAGAGGGAAGATCAGTAGGGGGTCTGATGACAGAATCAGGATGTTGGAGTTATGTCAGGAAGGGACCATGAGCCAAGGAATGCAGCTGACCTCCAGAAACTGGAAAAAGCAAGGAAATGGGTTTCTTCCGAAACTTCCAAAATAAATGCAGCCCTGCTGACACCTTGATTTTAGTTTCCAGAAATACAAGAAATTCGTTACAACAGCCAATAGGAAATGAATACATGCATATATTTCACAGCTACTTTATTACTTGATCTTAAAAAGGTACTTTAAAATGAAGCTGTGCTATTTCTCTACTTTACAAATTTACTTCTCCTTAAAAATAGTTTTAGAAAGAGTTAACAAAATACTTTATGTTGACTGTAGAATTAAATAAATGCCATGTAGTGAATAATTAGGACAAGCCACTTGGCTACTTTGAGACTCGAGTTCCTGATAAGATGAGAGACTTAAACTAGATTATTTCTAAGACCCATTCTAATTTCAAGATCTAGGTTTTGGAAGTTATCTGGACTTGGGCTAGATTTTTGACTTTGGACAATCCAATTTAGCATCTCTGAGGTTCAATTTCCTCATCTGTAAAATGGGAAAGCAACAGCCACCCATAGTGGCTGTGAAGCCTGAATTATTCATAAAGTTCCAGTACCATGCCTGGTATCCAGCAGGAATTCAAGCAGTGTTAGCCTCTCTTCCCCTCTTCACATCTCCTAGTTTCACAAGGTTATTTCAGAAAGCGTATGTTCATATAATAATCCCCACCCCCCATCATCTGGATTTCAAATGTTTTCTTTACCACTCCTTTGTTCTAGGGTATAACTCGAATTGCATATACAGACAAAAAGTGGTTTTATAAGGGGCAAGAGATCACGTAGGGCATGCGTACAGACAGAAAAGAACATATTTTAATAAAGTACTTGACAAACTGATTCTACACAATTTAGAAAAATGATTTAAAATAAAATAAAGCTGATGATATTAAAAATGATCATTTAAAATAAATATTTCAGTAATAACCTCTATTTTTCATATAGCTTCCATTTTTCAAAAAAATTTGATCAGGAAAACGGCATTATGATTTTACCAAGGAAGTATGAGATCAGTGAGAAATACATTCCTCTTAAAAATACTTTTCCATGGAGACCCAAAGAGGAAATATTTGGAGCCCCCGTATCATAAATCAGTAAATCATGTAACAAAGGTCCAAAAATAGGTTTACCATCATTCAAATGGATCTTGGCCATAGGCTCACTATAAAACTGTAGATTATTTTAACAGGTTGTTAGTACAAATTTCAAAAATGTCGGTATTAACCATCCTCCTTGAGATTTCAAATGCTCTTTTCTTAAAACTTACTTAAGAGTACCGTACCAACAACGATCACATCCTAAGATTATTTTGTAGTATTAGTGAAAAAAAAAAAAAAAACAACTGGAAAAACTCCTAAGTGAGGGGGAATCACAAATCTTAAAAAAATTCTAACTGAAAACCTCTCCCCCCAAAAAACAAACAAACAAATGTGAAAATATATTTCACCTTGAACAACAGGCAGTAAAATTAAACATTAGCTAGAAACCAGAATGTGTGAAGATGATAACTGCCCTGCTGTGGATGAGACTTTACAGCATGTTACGTTTCACTGCAGGCTAGAGCTACTTTTTTAAAGCTTTCAAGTAAAATTTAAATGATTAAAAATAAAAGACCTTTACAACATAGACATTTAAATTTAAAGTCTCCCTCACTTCCTTTTAACTACAGATGTGAAAAAATATGCAACTAGAAATTTTCCCCCACCGTGAGTAGCAAATCTCTTAGAAGGTGGGAGCATCTTATTCAATCCCCAGGGCCCTCTCCTGCCAGGCCGCAGTTACTCCCAACTCCTGTGGACACTTGGTATGAGTTGGTTAGGAACCAATAAATTTAGGAATCAAATAAACTTATCCAATTTATAAAGATTTAATTTATATAGAAACTTTAAAAAATGCATCTATATTGAATAAAGTTCAATTTGGTTCTTTTTCAAATATATGTTTATTATTAGACTTGTTTTTCCATTATGTTATCTATTCCTTTCTTTTTCTTTAAATTATTATCTTGACTTGTTCTACTGTCTCAAGTTTCAGAAATAGTACTCCAACTGATTCTCCTTGGAAGTAGAATCCTATCACAGTGTGGACTGTAATCTTTTGAGTGTGAGTTATCCTCAGTGTATATGGTTTATTTTTCTGTATTAGTCTCATGGATTGTGGGGTGTTTTGCATTTGTTTCTTTATGGGTCTCAAGGACAACACTAATCTGAGACCAGATTGTATTATTTATGCCAATGTATGAGGCAATAAAGTCATCGCTTAAGAAGAGTAGACTTATATTCAAATCTTTGTAAAAATCTCTTATGTTACAGATGATGTCTTAATTATTTTATTTTCAACAAGATACTATCTGGTGAAGACACACCAGCTCAATCAATGCTTGCTTGGCACGCATATACAGGTTGCTTTCCTTGATCGGTTAAAAAACATAAAAAGAGAAAATAGAAATTTAATGAAGCTCTGAGAGGACATTTCTAGGAATACAATGTTACCATTCGAAGGCTTAATTTTAACAGCCCTTTGACGGTCATTTTAAAAAGCAATACAGTACTTTAAAATAATTAAGGAATTTAAAAAAGCTGGCATGTAAGATTTTCACAAATGGGTTTTCATGGTTTGGACAAATTTTCCAGTAAAAGAATCATATATGGATTCAAAAATGGCTGAATCCCAAATAACTGAGGGGGAAATGAAGGTAATCTGGTATCTAAACTTAAACATGTACACAAACTATAACTTAAACATTCCCATTGTTTTAATCCATGGAACACACACATGATAGGCACTCCATCAATGCCTGGGGCAGGGGGCATCAAAACCAGAACCCAAAGCTCTGAGTTTAATATTCCTACCATAGGTATCGCCTCCCCACTCCTAAAATCAGATATAAAACAGCTGCTCCTCTCGAACACTGAACTTAAAAACATTAGGTGGGGCTATGTTGATCCAGTAACACTTATTTATTAATTAGTACTGCATAGAAAAGACATAATTTAACAGATGTCCAATGAACCTATATTTCTAAGACAAGATGATTCATTTCTGCTTTATAACTGCAAAAGTATCTCATACATAACAACAATTAATTAGGAAACACAACAGCTGAGATGCTTAATGGATTCCATGTAAAGTGTATAATAATTGACTGACCACATGACACTTGCTGTTAAATTAATGACAGTGACATAAACATAAACATAAGGAAAATGCTCTCCTTATTTTGTTTACATTTTTTTATAGTTTTCACACTACCCAAGGCAATTCTACCAGATGTAACATATTTACAGATTTGCTAAATGTAAAACTTAATGGAAATTAAATAGACTTTAATAGAAATTAAAATGGAAATATAGACTTCTTTTATCCCTTGGGGAAAAAAATAATACATTTTATGTTTGTAGAAATATGAAGTGGCAGTTAAAATTTATCTTGAGATTAATAATTCAATATACGTACAACATAATACAAAGTATTCATTATAACTAGCTAGAAATGACAATTTGATTTTTGACTTAGCCCACAACAATGTAGAAGTAAACTATATTTTAATACAATCTAAAATGAAACAATGACTAATTCTGTTAATGATACAGTAAATGAACAGCAATTACAGAGCTGGCTGAGTGCCCACTCTCTCAGTGAGTGCTATGTAACACACAAAGAAGACGTTCTTTGAAAGTGGTACTGTTTGTAAATATCATAAAAGTTTCCAAACTTTGCCTGTATACTAGAGATGATATTGGTACTTCTTTATGTTTATAGCATGAAATTAAAAAATCTGGCTGTATATCATAGAAAGCTGTAACCTAAGAAATAAAAAAAAAATTTAAATGGCTAACAACTATGCAGTGTTTATGTGCCAGGCACTATTCTATGTGATTTGTATTTATTACATAATTTAATAGGCTTTTACCTCATATCAAGAACTGCATGACTATTACCACCACCATGTCTTTTTGTCTTCTTGGCAAGTATTCAAGAATTACTTGTTAGTTTTATTGAAGGAATATTTAGTATGAGGGAACCCTTAAATTTTATTTTTGTCTAATGATAATTACATGGGTCTTTCTTTTTAAATTTTCATGCTTATTTTTCTTTTATATCAGGCATTCTCTTTCCTTCTTTTCTGTCCCTCTCCTATTCTTTACTCATCTACAATTTAATCTCTGCTACCATTCTGTGATTTCTGACATCATTTCTCTAGTCTCTATTTCCATCTTCTAGGTTATTTTCCTTCATTCACATCTTCAGGCTTCTGAAGCCTGTTGTTCTGGGGTTATCTTTTTCCCTCCAGTATTCTCTGTAAGACTACTGCCCTGAAAAAACAAAACAAAACAATAGTCTAATTTTCCCTAAAGCTGTGTGGAAATGTATCTATTTCTAAAAAAAGGAGTCAAATAGCAATGATTCAGAATTGTGTGGAAAAAATACACTCCCATTTTCTAATGTGCTACTCCTGCTGCCTGAATCTACTATTTCTAAAAAAAAAATATGAAGTAGTATCTTAAAAACTCTAAGTCCCTTTTTTCTTTCCCTGTAATTTGCAGCATTCAACTTTGTACTGTAGAAAATTGGCTGCTGTGGCATAACAACAAATATTACCATTTAAAAGCAAACAACTGCACCATATGCGGCTTTTTAATAAATAGTGCCAACTCGATTTTACAAAACTGACAGCTGAATGTATAGCCCAACAAAAATTTTAGAAATGAATTTTTGTAGACAGGCTAACAATGAATTTTTACCTATAAAAGGAACAAATTTATATACGCTCCTTAAGGACGAGGCTTTTATCTAATATTGGCTTCTATCCCCTTTAAGGGAGAGTAGGATGTCAACATGTACTTGTTCAATAAACAAATGAACTGGAAAAATACAGAATATTTACATTTGAAAAGAGGCTATATATACCATGATTAAAAATAACAACTGAATAAGAACTTCTGATCTTCTAACATTTAGATTTAAAGGGAAGGGTAATAAATTGACAGATGTGTAAAGTTTATAAAGGGAAATGTGTTGTTTGTCATTCAAATTTTGATTAGGGTAACTTTCAAAGTCTTGTAGAGAGACTTTTAGTCAGTAGAGATTATAACAGTCTCAAACATTAATTGTAGAGTCAGGTTTAAGAATATTTCACAAATCTTTCAAATTAGAAAACCACCGATCCATTCCAGAAGTACAACACATATTACTACATTGTATATACCTCAAATAAACAGTATAAAAAATTTAAAAATTAGAGATGTCTAGGTAAAAATGATTAACTGCCCTTTTTCCCCCAAGTACATGAAGATTCACGTACTTCTATCCTGACAAAGTTTTTTAAATTATTTTTCTACTTCTTTGGTTGGAATTATTTAGTGGCATTTGGTTAAAGGACAATGAAATCAATTTCCTATTTGTAGTAAAAACTAATATATCATCATAGTAATGTGGTTATGTTCACTATACAAATGACAAGCTTTAAGGGTTTCAAAGACATGTATTCCGAGGTCCCGCAACTCTTAATATGGATGGATGGCTGTATCTTCTTAGATGTGATAAAACTCTAAATTAGTAAAATATATTTCTTAGGTATGTACTTAAAATCTGTGTCATTGCCTTACAGTCATATGATAAAATATTTTTGGGCTGGTTACAATTGTATTTTCCATTGAACATAAAAATCAATTCATGAAAAAGGGTTAATGAATGTTTACAAAGTGAACACACTTGAGTAACTACCACCTAGAACAAAAAGTAGAATATTGCCAACACCCCAGAAATGTCCGTGTTTCTTCCCAGTCATAACCATCCCAAATATAACTACTATTCTTACTCCTACCTTTCCAAACATTATTCTCCATGTTTTTGAGCTTATATAAATGAAATCATACAGTACACATTCTTTATCTTCTTTCAATATTATTTGTGAGATTCATTTGTCTTGCTCATTGTTTCGTGTTAATTTCACTATCACATAATATTCCATTGTATGAATACATCATAATTTATTTATTCATTCTACTACACAAAAATTTTCCCTCCAGGAATTTTCTGTTTAAATAAAGCTTAAGTAGTGACAGTTGTGCGATGTGACAAGGTGGCAGCAAAGACAAAGTTTATGTATTTTCTTTGCTGAAGTCTGGCTTTGTAAACAAGCACAGGCATTAATTTGGTTTTCATGTGACTTCTGAAGCTATAAAAAATGGCACTTTTTTGTGCCTATGTTCATAGTATATTACTGAATGTAGACAGCTACAGTAAAAGGTACTTTGCTCTTGGATTATAATATTTTCTTGCTTTGAAAAATTTGGCCCACATACTGAATATTATTTGAACCTATATTTAAAGATACAAATTATTTGTTTATACTTTGTTTCAACAGATGGTTTGCATAAAATATATCCTAGTTACTTATAAATGAAGAATATTTCAAACAAGATGGAAATGAAAACTCAAGTTTTTCTTTAACATGGATTAATTTCTTGCCAATAAGTTTCATGCCAGTATCTGCAGTACTTTAAGCATTTTAAGATAACATGTATTACTTTTCACTATATTAAAATAAAATGCATTACTTTCTACTGGGTCTACTAGATATTCTTATGACAAACATCTTCATTGAAAAGGAAAATCATGCCCTCCAGGTGTTTCTAATTCTGTAGGAAAAAATGAGCACACACGCGCACGCGCACACATAGTCTCACTCTCTCTCTCTCTCTCTCTCTCTCGCTCTCTCGCTCACTCACTGAATAACATGTCGATATTACAAATCAACAGAGCACAGAGATTTCTGAAGTGTTAAAGGTATGACAAACAAAATGAATAATTTGCTTTACTGAAAGTACTATTTGCCAGGTACTACAAGACAGAAAAAGTCTTTATTCTCAGCTCAGAGTCTAGTGCGAGTAAGAAGAAAATAAAACCAACTAATAAGTATAAATGTCAGACTGTGAAATTTCATGAAAGAAATGATTAGGTTAATGTTATAGAAAATAACTAGTGTGAAACTATTTATATAAGGTGGACAGGAAATGCACCCTTCATTAGATAACCCTAAGGATGAGGCCCGTAGACGAGAAAGTGTTGCTCACATGAAGAACAAGATCAAATGTGTCCCAGGCAAAGGGAACAGCAAACCTTAGAGTCCTAAAGAACAAAAGGAGGCTGCAGAGGGCCACATCGTGTGAGGCGGCAGAGATCACGAAGGCCTAGTAGGCTGATGGAAGAAGTTAGATTTTATCCTAAGTGCAATGGAAATCTACTAAAGAGTTTTAAGCAGCGTGGACAAATCACTGACAGCCAAAGATTAAAGGCATCGTAGAGGTTATTAAACTTTCTCTTTTACAGAGGAAAATACCAAGTTTCAGAAAATTTAGTGTCATCAAAAGTTACATGATTGGAAAGTGTCAAGAGCACAGGTTTCTATAATTTTTCTTTTCAGTAAGGAAAAGGCCAACTTTCAGACACATGAAAAGGTATTCTTACTCATGAGAGAAATGCAATTATAACTAAACATTCTTTTCTAATTATTAGACTAGTAAAGGTCAAATATTTGGTGGCGCCATATAGCATTGGTGAGGAGTAGGGAAAAGCAAGTACATCTAAGTTGAGAGTACAACTTGATACAACTTCTTTGGAGACCAATCTGACAATATCTACTAAAAGTGAACATTCATATATTCTTTATTGTAGCAATTCTAATTCTAGCAATTTATCCTACAGATATATTTACACAAGACCACAAAGACAAGTATGTACAAAGATGCTCAGTGAAGTATTTGTTTTGGCAAAATACTGGAAATAGCCTATGTGTCTGTTGTAGGGAACCTGTTAAATAGATCATGATATTGTCATTCAGTGAAATATAATGGAGCTGATCTACATATACGAATATGAGACAATCCTGAAGATATATGAAAAAAGCAAATGCAGAAAAACAGATATTTTTAGGAGGAGTATGAAAATGCCAGGCAAGAGGGAGGAAGACTTACTTCACTGTATACCTTTTGTGCTATTTGAACATTTTACTGTGTGTATGTGTGTATGTGTGTGTATCACCTATTAAAAACTGTTCTTAAAAATAATCTGGTTTTAGAAGTAAATCACCAAAGAAGAGGTGGTGTTTTAAAGTCAGAAGGGGAGGAAAATGAGAAAAAATGTGTGGAAATGAAGAAAATAACTGGAAGTAACTTGAAATAATAATTTTACAATATATTGTACATATACAAGTTTATAATTTGCCAAATGCCAAAACAAAAAACCTTACTAAACCTAATTCTCCACAAAAAGAAAGACAAAAAGGATGTTCTGCAATAACTACATAAAAGAATTCAAGGGGTGATCAAAAGTATAGCTGTTGGCAATAAATTGAGTTACTGTGTGTTTAGCAAAATCACTTCACAGCTCAGCTACTCCAGGTGTAAAGAGTAGGGGTTGCTAGACTGGAAATCAGGAGGCCATGAGTTCTAATCCCGGCCTTGGCATGTACTTGCTATGTAATCCTACTCACATTACTTAATCTGATCTAGTAGACCCAATACTAATTAAGTTTTCTGTGATAATGAAATCTGCCTCTCAAACTGAGAGGATCAAGAGAGAAAAGTGTAGATAGAAGTGTGGTATAATGTTAGTATAAAATACTAGGTATTAAAAATATAGTATAATGTCTAGCACAGAAGTCGCCATAACTATCGTGTCAACAGAACTGGAAACTGAAACAAAGGCTCAAAGGGAACTTAAAGAAAGTCATTTAGTTCATTCTCCTGCAGAAGTATACTTCAACCATGGGTAACTATTTTGATTTACTTCAGTCCTTACTTAGGTACTTGTGGGAAGATTAATTTATTTGACTGTTTTAATTGTTCATGTTTTTATGATTTATTAATAACAAATGAGTCTTAATAAGAAAATATTTTTTGAGGCATTATACTGTACTCTATATGGAAAATAACTTTCCAATCCAAAACACTGAGAACACAATGAAAAAGAAAAAATGTGAGCTCTGTTAATCTTTTTATTAGTCTTTCCTTAGGAAAATTCACTCTATATAGCTACAAACACTCAGTTTGGGTTGAAAATTGCACGTTTATATAGGTTAGGTCATTTATTCTAGGATTTTAACCCCAAAATCTCTATCTCCAGCTTACATCACTCACTTGAACTCCAGATCTGTAAAGCTACCAACAGACATTTCCCACCCCGATGTCCTACTGGAGACACTTCTATATGTTCCGTATTTGGACTGGTGCACGGTACACACACATATTTATTGAATAAAGGAATGAAAAAAAAAAAGAATTCATATTTTGTTACCCTTGTCTTCATTCTCAAACTCAGCCTTCACACTTTTCTAGCCTGGATTAGTGTAGTGCATTAGCTTCTGTTGTTCAATTTGTCTCCATGCTTCACAGGGCTGTATTTTATTCATCTTTATATGTCAAGGACCTCGAAAGTAGGAAGGGCTAAATAAATATCTGCTTTATAATAGCATTTTAAAAAGCATTATAAGAATTTTTGGTAGGTTTCTGCTAACATACTGATATCACAAGAAAAATGTACCTGATTGCTTAGAATAGCTATACCTGTATGAATCAGTGTAGCTATCTAATCCTTGATTTATTTTATTTATAATTTTTAACTTCTGTCTGACTTCGTTTCTCCTTATATTCTATAGAGCAAGACCTGCATAATACCTGCAAAGGCCAGTTGATTGTATCTTTCTCCTAATTCAGTGATAAGCTATGATTACATGCTGGCTCTGATCTTGGTCAGGTGGGAACTGAGAACATTCCTTTCTCCCTGCCTAATTTTCCTTGAACCTGTTTGAGCAAATCTCTTATCAAGAGATCCAGCTCCAACTCCAAAGAAAAAAATCAAGGAAACTTTACTATTGCCATGAAGGGTTTGATATTTGGCTGGTAGTCTTAAAAATCAACTCAGACCTCCCTACTGTATCCAAACTTGAACAAAATAACATTATATATAGCTATCCAAACAAATAACACATTTAAAAAAAGTAGAGACTACTACAATTTTTTCTAACATGTAGACTACCATTTCCCCATCCCATTTCTCAAGTAGGCAATAAAATATAATTTGTTTTAAAATTTATAGACACTTAATAAATACAGGGTTGTCTGTTCCATGTCTTAATTTGGTCCTGTCCAGGGGCTCTTTCCTACAAAGTTAGGAAAATGTCAAATTTGAAGCTTTTTCCAGCTCAGTAGGGACAAGCATTTCCCTCTTTACAAGACTCTTCCTTCAATATCACCTTACTGCCCCTGAACTTTCTGTTTCTTGTGGTGTTTCAGAGTTCCCAGTATTCACTGTTTTCTGGGACTAGAGGGTCCCTACCATTTCACATTTGAGATCCTAAAGACATCATCTTGAAGTTATCCTACCCTGTTCTCTTCAGAGTATCACTTGTCTAGATCTTTGACTCTTTCTTTGGAAAAATCACCTCTCTGATAATTGAGTTGCCATCTTTCCCCGGCCATGAGAGCAACAGAGCTCCTCATTTTCCAAACATCTGAATGTCTCACTCCAGTTTCCTCTGTTCATTTACCTCCCTGTAAAAAACATCCTTTGTGAGAGAATTTAGGCCTGTCTACTCCTCCCAGTTATGCCAACAGTAATATCAACAAACACTAACTCCCATCTGGAGTGAGGTCACATTCCACAGGGAAAGGAACTCCAGAGCATGGAGGGACACAGCTGAATACTTGTTTGGCAAGATTCTGATAGGGGAGTGTGAGTAGATATCTGAGATGCTGATTATATACCCACTTCATCAGAGGTTGGGCAAAGGTACAGGTGGTTGAGTTGATTCAATCTGAATAGATTAAGTTGGCTTGGGTAATATGCATTTCAGAGGAGGTAATGATAAAGATCTTTCTTCCAAATTTGGAAGTGCATTAGATTATAGAAAGCAAGAGAAAGAGGGATCCTCCCAAAATATGACTAAATTAAACTTCCTGTCAAAATAATGGCCAATTTTCTATTAGCTTATAGGCATATTTACTTTGGTTTAGAACAAATAAAGTTGGTATTCCTTGCCCTGAAAACAAATAAACAAAATCCAATCCTACTTCTTAGTAATTCTTAAATTGGTGGTAGTTGGGGGTGGTAGCTGGATACACAGATGGATATAGTGTGTTTTAAAAGTGGCAAGACAATGACCACTATTTTGATCTACTTTTACTTGCCACATCAATTTTAAAATTTCACACATTAAAGTGTAGCATGGCATTTTTAAAAGGTTTATCAAAAAGGAACATGGACAAAAAACATGATTTATGTGATGTACATAATACTATGTAGCCCAGTCATGATACTGAGTACACAAGGTTGTTTTTGATGCTAGTTAAGCATGAAAATGACCTGTAAAATGTGAAATGACTTCTCCTTTAGGGCTACCAAAATCCAGAAATCAGTATTTATTGTTCAACACTGAGTTAATACCTTAGTGTTTGAGAATAAGGAACACACTGGAGAAAATCCCCAGGTGCCTTTAGAAAGAGGGCAAAACTGAAAAACAGGCACTCAAAATCTTGTCCTAACATTCTTTCCTCCTTGTGTCAACTCTCTCATCTTCCTCCCAACAAACCTGGTTTAGAGAATGATCTGATATAATTAACATATAACAGAGTGTAAAATCTAAGAACAAGCATTCTTTCTCTCAGAGATATAAGCAATTTAAATCTCTGTAATTGAGGAATGAAAGGTTCAGTTTAGAACTGATTTTGAATTCCAGTTCAGCTATTTACTTCCTATGTGACCTGTATGCCACTTAACCTCTGTGGACCTCAGTTTGCTGACCTGTGAAGTGTGTAATAAACAGTTTTTATGACAAAGTTGTACGAATTATACTAGTTCAAACAATTTTTACTGACTACCCTACTGAATCACCAGGCATTGCTCTAGGTGCTGGTAATATAGTAGTGACATCAAACTAGACAAAGTCCCTGTGCTCCTAGAGGTTACATGCTCACTAGAGAAAGGGAAACATAATGAATTCATAAACAAAGAAATGTATAATGGCAGGAGGGCAAAATGCTATGGAGAAAAATCAAGTATGGTGGTAGTGGTGGGAAGCTCATAGGAAGCATAGGTGGTTGGGAGTTGTCAACCAAGAGTTTCTTCGAAAAAGTGACATTTGAGCAGACAAGTGAAAGGAGTAATGCAGTAAGTGGTGTGGCCTGCTAGGGGAAGACAATGCAGGCAGACAGATGAGCAAATGCAAAGGCCCTGTGAAAGGAGCAATGCTTAGGGTGAATCAAGAGTGACAGTTGGTGATTTTGAAAAATGTATTATGAACAGGGTGATTCTAATGTGTGCTTTTATTCAGTGAGTTGGGAATCACTGAAGGGTTTTAGACAAGGAATTAACATAATCATGAAAGGATCATTTGGTGTAGCGGTATAATGTAAGAGGGATAAGGCAGAATGAGAGATACCAGGTTGGAGACTTCCAACATAATCTGGAGAAGGGGAGCAGTTGGTGGTGGCTTGGGCCAGAGTGTTACTAGGTGGAAGTGATGAGAAATGATTAAATTCTAGATTTATTGTGAATAATTATTTTGAGCCAATAAGACAGGGTCTGGTTAGGCTGTGTGAGAGGAGTCAAGGCTTTTAGCTTTAGCGACCAGAAAAATAAGAGTTCCCATTCATGAGGAAGACTGGAAGAGCTGCTTTGGGCAGGAGTGGGGTAAGACTGTGTAATCAGTAGTTTGGTTTTGCACCTGTTAGGTTTGAGGTTGCTATTAGATGTTCAACTACAGATGTGAAATAGGCAATTCAATATTCATGAAAGCATCTGATCTCTGTCCAAGGTTTTATATGAACATATGAACTCAGGTTAAAAACAAGTTAATTCACATTACTTCATGACAACTGTGTGTTCTCTCCCCAAGGCAAATGAGTGGGCAGTCAGGTTTACACTCGTAAACCACCGTTTTCTGAAAATCCTGGGAGATAGCTTTCTTCTTTGAGCAGTAGCAGAAGCAGCAACAAAAACAGGTAAATAAGCTAGTTAGAATAAAACAGTGGAACTTTTTCTTGAACTTTAGTTATAGATCTTTTTAAATGATGGATATCATTGCTTCTAAACTATAACTAGCTACTTTACTCATGATTAGCCTTGACCTGTCAATTTAAGATTAAAATCTACTGAGGATAACAAAATGAAGATTTCGAAAATCTGACAAACCTAAATAATTGATTTCATTGTCTGAAAGCAGTTAAGGTCTTTCTTATTAGCTGACATTTCATTAATAAGTAATTCATAGTTAGAGTTTATAAAAATAAACAAAAAAACCTCATAGAACATATAATATTCTCAGAAATGACCTCTAAGTTAAGGTTTATTTTAAAATGTACTTGATAAAATTCGTAATGTAAGAACAAACTATATTATTCAAAAAGGTTTTAGATATTAATATTAAAGTTTTTTCCTTAGACAAAAACTTCTATGTGTACATGTAGTTTGTTATTTTTTTTTCTGTTTAAAAAACAGCTTAGGCACAAATCTTATCATTTGTTTTAGGAAAATATCTCCTGGCACATACTGTCTTACCATTACCAAAGAAAACAATTCTTTCTAGTAATAGATATGAACACTGAGACAGTATGTCTGACTTATGCACTGGTTGCCTGAGATGCTAAAAATAAATAACAAACATGCTGCCTACTACCTACCTACTCTTAAATGTTTAGAATGACCATTTGTTTTTTTAAATAAAATATGCAGATCCAAGGAAGGCAGAAAAAAAATCAAATTATGAATAGGCTACCTCTATATATTTCTACTATAAAAACAAAGTACTGTTATCTAACATGACTCCTTAGTTAGGATGCATGTCATTAGAATCTCTGAGACATAAAATGTTAGGTATGGCGTCACAATATTTTCAAAGATTTTAGTCAAAAAAATAATATCTCATATAAAACATTTTATTATTCTGCTTCTGCATTTTTTTAGGTATACTTGGTAATTTTATTTGGTGTGAGACTGTCAAGAAAAAAAACCTTTAGTATTATTCACAAAAGGCAATAATTGGACAAAAGAATACATGAGAATAATTCCACATCTCACTGGAAGTCAATTAATAAATTCAAGCAACAATGAGATCACTTTTCATCTACTGGATTGGCAGAGGTTAAAAAAGACGAGGAATTCTCAGAGCTGAGAAGAGTGTAGGGAAGTACTACACTACGTTGATGACCGTGATGTAAACACATACAATTTTTTCTGGAGGGCAATCTGTCAACTTTTGTCAAAATTCTCAAATGTCTGTAAACCTATCTACCCAGAAGTTACATATCAACAAATTTAGTCTTAGGAAATAATTACTCAAGTATATAAAATATGTAATTATAAGGATGTTCATCACATCACTGATTATAACAGAAACATTGACAAGAGCTTAAATGTCCAATCACAGAAAATTAATTAAATTTGATATCTTTATATAACTGGATACTATGTAGCCACTATAACTGTAATGTGGGTATACGTTTGTAGGACATATATGTAATGTTGGGTGAATATATAACATTAGGTAAAAAAGTAATTCTGAAACCATAGGGAATATGGCCCAATTTTTATGTGTATATATGCGTATATGCATGAAAATATATTTATATGTATATATACATACATATACAGAGGAAAAAATCTCAAAAGAGATATACAAAATGGCATAAGTAGCTATTTTTTGGGTTAAAATCATAGATATTTTAAATTTTTTCCTTTTGCTTATCTGCAATTACTTTTTATTCAATTACAAATATGTAGACTTTGGAAAATTAAAATATTGAAATAAAAAAGAGCAGGTTTTGAGCACAGAAGTAATTATCTATAAAATGAGTTAAGAAAATATAATTCCCAATAAGATACAAAGTAATTTCTACTTTAAAAATAAATAGATATCTGAATCATAACATTAAAATATGTCTACACTGAAAAAGAAATACAGTATTAAAAAACCTTGGGACATATCAGCAATTTATTATGCTTTTCTTTTTGGCCATAAATTCCTAAAGTTTCATTAAACAGATAATTTTCCAAGGTAAATAATGTTATCAATGATGGTTAAGAATTCAACTAAAGACTTGGCAACTGATCCTTCAGATTCAACTAATGATGTCATACAAAAATGCTGTAGATTTGGTAAAAGATGCATAAACATACTGATTACACATATAAGAAAATCAATGTATAATAAATTGTACTGAGATATAGCATTTTAAAGTACTAG
Organism: Eidolon dupreanum; assembly: GCA_028627145.1. Taxonomy (NCBI): domain Eukaryota; kingdom Metazoa; phylum Chordata; class Mammalia; order Chiroptera; family Pteropodidae; genus Eidolon; species Eidolon dupreanum. Next base: position 133,465,101 of record CM053507.1, on the reverse strand, counting down.
TATTCAAACCTATTTAAAACTAGTATACTAAGTTTAATGAATATTATATTCTTAATTAAAAAGTTTTGCTTGCTTTATTAGAATTTAGGTGAATTCTCAAAGAAATTATTGAAAAGTTAATCTCTGATTCTGAAAAATTAAGCATTAGAGTGTGGGATGTTCAAACTGAATCCCTACTCCCCAAAAGTTCCTGTGGCGAGAAGAGTCATCCAAATGACTCCACTGACCTTTAAGCAATGTGTTTGAGCACTACAGTATATATACAAAAGTCCTCACTAAGAATTCAAGTATGAGAGTTTGGGAAAAGTCATCACATGGATCCAATCATGCTAGACTAATTTTAAGAATATTCGATAACCAATAGATAGCCAATTAGATTTATTTATGCTGAACCTCTGCTCTCACCAACAATTCTCCTTGACACCTACTCTGCAACACTGGTTCATTCTTCAGAGTATAGGGAAATACTGCATGAATCAAAAGGTGTGGCTAAGGATGCTGGAAAAGAGAACAGGATGAAGGCAACAGAGAACAAAACTAGTAATAATAAAAGTTTTTTAGTTAACAGCTTTTAAGACACACATGAAGTTTTCTCCCTTAGAGTAACATACCTGTCTACAAAATCTGATTTCTAAAACTGATAAATTAGGTGGTGATAATTTCCTTTGAAAAACTTCCCATAGGTTTCTAATAAATGTGCATTTAAATTGTGATGAGTTACCTTTGTCTTAAGAGAGCGTCTAATCAAATTCGTCTAGTGGAGAGATTTAATTTTTTCTGGTGATAATCTTGACAAGTACTACTTCAGCTTTTTTTTTTTTTTTTTTTTAATAACACTCTTGGTAAAGGGAACCCCAGTGTCTCAGAATAATAGCTATTCAAAAGCAGACTGTCTAGTTATTTTCCTCATATAGAATTGAAATGTATTTTCCTGTAACTGGCACCCTCCTGCTTCTATTTTTATCCCATCTAGCCATCCAGGATAAAGTCTAACCCCAACCCGCTCTATAGTTCCTGAAACATCTGAGGACAAATATCATATTCGTCCTATGTCCTGTTTTAAATAGTAAACATCTCCAGGGTAACTGTGTATAATTCAATGGAAAGTCCATGGTCCTGGGAGTCAGAGTTCAGCAGATTCTTGGTTGGACATTATTGGAAAATGTCTCTAAGCTTCATCATCTGTGAAAGGCAACATCCTAGCATGACCTGGGTATTCTGGAGAAGAAATGAGCTGGCACAGCTGATGCCCACTGCAGTGCTTGACCCAGTGAAGAAGCTCAAGACTGCTAATAACTCTCTCTCTCCCTAGCTTATTACAGTTTGCCCTTCTTAAAATGATGAGCTTAGAAGTGAAAAAGGCACTCCAGACTCGTGAGAATGGTTCAGAGTTCTGGAGACTGTACTCCTAAAAATTTCTCCTTAAAGCTTCAAGAATCTCAGATTCCAAAGAATTATAGCCAAAAAGCCCACAAATTTTATTTATATGAAAAAAAGCAGGTCTCTCTTTCCTATCATATCATAATTTCTTTCTTATTCTCAATGAAACACTACACATTTGGCCATGTTAAAGCCCATCTTGTTAGTTTTGGCTCATCCTTCCAGTCCATCAAGGCCTTTTCAGAAGTTGAATTATTTTATCTAATTTATTAGTTTTCCCTTTTAGCTTTGTTTAATCTATACATTTCTGTCATGATAAACTTAGACAAGCCTACACATTTTCTGAGATGTATATTTCATAGAACAGGCCACACCAGACTTAAAGCCACACAACTGCCTGATCTGAGTTTTCCCCTCCTCTTCCCCACTCTGAACTCCCTTTACTGAAGAGGCTGTCGGGGGGGTCCTCACATCACTAGTGGTGTAACAGATACTCTAGGTGATTTACAGGATGGTCCAAAGTACAATGCAAAGACAGAAGGTTTCCATCCAATAAAAGTAGAAAATACGTATTAGCTATACCATGGCTTTGTCACTGAAAACATAGCAAATGCAACTCTGGGTGGTCATCAGTGCCACCAGCTCTGTCGGTCTGGATAAAATACATTGTGTAATGTAGTAAAGAATGTAGGCTTTGGAACCAGACTTCTTGGGTTAAAATCCTGACACCGCTATTTGGTTGCTGCATAATGCTGGATAAGTTACTTACTTAAGCTTCTCTGTGCCTTCGTTTCTTCTTTGGTAAAATTATAGTTATTACTTTTTGCTTTGATATCAAAACAATGTGTGAGCAATAATGGAATGGAAGGAAAAAATGAAGAGAGAGGAAAAAAGAGAAGGAAGGTAGGAGAAAGGGAAGGGAATTACAAAAGTCATGGTGAAAATACAGTCTTATTCTTGCTTTCTAAAACTATTTACTCCAACCTACAACTCAAATAAGTTTTACTTCCCTACGTATTGAGAGATTAAGTTAGGTCAAATAAGAATACTTCTTGGTGGTCAATACACAGGGTGAGTGTAGTTCGGACGCTCCCTCTGGCAGCTCTGGGACTCACTGTTTGCAAAGGCAGAAGCCTGGAGGCCAAGAGACCCAGAGAGGTGTTGGTTACGGAAATTAAACTGGGAGATGTGGAAATTCTTGGCTGGAGTGACTTGGTGATGCCACCAACAGAACTGGTGGTTACTGGTGCTGGTTTAGAGGGAAGGATCTATCTGAGTTTGAGTCAGGTTGGGTGGAGGACCCTGTGGGTAATCTTAATAACAACAATCAACAACAAAATCAACAACTACACAGGGTCAGTGTCCTTAGGATATTTTCCTTTCTAAAGTGGAGAATGAATTTAAACTCATCAAATGACTGATTTATGGTCAGTAGAAATGAATGTGAAGAATTCTTAAAGTGTATAATCTCAGTTTAAATAGGTGAAAATTCTCCCATGTTTTGATTACACTGTATTCTTACACTTTCTTTAGTCACTGATGTATGACTTTTGTTTATACTACTCATTTTGCACTAACAGACTATTATGAATACTTTACTGAATTTTCTTGGCATGATTTTTAAGTCTTTGTGGGTCACACTTTCCATTGTAGCACATGTGTAATTCATGTAAGCAACTGAACCACTGAGGCTCCAAAACCCAAAGCTCTATAGCTGGTGCCGTAAGTCTTGCCTTGGTGGGACTCCCTCTACCTTTAGTCTGGCTCCTGGGCTTGGCTCTGGCTCCAGCTGGCTTCAGGCTATGTCTGGTTCTCTGGGCTCGAGGGCTGGCACCAGCCCAACTTTGCTCCCCTACTTCCAGCCATAACATGCTGTCTAATGTTACATTTAAACATATACCTCAGAAGGAGACACTGAGAAAGAATGAGAAAAAGCAATGAAATATGAGTAAAGGGCTGGGGTGGGGGAATAACCTATAATTTTTCACATTCTGTTTCCTTTTCTATACAATCTGCCCTGGGAAGCTGTTTATGCTAACAAAATAGACATGCATTTCTAGATATGTATATTTAAGAATATGTATATGTGTATACATATAAAACAATATATATTGATAAAAATGGGTGAATACTTCATACTGACCTTAGGAGGTTTAAACGGATAGTCTGGTGAAAAGGTAATGTCAAGAAAGAACACCCCTCCTTCATAGACAGATCCTGGGGGTCCCAGTATAGTTGACCTCCATTCATAAATGTTGTCTCCTTTGGGTCCAGCGCTGAAATAAGACATACAAATGAAATGTGCTTAGAGATCATATGAAGCCTGGAATTAAAAAAGTTATGGTAACAATAAATTCAGCAATTTCATAAAAACACAATAAAATTAATAGGTTGATTCTATATGATGATTCATTTGTCAATATCATCGGTATTCTATAAATGAAACATGTTGGTATTTCTTAATAAAACAGAAAAAAGAAGATTCCATTTTGTCATTCAACAACACAATCTATGGAACAAAAGATGTGAAGGACCACAAACGAGAAGTAGGAGCACAAATGTTTAATAAAGCATGAGATTATTAGTGAGGTCCTGAAAAGGATGATATGGCCACAGAGTCAAAGAGACAAGTTTTCAAAGCCAAAAGGGCAGGTAGAGAAAAAAAAATAGTCTAATAACCTTTGTTAACGACTGAGAACGCAAATGAGGTTCATGGAGATCAGTAACTGTTCATCATCCATAAAACTCTGCTCAAGTATCATATCCCACCTCTTTTCTCCCTCTCTCTCTACCCAGATTCTCTGCCTACCCCAATCTAGCCCCACACCTGAGGACCAGAATAGTCTGTAGTAGATAAGATGTATCATTCCATTTAATAACAGTGTTTTTTCAACTGTTTACTTTTTCTGTCCCTTCCGAGAACAGAACTTCGTTGAGGAATAGATTTTGTATTGTCCTTAGTGCCTAGTAAATAAATGTTTGTTGGATAATGATGGATTAATAGCAAAGCAAGTGAAGCCACATGGCTACCAGCAGCAAAAATATGTTCCTGAGTCTCAGAGAAAATGAAGACTATAAGGCCCACACTAGTCAACTGAATTGCATTAATTCTCTCAAGCGAACAGGACAAAAATAACGTAGCTTTCCAGTGTTCATTTTGCTACATCAAGCTAATGCCTACATCTAACAGCCTGAAAGTCTCCACATACCCTTTTATGGTACCAGGAAAGATTTTGTCAACAGAGATTTAGTTTCTATTCCTTCTTATTTTGAAATCAGTTTATATTTACAAAAAATGCACTGTTGAATAATACATCAAAAAAGCACACGTCTTAACCAAATTGGGATTATTCTGGGAACGCAAGGATAGTTTAATAATAGAAAATTATTAATGCAATTTACCTCACTGACAGATTAAAGTAGAAAAAATGTTAATTTCAACAGATGCACAAAAAGTACCCAACAGGCTCTAATGATAGCCATTTATGATAAAAAATCTTAGCAAAATTGGAATAGGAAACTTCTTTAACATGATAAAGGGCATCTACTAAAACCGTTACAGCAACTAATATGTTCAATGGTAAAATATTAAAAGCATATTCTTTAAAAATTGAGGAACAAGATAAGGATGCCTATTATATCCACTTCAAATCATTACTGTAGTAGAGATCATATTCATCAAAGTATGAAAGACGTAAGGGAAAAACAAAAGGCATACAGATTGGGATGGAAGAAATAAAACTGTTAACATCTGCACTATTTATGTACACAAGAAACTCCTCAAATCTCTAGACAATTTATTAAAACTTAATAAAAAAAAGTATAGCAAAATGGCTGGATATAAGATCAATATGAAAAAATCAACTATATTCCAATTCAATTTCCTCTAAGCTGATCCAATGCAATGAGAATAAAAAGTCCAAAAGTTTTTGTTTTTAAGTGATACTTTGATTCTTTAAAATGTGTTTTGGAAGCTCAAAGAAACTCAAACTTTTCCATGCACATCTGGAAATCTGATATATGTTAGAACTGATGGGGACTAGGAAAACAGTTTTTGTATTTGGAAAACAAATTTGTTATCTACATCAATAAATATAGAAACTTCTGTTGCAGATGGATTAAGCACTCAAATGCAAAAGTCGAAAGGTTTTTTATTAGAGGATGACTAAAGATAGTGACAAGGCAAACTACAAACTGAGACAAGATATTTGGATAATGTAAAAATTGACCATATTCTAGTGTTCAGAATATACAAATTCATATGAATCAATAAGAAAGAGACTAATATTCCATTAGAAAAGACACAGACAGGCATTTCTATAAAGAGGAAACAAGAATAGACAATAATCATATAAAATGCTCAATCTCATTAAAATCAGGGAAATCAAACTTAAAATTACAATTCAGTATATATTTTGACAAAATATATAGACAAAAATTAATGCCTGAGAAAATCAAGTATTGATCAGGATGTGGAAAAACAAGAAGTTTTATACAATGCTGATGAGTATGTTCAATTACTCTGGATAAGAATGTGGACCTAAAAAAAGAATGTGGACCTATCTATTTAAGTTGAATATCTATATTCCTATACTGCAAAACAGCAATTGCATTCCTAGGTACATAGCCCAGAGAAATTTTTATTTATGTTTACCAGAAGACATGTGCAAGAATGTTCATGTAAACACTATTTGTAATAGCAAAACTGGAAACATTAATGTCTACTGACAGAAAAATGTAAAAATTCACCCAAAGGAATACTACTACATAGCAGTGAAAATATATAGATTAACATAGATAAATCTTTAAAATACTAAATAAAAAAAGCAAGTGTAGAAGGAATGTGTATGATATGATACTATTTCTACAATGTTTAAAAACAAACAAGAAAATATATTTTTTAGGGACACATATACATGTAGTAAGGCAAAAAAAAAGGAATGAAAACGAAGTTCAAAAGAGTAGTGTCCTGAGTGGAATCAGAGGGTGGAAGGTAGCACACAGGAGCTTCAAGAGTTCTGATAATGTTTTACTTCTCAGTATATATGGTGGATTCAAGAGTTTATGACTAGGTTTCATAATTTGCTTATATGCTCGATATGTTCTTATATGATCTATCTATCAAATTTTCATACTAAGGAAAAGTATGCCAAAAAAGTCTACTGAAATGCTATGTGAGAACAGCAAGTTGCAGCATATGTACAGTGTGATCTTACTGTATAAACTAGAAACATAAAACAATATTTTATATTGTACATAGATATATGTTAAAATCTTTTAAGAAATGAACTGGAACGATACCTAAATTCATCATCGTGGTTGTGCAAGGAACAGAGAGTAGAGGTGGAGTGGGTGATGGGAGGAAGTAGATATGAAGACAGAGAATAAAAGACAGTTCAGTTTTATCTCCAGTTTTTGATTTCTCTTATTTAAAAAAGGTGAAGAAAAAATAAAATCACAGCCAAATTTATTTCAAAGTGTTGAAATATACTGAGAAGCAGTGGTGCAAGGAACCAGAGTACAGCATTTCTGCCCCATCTTCCCTTTTACCTGCCTCTCCTGAAGCTGACAGTAAGGTGTAGACATAACACATTCAGGCCAGATGAAAATTAAGCTTTCGCAACAACAGTCCCTTGTTGCCAGACAAGCTTACTCATTCAGATGAATAACACACACAGTTACGTTGAGCTATAATTAGACCCAATATGCATAGATAAGTTTATCAGAAGGAAAGGCTTAAAAGTAGACTAAATTATGGGTTTGTAGTTACAACATTACTTTAAGGTAAATGTAGAAATTTAGATTAAAAAATATATAAGGAGAGTACATAGCTATAAAACAATGTGCACAGACACATTTCCCAAATACAAAGATATAATTTCTATGAGTCACTATATATAACTAACTGTATATATAGATAAAATTACATACTTATATGTATGTGTGTGTATATATTTATATATAGTTAGTTAGTTACATAATTTAGGCTAAAGAAGGAGTAACTGAATACTGCCACCAAGGCAGAAGATACCTCACAAAGGTAAGTAATGTCTGTAGATAACATATTCAATTTGTTCCTATTCCAAGTTTTATTTGGCTCTTGGTCAGAACTTCAAATATTACTGGTTCTTTGAAGTCAGTCAGCTGTCTATGCAATTATTAACAGTAGTTAAATAACACAGCTAACATTAGTAGTCTGAGTTGGTTTATGATGCCAAACTGCAAATTTTTAAAGAAAATACTTTCTGGCCTCATCTATCATCTTACAAATGGCACGTCTGCACCACTTTCAATCCCAAAGCTGATAGCACTAATTCTTGAACTACACAGACCTCTGTCCTACTCCCATTTTGATATGTCCCAGTTGAGAAACCTGGTGTAAAAGCCCAAAACTGTGTCGTACAATATGGTAGCCATGTAGCTAATGAACACTTGAAATGTTGCTAGTTCAAGCTGAGACATGCTGTAAATGCAAAATATATACCAAATTTTGCTGACAATGCAAAAGAAAGTAAAATATATGATTACTTTTTGTTAATTAAATGTTGACATGATAATATGTGGGATATACTGGGCTAAAAATATACTAAAATTAATTTCACCTATTTCTTTTTATTCTTTTAATGCTGCTACTAGAAAATTAAAAATTACACATGTGGCTCACATTGTATTTCTATTCGACAGTACTCTTCTAGAGCAGTGCCTTCTGATAAAACTCTGTGATGATGGAAAGGTTCTAGTTCCTATCCTTACCCAATAAGGTAATTACTAGCCACAGATGACCACTAGGCACTTAAAATAAAGCTAGTGAGAATGAGAAAGTAGATTTTCAATTTCATTTGATCTTAATGAATTTAAATCTAAACAGTTCCATGTGGCTAGTGGTCACATATACTGGACAATGCAGATCTAGATGCTCTAGTAGCTCATATTGACCAAAACGGCTTTTTAATATATCAGAATTATTTGGATCTCTACAAAAGAGAAGAATGGGCTTTTTCATACTTTGGACCAAAGAAGTGAGAAGCAGATGCTGCAGACTGTATTATACTTTTAATGATCGTTTCTCCCTTTAGTTGATCAAATAAAAGTTGGTACCAGAGGACACCTGCAGTATAGAGGAGTAATGAAGAATATGAATAGGCTCTTAGCCAGACTTGCTTGTCTGAATCTCAGCCCTGCTACTGAAAATCTGTATGACTCTAGGTAAATATGTAATCTGTCTGTCATTTCCTCATCTGCAAAACGAGGCAATAATAGCACCAACCTCGTGGAGCAACAGTAATGTTTTAGTAGAACTGTACTCACAGAGCTTGGAAAATGGGTTCTATGAAAGCCAGAACAGTATACTTCCAAATGTTAGTTGCTTTTGTGGTTGTTGTTACATCTTGTGGATGATACATAAGTTCACCAACACACTCAAAAGGTTACTTGCCTGGTGATTTTATAAGAAAGGTTTCAAGATTCTAGGAATGGAAGACAGGCTACCAAGATCTGTGCATAAGTCATCATCATCATCATACCACAACCTAATCTTATAATGTATATTCAGATAGGGCAGAACCTCAGAAATCATCAGAATTCATAGTTGCCACTCCCAGGAAATCCAATTTTTCAGTGAATAGAATTTTTATTTAGTATAAGGATTTTTAGATATGAGATTATTTAGCAATGCTCTCTCATTTGCTATATTCTTAACAATTGATACTTTTTTTTTTTCAGGTGAGGCACTTGGTTGACCTCACAGATTGCAAAGACCTTGTCAGTTTACAATCCCTTATTTTTTATTTTTTTTCATGCCTACAGCACCTAGTCTTCCTAGGTAGTCTCCCATCCCATTGATATCCTTAATGTTTTTTATTTTCAGATTTTATTTTTTAAAGAAAAATAAACACAGCTAACCATTAAATTTCAAAATAAAGTGCAACTGGATAAATCTATTACAACACAAATAGCAGTTAGCAAATTATAAATTTGTTGAATGCCCGAAGTTGTTGCTTGGAGAAATTCTGTTAGAGAATGTAAACTGAATTCACCTTTCTATGCTGCTGCCTACAGTGAATGAGCTCTTCCTTATGTATACATAAAACATTACACATTTATAATAAAAATGCAGAAAAGGACTAAGCATTCACTCTCTTTATTTAAGACTGTAAGATGCTTTACATATATCTGAATACTTTCAATGTCCCATGCCACAGTTGTGACCAAGAGTTTTGGATGTGGCTGCTGCCTTTTCATTTAACACTGACTCTGAGAGAGGTAAAGAAGAAGGATGCTGGGGCAATGCTGGAATCCTGTTTCCACAGAACAAGGAACTTGCCTTTGCATAGAATCTCCAATGTGCTAATACTAACCTGAAATTGACAGGGGCAGGATGGGTGAGGGAACTAACTTCTCAGGAGCTCCATAAATCCCTGCTTATCTGTCAGACTCAGTGTAGCTGAAGTCCCCCTTCCAGTAGGGAGGCACACTGTTCACACACAAACGGTGTGCTGTGCCAACATCCAAAGTCCCCATGGAAGTAAACAACTGCAGGAATACTGAGCTGCTGGCTTACAACACAATAATGTATGTGTTTCTCTAGTGTCAGACTGGAAGGAAAGGGTAGTTCCCATCCCTTAAAAGAAAATATGAAGGCAAGGCACAGATCAGTTACAGATACAAATGGAAAGTGGAAAGGCAGTTGAAAAGGGGAAGTGCCACAAAACTGTCTAAATGAAATAAGGGAAAAAAAAGAAAGATGTGGGGGTGGGGAGATTCAAGGGGAAAAGTGTTTTCAGAGTTTTCAACGTCATGGCTAAGCTCTTTGTTGCTACATCTAACAGTACTTTTTGTCTTTATTTTACTAAAACTCTCTGTGCCACCCCCTAACCCCATCCCCGAACAACTCCTCCCCCGGTACCTCTCCACAAGTCTCTAATTTGGGTACTTCTCCAATTTTTTTGTTCTCTTCAATGACACCTCTTCAGTGTCTGCCTCCTAGGGGTTCCACCCTCAGCCACCTTGCTTTCTCACCTTCATTCTGGGTATCTCACAATCAACCTACCAAACAATGATGGAACGAATCTCTAATCTGGTCAGGACCTGAGAATCATCCTTGACTCTGTATGCTTCCTCCTTCTACTCTCTTTTAAATTCTCCAACATTACTCTATAATATCTCTGTAATCTGTCTACTGGCCATCAGCTCTCACTTAGGTGATGGCACTAGCATCCTCTGTGGTTTCCCTGCCTCCAGTCTTGCTTTCCTCCAATCCATCTACCAAACTACAGATAAGGCAACCTCCAGAATATCTTTTAAATGGAACCTTCTGTTTCCCTGTTTTCTTTGGCTTAATACCTTTAAGATCAAGCCCAATCAATTCCTTTGTAGTATACAGAATCTTTCACAAAGATCTGGCTCTGGCTTACATCTCTGGCCTCATCCCTTGCCACTGCCCTCCCCTCAAATTCCATTCTCCAATCACACTGGAGTTACTTATAAAGCCTCCAAGGAAGCTGGGCTCTTTCTTGCCTCCTGGCTTTTGGATCAGATGCTCTATAGGTTTGACCATTCTATTTGTTCTTTAGGTCTCAGCTACATGCTCCTCCAGGACATCTTCTTAACCCTCAAAGGCTAGGTTTTTCTTTGGAAGTGATAACAGTCTATGCAAACATAGAATTATGAAAACAGTTACTTATGGGATCTTTAATACTGGGGAAAGAAGAAATGTTAACCAACAGCATTACCTGTATCACAGGAAAAAAGAATTCATTCTGATAGTGGAAAGGCATCTATGGCCAAGAGGTGTTGAGAAACAGGCTGAGACTGTAGCCTTTGAGAGGACAAATGGAGATGGTATTTCATAAATTTCTGAGGTTCCCTATGCTCATCTAGTAATTAAAAAGAAAAACTAATACCATCAAAGTCTACCATCACATCTTAGGCAGTTAGGATATAATAGTGCTGACAGGAAAAATCCATTCCGTGCACTAAACTTCAAGCAGAACTGGACTGTTAATATTTTCTCCTTTACATATTTTCTTTCTAGTCCTTATGTATCATTTGGTTCTTATTCTTGAAGTATTCCAAAGAACATAATTATTTTATACTTTTTGTCAATGAATGCTTAATAAATGGGAGGGCCTTTATTCTCAATCACACTTTTCAGGTTTGAGATGTAAAGATGAAAAAAAAAATTTGTTGACTACAGCTGTTTTTTTTTTTTTTTTTTTTATCAAATCTTAAAGTCAGTACTGCCATCTATTTTATACCCTTTGCTAATTGTGTTAACAACTAGCAGAGGGGAGAAAAGGGAGGAAAAGGGATTTTAAACAAAAAAAATAATTACTGCTTAATAATCTTTTTCCAGGGAAGGTAGTTGCTAGCAAGATAGTATGCTTACTGATTAAACTAGCCCTCTTACATTATTGAGGATGGAAGACTCTTAGTAAGTTCATGACACCTTAGATTTCCTTGCTTCTTTCTATATTATGTGTAAGGATGTCTGTGGTTGTGTGTAGTTGTGTTAATCTTCCAAATGTGTGATATATTGTAGTGAGTGCGTAACTTTGCAACAATATTTTAAGAGACGCAACTGTATGAAACAGGGAGCAGGGAAAAGCAGAGAAAACTAAGAAGAAAGGAAGACTTCAGGGCAAAACCATATTCTTCCTTTTCCTTCTAAGCCACATTTTTATACGATACAGTCACTTGTAAACACAAAGATAAATAGCAGAGTTAGACAATTAGGTATAATATTAATCAGAATTACTTAATACTGAATTATAGAATTTTAATCCTTTAAGTTAGGTGAACAGACTCTAGAAATAAGTTAATCAAGTTATTCTCAGCCTTTTTTTTCCTTTTCACTATACCTTCTTCTCACAGGAAAAATGACTCACTTCAGTAGTGATTCTTAGAATGTATATATGGGGTGAGGGAGGGAAAAAGAAGGAATAATTTGGGAAAAAAAAAAAAAGAGCTCCTCCCACATTGATAATCACATCTGTCCAAAGCCTTCATTTCAAAAGTGATAACATTAAGAATTTACAAAGTGAAGGGCTTTGCCCCAGACTATACCTACAGGAGAAAACCTGAGAGCTCTGATCCTAAGGAGAAGATTTTAATATGTCACAAACTGCTGCTAATTTAGATATGAAGCCTCAGCAGGAAAAACTGTACGGTTACTATTATGATAAATTGCCTTATTAAGATAGGAGACTAGAGACCAAAACCAATATCTAGATTTGCTTTTACCTTTTCATCCTGGGCATGTTTCAAAGACTAGATTCAGAGGTTTGGTAAACAGCCATTTTTATTATAGCCGTCAAAAAAAATTTTTTTTTAGCTTTTCAAACCAGAAATAGTGATCTTTGACTAGTCTCTTCACTTCTTTAGCAAATCTACCATTTTTTTTTGAAACACCGCTTTTGTTATCCATCTCCCACACCAACTCTTGTTTTTTCTTCAACTCTGTATGAAAAATGAAAGGTCTTAAGGCACTTGGGGCTTTCAAAATTAGCCTCTCTTGTCTGTACTGTAAGGACAGTTTTGGCATGTGAGGTAGCCAATGGAGCAAGTAATGTTTCTTTATTATTTTAAAATTTCCCCATATATGTGTTAGATGGGAAAGTTGTAGATCTTTAATGTGTCTACCGATCTTATCTGTAGGTTAAACAAGCTTTTAACAAGAGTGCAAGTCAGATCCTTCTCAAAATTTTTCAGTTCTCAAAAATGTTACCATTCATTGAGGACAGAATGTAAAGTTCTTTGGTATTATTCCAAGTTCAGCTTTATAACTTTCTAACATTTATAGTACAACAAAGTAAAAATTCCATTTGAAAGTTAAATGGGGCAGATCTTAGGGACATTTAACTACTTTTACATAGGATAAGATAGTTAAGGTTTATTTATTTGTATCCAGAGTTACTATCAAGGCAGTATGTTTCTCAAGTAAGTTAAATACCCTCATACATTCAACACACTCTTCATTGGCTGAGAACACCTTTTGTTTCTTGGATAGGAATATGGTAAACAACAATTTCTTCATATAGCTGCCTAATTTATCCCAGAAAAAGCTCAGCTGTTATATCCTACAACCTGTATGATTTTTCTCTAGCTCTGACACTGCTTTCTGGCTTCCACCAGGCTGCTCGAAGGCCAAGGCTAGCAAAGAAGAGGAAGAAGAAGCAAGCAACTAGAAGACTAACAGTAAAAACAAACTGTGTACACACAGATACTTAGTAAAGGTTTGCTGAAGAATAATAAAGAAGCATCTTTAGTAAAATACCAGTCTATTAGTACAGCCTCTTATGCTATAACTTAAGGCAAGTTATTTAACCTCCTGCTGTTTCTTCATCTTTGAAAGAGTGGCTACCTCATAGAGTTTATGAGGCCATTAAATGAGTTAATATATTTAAAGAGCTTAAAATAGTGCCTGGTCCATTTATTATTATTATCAGGCGAAAAACCAGTTTGGTTGAGTCAGCATCCTGAAGCTCACTTAGCCCTGGACTCAAGACATGAAAATAGAAGAGTTTCTCTTTAGTGGCTCTTATTTCCCTTTTATGTACCTGCTGCATGACATCTTCCATGCTAAAGTCTCTCTCTGTCCCCCATGCTTCTCCCCATTAAATATTGAGCTCATGAAAGAAACTGACAAATGACTGCTAAGTCCCACCTTTCTTGGTTTATAATTCAGTAAAGAACAGCTTTAGGAGATTAGGTTAAACATGGCGGCATGAGAGACGTTCCAAGATTTCTTCCCTTGAAACAACAATAAGCTGAACACCTAAAACTCAACAAAAACACCCAAACTGCACACCAGCACATCGCAGTGTGGTATCTGCGCATAAGAGCTACCACAGATCAGAACTCTGGGTGTCGGGTGTCGGGCAGTGGACTGGGAAAAACAAAGAAGCTGACTTTCACAGCTGCTGGAGATCCCTGTAGGAGGACGGGGAGGGGAGAAGGAGTGGTGACTTCCCCGAACAGCCCTGCCTGAGAGTGCTGTGAGCTTCATTCGGCCAGCGGCAGTGCCCAATCATTAGGGCAGAAGACAGAGAAACAGGGATGGTAGAAAAGTGGGGACAGCAGAACCGCAGCCTCCAACCCCCAACCCAAAGGGCACGTCCTCTGAGATGGAACGCTGTGGAGCCCCAGGGGAATCTGAGCAAACGCTACCGAAACTGTCACTAACACCGACAAGAACTGAGACTAAGGGTAGCAAATATGATTAAACATCTATAAGGAAAAAAAAGACATTATTAACACTTTATATAAAGCAGAGATCCAAGAGACTTAGATGCCCCCTACTGGAAACCAAAAGAAAAACACTTTATTTGCAACAGGTTAGGGACCATTATATAATAAATCTTCTTTCTGGAAAAAAGAAAAGCAGAACACACTTCCATTAATGCCCAGGTGGAAAAATAGTCCATTAAACACTGTGAACAACCAAGGTGACAAGGCACCTCAGAAAGAAAGAGAAAAATCTCCAGAAAATAAACTTACAGACTCAAAAGTATGCTACTTAAATGACAGGAATTCAGGATGGTACTTCTGAAAAAACTCAGTGAGATCCGAAATGAATCATATCAATAATATTGAAAAAACAACTAGATGAGCAGAATGAGTTCTTTAGCAAGGAGACTGAAACACTCAAAAAGAACTGAATAAGCACTCTGGAGATAAAGAACACACTGCAAGAGTTGAAAAATGAAATAGCAAGCTTGGGAAATAAAGCTGACCAAATAGAGGAAATGACCAGTGATATCGAAGACAGAAATCTAGAAATAAATCAGAAGGAAGAAGAGAGAAACCAAAGAATGAAAAATAATGAAAGAGAAATATAAGGACTAGCTGATGCCATCAGGAGAGGAAACATAAGAATAATAGGCATTCTCAAAGTAGAGGAAAAGGAGCAGAGACTAGAAAGCATTTTCAGACAAATAATGGGCAAGAAGTTCCAAAATCTAAGGAATGAGCTGGAGCCTGGAATTCAAGAAGTCAACAGAACATCCAACTATCTCAACCCAAAAAGGTCTTCACCAAGACACATTGTATTAAAATGATCAAAAATCAATGACAAAGACAGAATTCTCAGGGCAGCCAGGGAAAAGAAGACGGTAAACAGAAAGAAAACCCATTAGATTATTGTTGGACTTCTCAGTGCAAACCTTACAAGCCAGAAAGGAGTGGAATCAAATATTCAAACTATTAAATGAAAGGAACTACCAGTCAAGAATAATGTATCCAGCTAAGTTCTCCTTTAGATACGAAGGAGAAATAAAGATCTTTCCAGACATACAAAAACTGAGGGAATTCTCCACTACGAGGCCTGCACTACGGGAAATTCTGAAAGAGGTTAGCTCACTTAAAACAAAATGACCAAAAAAAAAAATGCATAATTAGGAGTAGCAGGCTGATAAAAGCAGAGGAGTGCAACCCTTACTAATAACAGGGGATTATAAGCTTAAATCATAAGAAGAGAATTGCTATAGCAAGATAGTAATGAATGTTGAGCATACATAGGGACAGACTGAGACAACAATGACTGAAAAGGGGAAGATTCAAAGTTCCAAATTTGCAAAGGGGGATGGAGATAAGGTACACGCAGAAGAAAAGGGATGACTGTATGTATGTATGTATGTATGTATGTATGTGTTTATGTATGTGTATATGTGTGTGTGTGTGTGTATGTGTGTGTGTGTGTATATATCCTCCTTTTCATATTCATAATGGTAACCACAGGCCAAAGATTCAGAACCAAAGTATATAACATAAAACAAGAAGGACCAGAGGGGAAAACCCATGAAAGCCAATCAAAATAAAGAAAAAGAAACACAAGGACAAGGAAGCAATGGAAACATTGAGCTACCAGAAACCAAAAGATAAAATGGCTATAAGAAGATCTAATATTTCAATAATCACCCTAAATGTAAATGGACTGAACTCACCAATAAAAAGGCACGGAGTTGCAGATTGGATCAAAAAACAAAACCCAATCATATGCTGTCTCCAAGAGACATATCTCAGTTCTGAAGACAAATATAGACTCAAAGTGAAAGGGTGGAAAATGATATTTCAAGCAATGGCATTCAGAGAAAAGCGGGAGTAGCAGTACTAATATCAGACGAAATAGACTTCAAAATAAAAAAGGTAAAGAAAGATACTGAGGGACACTTCATAATGACAAAGCGAATCATGCATCAGGAAGACATAACACTTATTAACATCTATGCTCCCAGAGAGCCCCAAAATATGTAAAGCAATTACTAACAGAACTAAAGGGAGAAACAGACCAAAACACTATCATAGAAGGGGACCTAAATACCCCACTGTCAGATATGGACAGATCAACCAAATGGAAAACCAATAAAAAAAATAACATTCTTAAATGATACATCAGACCAACTGGACATAATTGATATTTACAGAGCCTTCCATCTCAAAACTAGTTATACATTCTTCTCTAGTGCACACAGAACATTCTCAAGAATCAACCACATACTGAGACACAGAGATAGCCTCAACAAATATAAGAGAGTTGAAATCATACCAACCGTATTCTCCGATCATAATGTTTTGAAACTAGAGGTCAACTGTAAAAAGAAAGCGAAAAGAACCACAAATAAAATTGAGATTAAACAACATACTACTGAAGAATAACAGAGATCAAGAGATACATAGAAACAAATGATAATGATAGTACAACATATCAAAACTTTTGGGACACAGCAAAAGTGGTCATAAGAGGAAAATTCATATCGTTACAGGCCTACCTCCAAAAACAAGAACAAGCCCAAATAAATAACCAAACACTTTACCTTAAAAAACTAGAAAAGAAAGAAGAAATGAAGCCTAATGTCAGCAGAAGGAAAGAAATAATCAAAATTAGAGCAGAAATAAATGAAATTGAAAACAAACAAAAAAAATAGAAAAAATAAATACAACAAAGAGCTGGTTCTTTGTGAAGTTTAATAAAATTGACAAACCCCTGGCTAGACTCACTAAAGAAAAAAGAGAAAGGACACAAATAAACAAAATCAGGGATGAAAGAGGGGAAATTACAACTAACATTGCAGAAATACAAAGGATCATACAAGAACACTATGAAAAAGTATATAACACCAAATTTAATAACCTAGAATAAATGGACCAGTACTTATAAAAATACAACCTTCCTAGATGGAATCAATAAGAACTAGAAAATCTAAATAGACTGATTAACAGTATGGAAATTGAAATGATCATTAAAAACCTATCAAAACGTAAAAGTCCAGGAACAGATGGCTTCACTAGTGAATTCTACCAAACATTCAAAGAAGATTTAATACCTATTTTCCTCAAACACTTCCAAAAAATTGAAGAGGAGGCAATACTTCTCAACTTATTTTATGAGGCCAATATTACCTTGATATCAAAACCTGATAAAGATAACACAAAAAAAGAAAACTACACACCAATTTCTCTCATGAACACAGATGCAAAAATCCTAAATAAGATACTAGAAAACCAAATACAGCAACATATTAAAAAGATTATACACCATGATCAAATGGGCTTCATCCTAGGGGCACAGGGATGGTTCAATATATGCAAATTGATTAATGTGATATACTACAAAAACAAATTAAAACATAAGAATCATATGATCATATTAATAGATGCAGAAAAAGCCTTCAACAAGATACATCACCCATTTATGATCAAAACACTTAACAAAATCGGTATAAGAAGGAAAGTAACTTAATATAATAAAGGCCATATATGACAAGCCCTCAGCCCACATTATATTTAATGGTGAAAAACTAAAAACCTTCCCTCTAAGATCAGGAACAAGGCAAGGCTGTCCACTATTGCCACTCTTGTCCAATATAACATTGGAGGTCCTAGAGAGTGAAATCAGACAAGAGAAAGATATAAAAGGCATCCAAATAGGAAATGAAGAAGTCAAACTGTCACTATTTACAGATGACATGATTCTCTATATAGAAAATCCTAAAGACTCCACAAGAACAGTACTAGAAACAGTAAGTAAATACAGTAAAGTCTCTGGATACAAAATCAACGTTCAAAAATCCATAGTGTTCCTATACTCTGATAATGAAGTGTCAAAAAAAGAAGTGGAAAAAATAATTCCTTTTGCAATTGCAACAACAACAACAACAAAATACCTAGGAATAAATCTAATGAAGCATGTGAAGGACCTATATAATGAAAACTACAAGACCCTATTAAAAGATATTGAAGAAGATACAAAGAAATGGAAAGATATTTCATGTTCTTGGACTGGAAGAATCAACAGCTAAAATGACCATATTACCTAAAGCATTATACAGATTTAATGCAATCCCCATCAAAATCCCACTGGTATTTTTTAAAGAAACAGAACAAAAAATCATCAGATTTGTATGGAAGCACACAAGACCCTGAATGGCCATCCTGAGAAATAAGAATGAAGCTGGAGGCATCACTCTGCCCAACTTCAAATTATACTACAAAGCGACAGTAACCAAAACGGCATGGTACTGGCAGAAAAACAGACGCATGGACCAGTGGAACAGAACTGAAAGTCCAGAAAGAAACCCATATTTACATGGGTGAATAATTTTAAACAAAAACGCCAAAAATATACAGTGGAGAAAGGAAAGCCTCTTCAATAAATGGTGCTGAGAAAACTAGAAAGTTACCTGCAAAAGAATAAAACTAGACTGTCTATCACCACATACCAAAATTAACTCAAAATGGATTAAGGACCTGAATATAAGACCTGAAACAATAAAATGCATAGAAGAAAACATAGGAACTAAACTCAAGGACCTTGGGCTTAAAGGGGATTTTATGAATTTGACCTCAAAGGCAAGGGAAGTAGGAGTGAAAATAAATAAATGGGACTATATCAAACTAAAAGCTTCTGCTCAGCAAAAGAAACCATCAACAAGGAAGAGACAACCATCTGAACGGGAAAATATATTTGCAAGCAAAACCACCAATAGGGGCCTAATATCCAAAATATACAAAGAACTCATACAACTCAATAACAACAAAAAAACAAACAATCCAATCAAAAAATGGGCAGAGGACCTGAACAGACATTTCTCCCTACGAAAAGATGCTCAACATTGCTAGCTATTAATGATATCATATATGTGGGATATAAATGCAAATCAAAATCACAATGAGATACCATCTCACACCTGTTAGAAAGGCTATAACAGGACAAGTAATAACAAATGTTGGAGAGGATGCAGAGCAATAGGAACCCTCATACACTGCTGGTGGGACTGTAAATTGGTATAGCTACTATGGAAAGTGGTATGGAGGTTCCCCCAAAACTAATAACTGACCTACCATATGATCCAGCAATCCCTCTACTGGGTATTTACCCCAAAGACTTGAAAACTCATATTCGAAAAGATATCTTCAGTGCCTATTATGTATAGGGCACTGTACAGTAATCTGGACAAAAC
Organism: Eidolon dupreanum; assembly: GCA_028627145.1. Taxonomy (NCBI): domain Eukaryota; kingdom Metazoa; phylum Chordata; class Mammalia; order Chiroptera; family Pteropodidae; genus Eidolon; species Eidolon dupreanum. The sequence continues at coordinate 133,445,263 of CM053507.1, read as the reverse complement.
AAAACAAGCCAACCAGTTCCGATCCCCGGGGGCTTCCTATCTGGGCAACTTGAGAGATGGCAAGATGTATGTTCTCCATGGGATTCATAGTCAAATTGCTATGAGAGCCCTGCAAAAAGAACGATTTCATTTCCTGGTGGGTGGCTTTCTTGCACCACAGCAGTATCAGGTCTCAACTTGACAGTGACCTGAGAAGAAGAAACATCTGACTCTCAAGAGCAAGCATGTGGTTTGAACATGTCTTAGGTGGTTCTGAAATGGACTGTACCTTCTTCAGGAAAAGACTTCATAAAAGGGATGGCAATAAAGCTGGGTTCGAAAGATAAAGCTGATTTTAAAAGGTACAGGAAGATGGGGTATAACAGGTTAAAGGCAATGATGGAAAAAAGCAAGGAGGAAGAAAGTGAGTTCCCTCTTGGGAGAACAGCAAATAATGCCAGGTGACTGAGATTAGAGAGTGTAGGGCCTTAAATGTCGTGGCAGGAACTAGAAATGTATTCTACATACCTGTGGTTTTCAAATTTTTTGCTTCTAGGAGCTGAGGGCTCCACTGAGGTCTTTTGGAATAACTAACCTCTGTGCTTCCTTCTCACCTGAGATTCAACCAGAAACTTCACTATGTTGTGTGTGTGTGTGTGTGTGTGTGTGTGTGTGTACATGCATGAATATCTGTCTATCTATCATCTAGCCATCTAGCCATCCATCCAACCATCCATCCACCCACTCACCCACCCACCCATCCACCCATCCACCCATCCACATGTATCTATATCTCACGTGATTTCTTTGAATAAAGGAGTCCAGTGCTTTAAAAAAAGTTTGAACCACTTCTGAAACTTCAACAAAACAAAACAAAAACAAAGAACAGCCAGGGTCCCACCCCAGACCAGCAGATTTACAATTTAATGAGCACCTGGGGTTGAGAACCACTATCACAGACCATGGAGAAGCTGAGGGCCTCAGTATGGTCTGGAGAGCAGCAGCATTACACAGACCTACTGAATCAGAACTTATGTTAAAAAAAAAAAATCTCAAGATGATTGGCATGTATATTAAAGGCTGGCAGGCACCAATGGAAGGTTCTAAGTAGGGATCACACAATGAAATCCCTGTGATATAGTAAGATCCATCATTTACTGATCATATCCTATGTGCCAGACAATGTGAACTTTTCATACTTCTCTGAGCCTCAGTTTTCTTATGTGAAGGGGTGTTATATTTATTTACCTTGTAGTGGTGTTATAAGAAATACATAAGTGGTGGGCTGAGTTCAAACCTAATATTGTGTTATTCAAAAGCTCATCTTTCCCACACAATGCTCTGACAGACACAATGCTCTGACAGAAAGGCTTAGCACAGACTGGAAGTGGGAGAAATGGAAGATAGAGAAGCACTAATAATAAACTAATTGTTGCCATCATTAGCTCTCCATCTTTCTGTTTAAGAGACAAGAACTGGTTAAGATTACAACCAAGTACCAATAAAAAGCAGATTTGAGTTTTTATGTTCTGAAGAAAACATGTAAGTCCTTATATCACATAAAAATGTAGCAACTTAGTTAACAATATTTACATAATAATATTTACTTAGTATTTAACAATATTTAATCTCTGGATAGGTTTATAGAGTACAAAGCACTTTCATATGCATTATCTTCTTTAACCTTCACAACAATGTGACATGGTATTATTATTCTCAAATGAGATATCTCAACTCACTTTTTCCCTCCTTAAACCCCTATTTAATCTCATAAACCTGGATTTCCTAATGCTTTAGAGTGGCTTTCATGAAAGAATCAGGCTTTGTGTTAAAAAAAGAAAATTCAGATTTTCAATGACAGGCACAGATTTCATCGCTTATCTTTCTTTCTTCCCTTCAGCCTATCAGCAAAGGTCAGAAGATAGATTTTTTTTTTTTTGGTCAAAGGGAGCAAGAACAGGGCAGGTAGCATCGGTCTATATTATCTGCCCACCAAGAAGGGATGGAAGATACCTAACTGAGCTCTGGGGGCTGTTGGCACAATGCTGCCCCATCTGGAGGTGAGTTTTTAAGAGACCAGCCACACAAACACTCTGGTGAAGAGAGAATGGGTAGCAACTAAAAGACTACGAAGTTACTTTCACCTTTTGGTGTATTCATAATATGTACTGAGTTATGCTCCCACTTCCACATTGCGCCAATATTTCTATAGGGCATCCTTAGGAGTCTACAAAATTCCTGATTCCATAGCTGTTAAGAATACATGTTTTTAAAATGGAAGCAAATGAAAAGATCTAGAAACATTTTGTTTCTTACATTGCTCACAGGGGTAGAGCTATGACAGCACTTTTATATTGCTTAGTTGTCTCAGAACAGTCCATTATGCCCTCGCTTTCATGTGAGACTTTGCAGTCTACCCTTGTAAAACATTTATAGGAGTGACTTCCAGCACTCATTTTGGTGATTTAATATTATACAAAGTTCATTAGTCATCAATTTTCTACAGAAGCTATTATTACCTTTCAGATTTCAGCCATTGTCTTCTGTTTGTAAACAAAACAAACAGATTTTACTGAAGATCTGCCATTTAAGAACCACCAATTTGTTGTATTCCATAATAATTCCTGTCAATGTAGGCCATCTTTGAGGGATTTAGTGGTTTCTGTTTTTGGCAGGGCTGCAATGGTGTAAATAACTTACATTGCCCATCCCCATCTACAGACTCTGCTAATACAGTAGCGTTGTTGGCTGCCAAGCAGATTTAATTTACCCACTTCTCAGTTTGCATTAACCTTTGAATAATAAAGCACAGCTGAGGCTGCTGTAAGAAACAAACCGAGGAATGAATAATTAAAAGTACCTTCTCAGCCTTGGAAAGACCAATCCTAACCATTAGGGGAGCTTTAATTGTGACTGAACTAAGCATTAAAAAGGCTAATTGTATTCTTTATAAACCGAAACAAATGCTAAGGACATACTGTGACTACAATATATGTAGTATGTGAGAAAGCAAAGCTCTGAAAGCACTCCGTAATTAGTTCGAGTGAAAACTGTAAGAGTAGTCTGATTCTAAAGAAAAAAATTACTGCTAAAGATGGGCACTCTTATTGTCTACATATAGAAAAAAAAATGCTACTACTAATAAAAAGCTATTATTCATTTGATGCAGGTGGACTTGCTGGAGTAGTATTTGAAGGGATAGAAATGTTAAAGCTAAAACAAAAGGTTGCGAATAGAATATATTACAGGAAAACCCTATCTTTGAATCTGTCAAGTGCTTATGCCAGCTGGGATTCTTCTTTGCTTCTGATAAATTTAATTTTCCTTTGGGAACCTGATCCAAATGTAACTGTTATATTTATGTGTTAAGATCACAAAATAGTCATTGCTATTTTACATATGTGCTAAAATGTGGTATCTAATATATTCAAATCAAAGAATACCGTTTATCCGAGTTGGAAACAATCATCTCCATTTCTAGATTTCCAGCAAAGGGCAGGACATCTCTCTAAATAAAAGGGGCAGTCTCCCCCATTACTGAGTTTAAATTATTTACATTTAATTTACCTTAAACTAGAAAGTTTTTTCTTATGCTTTATTTTATTTAATTTTGCTGAATTTAAGGTGTTTTCCTCTGCTTCTGTTCAAGAAAACATTGTCAGTGCCCTTATGATAATACCTTTTCAGGGACTGGAAAGTTATAGGGAGGTAGAAATCTTTTTCTCTGTTAAGCAATTTTATGGCTTTTAAAATGGCTTTTATTTTCCATTTTGATGCTTCTTTTGATTCTCTGACTCCTCTCTAATTTTTTGTATATCTAACTTAAAGATGATTTTCTGCATATAATAGGTAAAAGGATGACTAAATGAAAACAGAATTGGATTTGCTATTTTTGTAAAAACAGAAATACCACTTTTTTGTTCTTGTAGGTTATATTCTTAATATTTTCCTGTCTCACATCAGTTTTTGATGTAAGAAAACTAACTGCTGGCTTATATTGAACTTGTTTCCCGCTGAGACTGGAAATCCTACTTGTAGTCAGTCATCACTCATACAGTTGTTCTCGTGACTCATTTCTTTTGAACGCCACTATGCCTTTGCTATAACTGTCAGATTTTTGTTTAAATTTCCTTTGGGGTTCAGTCCACTGCCTTTTTCTCATTAGCCATTTTGTGACACTTGGTATCACTCTAACCCCAGCAACATAAATGATCCCTACCCCTGGTTTCCCACAGGCCATGACTTCTATCTCTGTTGAACACTTATCCCAGGTTATGTTGTCTCCAGCAGACCGGAGTCCCCTGGGAGGAGGCACTGTGTGCCTTATAATCTTAGCACCCTAGGCAACCGCAGTGGTGTCTGAAGCACTACAGATACTCAAAGAATGTTTTTCGATTCAGTGAATTCACAAAGAACTGACACTTGTACAACTGACAAAAAAGTGCTGAAGGCAGAACAGATATTGAATAAACATGTGATTAACTATTTTTGGAAGGGTGATATTTTTTAAAAATAAACTATTTCAAAAATTTTAGATTTATAGATACATTGCAAAGATAGTACACAGTTCTCATATACCCTACAGCCAGTTTCCCTTATTATTAACATCTTATATTAGTATGGTACATTTGTCATAATTAACAAGCCAATTTTGATCCATTATTATTATATTATTAGCTGAAGTCCATACCTTATTGAGATTTCCTTAGGTTTTACCTAATGTCTTTTTTCTGTTGGAGATTTCATCCATGATACCATATTATTTAGTTGTCATGTCTCCTTAGGCTCTGCTTTTTTAAAAAGGTAATTAAAACTTAAGTTGAGAAAGTGGGTGATATATATATGAAAACACTCTGGATTATCTTTGCAACTTTTCTGTAAATCTAAAGGTATTCTAAAATAAAAAGTTAATTAAAAAATTGATATTGAAAACAACAAAGATAATGGTTTTCTTGGGTTTCCTTTAAAAAAAATTGCTGTACGAATGTTCAGCTTGCACAACACATTTAAATTTTAAAGTATATGATTACTCGTTTCTTTACATAGAGGTTTTCCCAAAACATTGTCAAATGCTTTACATTAGCTACATCTTAGTTCTATAAGTGACACTGGTAATATGATAGTCCACACCAACAGTATTAGTAAAATATCAAAATTTTAGATTACTCATTTTGGGGGAGGAGAGGTGAGGTTATTTCAACTGAATCTGTTCTGATATACACTTAAGTTAGTGTCAAACTCAGTTTCCTGACTTTGTTCCCTAGACCTTCAACTCCTCCATGGTATATCAATTATTTATAATTTCGCATAGCTCAGTGAAAATGGATATACAGTAAAAGAAAAGTTAGCTGGATAATGATTCATTTAGGAATTCAAAATACCTTCCCAAACTCATCTCCCCTTTATCTAAAGACTACAAGAGGGTTGTGTCATTCAAGATTTTGTTTGAAGCAAATATGTCAATTGAATACTCAAGAGATATGATATAAAAATTCTAGAAATAGTTAAGATTTGGCCAATTGTCAGTTATAATTTCTGTAGGCTGTCACACTCCAAATTGTAAAGCTTCTGCTCCCTTTTTCCCCCATAAAGACTGTGGTGGGTCAGAATATAGAATCTACAAACTGTCATTTACTATCTCAGTTTAAAACACATGGAGTTACTAAAACATCTCCATCAAATTGGATTTACATTTAATTGCTTTAATGTACCATGATTTCTTCTTAAAAAAGGTATTTGCTCATACAGTTGAAGAAATGCTCAAAATATGTTAAATAAAAAGGAAAATGATGTAAAATGAAATTAACTTATTTGTCCATTTATTCACATACTCAACAAATATATTCTAAACTCTTGTGTTGGGCACTGTTCTAGGTAATGCAAATTTAGTACTGAACAAATACAAACTCCCTAATTTCATGAAAGGTATATCTTAGTAAGGGGAAGATGGAAGTAACCAAATAAAAGTAAATATATAATTTGTCTGATGGTGAGAAATAATGGTGAACAATAAAACGAGGTTGGTGAAGGTAGTGCTTCCAAATTATTAAAAAATCAAAACAAAACTTAAAACACATATGTGGAACATTTAGTTATTACTTTGTGAAATTTACCTACTTCTGTAAGTTGCATTATAATACTGTGACCTACAATATCATTTATTTGTATCTTAATAGTTGGTTAAGGATTTGCTAAATATCAAGAGAAACTCCATTCTAATTCATCTAAAAGTTCTATTTTATGCTAACAACAAGCTATAAATGCAGATACACTGTTCAAGAACCCAAGCACGTTAAATATTCACAATGTAATTTTTAAAATTGTAATTTTAATGATTCTATCTCTTAAATTATGCAGAATAATATTAAAATAATGATAGAGAATGTTTTTAATAAAAGAAACAATAAGGAATTTAACTCAAACTTCCAGAGTTACATCAACACTACAATTAGAAATACTAAACTCTGGGACTCATCAGTTTATATCAGAACATTCTAATTTGATTATTCCTGTAACTTTATATATGAGTAGCAGCAACTCATATGACAGCTTTTAAAATACATGGGACAGAAGTATCAAAAAAAGTTATTAAACACTGAACACAGTAGCATGGAAAACCAAACCATTTAGATTCATTAAATATAAATCGTGGGTCAGTATCTTTTGTGGTGTTCTATGGCCAATTTCATAAATCTTATGGTATCTAGCATAAAAATTATATTCAATATGTATGCTCTCAGAAGTACTATCAGTGCTAAGAAAATACCTAGGATGTCAAAATACCAACAGTATTTTTTTAAGTTTCAAAAACAACAGCAACAACAAAAACCTCAAAGACAGGTGATAATCTCACTGTATAGCAGACAGAAAGGCAAACCAATTCTGATAAAAGTATGTTGGATAAAGGAACAAAAATCCACTTTACAAAGCAAACTGGTTTGCTGGGTTATTTAGAAATGCAGAAAAGAATATGAAAAGGGAAAAAAGAAGGTAAGCTTCAAACACTATAAGATATGTTATAACTCATATAGTGAATGGTAAACCTTGGGTATTCCATGCTGTGCTTAGGTTGGTAGTAGTCCATCTCCAAAGCCCATTAAGTTACCACACATTGACTCCTCTAATCTTAAATTTAGAATCTTATTCAGAAGGTAAATGACAGATCAATTCCCGCTTTTAACTCCTGTGATAATGAGTATTCACAAGTTCACCCTTAATGCTTGGCTTGCCAACTCAGTGAACTTGTATGGTAATTACGGTAAGTAGCAGTAGAGAAGAGGGGTTTATATTTCAGTAGCTACAGTATTATCACATATTAGTATATTTCTCTTAGAATAAACAGATATAAATGTATTCTTCCTTTTACTAGAACAGTTTCAATGCCGAGAAAAAAATTAAAGACCTGCTAATATGTTACATTGTATACATGGCTCACATGCATTTCAGAGAGTCTGCATATCTCACTGAGAAATTCAGCACCAAAAAATTGAGACCTGTTTCCCTTTAATGGTTAAACATGCTTAAAAAATAAACTTTTGAAAAAGCTCAAGGTCATATTGATTTATTGATTAGAATTTTAAGAAATGCATTTTAATCAATTTAACTATGCTACATATTGATAATAAAGCTATAAATACAGACCAAGAGAAATACATAAAGGAAGAACTGAAAAGAGAATGAGAATGAGATACTCTTCCTAAAAATGTTGCTAAATGTTGCTAAAATGATTTCAGAGATAGAAGCTGTGAGAGATGCTTATATCCAGAGAGTATGAATAGTGAAACCAAACACATACCAAGAACAGAAACATTTAGATCAGACCTTGGTAGGTTTGGCCTTTCTGACACTATAACAGAAATTTCAGGAGGGTTTGAAGAGCATCAGTTCTCTGGGCAAAGCAGTGATGAGTAGGCTAAAAACATGCCTACCCCTGATGATAAAGCAAAGGCAAAGAAACAAAGATAATTATTACAGGGTTACTGCTAAGAAGGAATAACCCTTATGGAAAGGCGAGATCAGTGGCTAATATGAACCAGAAAGAGGCTAAACAGAGGAAATAACATTGAGTAGAGTACCAAAGCTCAATCTACAAAATGGCTGATCACTAAGAAGATGACAGAGAATATCCAAAGAATGCATACACTGGGTAGTGTTAGAGAAGTTTTAAGTGTTTTACTCCCCTTCTCTCAAATCCTTGTCAGCATTTGTGAACATTAAAATTCCATGTTTCTCTACGCGGACGTAACAATGGCTGATTTAAAAGCTATCTGTTATCAGTGGTAGGATAATTAACAACATTAATTGGAATTTTAGGCATTAAATTGAGAAATAAAAAATGGTAAAATAATGTTTTGCCCACCAGATAAATTTATGGGTCTTTGGAAGTTTAACCACCTGTTCTTAGGCAACATTCAAGTACAAATGTATTTGTATAATAAAGGTCATTTGATTTTTTGTTTCCCATTTATTCATTGATTAATTCAAAGTAATTGTAACCATATGTATGAGGTAAAGAAAATAAATGCATACATTGCCTTAAGAAAGGAGGAAAAGAGTCTTTTCTGGGCACTAGAGGAAAAGTTAGAGAACTCAGAAAAATTTCCAAGGAATTTTCACAGGATTACTAAAGGTAAGATTCTTTCCAAACTTTAAAACTTTGAGAACTGTTTCCTTATTACAACTCAATACACTGGAAAACGACTAATTTTATTAACCTCACAGGTCCAAGACAGTTGATGTAATTTAGTTTTTCAGAAGGCTGAACTCTCACCAATAAAGGTAGGGATATAGTATGGATCACAAAGCCTAGTTGTGTCCTAGCTTTAGTTCCACTGTAAAGACAAAAAATGTCTTTCTAAAACCAAATAGGGTACCTTAATTCATTCATTAAAAGAAAATGCAGATGTTAGGTCCTGGCAATATGATGCTAAGACACAGCTGCTCCTCTCAAGAACTTTACCATCTACTGAAGTAAATGGTAAAACAAACAAACACAAACCCCAGCTAAGGCGCAATTACAATGCACTACACTGTTACCTGTAATAGGAATAAGCACAGAGTGCTTATGGAAGCAGAGAAGAAAGGCCCCTCAACCCAATCATGAGAGATGAGATAAGGAAGATTCGAGGAAGTTATTCAGGGGAGGGAAAGGTGGAAGATGGGGTGGGGAGAGAAGAATCGCAGTCAGGGGAAGAGCACAGGCAAAGCTCAAGAGGCAACAGACAAAAGGATATTTCTCAGAAAACCAAGCACTGTGTAATGCTGCAGTAAAGGGTGAAGCTGAAAAGATAAGCAGAGACAGACTGAGAAAGCATTTTTAATGCAGTGCTAAGGTGGACTTACATTGAGGGCAATGGAACCACTGACAGGTTTTAGAAAGAGAAGTAAACATGAACATATTTTCATTTTAGAAAGATCACTCTGACAGCAGTGAGGAAAGGTCTGAAATTGGAAACCTGAGATGAAGTAATCAAGGTATTAGATGATGTCGTAATGACAGTGCCTTGGAAAGAAGTCAATGAATTTCAGAGCTGCGACACAAAAGCAGCATGATGAAATTGAAGGGCCTGTAGCAGGTCCAAGTGCAGATGCCCAGAAGTATGAAATTCAGGTGAAAGAGCTATAATGTTATGTAGATTTGTGACACAAAAGTACACAGTGGGTGTTTAGAGCTCCAGGAGTGGACTAGATTAACAGAGAACCAGCAGCGTTAAAGGAGAGAAGTTAGCAGGGAGTTCTCATGAGAAACACTCAGTGACATTTAAAAGTATGCGCATAAGATGAGAATAAGAAAGAACAATTAGAGGAGAGGAAATTCAGGAGTATGATATCACAGAAACTAAGAGAGAAGAGAGCACTTCTAGGGGAAAAAAAGAGGTCAACAGTATAATATATTGCAGAGTGTTGAGGAAAAATAACATTGAGAATGTTCCATCAGTTTCAGCAAAAGATCAGTGTTAGTGACTTTGAGAAAAGCAGTTTAAGTGAAATGGTTGGCATTGGTTGTGGGCTAAGAAACACAAAAGAGATAAAAGGAGAGACAAGTGTTTCTCTTTCTGGATGTCTGGATGTAAAGGGGCAGAGAAGAATGCAGGCTGAGGAGGGGGCAAGAGGGGTGGAATACAAAGTACAGGAAGGAGGGAGTCAAGCAGCGGGAAACATCAATACATCTTCTGTGAAAGGAATGAAGGAGGACAGAGGAAGATAGGAGACTGTAGTTGGTACAACACAATGTTAATAATCACACATGTGGAAACAGTACAGTTGAAACCTAAACTGTCACCCTGGTTGTGTGACCATGTGTAAATCCAGACTTTTCTGGTCTTTAGTTTTCTCTTATGAAGATAAGGATAGTGTGTTAGATACCCTCTAAAGTCCCCTTCAGCAACAAAGTCTATTATTATAATCATGTTATAATCTCATGAGGTATTTTTGTGATAGAAGGCTATAAAAATGTTATTAAAATGTATAGAAATGTACTTACTTATGTCTGGTATTGCACAGTCCCTTTGGTGAAGAGCACTTTGAACCAAATTTTCATTTTAAAGTGAGAATTAGAATCACTGTGTGGCTCGGGCATGTAATAGAAATGTTCACTCTGGTCTAGTTTGCCCAATGTTAAAAACTGAAGACAGGTTGGTACTTCTTTTGACCCCTGGGGATAATATTATTCAAAACTGATTCTGAATAAAGCTACTGAAACATTCAGAAAAAGTAATGTTCTTTCTATAAAAGCATTTCAATAAATTTAAGTAAGATTTTTCCTCCATACTGGTTTTTCATTTCAACACAGCAAAAGTTTTCTTCTTGCCCAAGTAATTTATATTGAAAGATAGTTATCAAATTATTTTTAAAATTGGTGTTACAAATGAGCTTCCTTAGTAAATGACAAATTTTTAATCTAATCTGGGAGTCCAATAATTATTGTAACTTTGAAGCAGTGAATCATAAACATTATTTTGAGATATTTGCAGTAACAGTAATGTGATTTCTATATGTGTCAACGAAAACTTTCCTGAACTGTTTGCACCCAGCAGGCCAAATGGTGGCGAGAGTATAGAGAATGGTGCCTGGAAGTACCCTGTATTTCTGTCATCCCATGTCAGGGGCTGAAACTCAGTCACATGGACCACTAAGAGCTAGAAAAAAAAGTTCACCAGCCCTTACGCTGATGTCTCTCCAGTTTGTTTTGTTTTGGTGGGGGGTGGGGTGGTAGCTGAAGCTCATTCTCTAGTAGATTCCTCAGCAAGGGCATGCGAACAATATTTAGATTCTTGGAGTGTTCATTATTATTTTTCTGTGGTAGTAACACTTGAAGATAAACTTGCCTGGATAGGAAATCGGTAGATCGTGTTTTCCTTCCTTGAGTATCTTAAATATGCTGCTCCACAGAGTTTTCTTCAATCACCTAATTTTTGAGTCTTTTCTAATTACGATTTATGTTTTCCTTCCTATCCTTCATCATTAAAAAGTTATTCTGTTCCTGTTTTAAGATAAGAGTTTATAGTTTTCATCTATTTATACACTTTTTTGGGGATGTTTTCATTGTAGGGACATTATATTTGCTTCTTTTTTCTTATAAAAACTTTAATTTTATTTTGTTTTTTAAAATTTTAATGAAATTTGTTTCCCTATACTTTGAAAGGGAAGCCTGGATAGTTTCTCCAACTCCATGACCTCAGAACTTTTCTTCCGTTGTTTTCACAAAGTGATTTTTAAAAGTGGCCTCCTACTTTACGAGACTGCCTCTGTTATCATCTGCTTTTTATCTGAATATTTTCTCTTTTCCCATATTGTCCTGCCTTGTTCAGTTTGGATTCTACTTCAAAAGCAGCTTTCCTCAGTGAGAGGATTTGTTTTGTAAGGGAACTTTGGTTTGTTTGCTTCAAGAGTTTATAAGGCCCAGATTGCTCCAGCACCATCAAACTGAATCACTTCCTAGTCCCCCTTTTATTCACCTATGAATTAGATCCCCTCAAAATGTAAAAGGGGTCAAATATTTGGGGACAAAAAGAAATCTAACTCTGGGTGGTGAACACACGATTCAATACATATATGACTTACTGCTAAAATGATACACTTCAAACTTATCTGATTTTGTTAATCAATGTCACCCCAATAAATTTTAATAAAAAAATGCTTAATAAGAAAAATGTCCATATAGTCTTGGCATTTGCTCTCTGATTGGCTTCTTGTGCTTTCCAGTGAGGACCTGCTAGTAATTTGAGGGAATTCCTCTTCTCAGGGCTTTATCAGATTCAGATAACTGATTTCTTTCCCTCTACTTCCTTTTGCACATAGTTATTAATCCTACATGAACCCACAGTTATTGGCATATGTCCTTATCTGCTAGTATTTGGGGGTTTGTGGGGATATCCGGTTTTGATGTAGTTGCTATCTACAGGTTTTTGATTTTGATATCCTAGCTGCTGTTTTTATAGAGAGGTTAAAGATCAATGCCACTGCCTGCCACCATCTTTCAGGAATCTTCTTCATAAAGTTTGTATTTTTTAATTTAAACTAACTATATTGCTCAAGGTCTATACTTCAGAATACTATAAATTGGAGCTATTAGTCATTCTAACAAAAGGTAGTAAAATACCAGTGACTTTCGAATGGTGGTTCTTGGAACCATGGGAGATTTATGTATAAACGTGTGTATCTCTCTGTGTACGTGCACTTGTTTTCCTTTCTTCACCCCACTTTAAATGACGGGGATCTACTATAAATACTGTAGAAATTGTACTTCCATTAAACATTTTGTTTGAGGAAAGGATTATGTAGTTAAAATTGTCTGAACATCATTATTAAGGGGTCACCTTTTAAAATCAGTGTTTAAAACCAAAGTGACATAACTTTCATGAAATAGATTTAGTATTCAGAGAGATAATTAGAGCCAAGAACTCTAACTGCAGTTCAAGGAAAAAAATGTATTTTTATAAAAATAATCTCATGTTTTTCAAAGGCTTAAGGAGAAAATATGCATTTATAGTCATACATACAATAACGTTTTGGTCAACAATGAACCACATATAATGGTGGTCCCGTAAGATCATAATAGAGCTGAAAAATTCCTATTGCCTAGTGATGTAGCCATCATAGTGTCATAGTGCAATGCATTACTCATGTGTTTGTGGTGATGCTGGTGTAAAGAAACTTACTGTGCTGCCAGTCATATAAAAGCACTGCACATATAACTATGTACATTACCAAATACTTGATAATGATAATAAATGTTACTGGTTTATGTATTTACTATACTATACTTATAATTATTATGTTGGAGTACAGTCTTTCTACTTATTAAAAAAAGTTGGCTGTATATATACAATGGAATATTACTCAGCCATAAGAAGAGATGAAATACTGTCATTTGCAACATAGATGGACCTCGAGATAATCATGCTAAGCAAAATAAACCCGACAGAAAAAGTTGAAAATCACATATCACTTATGTGTGGGATATAAACCTAAAAGCAACAAATGAACAGGACAAACAAAGAGAGACTCATGGACATGGACAACAGACTAATGGTTACCAGAGGGCAGAAGGGAGGGGGGAGGTAGATGGGGTAAAGGGGGTCAAATATGTGGTAACAGAAAGAAATCTATTATGGGAGGTAAACACACAATGTAAATATATATGCCTTACTGTTAAAATGTACAGCTGAAACTTATCAGATTTTGTTAAGCAATGTCACCATAAAAATACATTAAAAAATTTTTAAAAAATAACTATAAGGAAAAAAAAGAGCTGGCTATACAACAGTATGCCATGTTTACCATGTCTCTTGATTGCATCATTTTCTCTTGCTTGATTTAATCTCATGGTGTTTGTACAGTGACATGCTGTACAGGCTTGTAGCCTAGAAGCAATAGGTCATACACCATACAGCCTGGGTATACAGTAGGCTACAGCACCTAGGTTTGGTAAGTACACTCCATGACGTTCACACAGTGATGAAATCGCCTAAGGAGACATTTCTTGGTACGTCGCATTGTCATTAAGCAGTACGTGACTGTATTTTATTCCTTTACATTTCTGTTAATAGTTTTTAACTAGTTTTATTCTTCTCCCACTTCCAATCTGCAGCCAAAATATCAACTACAGTGTTAAATGTGGTTAAATTTTCCAACTATCTACTTAGAACAAACGTGAAAGTTTAAAGTTACACATGCTTAATCTCAGAAATGATCAACCAAATTATTCTTCCACTTTGTTTTATCTATTTAGAATTTCAATTTCCCTTAGAGACGTTACAGATGAGATGTTTAAAAAATAACTTTAGAAAAAATGAAAACCCCTTAAATGTCAGTGTTTGTGGAGGAAAACACAATTCCCAGGTCAGCCGAACATGCTATAGTATACCACATACCCACAAGTCAGGCCTCATGACCTGTCGGTCAGTCCTCATGGACCTGTCTGAAAGAGATAAGGATCTGTAACCTTTGTGTAAGCAGAGATATTTCATTTCCTTAGACGGGGAGTTTCTCAGGAACCAAGGAGGGCAGTACTGTATCGGAATTCTGGCAAAACAGAAAAGGAAAGGGTGGGGCATGGCAACAGTAACTCTTTTAAAGATCTACAAGGCCCAATTTTAAGATATTAGTGGATTCTAATCTATTAGTGGGTACCTCCATATTTGATTGTTGGTAAACATGGTCTTCCTAGGAAACCACTTATTACTGTAATGATCTTAAATTTTTCAACCTGCTTGACAGATACTCGTTTCTTTTACTTGAAGGTTCAAATGAGTACTACAAACAAGGCATTATAAACCTTTATGCAGAAACTTGCCAGAAGGTTTATGTATATAGAAAAGTTGTGAAAATGAAGGAAAAGAAACTTTGTGTTTATTTCAGCAGAGAACTTCAAGTTAAAAAAAACTACATGTATTGACAATAGATTTTATTTTTTCAATGGGCAGAATCCACTGAAAAATGAAGTGAATGAATCAATGTAACATTCTCTTAGAAATTGTCTAATATTAGAAATATCATGTATAATATTAAGGATAAGTCAAACCTGACATATGTGTTATAAAATATAGCTCTTCTGCCAGTGAATTGCATGTCAATTTGACAGGTTCAACTCTACTTTATTACTGAGGTACTTGATCATCCTAAGAACACACAGAAGATGTTACTGGGTAGAATGGAACATCACAACCCAAGATGAAAATGTCACAGATGTCCACTGGTATGACTATAAAGGTAAAAGCACAATGTGAACAAGAAAATATATTTTACTAGTGCCTTCTGTAATTTCAATATATCTATTTCTTTCTTTCTATTAGCTGCAGCTGTTTCTTTCAGGTAAGTTAAGTATCCCTAATAAGCTTAAAAATAATAATATTCATCCTTCACTTATCTTCTCTCTGAGGTAGCACAGAATGTTAGAACTCAAAGTGATTTTGGTGATTATCTAACTCAAGTCCCTCATTTTACTACTGTAGCAATATAGATCCATTGAGGTTTATTTAAAAATAAACACAACATTTAATGTATGCCCACAATATACCAGGCATCACTACACACACACACGCGCGCGCACGTTCTAATTGCCCTGTGAGATGGAGCTCCTCATGCTCAATTTCATGATGAGGAAATCAAGAGACACATGACTTGATCTAGAGCACATATGCCGTTGATTTGAGAGACAAGATTTAAATCTTCAGAGTCCAAGTGTGTGATTTTTTTCTCAGTTGTTTGGTGTGGCTCCCCACTCCTCTCCATCCCCTCAATTTCACACCTAATATTAAGTGACTTGTCCACAGTTATGCAACTAGAGCAATGAATTTGAATCCAGGTCTTTTGACATCAGAGAGTTAGTATATTTCTTCTCTTTTTCATTGCATTTCCATTACTGGGTAGCTAAGTACCTCTCTCGACTAAGCAGACTTTAATGACTATTTTCTAATAACTGCTATGAGTAATGTACTATGGTAGATGCTCAATGTAGTATAACCATTCCCAAACTAAATGTATCAGAATGTGTCATGCTCTCATTTTACTTTACGATCATCACTTTCCCATTTCCTCAATGAGTCTGATTTAATGTCTTTTTGTTTGTTTTTGGTATTATGCCAGACAATTATGGATAATATTGGAAAAGTATAGGATACAGTCTCTTTTGCCCTTGAGTACTTATAATCGGAGTACTTTGCCTCGAGTACCTATTGGTTGGAAAATACTTCAAGTAGAGAAAAAACAATTGCTAAATTTTATACTATCAACTAGAAGTCCAGGGAAAACAGTAGTAAAGACTTAAATAAAAATGGCAAATGACATGCGGTACTGACAGGAAAGACTGGGGAAAGGCTGAAGACATGGCTTGAAAACAGACTGTTGGTAAGGAGCAAAATCCAGAATGTTCCCATGAGTAAGGAGACTCTGGATATCAGGGTAACATGACCATAATTTATGGAGTCATCGTAGGTTGCTGAAAATAAAACTAACAGCTACTAATCTATTTACTCTGTTCCTATGCTGCACTAAACCCTTTACTGTATTCCACATTAATCTTGATTGCAACTCTATGAAGTAAGGATTATTAAGTCCACTTTCAGTTGGTGTAGCTAAGTCTAGCTACATCAGGCAACTTGCCCAAAATTAGAGCGGAAGTAAGTGGAGGATTTGTCTTCTATACCATGTCAGCTGGATTCCAAAAACCACACCATTTCTGGCAGCTGTTTCTCAGTTAAAACTGATAAAACAAAACAAAACAAAAACTTAACTAAAGCACAAATAGTAGGCCTTTAACTTATTTTCAAACATAACCACAGAGAGAAAAACACACTTAAAAGATCAAAAGCCAAGAAAACTTTTAAGCCTGAGGTTTCTCTTGCAACCAAATTTAAAAATATATAAACACATGTAATAAACTATATTATAGGACTAATATTGACTTTGAAATCTCAATGGAGCACACATTTCATATTTAACACAACACTTACATATTCCTTGTGGCCAACTTTACTTTTTGAATATCTAATGTTTTTTCAGGGAAAAACTGCTTTGAAGCTTTTTATCTCAGACTTCTCCATAATGAGATCTTATTTAAATTACCAAGAAAAATAACTGCTGTTTTGCATTCATTTTGCAAACACGTCACTGTATACTCTATGAAGCTTCTCCCATTGTAAAGGAGCTGGCAAATAATAAATATGTTGTTATAAGAGAAATAAAGAAACAAGATTCAGAGATTAACTGTTATTTTGAAACAGGACAAAATATTTTGGGAAGAGCTTACTATAATGCAAAGAATAACCAATCCAAAGTTTTCATTACGGACTGCCACAAAGGCAGGGATCATCAAGACTTTGTTACACAGGGCACTCACTACACTGTATAAAATGAGCTGTGAGCTAATTGGACACTTTATGGGCCAATGTTTTCCACAAATCATTTATATGTATACTTGCTTATTTAAGTACTAACTGCAGTATCCTTCCTTTAAAGTTTTCTTTAATTTTTTTAAAAAAGCAAAATACCTAAACTTGAGCTTTTTTTAAAAAAAAAAAAAAACCTAGTTTAGCCTCAATTAAAAATCATGAAATTAAAAATCATAGAATTATTGGCTTTGATGTACTAGTTATATTTTTTCCCAATATAAATTAAAATTAATACATATAATTATAAATTTTAAAAATATTTATTCTGTGCCACCAGTAATCATTCTGCAAGCACCATACTTTAGGAGACACCTTTATATGTGATCTCCTAATAAAAGAACAGTTAAAAATATTCCTTTTTAACTGGGTAGACTGTTATGAGTACTTACCCAACTCTAAAGAATGTGTGCTTATACTCATAAATGCATACTGTTGCTCTGAAAGTAGAAACTTAGTCAAATCAGAAATTTTTGTAAAAAATGAGGCATACTATCAGTTACAATTAAACAAATACATTTTTCCTTTGATAGATACTGTTTAGGAGGGCTTCAGTACGCAGTCAGTTAAAATGGCTTAAATAATTCTTTAAATATATGATAATTGTCATTAGTTAAGGAAAAAAGCCAGTTGTGTTTAAGTGGGGAAGCTGAAGGGTGAGTGGGACTTAGAGAGGCAAAGGACTGAGAGAGCTCCACAGGCCTGGCCTGCCTGGTGAGCGGCAAAAGTGAAGGTAGAAGTTAGCAGATTCCTTCTGCCCACATGTCCTGCTCTGGCTATGGGATTTCCAGTTCGGAAATCTGCATAACCACTGGTAGTCTCTGAGAAGCCAGAGAGTCAGCCACTTTCATCTTAAAGTCTGGTAATGAATTTGTCAGGTATCCCTAATAAGCGATAGCTAATGGGTCCTTTTTGTGTACAGTTACAATTTCGCCAGTTCTAAAATTATTTTGTGACAATAGATATTCTAGAAATTCATGACTTCTGGGGGTTTTAATATGTGATGAACTATACAATATCTAATTTGATTCAAATCGCCTATTGTAGGGGCTAGTAGAGCTACCTGGGCTCTGGAATCATACAGATCTGAGTTCTAGCTTAGCTTTGCCATGGATTAGCTGTGTGACTTGAGAAAACTCTTTAAGCAATTCTGTTGCAGTTACTTTGATGGGTATAATATTATTTATATTATAGGATTGTTGGGAGGATTAAATGATATGACATGTAGAAGTAATAGTTGAATCATAAAAACAATATATAGAAATAATAGTATTATTTTTAAGTCAATAAATGTAAGCTACCAGTTACATGAAGTGGATTTGGATGAGACACAAATTAAGATGAAAATTTGAGTGTCAATGAAAGTTCAAGTTACTTACACTTCATACTTGCTTTCAGAGGATGTTAAGTAAATGATTTTCTAAGATACAGATATGTAGCTATAGTCTTAGAGTCTATATTGCTACTTGTATTATTTGTATTTAAGACTTCAAATACATTTAGAAAATACTTGATAATTAACAAAGCATTTTCTCACATATTTTCTCATTTGACTGTCACCACAAACCCTAAGAAGTAAGCAGAACAAGTATCGATCACATTTTGTATATGAGAAAACTGAAGTTCAAAAAGGTTATTTATCCCACAATTAGAGTAACTGGAGAAGTACTTTCTCAATACATCAACTCAGCTTCTCATAATTTTTTTTTTGTTTTACACTTTAAGATCAAGAAATGGATATTACATAATTAAATTTTGATTTAAGGTTATTATTAATTTGTCTTGCTCTGAATTTAAGTAGAATTTACAGAGTATTTTATAGCACAATAACATAAAATTTCTAAATGAATTCTTTGAGTATAGCTATATATCTGTGTCTATATCTATATCTCCATCCTTATTAGATTTTAGAATAGCATCTTGTTTAGAAGGCCCTAAAAGTAAAAGTAAAAATTTATAGTTTCAATAAGTTGATGCTATTCAGATGCTAAATAGATGTCCTTTCTAGATTGGCTTACTGTTCTACAATGGAATTTTTCCAGGTCACAACTACTACATGACAGTGTAACTTAAGTGTTTTCACTAAAGATATTGCTTTTATTTTGTCATTTTGAAATAAATTTTGCATACTTTTAAATAAGAGAGTAAATCTACCATAAATGATACAAAACACTGACAAAACTGTTGACTCTAAAGGTCAGGTTCTGGCTAAGTCTTCAGAGACTGTCCTTGTTAGTATCACAGATGATGGTTCACTTGTGTTGTTAACCAGGGTTAAGCTCTTCTGTCAGAGTCACTGATTTTCTGCTAAATGTTAAGCCAGGGCTTTATTAGAGGTATGATGCAGCCACAACAGTGAGATCCAAACACGCTATTATTAAATGAAGCCCAAAGTCACAGTTCATATGTTCCGTGCATTTTATCAAGAACAGTATGATCTTTAACATATTAATATTGGCTTAATGAAAATGGCTAGCATTACTAATTCTTCTGATTCTTTTGAGTTGAAACGAGAGAATCATGTTGTGTTAAAATAAATGACAATCACTACACATGAAGGAATTTAAAATTATATTGAAATAAACTTAAAATGTGTTAAATCTGAAACAATAATACAGCCAACGGTTACTACATGTGCTGGGCATTAATTAAGGAGAAAAAAATAAGCAGGTTATGGACTATTTTTAAAAAGCCAGCCAAAAATTGTAAAGAAACAATAAGGAGGAGAATGAACAACTGTTCAAATCAAGAAGCTATCCTGAGGACCTCTCCGCAGACATCTGGCATCAGAGATCCATCTAAAGTCACCGGCGAGGGGGTCCCATGGCCTAAGTGTTCCACAACACCTGGGTTGATGGTATGACTGCTTCTAGGTACTAGGAATCAATATGTGGTAGAAACTGAGATCTGGATTTCTCATGGCTTATATGTATAGCAGTATCTTCTCTGATGTGATATGAGCATCTAGGTTACAGGCTCAGATTTTCCTTTCTAGTTCCAAGTTGCTTAGATTTCTGCCAATTATTATGATTAAACAGAAGACAGTCCTAGGGCCACTAGTCATTCTTGCCTCGTATGGTTTACTTAAGCTGATTATCATTTTTTCTCTTTTAACAGCCTTATGGTGTATACTGAAAGAATTAGTTTTAAGAGGGAAAAAGACCAAGAAACAATTCTGACCAGAGACACATAAAAAAAGGCAGGTCTTTCAAGTAATGGAACATTCAGTAAATGCAACATTTACTGATTCCCTTCTAGGTGTGTATATCAAGTCTCCCCCATAGATGTCCCTAACCATCTAACTGGCAATAAGAATATTTTATTATAATATCAGTACTGCTAACAGTCTACTTCATGCTAAACCTCTTCTATGCACTTTACATCTCAGTAGGATGGAGTATAGTTAAACACCACCCACATTTTACAACAAGGAAACTGAGGCAAAGAATGGTTAACTAACTTGCTCAAGGTCATACTGCTAAATTGCTTCAGAGTCCCTTATTGAAACAGTTACTCTATGCTGTAAAAGAACTCTTATATTAGATATGAAGAGATAATCAGGAGTATAAGAGATAATAAGGGATGTAAAAGATGAGGTAGGAGGTCATCAAAAGCAATTTTTTCATGTTGCTATTTGGCTAAGAACTGGCCTGGTCCTTTCCTTAACCTGTAAGTGTCCCGGGTATCACTTAACTCTTGTCCGGTCCCTAACTCCACTCACTTCCCACTGCCTCCCAAGACTGGTGTGTGCCTAGCAAAGAGGAGTAGGGAAACACCATGAATGTCTCCTGAGCTGAGGTGGAGAAAACTGAGGACTCATGGTTGGTCATGCATAGCAAATAAAAGCCTGTGACAAGCTGCATTTTTTTTTAAATCACACATTATCATATATCTGTGAAGATAGATAACTACCAATAGAGGTCAAGGTGGAGATTCATGGGTCTTTTAAAGCAAATTTAAGAATCACTGGAATTTGTTAAAACATAATGAGAATTAGCATTTTAAGTTTATGTTCTACTTAAATTTGGCAGCTTGAATGTACTACTTCCTTTCCGAAATGGTAACAGATGTTCTTGATATTAGCTACACATTGGTAACAAAAGCATATATTCACCCATGATTCTTAGCAATATTAAGAATAAGCAGCATATAAAGCAGAGAAAGTGTTAGACAATGAAGACATCAAGTTAAAATCAATACAATACAGTGACAGGAAAAGGGAGACATTTTTGAATTAAGCTATATAACAATATAATATTTCATATTGAATGATGCTAATCTGTATTATTAAAAATGAAATATATGTTACAATGTATTCCAAATAAATCCCACAGTGGTGTATTTACAACAAATCATTTCAGTTCACTCCCAAGTTTACAATGTAACCAGAACTGGATAGAATTACAGTTTGTCATAATTTCAGACCACCTTATGCTTTAGATGAAAATTACATTTAATATAAATGTCACTTCATATAGTCATATTACTCTTGAAGTAACAGGTTTATTGGAGTAGTGTGGGTTTTCAGAATATGTAATGTAATCCAGACATTTCAAACAGAAATTTGTTAACTTTGTATCTAGAGTGTAACAAATACACAACAGCACAATCATAGGAAATAGACTGTATTATTCTAATATGAGAAATCTCTGTCTTGGACATTTGATTAAAAAAAAAAACCAGCTTTTGTGGCTTATTATATCAACTAAAATAAATAATAAATCAAATCATGATAGTTTATCTGTAATTAAAATTCTTCAAAAAGAAAATCATACTAATGGTTAAGTAGAAAACTTCACAGAGTACTATGGGCTATAAACACGCCTATTTTAACTGTTTGACTATTACAAATTTATAAATTCCTAATGTCAATATATACAAATTCTTATTTCTTATTTTCCCAAATATGTTGAGTCAAAAATCAAGAACAGGATTCCTCTATCACACTGCAGCACAGTTTTAAGACCTGATATTCTTTTGTTTCAATTTAATAAACTGAAGACAAAAACATCTGAATCAAAGCTTACTTAGCAAATGTCAGGTAACTGTGGCAAAATGGAGCAAAGATCGCACACTGTAGATAAGAACTTGCTTTGTGGCTGCCTTCTAGGTATACCACTAGCAACTTGTGGGTTTGGGTTACATTTAGAGTAGTGGTGCTGGATTTACATGGGGTCATCTAAACTGTTTTCTAACCTTTCTGAATATGGCACAAATTTTAAGAAAGCAACGTTAGGTCAACTATATGACTGATGGGCTTGAAAATGTTTCTACTTAGACTAACAGAGGCAGTATATTGCTTTATACAGTAGTTTTCCCCTTCTACCAATAACTGCTGAGAGAGCCTCAGTTTCCTTACCTATAACATGGGAATAACAAAACCTATTTTACTGGTTTTCAGTGCAAATTAAGAGTATTCTATGAATTATACAACATTGTAAGGATTTTCGGTACCTACAACAGTAGGCTATATTCATATAGACATAGGTAAATGGCCAAATGATGAATAAAATGTAATGATTCCTTGAAATCAATATAGTAACTTAGTAATAAAACATTTAATTTTGGTCATGCTTTTGTTTCTCCTTGGAATGCCTTCGCCACTTTCAATTCCTCCAGCTGTGGCATGTCTAAATCTTAAATATTCTTTAAGGCTAAGCTCAAAAACCACCTCTTCCAATAATCTCTCTGTAATTATCAAAGAACTTTAGATTATGGTCATCTACCTTATAGTATAGGTATCTACATATTTTATCTCCTCTAATTATATAGTAATATACAGTTTATAATATGCTGTCAAACACATCTACTTGTAATAGTAATAACAGCAGCAGTAGCAATTACCTGCTGCTATTGCACCCAGCTATAGAGGGCATATTATATACCAAATATCATATACAGTGGTCTCCCGTATACGTGGTTTCACTTTCCATGGTTCCAGTTAACTACAGTAAACGCAATTGAAAAATATTAAATTTCCCCAAAAAGCGACGTGATCTGCTCCTGACATCCAACCACTGACATCATCATGGCTCTTCCTCTGACATATTGTCAGAAAGTCAAGAGAAGCCTAATGCTACATCACAATGCCTATGTCATGCACCTTACTTCACCTCATCACATAGGCATTTTATATCCTACATCACAAGAAAGGTAAGCACAGCAAAATTAAGTTATTTTGAGACCACATTCACATGACTTTTATTATGGTAAATTATAATTGTTCTATTTTATTATAAATTGTTGTTAATCTCTTATTGTGCCTAATTTACAAATTAATATTCATCATAGGTACATATGCACAGGAGAAAACAGTGATAGATGGGGTTAGGTACTCTCTGGTTTCAGGCATCCACTGGTGGTCTTGGAACATATCCCCTGCAAATAAAGGGGGACTACTGTATATTTTTGAGAGCCTTACATGTAACCTATGAGGCGGGTACCATTACTACTTTACTGATGAGGAACCAAAAAACAGAGGTAGTAAGGGCCAGGATTTGAATCTGAGCATTAAGATAAGCCTCCTCTGCAATAAGCATTCTGTACAGTAGCCCAGAAAAAGAACAGTTTTCAAAAGAATCACTGAGGTACAGTAATGTGCCGCTTAACAACAGGGATTCATTCTAAGAAATGCATCGTTAAGTGTTTCAGTCATATTGCAAACATCAGAGAGTGCATTTACGTAGACCTGAATGGTATAGCCTACTACTGTAATTGTTATATTATCCTTTTATATGACTGGCAGCACAGTAGATGTGTTTACACCAGCACCATCACAAACACTCAAGTAATGAGTTGTACTACATTACGACGGCTATAACATAGCTAGGTGACAGGAATTTTTCAGCTCCATTAAGATCTTATGGGACCACCATCATATATGTGGTCCACTGCTGACCGAAATGTCATACAGTTCATGGCTGTAGTGACTTAGCAGAAACTTGAATCCAGGTCTTCTGAATTCAACTCCAGTGTTTTTCTCAAGTACTTTATTTCGTATCACTGGCTTTCACACTAACTCTGTGAGTCAAAATACTCCTGAGAGGCAGCTCAATGGCTCAGAATGCCAACCAGTCACATCTGGTCCAAATCATAAAAATAACTCCAAAAGTGTCATCCACAGAGTTGCTGCTGCCTAGCAGTGCCATGTACCGTGATAGCCAGCTTAGTCATTTAACCTTCCTGCCAGGGATTCTTCACTTGGAAAATGTAGATAAGCACTTGACCCCTACCCAAACACACAGATATGAAATTAAAGGGGGAAAAAAAACTTTTAGTTATTCAGAATATAACTGACACAAAGTAAATTTTGTTTTTCCCTTTTCTTTTTTTAACACAAACTACACAAATATTTGAATTTATTATATAGAAAGTATGCTGACAAAAGGGCACTTCATTCTAGTCTGTGGTTTTTACAGATCACAAAAGTTCTAAGAAATATGCAGGTTCTAAGACATATGCAATTAAAATAGGCAAACTAGCTCTCCACACCAGTTGGTGCCATCTTCTCCAGAAACTTCCTATACAATTTAAAGTGGCTCGAGGCACGAATAATTTGTTCACATGCTGAGTTTGAGTAGCAGACCTCAGAGCAATAGAGGGTTATTGCAGAGGTCCTGGGGGTGTTTATGTGGTTCTCCTACTGTAAAACAGCATTAGTTTTTTTTTTCCTCCTCATATTTTGGTTGGTTTAAATGTTGTTTCATATATGTGTCTGCATTTGTGAAAACGTTATGGTCTTTTACCACTAACTTATTTTCTCATGGTTAGAAGCTGGAAACAAACTAAAAGTTATCAATCAAGCAGTCTTTTAATGACTACCAAACTAATTTTGGGTATAATTCAACTATGTGTATCATGTACAAGTTTTGCTCTCAGTATCTCTTACTTTTCTTAGCTACATCTGCCTTGTTAATACTTATGAGCAGAATGCTATGAAATGAAAAAAATTCATTTTGTTCTATTAGCCACAATATAACTGAACAATAAAAAATAAATTTCAAAAACAATACTCTCAGGAGCTAATGTTGGCCCTTATGGAATTTCCCATGGTTAGATTTGCTTATTTAAAAAACAAAAAAGCACTTGGCAGACTTTGAAAACATAATAGAGTTCAGTAATTTGTGAGTACAGAAGATCTGTGTTTAGTCTAGAGCTGTGTGGCCCCATAATGAAGGCAGAAAATTGAACCCAAAGGGAGATTAAACCACTATTTGCAAAAAATAAAATGGAATCTGAATTATCAAATCATAATGTACATAAGACAGGCAATTCATGATTACCTTTCTTGTTGATTTACTGACATTTACTTTACCCATTTGGTAGACAAGAAAGGTATTTCCTATTGGCAGTTAGGTACTAACAGTAAAATTAGGTACTAACAGTTAAGTTGAGTAGTCGAATAGTTTGATTATAGCTCTGTTGACAGTGCTGCTCCATCTGCTTTGCATGCTGGGAAGCCTAGGGAATCCTAACTTTTCCCGCCTTCTCCCAGAAGGAGAGAGCAAAACCTGCATTAAGCCGTTTTTGGCAGGCATAGGCTTTGGTATGGCAGAAAGACAGCACGATCTTAGTGAGTCTACTTTTTCGGAATCAGGTCTCCATATTTGGCCTCAATGATTTCTCAGAATTTCTGGCATACCCATAAAAGAGCAAAGCACACTGCAAAATGTAAGCCAAGTAGATAAAAAAAAAAAGTTTCTAACAATTTCTGTGCAATATTTAGAATACGAGTTCAACTGTGGCTAAATTAGTATACTGTAGACAACTTAAAGGGAGGTAGTGTTTAAGTGCCTGCATTTGTATGGTTAAAAAAGTTTGATATCTGAAGACTTTCTACATAGTTCAAATACAGCTTTAAGAGTTGTTATTCTAGGTGTATTTACACAGCATAATTTCTCATGTAAACACACCCACATATTACCCACACAAGAAAGAGCGCTGTCAGATTATTCTGTCAGCATGCTAGGGCATACATAGTCTCTTTATTAGTTTATGAGGTGGCAGTTCCTACTGTACCATTTGTAAGTGAAGCCACTATGAGGAATGCTCATTCCCATTACATCTGCCTACTAATCTCCTCTAGCCTACAACTCTATCGTCTTATATTTTCTGGCAATTTTTTCCATAATTTGTCTTGAAGTTCTTCATGACACAGGGAGAACATGAAACTTCAATCAGATTTCAGAGGGTGGATGGAAAGCACTTAGATATGAGACACCCTTAAAGGTCTAACCCAGCTCTCAGCTTTTAGAGTAGGGACCCTCTCTGTGGGTAGCACCATTTAAAATAAACTGTTGTTTCTCTAAGTTTTTTGTTCTTCTAAAATAATAAGCTCTTTCTAATAGAGATTGTTATGAATTAATAACTTGTAAACATGGTATGAGGGAAGTAAGATTACATTTAAGTACTATGAAAACTTTAAAAAAATCAGTTGGAAAGTCTTAAAATCAATCAAATTTAAGAGCAGCTAATGAGCACCTAAAAAAATTCATTTGCTTATAAAAAATCCAAAAAGAATAAAACTGAGGAAAACAAAACATCTTTCTTTCCTGTAAATTCTAGTAGACTATAATTTGACCAAGTACGTGGATTTAGCATTATAATTTTACACAATTTGCAAAGATATCAGAAATGCTGTCTCTCTACTATGAAACTAAAGAGGACAGAAAATTGTACTTTTAGATTATTTTATAGCAAACATCCTACCTATTTACACGCAAATGTTTATCTTTAAGAGGTAATTAGCAACTCTGTAATAAGCTCAAGAGGGATTCCTCCCTATTCAAGGTATCATAACGTCTTAACACTTCAGAGATGTTTCCTGGGCCAATAGGCAAATAAATCCTGAAAAAGAGAGCTGTAACATTTTGAGAGCTAGAAGAAAGCTCTGTTGGGTGTAGAATACCAAGAAAATCTATAATGAAAAATGTATTTATTGTTTGCTTTTAAAGTGGTTTATATGCAATACCTTGATTTATACTTTATTAGGATCTTCAATGATTCCCTTCTAGACTCGGAACAACATATAAAGGGATTTTTTAAATCCCCAAACTATAGTTCTGTTACCTCAGTTCTAGTCTGCTAATATTTATACCATTTTTAAACGAGAGCGAATACACAGAAAGAGAAGTTATGGTAAAACTTTGGTCTTGGTTTTCCTTTTGTTACTACTTGGATATTTGTTCCGTTTAACTTCCTATAAACCATATTCACACCAACCTTTTTTTAAAAAACAGGTTAAAGATATAAAGTATTTTCTCTTTTGCTTATCATGAAAAGCAGAAACAAGTTAAGAGCTTGATAATATATTGTTTCCAACAGAAATGGATGAATTAAAAACGGTATTCATTTTAATCAAATAAATCATTATTTTTTTAATAGCATGTAGAAAATACCACAACCAGGTTAATTTAACTGATACATTTAAAATGTACACATTAAACCAGGACATTCTACCAAAGGCTGCCCTTACCAGTTACAGAATGGCAGGTTTGAACTGAGATATTTGTCTTTTGTATACTTTAGTTACCTTCCCAAAGCAAATGTTCCAAAACATTTTATCTATCATTTATTTTGTACAAATTTTTCTAACTACACTTTAAAAAAAAATGGGATGGACATATGGTCTAATCAGTACAAGTGAACTTATGGAAAAAAATAGGATGGGATACTAGAAAGTTGGCTTGTTCTCAGAAATCTAGGACATATAGTTGCTATTTGAGCAAAGGGGTGTGCTATGTGCTGTGGCATAAAAAGAACTTGTCCATCTTAAAGCTGTCTGCTGGATCATAGATATCTTGGAATACATTATGGTCTTCAAGTTTTTTCTTTCTCACTGTTCTCACCAGGGGTCTCACCATACCCTGCCTTTTTAAAAAGATAGCATTACATTTATTTTCCCATAAGAGATAAAGCCTCATTCCTCCTTTTCTCAACACAATATGAAGTAGCAACTCAACCACCTCTGGTAACACCTGGCCTAATAAAGATTATAAATAGGTCAGGGTACCACTGTAAATCAATGATCTCAATCTAAATTTTAATTGGTCAGTGTGTACTAGAATTTAAAATTCCCGTATTTTGCAAACAAGATATTTGCTTTGAACTTCCTACAGTCTCACAAAAATTAACAGAGATTTAAAAATACATATTCTTAACAAGAAAGCAGCATCCTCTAAATCCAAGTAATCTTTGAGAGTCAACAGAGGGATTGCCAGTTGGATCACAAGTGTCTACACCAACAGAAAAGTAATGATTCTGTAATAACTATCTGTTTATAATTCAAGTTTCCTTAAAGCATTTAGTATTATGTTGCTGGCTCACAAATAAATCCACACAGCAGCTAGATAGATCATGTTGATGAATGTTAATACACCAACGAACACATAGTATTTATTAAATAGATGAACCAATATATTCCATCTGCAACAATTTTTGAACTATGCAACAAACTCCTTTTTTTCTTCTTCCTCATTTTCAGGCAAAGAAATACTTTCCAAAACCCTCAAAAATATCTCAAAGAAATGTTAAAAATGCACCGTCAACTTTCCCCATATTTAAATTTTAACAGTCAAGTATCTGTAATTTAATATCCATGAATAACATTAACAAGCACACCACATGAAGTTTAAATTCCTTAGAAACTTAACCCTCATAAAAAATTTTGTCTTTATAAGATAACAAACCACATCCATTTCCCCTACCCTTTAAGGTGTTGCTCTTTATTTTTTTCATTCTTTATCTTAATAAAGTCATAAATTTTTAAAAACATGACTTACATAGACATTTGTTAACGAGAATATGAACATATATTTCGCTATAAAAACAATTACCATTGTATGAGGATAAAGTTGGAATCACTGTAACAGAAATAAAGCATAATTCCATATTTTTGAAGTTGTAAAAGTAATGTTTACCAGGGTATTATTATTTTTTGGGGGGGATTTCTTATAGTGGAAAGTTAGTCCTGCTATACTGATAGCAGACAGACCAAATCTTATATCACATAATCAAGACTCAAGAGGTGACATAGTGTAAGTGGTTAAAAGCACTAATTTCCTGGGTTCAAATCCTGATTCTGCCATTGACTAGCTAAATAACGTGGCCACATTATTCTATGCCTCAGCTTCTTCATCTGTATAATTATGGTAAAAGTATATCCTAGGAATATTTTGAAGGTGCCATCCATATAGTGATACTTATTACTACCCATTACTAATTAAATAATTTTTATTTTGTATGCCTACACAGTCAAATTAAGAAACATAAATGGAGAGCACAACAACATTCGAGGTAAGCAATTTTAAAAACTAAATTTTATAACAGTTTTAGAATTTACAGAAAAAATTGCAAAGATAGTACAGTACAGAGAGTTCCCATATACCGTCCCCCCTCAACTTCCCTTATTGACAGCTTATGATGTAAACAATTTAAATTGACAGCCCAGTGGAGGAAGGACATTTATTTTCAGCACTTAAAACTACAAAGTTAATTAACGTATAATTTCAGTAAGCTACCTACCAGTACCCAACTCGGAAACGTCTAAGTACTGTATTATAATGAGTAAATGCTAAATTTAATGTTTGGTAATTATACCTCACACACTGTACTAATGTAGGATATTTTATAGTCTCATTAAAAAGGAATAATAAAATAGAAAAGTTATTTTAATGTGTATAATTTCTTCTACATATATATTAAAGTTGCAAATTAAAACGTAAAAAGAAAATAAAGCTGGGATATTTAAATAGATATTACCTCATAATTTTAAGAATGAATAAATTTTCTTAATACCATAAAGTAATTAAAACTACATAAGGGCAATATAGGTGAATAAATTTTGAAATGAGAAATTTTAATTTAAGTATTTTCTTACTATTAGAAAATCATATTTACAATAATATAACACAAGAAAATTTTTTTGTGTTATTAAAGAAATAGAGGTAAAGAGTTATATCTTTAGAAAAGCGCTGTTCAAAAGGCTGGATATCTTAGGCCTACAGCATTAAATGTAGGCATTCACTGTCCAATTCAGTAGTCATATGTGGAAAATTAAATTTAATTAAAATTAAATAAAATTAAAAATTAAATTTCTCAGTTGTACTACATTTCAAGTACTCAGCAGCTACATGAGGTTGGTAATTATTATACTGGAATGTATAGATACAGAACATCTCCATCAGTGCAGAAAGTTCTACTGACAGTGCCTGCTCTAGATAATAACAGGTTGTTTCACTAATCACACTCAACTGAGTCTTGGCCAACAGCTCTAACCTCTTATCCAAACCAGTTCCTTTTGTTAAACTTGCAAAATAGAAGCAGAGCGATAGAAGGAGGTTCATCTCTCCTGTTCTG
The DNA here is from genome assembly GCA_028627145.1 of Eidolon dupreanum. Classification (NCBI taxonomy): domain Eukaryota; kingdom Metazoa; phylum Chordata; class Mammalia; order Chiroptera; family Pteropodidae; genus Eidolon; species Eidolon dupreanum. Next base: position 133,414,538 of record CM053507.1, on the reverse strand, counting down.
AAATGTTTAAGGGAGTGAAAAGGGAAACCATCTGGCCATTTCTCACATCAAATGGCCACCAAGAAATGAAAAAATTGCTGAGGTCCTCAAAGCCATTGCTGTACTCACGTGGCAGGGTTGCAGTGGACCCAATGGCCAGGAGGACTCCTCTTCAAGGGTACATTTCCTCACTAGTGGAGGGGTCCCCATGTGAGGCCTTCACACTGGTGGGAACTTCCCCTTTATGGGGCTGGGGTTTCTGCCAGCGAAAAACGGGAAATTTCATTGTTAGCCAGCTTTGAATCTTTCCCTCTTAGAGATACTGAAAACGCTGCTTACTGGATTAGTTAGTTATTCAAAACAGGGTTATATGAGATAAACTTTTAGAACTAATTAACCATGATGCGTGACTGATTCTACTTGCTCTTCTGTCTTCCAGAAAAAATAATCTGCAGCATTATTGGAACTGTTAAAATCTCAGATATAGTCATATATTGAAAAGATTAGGTAACGGTTTTCCCCATCAAGAAATAAAAATAAGGGTAACTGTATTTTTATTATCAGTGATTGGCAGTGGTTGAAAGAGCAAATATAATTAGATATTTAAAAAAACTTTACAAAGTTCCAAAGCTCCTCATTTTCATCCCCTCCAAACTTTTAAAATTAGAACTGACAATGAGAAGCAAATGTTTGAATTCCATTCACTTATTTCTGACCATTCTGTGATTTGGACTAATTAATGGTGATGAAATGGTCAAAGGAAACAAGGATCTGTTGTTTTTTTCAAACAAATTTTAAGAAATCCATGTAAGCAGTTTGTTGAGATCTAAAATGTGGCTAACAATAAAAATCCCCAATGAACTCTCTCATTCTCAAAATGTTTTCTACTTGTACTGCTTTTTCTGCAGCATACACAATTACAATGGAATATTTCTAATATTCTGTAACTCTGATAGTTACCCTACATTCCTCTACTTCAAATTCTTTGCCAGTGTATTTTATAATGGCAAACATTTGAGCAGTAAAGTAAGAGGTAATAGAACACTATGGATTCCTTTGGATGATGGATAACCCATCACACTTCTAAGAAAAGATTAGAAAATTTAAGTTGGTGATGAACTCTGAGAAGACGTAGGAAGAACAGAAAAAGATGTGCTCTAAAAGACATTATTTTTCTCACCAGGTACCACAGATCCTGGTTCTGCCTGACTTCCTCTCCTAATCTCTTGAATTGCAGCTTTCCCCTCTAATCTCTTATAATCACCTATGTTCCCAGACAGCAATTTAGAGATCAGGTAAGTACAAACTGCACTTCTCTGTCAATACTACAATGAGGATGAGGGATGGAGAAAGGAATCATAAGCAAGAAAATATGTTTCATGCAAAATTAGATACATTTGTATATGTTATGTACCTACAATATAAATTATAAACCTTCCAATTTGTAACAGAAATGCATTTCAGTTAATTAGAAGGTAACTAGAATCCAAGTACTTAATGTTATTGTCAGTTTGAATGCTTCCCACAAAAGGAACTGATATAGTTCTTGATTAGTTTCCTATCAGAATCCTTATGATAGGTTATGCACAAAAAGTATGATTTAGTAGTAGACTATTCCTAATTGCATTCATAATCTTAATTACAGTGGGTAAATCAGGTTTAGCTGATGCTGGACAAAGCAAGGTAAACTTTTAAATTTTAACACAATCAGGGTAACAAGTAGTGTTGGAGTACATAGTCAAACAAAGACTGTCAAAGACATAAACATCTACATCGAGCAACAAAGGCAGGCACCTTTTTAAGGAGCTGACTGAAGTCCCTCAGAGTGCGGCTGAAATGCTTCATGCCCAGAGCTTCACTCTGAAAAGATTATGAGGTCACTAACCTGCAGAAACTTAACCAAAATTAAATTCTGTGAGACTTTCTACCTACCTAGAAACACCCGATATTCAAAGATAAAAACTTCTCCATAGGCTTACCCATACGAAAGAGCTGCCTTAAAGAGAGTGATTTTTAAAAAATAGAAACTCTTCTGAATATTGATTTGCTATTCACTTTGCTATATAGTTAAAATTTTCCTATGACCTTTCTTCGACATTAGACTGTTCGAAATTGGAACAGCAATGTCTAAAACTATACACGATGTTGTTCTAAATTCTAAGGTAAAATTATTCTTTACTAAACTTACATTACCATAAGGATAGCCAAAGTTGCCACACGTGGCGGTGCTAATTTCTTCTATCCAAAAATATCTGGTCGAGAGGGGCTAACATCTATCCTGTGCTTTCCTAATTACACCCCACATCCAATTACAAGGCTGTTTCAGCTGAAGAAAGGAATGCCTCTTTCTAATTTACTCAAATGCCACATGTTAAAGGAGGTCCTGAACACAAGACTGTAATCCTACATTTCATTGATTATAATGTGATGATACACTATTTTTCATTAAGAAAAAATCATTAAGGAAAAAATGTCAAATTAAACTATAACTGATTTCTTATCACATAAAAATTATTTTATGCTTATTAAAGCAATTCCCATAAGTATAATAATAATGTATATGATAATATTACTCGAGCACAAATAAAAGATTATGTGAACAAAAAAAAAATGATTATTACCAAAACTTCACATTCTGAATCCAGTTCTTCTGCATCACTTTTCAGCTCAAAGATGACTGTTTATCCACAAAATGTAGTCTGTTGTCAGTGGTCCCCAACCTTTTTGGCACCAGGGACCAGTGTTCCTATGAGAATCTAATCTCTGATGATCTGAGATGGAGCTGAGGTGGTGATGCTAGCTCTGGGGAATATTTGCAGATGAATATCTGTATTTGCAGATGAAGCTTCACTAGCTTACCTGCCAATCACCTCCTGCTGTGTAGCCTGGTTCCTAACAGGCTACTAACTGGTACTGGTCTGTGGCCCGGGGGGTTGGGGACCCCTGCTTTATGTCATTAAGAGCATTGTTGATGCAGTGTATCTTGAAATGTTGCTCCACTACTGTCCCTGGAATTTTCTTCCAAGCTGCTGGCACTCTTTTTCTAAGTTTTTTTCCTGTGCATGCACAGGCTGTAACAATTAACTCACAACAGCTACCTGGCCAAAAGCAATTGATATTATAAAATGTTAAAATATATATAAAAAACAGGCTTCTTGAAATTGATGAGCTAAACAAGGCTACTGATGTCAGGGTAAAATGATTCTCACTTCCTTTCATCCATATAACCATTCATTCCTCAAATAATTATTAATCTAATATGTAACACAGGTACTCAACTGGGGATACAGTAGTGCACAAAGCAGGTTATGACACTACCCTCAAGGAACTTATGAAGAGACTGGCATTAATTTAAAAACAAAGAAAATGAACATAAAACTACTATTATTCTAAGTATTACAAAGAAGAGGCACATGGCTCAATAACATATGACTAATCTAGTCACGGAGGTCAGGTAACACCTAAGGAAAGAAGAGAGGAAGAAATGTGACAGGAAGAGATAATGGCACATGCAAGGCAGGAGAAAGCAAAGAAATTTTTTACATGGATAAGTGCGCAGTGGGGAAAGGAAAATGCCAGACATTTGAGGACTATTACATCAGGGTTACAAACTATACTAATATCAGGGCATCCGAAATGCCGTCTATTCCCCTGGTTAGAAAGAGGGGCTAGGAAATTATTGAAGTGTTGGCCCAGGTGTCTCTCACGATGGGTCTAATGGATCTGTAGACTTATTTTGGAATTCTCTCTTGATTTCAACTGTGTAACTGGGAAAACCTCACAGTGGTTCTCTGACATGGTGATACATGTCATTTTTGTAAGAAGGGCTGAGTTTAATCCCCTGGAACTTCCCCCCACCATTCTATCCCCAGTCAAGATAGTAAATCAAAACCAATACTGCATATTCTGGGAAGAAGTGGAGAGAACAGCACCACTACCAAAGACTTAAAGATGCAGGGGTGGAAGGAAAAATGGCCCTAGCTACAGATATATCCTGATTCCAGGGCCATCGTAAATGGCCTGACTGTTGGTCAAGAGCCTAGAAAATAACAGTGAAAGATGATGTAATAAGGAGGTCTGAGAAAGATGGACAGGGCACAAATCAGGTGGTATTTTTCTGTCTCACATTAACGCCCACCAGGAATTAAAATATCATTAAAATATCAACATGTGTGTTGTCAAATATCAACAAGTTAGACAGGATGAGTCACTCTATGGCTGTCATCTCGCCTACCACTTAGGCCACCAAAAAGTTGACACAATGGGCCCATGAATAGAGTTACCAAGATGCTTCTTATTAATGCTGAAAGTTATTGCTAATGCTTAATGCCTTACCTGCCAGCAACTGAGGCTAATGTCAAGCCCATGATATTACACCATTAAGAAGACTGGTCAATCATTTGGTACAAGACTGATTACATGGGAAGGGGCAATGATTTGTTTTTACCAGAACTAATACCTACTCTGGACATGAGTCTGGTCTGTGTTACCAACAGCTAAAGAACTTAGGTCTGGGAACCAAAGGATGAAAGTAGGATTGGCCCTTTGTCATCATCACTCCCAGTGACCCACTTGCAAAATTTTTTATTTCCGATCTATGTAACTTTAGTCTCTCAAGTTAGAATTCCTGATGCCCAAGCAGGGTTGGGAGGTGACTATTTCCTCTAGAGGACATGTAAGAGCTCCATTAAACTTGAAGCTCCTGGTTATTTTAGGCTCCTCTTGTCAGTGTACCAGTAGAAAGAAGGGAGTCAGGTTACTGCTGGAGATATTCAATCCTGATTATCATGAGAAGCAGACTATAGCTACACAGTACGTCCAGAACTCAGGGGGATTCACCAGAGTATCTCTTGGTGCTTCCATAGCCCATAGTAAGAGTAAATTAAAAATTTCAGCAACTATGGCTCAACAAGAACAAGGCAACTAAAGGCTCATACATTTGAGGGAAGACGGTCTGGGTCACCTCAGCAGACAAGCAATTTAAATCAGGCAAAAAAATTCTCTACTGGTGAAGGAAATCTAGAAATGGTGAAGGAAGGAGATGGAGAATATCAATTACAGTCTCAGGGTTAGCTACAGCAGTAAGGGCTGGCTGGTTTCTCTAACTCCTTCGTCTTAAGTGTCTTTGCCATAAGATTGTGGCAGAGCTTCACGCTGCAGGGAACTCAGTTACTGATTGCATTTGTGTCTCTGACAGCAGGAAAAAAGTGAGAACATTTTGTTCTCACAAAAACAGAGGCTCCATATTGTAGTATGAAAACTAGGTATA